>CAMZMU010000012.1:1521336-2158802 GCA_947311845.1 Poa pratensis | reverse complement strand
CCCCCCCCCCCCCCCCCCCCCCCCCCCCCCCCCCCCCCCCCCCCCCCCCCCCCCCCCCCCCCATAACGTCCAATAAATTCACCATAAAAAAATCACTTCACTTTCAAAAAATATGAGAAGTTCACATGGTAGGTGACAGGAGTTTATGTTACCCTGGACTTGAAGTTCACTGAAGTATATGGAACAGTTAAAATACAACTATACATGGGACGCGAAAATAAAACGTGAAAAATCCATGTAATGTAACCGGATACACAAATTAACCGTCGCCAACTACCAAAATGGCTATGATGCGACATCAATTTGACTATCCCGTGGAGCCGCGCTCACACGAGGATCGAACCATGTCAATTTGGAGTGGTTCCCGTTGTTTGCTGGTTTAACCGCGCTCACTTTTTCAAAAATTAATCACAAACCGTAACGAATTTGGAAAAAGTTTCTTTACGAAAAAGATGCGCCTATCCAGTATCTTTCCAACGGTATATCGTGTGTTTCGTTTGGTTAAGAGTTTTGACAATGGCGGCTAAAAAACCGTCCGCCGAGACACACGAACGGATAAACAAAAAGATAGATCCAAATCTACTCTCTAAACTGTAACGAATTTCGAAAAACTTCGAGATAGGAAAGATGCGCAACGTCAACAGCTTTTCAAAATGATATCATTTGCATCAATCGGGCCTGTGGTTCGAAAATTATGATGTGAAAACCTTCCGCCGAGAAGGAAGTTCGCGGTCTAAAAGACAGGAAGTTCAGAACAGGTGCTCTGAATAGTTATTCAGAAACTGGTTCTTGAATAGCTGGAATATATTAACTCATTATCCATCCCCGGGAAAAAAGGTTTCATATGAAAGTTTTTTTTTGGGTGGATCCTGAACACAATCCGATGTAATCAAGAACATTTTTTACAAAGTTATAAATATTTTGCCACTCAAGCATGAGCATCTGTTTTGCAAGGAAATTGTTTCATTGAGATTTTTTTTTGGTGGAGCGTGAACATCTCGATTTGGTTCCCAAAGAAGAAGAAGAAATCTCTACTTAGATTCACTAGCTTTCAAAATATCCATGAACATATTATTTTAGTAGAGTGAACAAATTTGAACATATTTTTATCGTATAGTGAACATAATTCATGGCACTGATATATTTACTTGGTCATGAATATATCAACAATTTTTTGTAATGGCGACCAAAATGAAAGACGGGCATATAACTACAAAAGGCAAAACTTCCATACAATATGTGATAGCTTATCCATTGTAAGAAAAATTCAAAGGTACCAATATTTTTTTGGCAGATACAAAAATCTAACTGGAAAGTAGCAATACATCCGCTATTAAGCACAATAGAACAGAAACAAGCAGAAATTCGTATTGGCACCCGGGTGTAGATGCACCCGTTATATTAAAAAAAAATTCAAAATTTGAAAACTCATCAAAAAAATCTGAAAAAAATCATGCACGTACATGACCATGGTACGCACCCCCGTATTTTGTTTCGCGCCGAAATGACATCGTACGCGCCCTGTACAAAAATGACAAATTTCCTGTCAGAAATTCAAAATTTGAATCTCATTTTCTGACAGGAAATTTGTCATTTTTGTACAGGTCGCGTACGATGTCATTTTGGCGCGAAAAAAAATACGGGGGTGCGTACCATGGTCATGTACGTGCATGATTGTTTTCAGATTTTTTTAATGAGTTTTCAAATTTTGAATTTTTTTTGAAAATACCGGGTGCATCTACACCCGGGAGCCAAAACGGCGCTCTCAGAAACAAGCTGCAAAGTTGAAGTTGTGCAAACATGCCCACATCCAAAGAGAAACACGGGTGACTACTACGAGAGACACGGCACTCCACAACAACAACAATAGAGGAGTTTCTTGTGCATCCCAATGAGGGCTATGCGTCGGCCGCGGCTAGGGGTTTAGCCGACCGACGCGGGCGCATCTTACGGATGAATGTAACTTTCATCATAGCATAATACTCCCTCCGTTCTGAATTAGTTGACTTCCATTTGCCTAGATAAGGTTGTATCTACACATTTAAACATGTCTAGATACATCCGTATTTAGATAAATGGAGGTCAAGTAATTTGGAACGGAGGGGGTATATGTGTAGACATTTTTTCAATTTTTTGGCAGCACGTGAAGCACCGTAATGGCGACTGAATAGCAGATATCCATATACTATATCATTCAGAAGGTACTCGATTCATGTGGACTTAAAAATTTATACCCCACAAATGAATGCACTGCCGTATCAGTGTCTGATATCCCAGTGGACTTGAATAACCATGCATGATGCATCACGATCGCTTGGCCGAGTCAAACTTGACGTTCCATCCACTCTCAGGCTCGCAAGCAAGCATGCTCACAAGTCACAATGTCTACGGTTGCAGTGAAGATAGGATAACGCAGAGCTCTTGCTACTTGCATGCATGAAGAGGTTAATGCATGCCGCCCATCTGCCAACTGCTAGCTACTCTTCGGGGCCATCCACATGCACGGCGACGACGACGCGTCAACTTGCTCCCTACACTCCAATCTACATTGCCAAGGTCCTCTCTGCCTATAAATACGCCTGCTCTCCATGCATAGCTTCTCATCAAGCTAGCAGAATACAGTACTGATCGACTAAAAGAAGAGGGATCGACCATGGCGACGTTTGGACATACATAGTGAGGAGAAGAGGTTAAGAAAAACGAAGTGTGCATCATTTTGATACAGAGGCCAGAGGTTTGGACATCCATTTCGAAGAAAAAATATTTTTTTTGTGTTTTATACTAAATCACCATGAAAAGAATGAGTGTAGTAAAAGATTATATTATGTCACACAAAATATTCGGAGAGAAATTGTAGCATGTGACATCTACAAAAATAACAAGTTTTGGCAAATATATCTGAATATAAATTCAGTAAATCTCTTTTTTGTTTCTCTCGAATATTACAACATATTAACAGCAAACTTTACATATAATATAACTTTCATACTAAAATTCGTAGAGTTTTTCTTACATTTTTGGTACACTGAAATTCTCTAATTAACAAAAAACTTGGTCGTGTAGATATCCTTGTGCTTAGAAAAACCACTCTGGTGTTACGCCGTTTGAACTGTATTTTACAAGGGCAGCACGTGAAGACTGAAGCACCGTAAGAGCGAGCGAGTAGCACATATCTATGCGAAAACTCCCTTTGGCATCCGAGCGCAGATGCTCCCCATATTTCTACCGCAGTAATTCCGGACCGATGGCTCACAGTCTCACAGGTCTTCTGCAATTTAATGATGATGCCGTTTCTCCCTCCGGAACAGACGGCGAAAACGGAATGGACTGGTAGCTAGGTGCCCGTGCGAGGCCATCAGCTCGGGGACGTTCCTCACCCGCCCTCGGTGATGCCCTACGTATCAAAGGCATCCTCCACGCCTTCCTCAAGGAGCTCCACGAGCGGTCGGCCTCCGAGCTACTCCCTGGCGCCGGGATGCTCGACGTATCTGCTATGAACGTGACGATGAAGAAGCTTCGGTTCTTGCTCGTGGACTACACCAAGAGAGCTGGAGAGTGGCGAGGCTGTGGGTGCTGACTGCTGACGAACGCCGCGCCTCCGAGTGTCCGAGTTCCAGTTTGTCCCCGGGTCCATGGCCACGGCCCACGGCGATGGACGTGCTGCCGGAGGACGTGGTCGGAGCGAGGCCAATCACCTCGCGAGGCTGGTCAGAGTAGGCGTGGCGCGCGGTAGTGCGGCCTGACCTGGACGATGGCCGCGCGGCGTGGAGCATGCGCTCCAAGCTAGGAAGGTCCTCAGCCGCGTCGGCATCAGGACCTGCTAGGACTGGGCCGAGAAGGCTTTCCTGGAGGTTGAGCTGTTGCACCGACGGAGGACGGCCGCGAGAACGACAACGACCTCATGCTCATCAGCACGCTAATAGCGGTCCTACTTCCTAGTGTACTGTCGTGTCTTTTTGTTTGACCGGGTTGATACAAAGATGCTTGACGCGGCGGCAGCCGAGCCGATGCCAGCAGCGACCTGCACGACGTGGAGTAGCTAGGAGGCGATGTTGTGCCCGATCATTCTGGAGTTCAAGATCGACCCGGTGACCGTGGCCACCGGCCAGACGCACGAATTGCGCGACATCGTCGAGCAGGTTCTCCTCAGCAACGGGACCTCGGTCCACAAGCAGCCGAGCAGCAAGAACCGGTCCATGGCTGAGAAGACTGTCGCGGACTCGCGGCGTTCGGCTTGGCGGCGACGGCGTGCGTCTCGCCATGGCCTACCTATCGCCGGGCTCTCCAAAGGCCATGAAAAAAGGCGTTCCTGGGACAAGAAAAATCGACGTTACACGCCGTCTACTTTGACTAACGAACGGGCAAACAAGCGTCACACCGGGGCCTGCTGTACAGCCAGTACAGGACGACTACAAAAACCTTACCGTGCCCCTTGAGTCGTTTTACAGCGCCTGCCACCGCTGACAAGGACCAGAAGCTCTATGTACATATCCATTTCGAGAATCTATATACTATCCAGAAGGTACTCGATGCATTTAGACCTAAAATGTTATACTCGACATTGAATGCATTGCCGTGTCAGTGTCTGATCTCCAGTACTGGAGTTGAATAACTACCCATGCATTCATGCATCGGTCGCATTGCTTAGTCAAACTCGACGTTCCCTCCACTCTCACAATGTCTAATATGGACAAATCTAAGTAATTTGGAACGGAGGGAGTACGTTGCAGTGAAGATAAAGATAACGCAGAGCTCTTGCTACTTGCATTGCATGCACGAAGAGGTTAATGCATACCGTCCATCGGCCAACTGCCAGCTACTGTTCGGGGCCTACATGCATCCACATGCACGGCGACGACGACGCGTCAACTTACTCCTATCTACATTGCCATAGGGAAAGCATAGAGTAAAAAACTTCCAGCTGGGGAGTTTTCTGTTGATGCTGCCCGACCCCTCGCGCTGCCCCCCAGGCGGCGCCAGGGGAAAAAAATTCGCGCCGCCCAGCCCGTCCCCCGTCCGGCGCCTCCTGCCGCTGCCGTCGCCGGCCTCGGCCGCGGCGGTGGTGGCGCCCTCCGCTGCCAGAAGGTGGTCGGGGGGAGGTTCTTCGCGTCGCGCAGGTGGAGACCGGCCCGTGGGGGCGGCGGCGGTCCGGGCCGGGGAGGCCGAGCCAGCGGGCTCGGATGGAGATGGTGGCCGGCGAGGACCTGCTGGCGGCGCCTCGGTGCGCCGGAGGTCTTCGATGCGGGCGCTGCTCGGCGGCTCCTGGCAGGGCCCCATCTGGGCCTGGCGGGCCTCGGCGGCGCGTGTCTTCCGCGCTTCGGTGGGTGTTGCTGCGGCGTGGAGTCTGCCGTGGAGGGAGGTGCCGCGGCAGCTGCAGCAAGCGAGGTGCATCGGCAGGGGTGTGGGCGGGAAGAGGAAGCCGGGGCGGCGGCCACGGATCGATGGTGCGGCGCGCGTGGCCGGGGCGCATCGGTGCGGTCGGGGTTTGTCCTGGCCGTGTGGCCGGCATGAGGTGGCCGTGCTGCACCTCCGGCTAGGTGTTCGTCTTCCAGCCGGTCGAGAGGATGTCGGGGCGGCGGCCCCGGACACGGCGTCATGCTTCTTGCTTCTTGCCGCGGCGTGAGGTGCCACGGTGGCTGCGGCATGCGGTGTCGGTGGTCTGGCCGGTCTCCGATGAGCGGTTACGGGGTTTGTGACGCATCGCCGGGCGAAAACCCTGCCCAGGTTATCTGCGGGGCCGACGACGGCGACGCCCTCGGGGCGCCGCTTCCTTCGTGAAGGCGTCGTCGAGGTGGTGCTCTCGCTTCCCCACGCCGGGTTCTCCGGGGGAAACCCTTGATCCCACGCGGGATCGGGCGAGGGCGGCGCTCCTGCGTTGCTTGCCTCTTGGGGCCTCGCCTTGGATGTTCCATCGGCCAGGGGGACCAGTGGATTCAGATGGTGGTTGGCGGCGGCGAGCCTTCGTCTTCGGCTGGGGGGTGCGCGGCAATCGGTCCGGTGTGGATGTCGGAGCGGCGGCTCCGGATTTCGTCTTGCGTTGAGATCGTCTCCGCCGTGTTGGGTGTCGGCTATGGTCGCTAGGGCGACATGATCGTCGACTCGTTTTGGGGCGTGGCCTTGGGGCCGGTGTGGATGTCGGAGCGGCGGCTCCGGGTTTTTGGCATGCGTTGAGGTTGCCTCCGCCGTGTTTGTGTCGTCTATGGTTCGCTGGGGTGACATAGTCGTCGACTTGTTTTTGGGGCATGGCCTTGGGGCCGGTGTGGTGCGTTGTGTTGTACGGTTTTTGGCTGGTTTCCCTCATAAACTGTCCAACTCTTTTCGACTTTATCAATCAAAGGCATTGTCGAGGTTCGAAAAAAAAAACATTGCCATAGGTCCTCTCTGCCTATATATACGCTAGCTTGCTCTCCATGCATAGCTTTTCATCAAGCTTGCTCATACACAATCTCAGAATACAGACTAAGATTCATAGTGAGGAGAAGAGGGCTCGACCATGGCGACGTTCAAGGGTTTCCTTCTCGTGTTTGCTCTTCTGCTTGCTGCTTCTCTGATCGTCGCCTCCGCCGATGGAAAAACTCGTGAGCTACTCCACCACACTAGCTTCTTACTGATCGATTAGAAAAGAATCAGTTCTGGTGCTGCTGCTACTATTCTGATGTTTAATTTTGAACACATGAATGGTTATGTGTTGATGCAGAGGCCAAGAAAGAGGAGACCACGGCCGACTTGCCGGACTACTACAGTGGCGACGGAGGGTACCCGTACCGCGGTGGAGGCGGTTATCCCGGGCATGGAGGAGGAGGGTACTACCCCTACCCTGGCCGCGGAGGCGGCGGCTACCCAGGCCGCGGCGGCGGTGGGTACTGCCGGTGGGGCTGCTGCGGCCGCGGGTACTACGGCGGCTGCCGGTGCTGCCAGCGTTTCGACGAGATCCCGGAGGCCATGTACCGCCCTGAGGCGGAGGTGCACCCCTGAGCTGAGCAGCCCCCAGATGCGTCAGCAGTTTGCTCAAATTTTTTTTTTTTTGAACAGGGATAGACCCCGAAGGGTCTGGAACTCTGGATACCGCATTAATAAGTCAACAGTGCGTTACATTTTACATAGAGGACCTCACAATAAACCAGAATAAGAAAAGAGCCCTCCACATTTACACAATACACCCTAAACGAAGAAGGAGGAACGCAATTGGGACCTTCAACTTCTTCGCCTGCACTGAAGAACAACAAGCACGAACGACAGCCCCCCACGCGAGAGTCGGGGATGAGACCACCTGACGCAGGATGGGAGCGCAGCGCCATCGCACGAACTCGAAAGGGCCTCCGAAGGAGGTTGAAAAGAGCCTGTCGCAACACCGGCGACCAGGCCTGGAGCTGCTGCCTACCAGCATCTTGAGTCGGCGGCCAGCCACTAGCCACCGAGATTCTTCTCCAGCGCGCAGTACCACAAGAGTCCCGACCCTCTCCAGCAAGAAGATCCACCGCTCCAACACACCCCTCACCCTCGCCACCACTGCTGGCCAAGAGAGGAAGCGGAGAAACAGAAATCATACCGAAGAAGGCATATGGGCGCTTATTGAAACGAGCTGCAGCACAGCAACCCAGCATCATCTTCCTCCTTGGAAGCCACCCTGGGAAGCAGAACCACTGCCCTCCAGCACCGCGCCATGGCACCGGAGAAGCACTCGAACAGGAGAAGAGAGCAGCCTTATTGACGGAGATGCCGAGCTCCAGCTTCCTCGCTTGTCGCAACTCCTGCCACCGGAGAAGAACAGCAAGGCACACCAGAGCACGAACACGCCAGATCCGGCCGCAGGGATCTGGCAACCTACTCCCACGCTCCACAAAGGGAAACGACGACCTACTGTACAACCTACCTACACCGGCACCTCGCCTCAGCCATCGCCGAGCGGCAACGCCGCCGGAGACCGCCTCGGTCCGGCCCGGAAAGCTCGAGAGAACTCTCAGGAACTGTAGCAGAGGATAGGGACGAGAGAGAGAGAGAGAGGGGGGGGGGGGGGGGACGCACCGCTTCGTAATCCTCAACATAAATAAGAAGAAGGTGAATGTGCGTACGTATATGTACGCTTGTGTGCGCCAAGATCTTGTGTGTTCTTGCGAGGATGCGTCATGTGCGTTCTAGTTTGGAGAACTGGTTAGTAGACTGATATATATGTACTCCCTCCGTTCAAAAATAAGTGTATTAGATTTACACAAAAGTGAATGTATCTAACATGTTTCAAGTCTAGATACATCCACTTTTTAACAAATCTAAGACAGGAGGAGGGAGTATATTGTACTGCGTCGTGTTGTTTTTATGGAATAAAAAAGTCAGGCGAATAGCTTGCTCCCCCACGCTGTTCGTAGTTAATTCTTTCGTCCTGAGACCTGCACTAGAGTTGCAAGAAAGGAAAATGTAATCAGCTAGTGCCTGCATATGTGGTTCAGTTTGAGTTGGTCTGCTAATCGAGAGGTCCGGTGCGGTGAACAGACCTGAACGAAAGGAGCGGTGAACAGTCATCAACAATTTACTAGTGGGCCTTGGCATTGAGCTTGTAAATTAATCGTATGAAATAGTAAGGAGTATATCGGAAATTTACTTTGGCACCCGGCGCATATGTACCCGGTATTTGAAAAACATATTTTAAAATGTCAAAAAAATCTGAAATAAAATTTCGTGGATAGATCTTTATATTCTATGTGTTCCCAAAGTCGATTCACCAAAAACCGATATATTTTGTGCCTTGTGTAAAAAGACAAAAAAAAAGTGTCATGAAAAACCTTATTTTAGAACCAAATTTTTTCTTTTTTATACAAGTCACACAAAATGTCGGTTTTTCGTGAAACGACTTTATGAACACATAACATGTTAAGACCTACATGCGAATATGTTTTTCCAATTTTTTTGACATTTTAAAATATGTGCAAAATGCATTTTAAATAAAGGGTGCATATGCAACCGGGAGCCAAAACACCACTCCCGGAGTATATAGGTTTATTTATTTAGCATGAACTCTTTTAGCATTTTAATAATATACACATGCTTTAAGCTTTTTTTATCTTGCATCCTGGCTCTTGGTACGTTCCGTTTTAATAATATACAAACAAATACATTCTTCCTCTCATGTGGAAACAACACTCTTGTAATCTTACTCTCATGTGGAATCCAAGTCTCTTCGTTAGCATACATGCTCGAACGATTTTACTCTTACTTAATCTAACATGACAAAAGATCCTTCCACCATCGACTTCACTATGGACAAGACAATTTGGAAAGCTTGGGCTTCGCCAAAGACGAAGTTCTTTGCTTGGCATGCGAATCAAAATAGAGTTTAGACGGCGGACCGGTTGGCAAAAAGAGGGCAACGAATTGTGGGTTGTTCCCTTTTTGCAAGCAAACAACGAAATCGGTGAAGCATCTTTTTGTCCATTGCCGCTTCACAAGAAGGATTTGGGAGCTCTTTGAAGGATTGGTTGGGTCTCTACTCCCTTTCCCAGGATTCATGGAAAAACCTCACCTTCAACGAATGTTGGCTTAGGATGACGCCCGTCCCTCCTAACCGACGGGCCATCGCTACTCTCACCTTGCTCACAGAGCGCAACGCTAGAGTTTTCCACCACAAGAGTGCGCCGCCGCTAATCATCCTAGATAGAATTAAGAACGAGGCCCGGTTGTGGGTTCTCGTGGGTGTCAAATGTTTGGGCAACTTGATGCCGTGAGAGTAATCGTGTTATAATAATCGGTTCGAAAAAACTTGCTTTTTGCAACTCCTTCTTAATTAATAGATGGGGCAAAGCTTTTGCACCCGTTTGAAAAAAAAAAGATGCTTCCACATACTGTCTTTCTTCCTTATCACCGTCCTTACGCCTTGTCTCCTCCTTATTGCATTTCAAAAATAAAAAATTCCTCGCTTCCAACCTTGCAATTACCTCTAAAATGGTCGTTTTAGTTGCTCCAACATCATTATATTTTTTTCAAGCTTGAATATCGCGACCACACTTCACTAGACATTGTGTAAGTGTGTGTGTTTCGAAGTCTAATAGAGACATCACGTTAATCCACATATGTTAAAAATATATAATCCGTTGATTTCGATCGTGGCGGTTGAGATTAAAAGATAAAATAAGTGACGTACAACCTTAATTTGGTACAGATAAGTTCATTAACACGTACCAAAAGCAAACAACATGTTTCCTGGAAACATTAGATCGATGGATAAAAATACGGCCCAGGAAGTAAAACGGAAAAAGAAAGGAAAAGAAATGGGCTTGCAAAATTTGGCCCATCCGGTCAGAAATTAAAGAAATTGTTTCCCTGTTTTAAAAATCAAATAGTTGACTTTTGGGAAATGATATTTTCTCTGGGAAAAATACAAAGGAATATTTTGAGTGGGTACTTCTCCCTAAATATAAAACCAAATATTTAATTCAAGTTAAATCCAAAAATGTAGAAAATATCATATTAGGAAGAACAATTTTCTTGGGAAGTTTTTAAAAGCCGAGCAAATTGGGATGTTACACATGAGCAAATAAGTTTACATGATATCGTGTAGAGAAGGAAAAATGATCGTTTGAGATATTAAAATGCAAAATATGTGCGAAGCTTTAAATATGTTTGAGAGCTCAATATATGGGTTACTAACAGAGCCACCAGGTTGAGCCACACCATATAAATTATCGTGATAGTTGGATCTAAAATTTATGGTTGAAATTTAACAAGTACTATTAGTCATGTAATCTGTTTGACATGGCTAATGTTGAGAAGATAAGGGTCAGGCATGGACTCCCATCATTAACTAATTAGAATTCAACAAGCACTTCCCACAGTAGTACGCACATATACAAAGGCATCGATTTCTTTGGCCATGTTTAAGAATTATATTGATTGAACGTTGAATATAGATATTGACTGTTATAGCCTTTCTTCCAATATACATCACTTTCAAGAAATTGTGATGTCGAGCATCTCCATTTGTGACTGCTAATTCATAATAAATTATTTGGAATTCTCATTTGTTCGATAAAAAGATGCACTAGATCTTTCATGAACATATTTTAAAAAATCATCCATGCTATTTTTTATGCATATTCATGAAACTTCAAAATCTAAATGTTATCTCTTTTGAGATAGGTTTTCTTTAGCAATTTCGCCATTGGAAATAAGTTTGTGATGAGGGTAAGATTTTATTTTTAGCAAGGGTAATGTCAAAAGTCTGTGTTTTCACATGGTCGCACGCATCCAGTTTTGTTATAATTTGAGCTCTTAATCCTTTTGCTCACAAAAATATTCTCGTGAAACTATCTTCCGTGAAGTTTTTTTATTGGTTTACCCAACCTCTGAAATAAAATTAGTGTGATGTTGTAGACTTACTGTACCTAACTATAGGGCCATGGAATAACATGATTAGACATCCAAAAATGGATTCACTTTTCTTTCTCTCGTAGGGACTATGACATCGATGTTTTTTTCCAAGAATCAATCTTACAAGGTGAGTCTCTGCCAACAACTTGGTTGGTTTCAAGAAAAATCTATCTATTGGTCAGCAACAATCTCTGTTTGGAGGTTTAATTAAATCAGTGAGAAGTAATTTAAGCGAGCAAGTGTGCAAGAAAAACACTTAGGGAGACAAATTAAATAAAATTAGAGTGTACACAAAAATGGATATCACTTGTGTCCAATTTAAGGCCATTTTATCACACTTTACGTTTTATGGGATTTGATTGTCATTTCCATATTTCTTTTGGTCGCAAGTTTCACCAGCCAGATACTGGGTTACGTGCAGGAATTAAAAAAAATCCGTATTACCTAACGGCCAAGATCTATTCTATGAAGATATGCAGCACCACATAATGCGATGATCTAGAATACTCACAAACACCGTTGCGGAGGATCTTGTGTTTGTCGAAGTAGATGTTGGTGAAGCCGATGAAGAATCTCATGTACACGCCGGGATGTGAGATTGTTGCCTTTTCCACGTTCGAGGATTGCTCTCGCAACCCGCTCTTCAAGTATACACGCGTACACCTTGCCAACCCGCCAGCGCTCCGCCGTTCTAGAACTCGGCGCTCGGTGAAGAGAGAAAGCCTTGCGGCGTAATAATGGTGGTAGAACTAATCAACTAGATTAGATCTATATGAGACTTAGAGAAACCTAATTCTCAACACATGAGATCTAATTAGAGAGATATTAGATCAATGTCTAATTAGAATAATTAGAGAATCGTCTAATTACACAATATCTCAAGAGAGAGAAACTTGTGCAATTGTTGTTCTTGTGTTCTCATTGGGAGGAGGGGGTGGAGTATATAAGGGGGAGAGGGAGGGTGGTTCACCGGCCCTAGGGAGGCCGGCCGCACCCCTGCCCAAGTCGGTTGGGGAGCAGAAGTCCAATTCGGACTCCCTCCCCACCCATTTTTCCTTTTTGTCTTTTTCCTTTTATTCCTTCCAAGTCCAGTACGAACTCCTTTATTTCTCCAAATTGGACAAGGAAAGGGAGGAGGAGGACTTGGTGCGCCGGCCTAGAATGGTGGGGCCATGTGTCCGGCCCACACTAGGTGTGGTGCGACAGCAAGGCCATGCCCTCTCTCCTCGATCCGGCACTCCACAATTCCTGGCAAATCTCCAAAACTTTTCCGGAACCAAATATACTTTTTAGATAAAATTATCGGCTCTATCCACTGATGTCGGAAACACTTCCCGGCATCCTGGAACATATCATGTTCGCCACTTTTCTCTCTCAGGACTCTCAGCCCTAAAACCGGCATTATATGCCTCTCATGTAAACTTCACCGAAATATCTCCGAATCTCACGGGAGTTGTTCCTGTGACATCGGAGGGACTCCGACAACTTCTCAAACCCATTATTACTACATCTTAATTCTCTCAACAAAGTATTGGCTACAGCTTAAGCGTGTGACCCGGAAGGTTTGGTAACATATAGACATGTCCGGAATACTTACCGAACAATAACTAGCATTGGGATCTAGACAGCCGTACTAGCTCCTATATGTTCACGAGTGAATTGTGGAACCTTTTGTGTTTCTCATTACGCTAATCCCTTACGTACACGACACCAATGATATCACGAGGTGAGACAATGTGATCTAGTGCGATCAAACCATTTGACCATAACACATATAAACTCGTACCGATATCATCATTTTTTCTCATTCCGTATTCCTTATTTCCTATGATAAATGATACTGTGTCTGGCCAGACGATTGGGTGACATCAGTAATACATGCGATGGCCCCGATGAATGTATCTCTCCATCGCTTGGAGGAGTAAGTACCAATCTTGAATAATCTCTCTTCCTTTACGTGATCTTGCTTACCCCTCAAAAGTCACTGTTATGATTCCCAATTAAGATCGAACGTTTGATGACAATCAAGGCTTAAGTGTCGAAGACGCGGTCACGAGATATTCTCATAGTATAGGAACATAGCTAACAAAAACTCCATATGATCAATTGCTAATTTCATATCTGACGATTTATCTCTCAGCAAGATAATACAATTGGGGCGGTTCAGTACTATTGGCATCCCGACAATGTACTCTCATAGTTGTGTGACTTATACAAAGTCCATGATTAGGAAAACATGATCATCTAACAACAAGATGAGCTAGTCTTACAGACAAGACCAGGAACTCTTTCTTGTTCGTATCTCTACACGTGCATCAGAGGTTTTCGTTTGAATACTCACTATTCAAAATGCCAATGCAGTTGTAGCATAAAGATACAAACATCAATACTAAACTTGGAGATATAATAATAACTAAATATTATTGTCTCTAGGGCATATCTCCAACACCAGAATGTGTAAATTTAGGGTGAGCGTGTGCTATACCAAACAAGGCTTGGCAAGTCATACCCAACATAGCCCATTAGTAAAACATCATCGTGAAAATAGAGAAATATGACATAGAGGTTGAAATAAAACAAACCAGATGATAAAGAGAGAAGGAATGATGCCATTAGTTTCATTCAAAAATCAAGGGTAGAGACAATGATTCGTTCACATTGATTTGATTTATGTATCCATAAATCAATATGAAATAAATACCAAAACAAGTTATCAGTATAAAATTTACGTGTATTAAAAAACTTTCTTTTTGTTGTGTTAGATTAAGTTTAATAGTAGGACCATAATACGCGCAACATGTTACCAACATAATTTCTTTTATTTTGAAAATACTGAAACTCTTTTCCATCAAGAATAAAATTTTAGATATTGTGTTTTTAGTATGAGTTGGTTAAGCTTCAAACAAAGGCTACCATTTATCTAGAGAGCATGCACAAATTACCGCACCTCTGTATAGATAAGACATTGATAGAAAAAAGTGTTAATATAATCGTAGTTCGTTACAAAACATTTCATAACTCTTTAATTTCACTTATTTGCAATATAAACATTCTCAAAGTAAACATGATAAAGTAATATCTTCATAACAGAAAATTATATAACTGAAACGTTGAACAAAAGTACAAGTGGTGACTCTTTAATCTTTTTTTTTTGCAATATAACCATTGACAAAATAAATGTAAACTACGCACAAGATATCATCCATATGAGAAGGGTGATATTTTATAACAAATAAGGTAAACATGAGAAATAAATTTCTTTATAAAACCAAATTCTATAACCAATTTTTTTGACAAACTACTAGTGGTACCCTCGCATTTGCGAGGGCCCCAGTGCTAGTTTCCTAAGCAAACCAAAAAAAAGATTGTATATCCTCCCTTTATCGTAGAACCATGCAACGATTGCAAGACATGAAGCTCTTTGACAGCCTACATCTCCGATATGTGGCATAACTTCTTGTCTTTTCATTCGTAGCAACTTACAAGCTCCACACTAGCCTTTGTAAAATTCTAGGACATCTCGAATAAAATTTTATCTCAATAGATCATCTCTTAACTAAGGTACTGTCGTGGTATTGTCCCGGCAGTAGTCATCATCAGATGGCTTACAAGAGGTGTAAAGCTACGTCGTTTAAAAAAATTGGTGACAGTATTGGTACACACGATGTACCCAGTTTCGACCGCCTACTGTGGAGGTAAATACATACTCCTATTTGATTGGTTACACGATTGCTCTGTGACTACATATGGTGGAATCGATGATGTTTGCCTGTTGAGGGTGCTCCCTGTCGGCCTTATATACATGGCCGGCTTAGGTTAGACAATTATGACCGTGTTGGTTTGTGGTCTCTGCCCTACGGGAAGTCGACTACATCTTCCACCTTGCCTTCCAAGTTAAGACTTTTATAAAGCCAGACCACCTTGTCACGTTCAATCCGGGGGGGGGGGGGGGGGCAATGCTTGATCCACCCAGATCTTGTGGGCCATGTCATCTTCATAGGCCTAACCGCTGGATGTTCCCCCAACGGCGATGATTTTTTTTCTTGTCAACAACTATTCTACGTGGCATTTTTTAGATAGTACCGTTGTACATACCGATTTGACAAAAAATACATGACATTCACCTAACTGTGTACTACTCCCTCCGTACCGGAATATAAGATATATTAGGTATTCCAATACAAACAATGTATGACGTATTGAAAGGACACGGATGTCGCCTAGAGGGGGGGGGAGTGAATAGGCGATTAAAATTCTTTTACGGTTTAGGCTTGAATAAATGCGGAATAAAACTAGCGTTTAATTTATCAAGAACGAAACCTAAACAAGCTAGGTTTACCTATGTGCACCAACAACTTATGCTAAACAAGATAAGCAAATATGTGATAGCAAGATATATTACTTCAAACTCGAAGGCTATCACAAAGTAAATAGCACAAGTAAGAAGCTCGGGTATAGAAATACCGAGGCACTTGGAGACGATGATTTATCCCGAAGTTCACTTCCCAATAGAAGCTACGTCTCCGTTGGAGCGGTGCGGAGTCACAAAGTGATCTCCGAATAGCCGTCAAATGGCACACCGTAATCTCCTTCGTGCCTCTACCAATGTAGAGTGCCACGAGCCACTATGGGACACTTGAGGGTGGTCACCGAACCCGTACAAGGATGAGGCACACTCCACAACTTAATTGGAGGCTCTCACCGGAATCCCGCGGCTCCCAAAGCCACAAGACTCACAAGGTTGGGGCACGACTCCACAACTTAATTGGAGGCTCCCAACAATCCCGCGAGCCACCAAAACTCCGAGATCAACAAGGACCGTCTAGGGCACTCCAAGTACCCAAGAGGACAAGCTCTAGGGCACCCCAAGTACCCAAGAGTAACAAGCTTTTCAACTTCGATTTCCACGTATCACCGTGGAGAACTCAAACCGATGCAACCGATGCAATGGGCAAGAACACAAGAAGTGCTCAAAATCCTTCATTCTCAAATCCCACCAAAGCAACTAATGCTATTGGGGGAGAAGAGAGGAAGAACAAAGAGGAACACCAAATCCCTCAAGATCTAGATCCAAAAGGCTTCCCCTCACTTAGAGGAGAGATTGATTGGTGGAATGGTAGATCTAGATCTACTCTCTCTTTTCCCACTAAATGGAGGCAAGAATCATGGAGGGATAGAGAGATAGCAAGCTCAAAGAAGGTCAACAATGGGGAAGAACACGAGCTGCAGTGGTTTCCTGGCTGGAGGTAGGTGGAGGGGTATTTATACCCCTCCCAGAAAAAGAGCCGTTGCAGACAGAAAAATCGGATATTCCGATATAAGTAATGATCGGATAATCTGACTGGATTGGATAGTCCGAAACACAAAGTATCGGATAATCCGGCACAGCCGGATAATCCGGGTAGACCTATATCGGATATTCCGAAAAGCTTCAGTACACCACAAAACAGGCAGCAAGAAGTCCTTAGCCGATTTCGAGAGAAAACTTAAGAATCGGATATTCCGAATCAGCTTGATCGGATATTCCGAAAAACTCCAGTATGCATTGTTTTTAAAGTCCTTAGCTGAAATTGAGCAATCTTGAGAATCGGATAATCCGAGTCGGCTAGGATCGGATAATCCGATTCCCCTGCTTGAGCAAATCTTGACAGAAACAGCAAAACCTGAAATGCAATAACTTTCTCGTTCGAACTCCAAAACAGGTGAAACCAATTCTGTTGGAAAGGTAATCCTACAAAAATATAGAGGGGATACCACACATGGGAAGGTGTGGACCCTATCTCGAAGTTGGACCGATAATATTTCCAACCCGAAAACGCAACAAGGGTTCCATACGAAATCCGTTTTCGGAGAACTTAGGCTTGTCATGAAGATCACAACAAGCACCAAAACCCAACAAGGAGAAAATCCATATAAGAACCAAGAAAGATGATGAAGGCAAGTATGCAAAGGTTTGAGCTCTCTCCAACTGATACGCTAAAGCTCAATCGAGAGCCCCTCTTGATAGCACGGTATCTATCCTATAACCCGGTCTCCCAACTAGTACCACGAGACCGGTAAAATAGAAACCCTATCGTACCTTTGCCTTGCGCATTCCACTTGAGCTAGATGACGTCGATCTTGATCTCTTCAAGTGAACCACCTTTCTTGATTGCGCTTCGCTTGGTGAAGACTCAAACATTGCTCCCCATATTCCACTATGGGAGAGCCTCTCTTAGGCACATCTTCACATGAACATTATCTCTAAATGGGTGGCAAGCTTCAAGCCTAGGATTTCTTCGAGATGTTCCTCTTGAACTTGCGCTTCTCAACATTGATGACGGTCACCACTTGACGTCATCGATCATGGGCCATATGAAATCTTCATTTGATGCAAGCCCGTAGAAAGATACCTAACCACACATAGAAATGCTACACACATATCATGGGTTAGTTCACAAAGTTATATGGACAATTGCTTACCATACCAAGAGATACATGATCCCACTTGGTACATCTTGTAGCTTTGTGTGTTGATCAATATCTTGATCAACCTTGTATCTTTTCTTCTCTTTTCAATAGATGATGTCTTGAAGATAACCATGAATGATCACATAATTCTTTTCTTCAAGACATACTTGCAATATGCTCAACTCGCATATAACCAATCATCGGATAACTCCTCGAATAATAACTTGGTCATCACATACTCTTCTTCTTGATCATATCAAATATATCCATACAACTCGATGATCTTGATGCCAAATACTCCATTTATCAATATATTTATGGCATCAACCTTGAATCCAACATATGGAGTTCAAGCATTTGCCTATGGACAAACACTATAAGAATAACTCAATGCAACCATTAGTCCATAGGGATTGTCATTAATTACCAAAACCACACATGGGGGCGCCATGCCCTTTCACGTATTTTAGTGTAGATTCACCCATTTTGCTCCATAATCAATCCGTGAACATAAACCGAGTTGTCGTGAATGGACCTCCTTTGGATGAAAGCATTATGGTAGGGAGAAATGAGAGATGGACTGAGGGCTGCAGCCTATTAGCCATGATATTTGGTTAATATCTCGCCAAAGCTGTGGACAAGGCTACCTGTGGAAAATGAGAGATGGACTGAGGGGCTGCAGCCTATTAGCCATGACATTGGCACCCCTTGGGTTTTAGGCAAAAGCACCATAAAATCCATTGTTAAGAATTGAAAGCCCTTGCTGACCAGAGTTCTCCATAAAGTGAATTGGCTTCATTACCTCCTTACTAATGATGTTTCCAAGCCAACCGATAATAAAGCCCAGTAAACCAGAGTACCATAAGTTCACACTGAGACTTGAATGACACTCCTAAGAAACATGAATCATATTCATAGTTAAATATAGTTTTCCTAAGAAATGAACACATCTTCAAGGGAATCAGGGCAAGTCTCCTTCGCTGTTTGAAAAGGTTCAAAGAAGAGCTTGATTGGGTCGCTTATCGCGCCAACAAAGCTAAGCTAGCTGGGTTTAGGACCTGATGAGGGGAGGATGCCTATTATCCCTGCCATCGTACCACCTCCATATATTTTGAAGATTGGACAATTCTGCTTTGAGGTTCCTCTCGAGGATGAGGTGAAGCCAAACTTCCGGACTCCACCGAGCTAGAGGCGTGACGTGGAGATCGAGGCGCTCCACGTAGTCTTTTATTATATTCCGTGTGTTTTATTTCGTTGTTTTGAACCATGTTTGGGCTCAGCCCGTTTGAGTTATGTTAGGTTCGGTTTGGGCTTGTCCAACCGACTTAGGTTTGAGTCACCCCATATAAGGGTCGCGGCAGCCGCCATGTATCTTAGACAAGATTTTCGAGATTAAGAGTATTGTGAGGTTCGTCCCAAGATGGGTCGCCTTGCGAGTATCCGCTGGTTTTGATTGCTGATTCTTTTGAGTCTGTGTTTGCGTGTCGTGGAGTAGATTTATTCTGCTCACCGACCGAAGTTATCTAGTGCTGTTCTTGGTTCGCCGTGAAAGATTGGGCCAAAACCCTTTTGGATCACGTTGATCCTTATCATCTTGGTATCAGATTCGTCGGGTTTCTCACGGCGAGCTTGTTTTAAGATTTATCTGCTGAGGAAGTTGCTGCCGGAGGCGTGCAGCCGAGACACCGGTGTTGATCGTTTGTTGAATTTGCTGTGGAGTTCTTGTTCGGATCGCTCGTGGAGGCCGTGCTAGTTGCTGTTGCTAGGAGTCCTGATTGGTTACGATCAGGCCTGTCTTTGATTGGCAAGGAAAGGAAGGAGCAAGGAAAAAGAGATTGGATCGGCACGGAAAGGAAAATCTACTACCGATCGGTTCAGATTTAAAAGCTGATCACGTACAAAGGAAGGGCTGGCTTGTTCTGTTTGATTGCTAGGAAATTCCTATGATCGGGACACAGTCCATGATTGTGACGATCGACTCGTGATTGCTACAATACGAGTTGCTCGCGAGGTCCCTTCGCGTGAGTTCTTTCTGTTCTTTTCGACATACTGCTGTTTCTCTCGTTTGCTCCTGCTGAACTGAGTCGCGATGTCGGACGATGCGGAATCCGTCGCTGCTGCTGCTAGAGAAGGTCAACCTAAGGAGCTGCCTAAGCTTGAATTTGCTGACGGGTTGGAGCCTAATGTCCGTGCAGGGTTTGATGTGCTAGCTGCGCACATGAAAGATCTCGGAACACGGATGGATGCGTTGGTTGATCAGGTTGGTCTTTTGGCTGCACAACGCCAACCTGCAGCTCCGCCTTTACCGGCTGTCCAACAACAACTTGTTGTTCGCGAGGAGCCTGAACATGATGCTGATTACTTGCCTCGACAATGACAGTTTGCTGGTCGTGTCCAGCCACATGATCGGGTAGGTCAGGCTGTTCGTCTACCACTGGATGATGGAGGTATTGGGCGTGTTAAATTGACCATACCGTCGTTTTCTGGTGACCGTGGACCTGAGGAGTACTTGGAGTGGGAGATGCGCATGGAGCAAATTTTTTCTACCCACCGTTATTCTGAGGAGAGGAAGCTCCAACTTGCTGCTGTTGAGTTCACCGGATATGTACTGGTTTGGTGGAGTCAAATTCTGCAGTTCCGTAATCGTCCAACGATGTGGGCTGAGATGAAAACTCTAATGCAAGGTCGTTTTGTCCCTCAAACCTACAAGGGAGATATGCATCATAAGTTACAGCGTCTCACACAAGGTGTTAAAACCGTTGCTGAGTACTATAGGGAGATGGAGTTGCTGTCCATATGTACGGGGACAAGAGAGGATCCGGAGGCTAAGATGTCTCGATTCTTTCATGGACTGAATTTGGAGATACAAGACCATGTAGAGCTGACCCAATATTATGATCTGGAGGAGCTTTTGCACCAGGCTGAGCGTGCGGAACAGCAGCTGCAACGTCGCAATGTGACACCCGCTGCTAGTCCATGGCGTCGTTCCCATACCGAGACTGCTGGTCCTAGTTCCAAGTCGACACCTCCTACACGTTCTGCTTATAATTCCAATACTGAAGCGCCGAAGTCAACCGCTTCCAAAGCTGTATCTACTCATACCACCGCTGGTATCGAGTGTTTCACTTGTGGAGGACGAGGACACATGAGGCGTGAATGCCCTAATGCAAAGAGGGTTCTGCTCACAAACGATGGCTATGTGACGGATGAGGAGAACCTTAAAGAGTCATCTAGTGAGCAATCTGTTGACAACATAGTTGAGGTGTATCTTGAGGACGCTGCTCCTAATTGCATAAGTTTGATGGTGCAGCGTGTGCCAGAAGACCGCATAGAGGGACAAGGGCAGCGCTGGAATATATTTCAGACCCAATGCAACATCAAGAACACCACCTGCAAGCTGATTATTGATAATGGCAGCTACACCAATATTGTTAGCAAGAGTTTGGTGGATTCACTTGCATTGCCTACATGGAAGCACCCGCAGCCACATTGCGTTGAGTGGCTATACAACTCCGGGAAGCTGAAAGTCACACATAAGGTGCGTCTGAAATTTTTTGTAGGTAATTATGAGGACACGGTGGTCTGTGATGTTTTGCCTATGGATGCATGTCATTTGCTACTAGGCTGACCGTGGTAGTTTGATAGGCGTTCCACTCATGATGGGCGTACCAATATTTATTCCTTGTGGCATTCGGGCAAGCGTCATGTGCTGCAGCCAATGCTTGACAAGGATATCAAAGTGGATGCAATTGCTGCGAAGAAGAAGGTCCAAGTCATTAAGGCGAAACCGAGGACGGTTTCCTCTCAAGTTGGGGGGATGATGAGGGGAGGATGCCTATTATCCCTGCCATCATACCACCTCCATATATTTTGAAGATTGGACAATTCTGCTTTGAGGTTCCTCTCGAGGATGAGGTGAAGCCAAACTTCCAGACTCCACCGAGCTAGAGGCATGACGTGGAGATCGAGGCGCTCCACGTAGTCTTTTATTATATTCCGTGTGTTTTATTTCGTTGTTTTGAACCATGTTTGGGCTCAGCCCGTTTGAGTTATGTTAGGTTCGGTTTGGGCTTGTCCAACCGACTTAGTTTGAGTCACCCCATATAAGGGTCGCGGCAGCCGCCATGTATCTTAGACAAGATTTTCGAGATTAAGAGTATTGTGAGGTTCGTCCCAAGATGGGTCGCTGATACGTCTCCAACGTATCCATAATTTCTGCTGTTCCATGCTTATATTATACCATTTGCTACATGTTTTATATACACTTCATATCACTTTTATGCATTTTCTGGGACTAACCTATTAACAAGATGCCACAGTGCCAGTTCCCTGTTTTCTGCTGTTTTTGGTTTCAGAAAGTTACTTCTGGAAATATTCTCGGAATTGCACGAAACAAAAGGCCAAGTCCCTATTTTTCCAGCACGTACACGGAGTCCGAAGGAGAGACGAAGAGAGCCACGAGGTGGCCAAACCACAGGCTGGCGCGGCAGTGGGCCCAGCCGCGCCCCTGGTGGTTTGGGCCCCTCGGGGGTCCGCCGACATCGCCCCTTCGCCTATTTATTCCCCGAGACGTGAAAACCCTAAAACACCGAGCCTTTCATCCAGAACATATTCGCTGCCGCCGCCGTCGTCAACCCTAACTCGGGGGGTTCTGAAGCTCTTCCCGGCACCCTGCCGGAGAGGGGAATCATCACCGGAGGGCTCTACATCGCCATGCCCGCCTCCGGAGTGATGCGTGAGTAGTTCATCCTTGGACTATGGGTCCATAGCAGTAGCTAGATGGTTGTCTTCTCCACTTGTGCCATCATGTTTAGATCTTGTGAGCTGCCTATCATGATCAAGATCATCTTATTGTAATGCTACATGTTGTGTTTGCTGGGATCTGACTTATATTGATACCTATGTGGAGCTGAATATTATATTATCATGTCTATGTCATTTGTGATCTTGCATGCTCTCCGTTACTTGTTGAAGCCTTGGCCAAGTGAATACTTGTAACTCCAAGAGGGGGTATTTATGCATGATAGTTGGGTTCAACCTCTATTTAACCTGGGATAGTGACAGCAAGTTCTAAGGTTGTAGATGTGTTGTTGCCACTAGGGGTAAAACAGCAATGCTTTATTCAAGGATGAATGTATTGTTTACATTACGCACATTACTTAATGCAATTGTCTGTTGCTTGCAACTTAATACTGGAAGGGGTACGGATGTTAACCGGAAAGTGGACTATTTAGGCATAGATGCATGCTGGATAGCGGTCTATGTACTTTGTCGTAATGCCCAAATGAATCTCATAGTAGACACCACAGCTCACACATGCATGTTATATGCACTTATCAATTGTCAATTGCCCAGCTGTAATTTGTTTACCCAGCATGTTAGTTATCTTATTGGAGAGACACCACTAGTGAACTGTGGACCCCGGTCCATTCTTTTACATCTGAAATACAATCTACTGCAATCATTGTTCTCTACTGTTTTATGCAAACAAACATCATTTCCATTCGATACGTTTAACCCTTTGTTTTCAGCAAGCCGGTGAGATTGACAACCTCACTGTTAAGTTGGGGCAAAGTAATTTGATTGTGTTGTGCAGGTTCCACGTTGGCACCGGAATCCCTGGTGTTGCGCCGCACTACACTCCTTCACCAACACCTTCGAAGCAAACCTCGTTTTCCTACTGGTTCGATTAAACCTTGGTTTCATACTGAGGGAAAACTTGCTGCTGCACTCATCATACCTTCCTCTTGGGGTTCCCAACTGACGTGTGACGTACAAGCATTGTTTCTGGCACTGTTGCCGGGGAGATATTCCCTCGTCAACTAGAGCAGCAACACGTTTTCTGGCGCCGTTGCCGGGGAAAACCGAATTGCTTCTGCAAGGGGAGTCTCTCACACCCAATCTCTTTACTTTGTTATTTGTCTTGCTTAGTTTATTTTTATTTAGTCTTGTTTGCTCTCTTTATCAAAAACACAAAAAAATTAGTTACTTGTTTAATTCAGTTTGATTTTGTTTTTCAAAATGAGTACTCCTGAGAACACTAAGTTGTGTGACTTCACTAGCACAAACAACAATGATTTCATATGCACTCCTATTGCTCCACCTGCTTCTACAGCAGAATTTTATGAAATTAAACCTGCTCTATTAAATCTTGTTATGAAAGAGCAATTTTCTGGTGTTAGTACTGATGATGCTGCTGCCCATCTTAATAACTTTGTTGAACTTTGTGAAATGCAAAAGTATAAGGATATGGATGGGGATATTATAAAACTGAAACTTTTTCCTTTCTCCTTGAGAGGAAGAGCTAAAGAATGGTTGCTTTCTTTGCCTAGAAATAGTATTAATTCTTGGACAAAATGCAAAGATGCTTTCATAGGGAAATATTATCCTCCTGCTAAGATTATATCCTTGAGAAGTAGCATTATGAATTTTAAACAACTTGATAATGAACATGTTGCTCAAGCTTGGGAAAGAATGAAATCTTTGGTGAAGAATTGTCCCACTCATGGACTGACTACTTGGATGATCATCCAAACCTTTTATGCAGGATTAAATTTTTCCTCAAGGAACTTATTGGATTCAGCCTCTGGAGGAACCTTTATGTCCATCACTTTAGGTGCAGCAACAAAGCTACTTGATGATATGATGATCAACTATTCCGAATGGCACACCGAAAGAGCTCCTCAAGGTAAGAAGGTAAATTCTGTTGAAGAAACCTCCTCTTTGAGTGATAAGATTGATGCTATTATGTCTATGCTTGTGAATGGTAGATCTCATGTTGATCCTAATAATGTTCCTTTAGCTTCATTGGTTGCTCAAGAAGAGCATGTTGATGTAAACTTCATTAAAAACAACAACTTCAACAACAATGCTTATAGGAATAATTTTGGTAGCAACAATTATAAGCCTTATCCTTCAAATGGTTATGGCAATTCTTATGGTAATTCCTACAGCAACAATAGAAGTGTGTCCTCTGATCTTGAAGCTATGCTTAAAGAATTTATTAGCACACAAAAAGCTTTCAATAAAACTGTTGAGGAAAAGTTTGAAAAAATTGATGATCTTGTTCTAAAGTTGATAGTCTTGCTCATGATGTTGAAATTCTAAAACTGAAAGTTATGCCTAATGAAGTTAAAGATATTAAGTCATTTGCTACAGCAAATGCCATCCAAGTTCGAATTGATAATAATATTAGGATGTTGGCTGAATTGCATGCTAGGTGGGAAAAAGAGGAAGAACTTGAAAAAGAGAATAGTATAGTTAGAGTTTGTACTATCACCACCACTAGTAATGCTAATGTTTACATGCTAGTAACCTCCTACTATTGATGGTAATGTTATTGGTGTTGGTAATGTCTCTACTACTTCTGCAAAGCGTTTGAAATTGCCTAAAACTGCTGAAACTTTTTCTGATAAAAGTGCTGAAATTTTTCAAACTATTGGAGACAATGGTTCCACCACCATTGACAATAATGATTTTGATTTTGATGATTGTAACATCTCTGAAGTTATTATGTTCTTGCAAAAATTAGCTAGAAGTCCCAATGCTAGCACTATTAATTTGGCTTTTACAAAGCATATTACAAATGCTCTTTTGCAAGCTAGGGAGGAGAAGTTGAAACTTAAAGCTTCTATTCCTAGGAAATTAGAAGATGGTTGGGAACCCATCATTAAGGTAAAGGTGAATGATTTTATTGCAATGCCTTGTGTGATCTTGGTGCAAGTATTTCGGTTTTGCCCAAGAAGCTTTATGATATTCTTGATTTGCCACCTTTGGAACATTGTTATTTGGATGTTTTTCTCGCTGATAATGCTATGAAGAAACCTTTGGGGCGAGTTAATGATGTTTTTATTACAGTAAACAATAACCTTGTCCCGTTGATTTTATTGTTATGGATATTGAATGCAATGCATCTTGTCCTATTGTTTTGGGAAGACCTTTTCTTCGAACTGTTGGTGCCATCATTGATATGAAAGAAGGTAATATAAGGTACCAATTTCCTCTCAAGAAAGGTATGGAACACTTCCCTAGGAAGAGAATGAAGTTACCTTTTGACTCTATTGTTAGAGCAAGTTATGATGTTGATGCTTCTTCTCTTGACAACACTTGATTTTCACTTTCTGCGCCTAGCTGAAAGGCGTTAAAGAAAAGCGCTTATGGGAGACAACCCATCGTTTTTATTTGCTGTTATTTTTGTTTTCTTTGAGTCAAGGAGTTTTGTTACTTCTGTAGCAACTCCTTTGTATCTTTATTTTATCGCAATGTTGTGCCAAGTAAAGTTCTATATTGAAAGTTGATGCAAGATTTGGATTTCTGCGCAGTGACAGATTTTTAGCTGTCACGGATTTGAGCTTATCTCCCTGTAGAAAATTCAAAAATTCTAAAAATCACGCATATTCCTGAGATATGTACGCAACTTTCATTATTTTAGGCCAGATCCATCTGAGCAACTTAAGTGCCTCGAAAAAATTCGTCATTCCAGACTGTTCTGTTTTTGACAGATTCTGCCTTTTGTTTTGCATTCGCTCTTTTACTGTGTTTGTGTGGATTTCTTTGCTCCACAAAGCATTGGTGGCTGTAGCTAATGTCCAGAAGCTTTGGGATTGATTGTATCATTACAGAATATGAGAATTTTTGATTATGCACTAACCCTCTAATGAGAACTGTCTTGAGTTTGGTGTGAAGGAAGTTTTCAAGGATCAAGCGAGAAGGGTGATATTATGTGATCAAGAAGAGTGAAAAGCCTAAGCTTGGGGATGCCCCCGTGGTTCATCCCAACCATATTCAGAGAGACTCAAGCGTCTAAGCTTGGGGATGCCCAAGGCATCCCCTTCTTCATCAACAAACTTATCAGGTCATCTCTAGTGAAACTATATTTTAATTCTTTCACATCTTATGCGCTTTACTTGGAGCGTCTGTGTGTTTTTATTTTTGTTTTTGTTTGAATAAATTCGGATCCTAGCAATCCTTGTGTGGGAGAGAGACACGCTCCGCTTTTTCATGTGAATACTCATGTTCTTCACTTATATTTGTTGAGTATTCTTAACTAGCTACTGCAGTGCTTTTAGCTCCTGTTTTTCATGCATCTCTTCGAGCTGTTAGCACTTGTTTATAAATACTCTCTTGCTGCATTATATTATCATTTGGAGAGTTTATGTTTAAATAAATTGATTGGTGTTTGTTTGGAAGAAAGAAAATGCTACATGTAGTAGTTGGTATTGGAAAAGACATATGCATTCTTGTAGATCATTGTCTTGTTTGATTTGATGCTTTGCAATTGTTTTGAGCTCTCAAGTAGATCATGTTTAAGCTCTTGCATCATGTAGTTAAAGCCTAGTAGTGGAGAACTACCGTAGAGCTTGTTGAGACTTGGGATGCATATTTGTTCTCTCTAAGGTCTAGATATTTTCTGGTAAAATGTTTGAGCAACAAGGAAGACAGTGTAGAGTCTTATAATACTTGCAATATGTTTTTATGTGATTCTTGCTGTACCGGTTTATACTTGTGTTTGCTTCAAACAACCTTGCTAGCCTAAACTCTGTACTGAGAGGGAATGCTTCTCGTGCATCCAAAACTTGAGCCAAAACCCATGCCATTTGTGTCCACCATACCTACCTACTATGTGGTATTTCCTGCCATTCCAAGTAAATATTTCATGTGCTACCTTTAAACTATTCAAAACTTTATTACTCCTTATTTGTGTCAATGTTTTATAGCTCATGAGGAAGTATGTGGTGTTTTATCTTTCAATCTTGTCATTTACTTCTGACAGACTTTCACCAATGGACTAGTGGCATATACATCCGCTTATCCAATAATTTGCAAAAAGAGCTGGCAACGGGGTGCCCAGCCCCAATTAATTACAACTTTCATTAATAATTCTCTTCACATGTTTTGCCCTGATTTATCAGTAAGCAACTTAATTTTGCAATAGACACTCCTCCATGGTATGTGAATGTTGGAAGGCACCCGAGGATTCGGTTAGCCATGGCTTGTGTAAGCAAAAGGTTGGGAGGAGTGTCATCTATAAAGAAACTAAAATACATGTGTAAACAAAAGAGAAGAGGGATGATCTACCTTGCTGGTAGAGATAACGTCCTTCATGGGAGCCGCTCTTGAAAGTCTGGTTGACAAGGGGGTTAGAGTGCCCACTACCATTCGTTGACAACAACAAACACCTCTCAAATACTTATTTTGTGCTCTCTATATGCTTTCGAAAACTTAAAAAGCTCTAGCACATGATTTAATCCCTGCTTCCCTCTGCGAAGGGCCTATCTTTTACTTTATGTTGAGTCAGTTTACCTACTCCTTTCTATCTTAGAAGCAAACACTTGTGTCAACTTTGTGTGCATTGATTCTTACATTTTACTTATTGCACTTGTTATATTGCTTTATGTTGACAACTATCCATGAGATATACATGTTACAAGTTGAAAGCAATGCTGAAACTTAATCATCCTTTGTGTTGCTTCAATGCCTTTTACTTTGAATCTATTGCTTTATGAGTTACCTCTTATGCAAAACTTTTTGATGCTTGTCTTGAAAGTACTATTCATGAAAAGTTTTTGCTTATATGATTCATTGTTTACTCTTTATCTATTTGTTAGCAAACTATAGATCATTGCTTTGAGTCACTTCATTCATGACATGAGCCTTGCAATATATTGATCAAGATTGTGTGAAAGCATGTCTCCTCAGAAATTATTTGTTGTTATCGTTTTACCTACTCGAGGACGAGTAGAACTAAGCTTGGGGATGCTTGATACGTCTCCAACGTATCCATAATTTCTGCTGTTCCATGCTTATATTATACCATTTGCTACATGTTTTATATACACTTCGTATCACTTTTATGCATTTTCTGGGACTAACCTATTAACAAGATGCCACAGTGCCAGTTCCCTGTTTTCTGCTGTTTTTGGTTTCAGAAAGTTACTTCTGGAAATATTCTCGGAATTGCACGAAACAAAAGGCCAGTCCCTATTTTTCCAGCACGTACACGGAGTCCGAAGGAGAGACGAAGAGAGCCACGAGGTGGCCAAACCACAGGCGCGGCAGTGGGCCCAGCCGCGCCCCTGGTGGTTTGGGCCCCTCGGGGGTCCGCCGACATCGCCCCTTCGCCTATTTATTCCCCGAGACGTGAAAACCCTAAAACACCGAGCCTTTCATCCAGAACATATTCGCTGCCGCCGCCGTCGTCAACCCTAACTCGGGGGGTTCTGAAGCTCTTCCCGGCACCCTGCCGGAGAGGGGAATCATCACCGGAGGGCTCTACATCGCCATGCCCGCCTCCGGAGTGATGCGTGAGTAGTTCATCCTTGGACTATGGGTCCATAGCAGTAGCTAGATGGTTGTCTTCTCCACTTGTGCCATCATGTTTAGATCTTGTGAGCTGCCTATCATGATCAAGATCATCTTATTGTAATGCTACATGTTGTGTTTGCTGGGATCTGACTTATATTGATACCTATGTGGAGCTGAATATTATATTATCATGTCTATGTCATTTGTGATCTTGCATGCTCTCCGTTACTTGTTGAAGCCTTGGCCAGTGAATACTTGTAACTCCAAGAGGGGGTATTTATGCATGATAGTTGGGTTCAACCTCTATTTAACCTGGGATAGTGACAGCAAGTTCTAAGGTTGTAGATGTGTTGTTGCCACTAGGGGTAAAACAGCAATGCTTTATTCAAGGATGAATGTATTGTTTACATTACGCACATTACTTAATGCAATTGTCTGTTGCTTGCAACTTAATACTGGAAGGGGTACGGATGTTAACCGGAAAGTGGACTATTTAGGCATAGATGCATGCTGGATAGCGGTCTATGTACTTTGTCGTAATGCCCAAATGAATCTCATAGTAGACACCACAGCTCACACATGCATGTTATATGCACTTATCAATTGTCAATTGCCCAGCTGTAATTTGTTTACCCAGCATGTTAGTTATCTTATTGGAGAGACACCACTAGTGAACTGTGGACCCCGGTCCATTCTTTTACATCTGAAATACAATCTACTGCAATCATTGTTCTCTACTGTTTTATGCAAACAAACATCATTTCCATTCGATACGTTTAACCCTTTGTTTTCAGCAAGCCGGTGAGATTGACAACCTCACTGTTAAGTTGGGGCAAAGTAATTTGATTGTGTTGTGCAGGTTCCACGTTGGCACCGGAATCCCTGGTGTTGCGCCGCACTACACTCCTTCACCAACACCTTCGAAGCAAACCTCGTTTTCCTACTGGTTCGATTAAACCTTGGTTTCATACTGAGGGAAAACTTGCTGCTGCACTCATCATACCTTCCTCTTGGGGTTCCCAACTGACGTGTGACGTACAAGCATTGTTTCTGGCACTGTTGCCGGGGAGATATTCCCTCGTCAACCTAGAGCTAGCAGTCGCCTTGCGAGTATCCGCTGGTTTTGATTGCTGATTCTTTTGAGTCTGTGTTTGCGTGTCGTGGAGTAGATTTATTCTGCTCACCGACCGAAGTTATCTACTGCTGTTCTTGGTTCGCCGTGAAAGATTAGGCCAAAACCCTTTGGATCACGTTGATCCTTATCGGGACCTAGATCCAAAATTTCAGAGCAACTAGTTTGTATAGTGTTGTTATAACTTTTGTAACTTTTTTTATAGAAATGGGAGCATAGCCCCAGCCTCTGCATCATGACGATGCACACAGCCATTTTATATTAAAAATGAAAAAGTAACCAAGTGTGCAAGTATGTAAGTCGAAATTATTACATTCATGGATCAACTAAAGTGGCTACATGAATCAGCCATCGAAATAAAACAGACAAACGAAGACTGCACATGTTGAAGTTTTCTAGTATGCTGCCATCCATTTTGGTTGAAAATAGCCCGGACCACCGACATCAACCGGGTACATCCAAAATCCATGAGTGCTCGTTGGTATTGTGTCAAGAGGAAGGACCACATATGTATCCAATAAAGGGCTCGGTGAACCACCTGCAAAAAATGAGCATCTCTAATTTTGTTAAAAACCACATCATTTGGACAATTCCAAATAGCCCAAACAAAAGCGCAAGTACCAATACGAATACGGCCTTTGGTTTTTTATCTACTCCATCTAACCAATGCCCAAACATATTAGCTACACTAGTAGGAGGAGAGATGTTAAAGTGAAATGAAGCAATCTCCAAATATCTCGAGCAAAAGGGCAAGTGATAAACAAGTGTTCAACGGACTCATCCGCATGACAAAAAGCACACTTTTTACTACCAGCCCAATGTCGTCTAATGAGGTTATCTTTAGTAAGAAGCACTTTCCGTTGAAGAAACCACAAAAGATTTTTATTTTCAAAGGAACTTTCAATTTCCAAAGATATTTGCGCAAGAACGGAGTATGTGCATGCATGAAATCAGAATACATTGAACTAACAGTGAATTTCTTGGTATTTGTCAACCTCCAAAGGAAAACATCATCGTTGTCTGATAGATTAACATCCATTAGTTTCTCTACCAATTTTAGCCATGAAATCCACCTATCCCCCGTCAAAGCTCTTCTAAACTCAATGTTTAGAGGATTATTTGCTAGGACCTGTGCCACCACAACATTTTTATGGCGGACAATATTAAACAGAGAGGGATATTGTAACTTAGCTAGCCTTTTCTTTGCTTTGCTTGTACATACATTTATGGAAAATTTATGAAAATCCCAGCTGAACACTGCTTTTCCTTAAAAAAAAAAGAAGTTTTATTTTTTTCGAAGGAATGCTCTGTCATAGCTAGGCGCCAAACCTGTGAGCGGCTCCAGCCCTTTCTGGGCGCAGCATCTGCGTTGGATGACATGAATGGCGCGCGCGCGTGGAACCTTTCAAATTAACCACCTGGTATAAGCTAGGAACCTCCAAATGTTAAAGCAACCAACAAAATCTAACGGCTGCACCAACGAAGAAGTTACTCTATCGCCTGCTGGAGAGAGCGTGGCCAGCGTTTGTCTCTTCTCTCGGATCTATCCCTTGTTATTTGTACCGGCTAGTGCCTGCTCACACGAATGATCTCTCCATTTTATTTCTCAGTCTGCTGTCTGATGGCGACATTGTCAGAAAACTTCATTTTCAGTTAACCATCAAGGAGATTGTCTTTGAAGTCGACAGGCTCACTCAGGGTAAAACATGATACTTGGCCCTCGCTTGTCGATAATTACAAGGTGCACAGGCCACAGATCTCAGTAGGGAAAAACAAGATATATCAGCAACATTAGCTGCAGTCTACAGGGTACTACACCAAATCTAACCGTAATTAAGCGCGACAAAGCTAGCAGGTATACAGAGTAGTAGGAACGCGTAGCAGCTCAAAGACTAGTTTTCTGTTCATTCCCGTCTGGAACTTTTGCCTGAACTAACTTAACTCATCCTGACAAATTCATCTCATAAACAATAGAGGGAACATTCCGTGCAGACGAGAAAACCAGATTCTCATTCTAATATTAGCGCGAGCGAGCGCTGCAGTCCTTTGATGCTGACTCGAAAGGGAGTTTTGCTGCTGTCTGGTTGCACTCCCTTCACTCAGTAGCAGCGCATAAAATCCAGCATCCCCCCTTCACCATGCTGGCACCCTCTGGCAACTCAAGTCCCCAACAATGTCGCACACATCGGAAGAAGAGTTACTGAGCAACTTCCAGCAGCAACCAAAGTTCGAGGCTGGACCGAGCAGAGGCGACGCAGCCATGCCTGCGGTGAAAAAGAGACGAGGTCATCCAGGACATCCAGTATATATGTTGCCTCAGCTTGGCTCTGTTATAGGGTTTTAATAGTATCACTTTTCAACTAATGTTAGTCATTTTTTTAGAAAAGGGAATTTTATTAATCCCAGCCTCTGCATCGAGTGATGCACACAGCCGATTATTAAGTTTAGAAGTATTTTATTCGTGCTTACATCTCAAAGAGCTCAAAGATCGAGACAGGCCTCAACCAACACTAATGTTAGTCATGATGTTTAAATTATGTTGATCTGATTTGATGTACACACCTCGTGTAAGTGCAATATTATAACGAGAAGCATCAGAGTACTGTGATCATGCATGGTTTATTAGGTCTCAAGTTTATGATACAGTATCTTTCTTAGCAATTCGATCATGTACAGAAGACCAAAATCTTTAGTGTTGTTTTACATTTTAGTCAAGAATCTCGTGACGTTATGATTTATCAGAGTGGTTTTTAAACAGATATTTCCGTTTATTAAGTTAAGATGTCCTCTTTGGAAACATTACCTCTCTCTATATATAGTTTAAAGCAAGAACACACAAACCTAAAATGAGTTCAGCTTGTAGTATGAATTCTTTTGCATCCGGAAAATAAAGCAAATGGTACGTTCAAGTTCACACTTCACAGTCAATCACACCACATATCTGAATGTACAAATGGTACAAACGAATCACAAATTGATACTGAAAAACAAACTTTCTGTAGACAAATAGGATGCAACTCTCGATGTATTTATCGGTGCAAACGCACGTATATATAACAGTACAAGGGGTAGTCTCGTCCTCAACTATACAAGGAAGGAGGAGGACTTGCCATACAAGAAATATACATGCACAATATACTCAACACCGCCCCGCAGTCGAAGCGTTGCCAGAACCGACGCAGAGGCTGGACCGGAACTCCTCGAAGGGCGCCGTAGGACGGCCCTTAGTCATGATGTCCGCAAATTGTTGGGAGGTGGGTACGTGTAGAACACATACATGACCGAGAGCCACCTGTTCCCGAACAAAGTGAATATCAAGCTCGATGTGCTTGGTGCGGCGATGATGAACCGGATTGGCGGAGAGGTAGACATCTGAAACATTGTAACAGAAGACCACCGTGGCCTTGGTGATCGGGCACGAAAGCTCCTTAAGTAGTTGGCGCAGCCAGGAGCACTCGGCAACCGCATTGGCAACGGCGCGATACTCCGCCACGGCACTGGAGCGCGACACCGTGGGCTGTCGCTTGGACGACCAGGAGATCAGGGACGGTCCAAGATAGACACAGTATCCCGAAGTGGAACTGCGCGTGTCGGGGCAGCCAGCCCAGTCGGCATCCGAGTAGGCGGTGATGTCCATGGTGGCGGAGGCGTGAAGCGAGAGACCAAGGTCCATGGTGCCACAGATGTAGCGCAGAATCCGCTTGACCGCAGTCCAGTGAGCGTCGCGCGGAGCATGCATGTGAAGACATACTTGCTGAACAGCATACTGCAACTCCGGCCGGGTGAGAGTGAGGTACTGGAGAGCACCAACAATAGACCGGTAGAATGCAGCATCCGGGGCCGAAGAACCAACTGTGGCGGAGAGCCTGTTCTTCGTATCGACGGGCGTGGTGGCGGGTTTGCAATTAAGCATCCCGGCACGGTCTAGAAGCTCGCGTGCGTACTTCTACTGGTGAAGAAAGAAACTGTCCGCGCGACGGACCACTTCTATCCCGAGGAAGTAGTGAAGAGGGCCCAAGTCCTTGAGAGCGAACTCAGCACGGAGATGATCGGTGAGCTGTCGAAGAAGAGCAGTGGTGGACGCCATCAGGATGATATCATCGACGTAGAGCAGCAGATAGGCGGTGGTGTCGCCCTGGTGGTACACAAACAGCAAGGCATCGGAGCGAGTGGAGCGGAAGCCAAGTCGGTGAAGAAACGCAGCGATGCGCTGGTACCAAGCACGAGGCGCCTGCTTGAGCCCATACAGTGAGCGAGAGAGCAGGCAGATGTGGTCCGGGTGGGCGGTGTCAATGAAACCCGTGGGCTGCTGGTAGAACACCTGCTCCTCGAGATGACCGTGGAGGAAGGCGTTGGAGACGTCCATCTGGTGCACCGGCCAAGCGCGAGACACCGCGAGCTGGAGGACGGTGCGAATCGTCCCGGGTTTAACAACCGGGGCGAAGGTGTCGGTGAAGTCGACGCCGGCGCGCTGACGAAAGCCGCGAACCACCCAGCGGGCCTTATGACGGTCAAGAGTGCCGTCCGAATGAAACTTGTGCTTGAAGACCCACTTGCCGGTGATGACATTGGCATGGCGAGGTCGAGGAACAAGCTTCCACGTCTGGTTGCGCTGTAGGGCATCGAACTCCTCCTGCATGGCCGCGAACCACAGGGGGTCGCGAATAGCCCCCGAGCTGAGGCTGGCAGCGGCGAGGGTGCGTCGATCGGGGGTGGTAAAGGTGCGGGCGCAGAGGTCGACGCGGGAGAAGGCGCAGAGGTCGACGCGGCGAGGGAGTACTCTCCCGCAGCATACCGCATGCTCAGACGGAAGACGCCAGCCCGGCGCGGGTGACAGGAACCGGAGCCGAGGGAGCGGCTGGTGGTGATGGCGAGGCAGCGCCCGAGACGACGCTCGAGGGCGATGCAGTCGGTGAAGCAGCAGCCGAGGCGGAAGGCGCCTAGGGTGCAGCGCCCGAGGCGGCGCTCGAGGGCGATGCAGGGGCGACGCGGCGCCCGAGGCAGAGCTCGAGGGTGACGCGGGAGGCGACGGGGTGCCGCGGCCAGCAGCGCGGCAGTAGGCGCAGCTAGGGCCGGAGGAACGCGACGCCACGGGAACTCGACCTCGGGAGAGGGAGAAGACCCCGCTGGATGTCCCTGTGCAAACGGAAAACACAACTCATCAAACTAAACGTGTCGGGAAGTGATGACACGGTGAGAGACCGGATCATAGCAACGGTAGCCCTTAGTGTTAGCCAGGTAACCGAGGAAGACGCAGGGCACATAACGGGGGGCAAGCTTGTGGGGTGAAGTGGTGGTGGTGTTAGGGTAGCAACAGCAACCGAAAACCCGGAGACCATCGTAGGACGGAGGGGAGCCGAAAAGAAGATGGTGAGGTGCGTAGTGCCAGCGAGTACGACAAGGGCGAAGGTTGATGAGAAGGGTGGCGGTGGCGAGGGCATCGGGCCAGAATGAGGGTGGGATGTAGGCATGGAACAGGAGGGTGCGGACACAGTCGTTTAGGGTGCGAAGGACACGTTCGGTGCGGCCGTTTTGCTGGGAGGTGTAGGGACAGGTTAGACGGAAGATGGTGCCGTGAGTAGAGAGGAGGGTGCGAATGGGGAGGTTATCAAATTCTTTTCCGTTATCGGTTTGGAGAGCCTGTATAGAACGACCGAACTGTGTGGAGACATAGGAGTAAAAGGCGATGAGAGTGGCAGCGACGTCGGATTTCTTACGGAGAGGAAAAGTCCACACGAAATGAGAATAATCATCCATAATGACAAGATAATAAGTGAAACCAGAATTACTAGGTATAGGAGACGTCCATACATCGCTATGAATTAACTGAAACGGAACAGATGCAAGTGTGGAGGAAGTATTAAAGGGGAGGCAAACATGTTTGCCGAGGCGGCATGGTTCACATGTGTGAGCATCCGTTTTATTACATGAAAAGGAAAAACCCCTAATTATTTGGCGAAGTGTGGTGGAGCTAGGGTGGCCAAGACACACGTGCCAAAGATCGACACCAGCGGAGAGGGCCCGAGGTCCAGCGCTAGAGGAAGACGCCGGCTGAATGGGGTACAGCTCGCCAGGACTCTCACATCGGTGGAGCACCATCCGGGTACGGGAATCCTTAACAGAAAAACCAAACGCGTCAAATTCCACAGTTACAGAGTTATCACGAGTGAGACTACGAACATAAACTAAGTTATGAATGAGATGTGGGGAGACAATGACGTTATTGAGGGACAAGGCTTTTGAAGTGGAGGGAAAGCTAGTAGAACCAACATGAGAGATGGGAAGACGGGCACCGTTACCGACAACGATGTGAGAGGAGGTGGTGGTGGGAGAGGAATGAGAGAGTATACCCGGGTGAGCAGCCATGTGAGCCGAGGCACCGGTGTCCATGAACCAGTCACCGCCGACCAAGGGTTGTGACCACCGCTCCAAGGTGGTGTAGGCTGCAGGGTGGCGGGTGAGGGCGCCCCCGCCGCTGCCGTCGCCGCCACCTCCGTTGCCGCCGCCGCGGCCACGGCGACGACGTCACTGCTGCTGTGGTGGAGCTTGCGGTTGGGGCACGGGCGCGGGCGCGGGAGGGCGTGGTGCCGGAGCTGGAGGGCGCGGCCCGGGGGCTGGGGCGCCACGGCTGATGCCGGCGGCGAGCGCAGTGTGGGCGGCGCGGGTGCGGGCGTTCTTCAGGCGCCGTTCCTCGAGGCGGAGGTAGTCCACCGCCCTCTCGAAGGTGGGGTTGGCCATGAGGGTGAGGTTGGAGGCGGCGTTGCCGTGGTCCTCGCTGAGACTGGCGGTGAGGGTGGAGAGGAGGATCTGATCACCAATCTGGAACCCGATGTCGTTGAGCTCGTCGGAGAGGGTCTTGAGGCGCAGACAGTAGGCGTCGAGGGAGAGGTCGTTCTGCTGACAACCGAAGAACTCCTGCTGCAAGAAGACCACGCGTTGGATCTGATCACCAATCTGGAACCCGATGTCGTTGAGCTCGTCGGAGAGGGTCTTGAGGCGCAGACAGTAGGCGTCGAGGGAGAGGTCGTACTGAACGATGGTATGGAAGATATCTGGCGAGACGGTGAGGAAGATCCAGCGGATGATGGTGGCGTCGATGGCGAACCAGTCGGAGTCGCGGCGTGTGGTGAGGAGGTCGGTGGTGCCGTCGATGTGGTCGGAGAGATTGTACTCACGGAAAAGAAGGTGGAAATAGGTCTTCCAAGCAAAGAAATTGGCAGCGGTGTGGGAAAGCTTGACGGGGACATGGTCGGCGATGCGAACTTCGCGGAGCTGGGTTGGGTTGGGAGGGGGGAGATCGGAACCGGAGGAGGCGAAGGGGTTGCTGGAGTTGGAGATGGAAGACATGGTGATGGCGGCGTGGTGGGCTAGGGTTAGGGTTTTGAGATGGCGGCAGGGTAGGGAGGATGGCGCGTGGCTAGGGAGAGGGGCGGTGCGTGGTGTGGGAAGAGAGGAGAGGGGCGGCGCCGGGTGGGGGAGGCACACGGCTGGAGGGAGGCGGCGGCCGGCTGGAGGTAGGAGAAGGCGGCGGTGGCTAGGGTTAGGATCGAAGGGTGTCTGATACCATGTAGACAAATAGGATGCAACTCTCGATGTATTAATCGGGTGCAAACGCACGTATATATAACAGTACAAGGGGTAGTCTCGTCCTCAACTATACAAGGAAGGAGGAGGACTTGCCATACAAGAAATATACATGCACAATATACTCAACACTTTCATTTACGATACTGCATTACTGAAATAATCCACCAGAATTAGCATGATCAATAAATCTCAACATACCATTATACCAATCTGATCGGAAAGAATTATGTGTGCTCCGAAATCCAAACTATGGTAACATAACATTGCTTCATGATGTTTATCATGCAGATCCGGATGTGGAAGTAGTAGCTTTATCACCCAAGACACTCGTTGCGACCAATAGATACATATGTGAAGTCTGCCATAAGGGATTCCAGAGAGACCAGAACCTCCAACTACACAGGAGAGGCCATAACCTGCCATGGAAGCTCAAGCAGAGAAGCAGTACTGACGCCAAGAAGAAGGTGTATCTCTGCCCTGAGGTCACCTGCCCGCACCATGATGCAACCCGAGCTTTGGGCGATCTCACAGGCATAAAAAAACACTTCTCCAGGAAGCATGGGGAGAAGAAGTGGAAGTGTGACAGATGTTCAAAGAAGTATGCTGTCCAATCTGATTGGAAGGCTCACACAAAGATATGTGGCACCAAGGAGTACCGATGTGATTGCGGAACTATCTTCTCAAGGTATGCTTTTAATTGAACCTATGCTTTACTATTAGATGCCAAGAATTCAGTGGACATAGCTTTGTTCAAAAAAAATCATGGGCGTGGAGGCACATGAAGATAATCTCACATTTAAGGACGGTCTAATGCACATCTCACCGTTACTATAGCCTAAGCATGTTTTCGATGTAGTATTTAGGTGCAACAGTTCAATTCTTTTCGTCTAAAGCTGGTAGATTTCTTCACAAAATCCATTTTATTCATGTTATTGTTATTTCCATAACCATTCTTTATAAAATTAATGCTTATTTCCTACGACAATACTTAGTTAAATGTTTACTTCATATGAGAAATTCGGCGATTGTTTCGGAAAGGGGGACGCGGCCCGGGCCTTTGCATCAGAATGAGGCACACAATCTTTATTGTGAAGTTTAAAAGTTTAAAAGTACACAATTCAAGGATCGCTGAAAGCGAAAATCAGCCAGCAAAATACATATAGTCTAAACATACATCTTTCTAGTTTGTTGCCAACCCCCCTAACCATAGATAGCCCGAGTGATCGCCATTAGTCGAGTGCATACAGAATCCATATGATCGTGCTGGTTAGTGGAGAGTAGGATGGACAATGAGTGGATCTAGTGGACAGCTCTATTGATAACCTGCAAAAAATGAGGGACTCCCACTTTCTTAAACACAACATCATTACAACAATTTCAAATCGCTGAAGGAAAAGCGAAATGCCTATACGTATTCGTGCTTTTGTAACTATGTCAATCCGGTTCAGCCAGTTGCCAAACAAGTTTGTAATACCCATGGAAGGGGTGATATTGAATGTAAAATGAATCAATTGCCAAATATTACTGGTAAAGTACAAGATATGAAAAGGTGTTCAACAGACTCCTCTGAATCACAAAATACACATTTTTTTTGCATCCTGTCCATATTCTTTCGTGAGGTTATCTTTGGTTAATAAGACTTTTCGATTCAGAAATCAAAATAAGATTACAATCTTTAGTGGTATCGATCTTTAGATTTCACAAGTACTTACGCAAATATCTTGTGTGCCCATTCAGCAAATCAGTATAAAACGATTTCAGTGGTACGAAAAATACATGATGTCAGTTTCCACCTTCAAGGAGTCTAACACATCAGGAAGACAAACCTGCATCAATCTTTCCACTAATTGAAGCCATGATTCCCATCTATCTCCGTAGATATTCCTCCTAAACTGAATATTAGGAGGTGGTGCCGTAGCCAATACATCCACAACCAACACATTCTTGTGTCGCATAATGCAAGAGACGGATACTGTACCGATAACGGTTCATATCCAACCTGGAATCTTGCCAGACTCTAGCTTATAAACTATTGCCTACAACGAAAGACCAGCGAGCAAAGAAATCTTGATTAACACCCACAAAGGGTTTCGGCTGCACCTGAGATAGTGATTTTGCTCGCAAAAATATGCTATGAAGAATCTCCTCCATACCCATTTATTTGTTTAACAATTTAAAAAGCCCTCTCTTATCCTTAGAGCGGCATATAATATTCTACTTTGTTAGTCGATATTTCTTATTTGTTTGGGAACTTTCCCCAAAAAAATTGAGTGATAAAAAACTATTATTTATGTACCCCTTTTTGTATTTCAAAGAAAAGATAATAAGAATATTGACAGGCCAGTAAGAGCGGATTGATAAGACAAGACAATCCCGTTTGAGAGCAGCTTTCCTATGCAAGATTGCAATTTACACTCGAAGCGATCTTCAACTGGTTTTCACTCCTTATTAATAGTTTTCTATAATGAATACGAGTGCCAATTTGAAAGAAAGGGTTCCCACCTCACATTGAAATATGTAGCGATAGTGTGCCTCTTTTGCTTTGCCTATAAAGTAAATTTCGCTTTTATGAAAGTTTATCTTGAGATTTGATAATTGCTCGAAAAAAGATGATGTAAGTTTCATATTTACCGCTTTATCAAGGTCATGTTCAAGAAATAAAATTGTATCATCAGCGTACTGAGGATAGATACCCCTCCTTCAACAAGGTCATTCAGACCGAAGTATTGATATCTTATTGACCTACTATTCAGACATATAATCTGTAGCTAGATGCAACTGAAAATCACATGCTTTCTCTCGGTATATTCCTGTTATGTAGCTTATCTCTGTTGCGTACTAGAGAAATCTGGTTTGTTAGCTAAATTTCTACAGTCCCATAGTTTCCACTAGCATTTGAAGCAATGCATCGCAGTCTTTATGTCAGGCCCTGACAGAAATATCATATTAGACTGGCCATGAAGCTCACTGCAGCCATTCAAAATGCAACATTTCTTGGAAATTGATTTTTACCTTACTTTTATGTAAATGCAGAAAGGATAGCTTCATTACACATCGAGCCTTCTGCGATGCGTTAGCTGAAGACAACTCAAGGGTTAACCACAGCCTTGCTAACATGGTGGGAAGTCTGCATGGTCAGCACGACATGTTTTCACATGGTGTGCCCAGCCTGAGCTCGTCACCCACTGATATGGTTGCAAACAACGACCATAACTCAGAAATCCATCTGAGATCTTTATCTCCTTATGCCCTCATTACAAGGAACACTGCCTTGTTCTCCAACCAGATATCACCCAAGGATTCGGGCTTTCCACTCGACGAAAGTGCCTCAAGCTATCCTTACATGTCCATGAACTCTCCATACATGTCTGCAACGGCCCTGCTACAGAAAGCTGCAGAGATGGGAGCAAAGACCAGCCAGGACCCTATTTCACCCTTGCTTTTGAAAGGTTTCACAAATAATTTTACTAGTGCTAGAGATCGTATGGACATATCTTCTGGTAGGCAAGGAGATTCTCTAGCGAATTCCAGTGATTGCATCAATACTGCTCAAGATAGGAATTCTTACATGAATGGCCGTAATGTCCTGATAACCTCAACAACATGGACCAACGGTATGATCACACCTACTACTGTACCTTTAATTGGACTCATGAACCAGCCATTTTCCATGAGAGGACAGGAAAAGGAGAGCCCTCACATGTTTCCTGAAATGCAAACGCAGCACAACACACAGGAAAACAACATTACAGTGGTAGGAGATGCTGGCCTGACACAAGACTTTCTAGGTTTAGGAGGCAGCAGTGGGAATTTGGATATGAGTTCTGAGACCTACAATACGGATGTGACAGCATTAAGCTATTCTGATGAGCAGCAAAAAAATCAGGAACCTATGTATTCGTACCATGAGTCATCTCTTGACTCCACTGCATTGGAGAAACCTATTTGGGATTCATGATGTTCACTTACTCTGCTAGTTCAGTTTCAACTAAGATGTCCCAGTCGCAAGGAATAGCATATATCAGACAGACAACCCGTGTTATGTTAGGTTGAATATGCTTAAGACACCATTTCGATAGGAAAATTCAGAAATTAGCTGAGCAATCTTATCTGCATAACCAGGCCACCAGGACGATGTAAGACAACTACTGTATTTGTATTCAAACACAAATAAGGTCTTAATTAATATTTTGGAAAAATGTGTCACAGAAAGCACAGCCGGTGGATGTACATTGCTGATCCATATATATGTTTCTAGTAGAATATTAGTACATCTGTGCAAAGAGTAACTCGTTCCACATATCTGGTATACCAGGAAGGCACCAGTGCAGGCAATTGTAATTGGCCCTCTGAGCATTGACAAAATGGTTGGAGATATGACCCTCACTTCGCAGCTGCGAGATGGCGGTAACATCCAGCAGCTTATGCCGGGTCCCATTCACCGCACTTTCTGCAGGCAAGTCACCGGAACGATCCTGCGAGACCTCGCTTCCACCGGCCAAGGGGACGGTGTTGTCACACCTCCCACCGGTGTTCCAGGCACCATTCACGAAATGCGCCGGAGACATCGTCCTCACGAAGACCTTGATCCGGGGACAATGGACGATCTCTGTATCCACCCATCTGGCAATGTTGTGCGGTTTAATGTCCCTCGCATGGCTGAAGCTCTTTGCCGCGGGTGTCCCTTTCCTCAAGGGCTTCCCGTGTTGGTACAGTTTCCAATGGTTTCGCCTGAATTTCACCGTGTTCCAGTGGTGGCCGGTGTTCAACACCAGGGCATCGAAACTGTGGAGATGCGTCTTGAGGAAGTCAGCCGGCCGATCGAGATGCAACGCGTAGCTAGTCTCCGCCGAACTATTGCTATTCGTGAGAGGTTCAAGTTGTGATAGAGTAGGAGACCTGTAGAAAAGGATGGTGGTGTTGGTCCCTGGAAATCGGTAAGCAGAGCCACCAGGAAGGAAAGGGTTGGAAGCTTTGACAATGCCGTATTACCACCCAACGTCTTCAACTTCAGGGCTGTGTTTACCGCCTGTTGCTATGAACATCATGGACTGGAACTGCTCCCTACCAAGCGAATCACCCACAAAAGCCAGAGTTTGGTTCCCCATCCTGTAATCGAGCACCGGGATATGTTACAAACTTACACCGTACGATCAGAATTCAGAATAAATCAGGTACAGTTAGAAGGGCACAATAGTAGTACCTTTGAAGAAAGTCTGGCCCTGAGAACTCAGGCATCTCGCAATCATTTATTGTTGGCATGGTAATTCGAAACGTGAGGGAACCAGGTGCAGAAATTATTGATGGTGCGTATCTCAAGAGCGGCGCATATTCCCGGAAGAGGTCTGTTTAATTAGCGTGGGGTTATTTTGTGTCTGTCGTTTGTCTAATTGAGTTTTCGGTCTTATATATGGATTTTTTTTCTAACCGCTAATTATTACCATTGTGTATGGCATGTCGTCAAAACAGGGCTCGGGGGGTCATGCGCCAAGGCGCACCCCTAAATCTAGTAGCAAAAATAGTACGGGCCAAAACAAACGCAAGAATGAGGAAGGAAATTCCGGATTAGTCGCAAACACCAATACAAGATTCAAAAATAATAACGGCAAAGGACGGAACTTCCACCTAGTCAATCTTGATGAGGTCTTCAACCGTCCCTGCGACATCCACATAGGAAAGGATGGGTGTCCAGCTGCACACACGAAGGCGCAATGCTATTATCATAGGAAGTGGAAGGATGGGCCTCTGTGTAATGGTAACAACGGTCATCAGAACAATGGAGGAGGTGACAATGGTGGAGGTAACAGCAACGCGGCTCCAAACCCTCCAGCAGGCCAGCCGCAATTCCCAAAGCAGTTAGGACAATACCACACAATTGTGGTCAATACCTCCAAAAGGGAGCAAAAGTTGCGCCGGCGAAACCATGCCGTCAACGCCATCCGAACAACCAATTGTTTGGAGCAGGGCAGATCACCCAGATGAAATAAATGAGGGAGGCAAGCTTGCACTAGTAGTTGCTCCACATGTCGCAGGATACAAACTATGCAAGGTACTGATGGACGGATGCAGCAGCATCAACATACTATATTATGATACCTTCAAGAGGATGAACCTTCAAGAAAAGCAACTACAGCCATCAAGAACAACGTTTCATGGGGTAGTACCAGGAATATCTGCACATCCATTGGGGCGGATTAATTTGGAGGTCGCCTTTGGCACACACAGCAATTTTAGAAGCGAATACATCTGGTTTGAGGTAGTGGATTTCCAAAGCCCTACCACGCGTTGTTTGGTAGAGCGGCGTTTGCAAGGTTCGTGGCAAGGTTGTGCTACGTGTATCTGAAGCTTAAAATGCCAGGACCTAACGGTGTCATTACCATAGATGGTGATATAAACATAGCCATGGAATGTGAAGAAGGCGACAAGGCCATGGCAAAAGCGGCATGTATCGCAGAAGGTCTATCGCAGAAGGTCTACAGGTCCACGAGCCTCAACAAGACTTCAATGACATCGTGGAAGCTAAAAACACCTGCCAGACTTGCGACTCAAGATAACAGCTAATAGAGAGGCAAGAAAAGTAAGGCTGCAAGCCAGCAGAAAAACTAGAAAGGACAAACAAGTGTCCCAGGGCGGTAACACATAAGCTGCATATCAGTATCATGAGCCGCAGTATCCGACTCAACATGAGCCACTCAGGGTTCTAAACATCATATCACATTTGAGCCACTCAGGGTTCATGTATCCAGAATAATGACAATCAGGTCATGGAATTTTTTTACCGAGGAATAGAAAACTCGCATCATGTATCCAGAAATTGATCGCCACTTAGGTGCGATCGTATGATGCCAGTTGTATCAAATATATGATTATGAAATAAAGCCAGCACCTCTGCTATGCAGAAGGCTGTCGTTTCGCCTCAAATTATCAATTGAGTTGATGAGTCTTTTATTTTATTTAATCATTGGTTCCTTGGGGGCTTTGTATCTCTATGAGCTCGGCTTGTTACCTTGGAATCACCAAGCTAGTGGCATTTATCTTGATTATACTCAACCTTAACTCGGATGCAACTTGCTTGATGTGACCAAAGTATTGGGGGTGCGTTGTCAATCGAGTTTGTAGCCTATCATGGACGCTCTCGACCCTGAACACGCATATTACCCTAAAAATATTGAGCCACGCAAGGGCCTGACTAAGGGATAACCTGAGATAAATCAAAAGGACCCAACTATAGGTCATAACTTTGTACTGTTCAGAGTACTAACATCACGATCAGTGTATCACACATAATCCACAAATTATTACAAGCCACTTACGGCTGAATATTTGAAACATTGTTTTCTCCTCACTTTTTTGCTGCCTTCGGCTTGTGGGACGGAGGCACAGGTGGTTTGCCAGACTTGGTGGAAGGAGCGACAGTCGGTGCATCACTGCGGAAGCCTCTCAAACTTCGGGAGAAGTTGTGGCACCAGTGGAAGAGTCTGCGGCTTGAGAAGTGCCAGGCCCGACGGAAGCCGTTGGAAGCCTCTCAAACTTCTTGCCATCAAGCTGATACTTCCCAAGATAAGCCGCCAAATCCATGCCATCAACAAGCTCGGTGGCGTATCCACGCATGCTCTTCCAGGTTGCGAGATATTCATCCGGCCTGAACTCGGTGCCATCTGATTTCTTCTGTGGCCTGCCCTGGGAGATTTTAGCTGCGTCAATACTAGGATAATATGTCTTGGCAAGAGCAAGAACATGAGCCACGCTAGCACGAGCAGAAGCTTCCTTCCAGTCAATGACATAGTGGGTTGCCTTGGTTAATCGCTTCAATAAACCATCGCTAGTGGATGGCACAGGCTTAGAGGGAAAAAGCTTGGTGGCTAGCTGCTTCGTGGCTTCACAAGTCTTCTGCAAGAACTCGCGAATATGATTAAGCTGACCTTGCATGTGGCCACGATGAAGAGGAGAATCTTCACCTACAAAAATGAAGCATCATCAAAAATCAGCATATCTATCCAAGCAAGACACGGCAGCAAAAGGCAGACATTTAATTTGAAGGCCTACCAGAAAGTTCCTGGGTCATGATAGTGACAAGGCCATGCACTAGATTGGACGAATCCAATATCCTTTTAAGATCCTCTGTTTGCTTGGCCAAGTCCTTCTCTAGCTGGTCAATCTGATGGCTTTCAGGCGGGCATCTTCATTGACCTCAGCAATGGCATCCTTTTGGGCCCGGATTTGCTTCTCTTGCTCACCGATCCTTTGCGCAGACTTCTCTTCAATTTTCTCTGCCGCAGCTCGGCTGATTTGGCTTGTTCTGCAAGCTTATAATTCTCATCGCCAAGCTCCTCAATCCTTAGATTCTTCTTCTTGGCTTCCTCGTCACGCTGAGCCAGAAGGTCTTGAAGCTTTTTTATCTCGGCAGGGGCATTTTGGAGGCTTAATTCCAAAGCTTTCTTCTCGGTCAGCACAGCCTGCAGTTCCTTCTACAGGCAGTTTGCAAATCATTTTAGAAAAGAGAAGAGTACAGAGACGGCTTAGTAACACAAGTCACCTCAGTCCTCGGGGACTACAGGATTGAAAGTTGATTATAAGCACACAAAAAACATAATCTGGAGAATCAAGACTTCACTTCACACGATGCTAAGCCTTGATCCTCGGGGGATATAGACATTCGGGATGACCAGCAAAAAGAAACAGTCAAAATGTTACCTTGTGAATCGCAGAGCGACGGAGCAACACGTCTCGCAGCTCGGCACCATGTTTGTCATAAGCCGCAAGGACAGCTTGTGCCAGTTTTTCAGAGCTTCCTTCTGTAGTTTTCCCTAAGGAAGAAGGAGGCGCAGTTTCAGCAAAAGGCACAAGCTGTAGTTGAGGGCTGGCGGAATCAGCAGCAGGTGGCTCTGATGGCGACTCTTTCAGGCCTCCGGTAGTCTTGTCAGCAACGTCCTCAACAATGGGACTAGGCTCTTTGATGCTTTTGGTGGCGGCGAGAGCGGTTCCGTCCTCTAGAGCCACTTCCTGAGTTACAGCATCAGGAGACGCAGCGACAGGAGCATCATCAGTGGTAGCCACACCTTCCTTCGCTTCGGAAGCTGCCGGTGGCGGCTCAATTACAGTCTCGGAGACAACTTTCAGGTTAACTGCCTCCTCAGCATCGACCTTGGACCTGCAGAGATAAATTTGTCATGGAAAAGTTGCATAAATAAAGCAAAGATAGACATGGCGGGAAAAGGATACTAACCTAGGTGCTGCCTTAATATTAAAAGCGAAATTGTCACTCGAAGAAGATGACAAGGATTGCAGTCCAGAATCTACAAAATGATAGGTCGCGTATTATAATAAGGAATAAAGGATACAGAATGAAGGTAAAAAGATTCACCAGAATTGATGCCCATGTCAGCGTCAGCAGAAGCAGTGGCTTCAAACACGCGTCTGGGTGTTGTGGAGGTCGCAGCATCAGATGGCTTGCAACGCTTGATTACTTCAGGGTTCTCCACAGCCCTGAGCTCCGGCTCCTCTCGAGACAATCTCTTTGAGGCCCTTCGAGGAGTTTGCGCAGCAGCAGATGGGATGACAGCACGCGGGGGGCTTTCTTCCTCCTCGAGCTCAGTCGAGTCGCCGTTGGATTTGGCGGTAGCAACAGAAGTAGCGACAGCTGTCCCACTATCTTCAGTAACAAGCTTCAATTTCTTCTTGGAGGCGCGCTTTACGACATCGACACCTAGGTCAGCTGCAGGTGCTGACCAGAAGTTCACATCAGCCTAAAAAGGACATAGATGAAGTCATCTACAAAAAGAAGGTTGCAAAATAAGGACTGAGATGAGGAGTCGAAGGTTGTTACCTCAAAAGGCTTGTTATCGACGTAAAAAGGTGGAAGCCCCACCTTGTCAAAGGAGACATTCTTCTCCCCGGTCACATGGTAGATGAACTCTACCCATTCATTTGGCTCCCAGTCTTCTTTTGAGGCCCGATCGACATCCTCGCGAAGGCCAGAGTATTCGATTATAAGCCGCTGTCGGGGGCTCACAGGCTGGATGCGCCACTTCGACCAGCAAGAGATGAGGTCGAGGCCGGTTAAGCCGTGCCCAATTAGAGCACGGATCTTGTTCAGCGACTCGTTGACAAAATACATGGCGGCTTGTCGTGGCTTCCTCTTCAGAGCATCGGAAGGAACAAAAGCTGCATTGGACCAAGTGGGAAGACGAGTCTCGTTTGGGGGAGAAGTATCCCGGCAATAGAAGACAGAATTTTGCCAATCTCTGGCTCTGTTCGCCAAATCTAGCTTGGGAAGAATGGATTTCTTGTGCCGCTGGAGAGAGATAGTGCCACACTGAACGTAGGCACCGCCTTTGGTCTCTAGCTGGCTGTTGCAGCTGAAGGAGGCGAGCCACATATCGATATTGGCATCTATGCCAAAGTAATCTTCGCACAAGACGTGATAATTGCTCACCTGGAGCATGGAACTAGGCCCGATGTCATGGAGACGAAGATTCAGCTGCTCCAGAAGTTTGCGGAAGAAGAGGGAGCCTAGCGGAGTGAATCCGTGATCCATGTGCTCCACGAATATGACCAGTTCATTCGGACGAGGCTTCGGCGTAACCTCATCGTCGGGCGCCCGCCAATGGCCGATCTCCTTCGGTGGCAAGAAACCCTGGGTGGCGAGGTTTTGGAGGTGCTCCTTTGTGACCCAAATTTGTCCTAATTGCAGGAGATTAGCTGCGAGGCTTTCTCCTTGGCCAGCTCCTTCCCCGTTTGCTTTCCTTTCGGCGGCATTTTGTGGCTAGGGATTGGAGAGATCAGAGCAAGGAGAAACGAGAAGACGGCGCGGCGGAGGTAGAAGAGAAGCGAAGGCAGATGAGTTTGACCTAGGGTTGACACACTGTTTATAATTAAGGGCCTGAAATTGAAGGAGTAAATCGTGCCTAGAAATCTATAAGATATGGTTAAAAGAAAAGGAATATTCCGTTAGATTGAGAAGGTCAAGAGACCAAATGGAAAGATTAGAGTTCAACCAGGACGTTCAGTGTGCAGCTTATCGGCAAATCCAAATGACTCGCAAGAACAAGGGAGCCCTCACCTTGAAGTCCAAGCTGAACTCGGGGGCTAATGTCGGGGGAATACTTAATGGATTAACTTGCGGCCCACTAGCAAATGCGGCTTATAATAAGTTCACGGCCGCATCACCAGTGGGCTTACACCAGGAAAGGCCGACCCAAGGTCATGACGTATCAAGAGAAGGATCTAGAAGATCGTAGATAACTTGACTTGGAAGACACGAAGATGATTAGTCTCCAAGTAGGATTCCGGCTTATACTTTCCTAATAAGAGATATTTCCTTGTATCCTAGCGGGTCTCCGGGTATATAAGGAGGACCCACAGGACGTAGAAGGTCAAGCTCTCAAGTTCCTAGCCCTAGATCCCAAGGCGATTCGATACCTCGAACCGCAACCTTGTAACGCCATATACTACATCAATTTCAATCTAGGGTAGGCAGGAAGTAGGTCTTTACCTCACATTGAGGGGCCGAACCTGGGTAAACATCGTCTTCCTCGTGCCTTGTGATCTTGAGCTCGGAGACGCTTGAACCGCGTAATCCCACACCTACGAAGTCATCCCAATGACATTTGCCATGACAAACCCACGACAGTTGGCTTCCCACATAAATTCAATGATATGGTGTTAAAAATTGTTTCTGGTGGGAAAGTGGGGATTAAATTTAATGGAGTGATTGGCGCTTATTTTAACACATACCAAGGACTAAGGCAGGGAGACCCCCTGTCTCCACTGCTCTTTGATCTAGCTGGTGATGTGCTTGCTATAATGATTGAAAGAGCGGTTAATGCAGGTTTGTTGAGTGGGCTCTCAAGTGATCTAATTGAAAAGGGAGTATCGATTTTGCAATATGCAGACGATACTATCCTTCTTCTTAAAAACAACTTTGAATAGGCTAGGAATTTAAAATTCATACTCTGTCTCTTTGAACAAATGTCGGGTTTGAAGATAAACTTTCACAAAAGTGAAGTTTATTGTTTGGGTTTGGAACAGAGGGACGAAAAAATCTTCAAAGAAATCTTAACTTGCGAAGTAGGAAAACTGCCTATGAAATATCTTGGGGTTCCTTTAGATGAGACCGGATTAAAAATTAGTGATTGGGACCCTGCGGGTGAAAAATTACTGAAGAAGCTAGGTTGTTGGAATGGCAAAAACCTCTCCATTGGTGGAAGAGTTCTCCTCATCAACACCTCGCTTTCCAGTAGTCTACTTTACATGTTCTCTTTCTACAGAGTGCATGTAGAAAAAAAATATTTCGACAAACTTAGATCAGGTTTTCTTTGGAGTGACAAAATGGAAAAACAGAAATACCACTTGGTAAATTGGAAGACGGTCTGCCTTCCAAAAGACCAAGGTGGTCTAGGGGTCCTTGATTTGGAAATGATAAACATCGCCCTTCTTGCGAAATGGCTTTGGAAACTCTTTCACGAAAAAGGAATGTGGCAGTCCATTATCCAAGCTAAGTATCTACGAAATTCCACTTTAAGGCATTGCTCCCGTGAAGCAGGAGATTCACATTTCTGGCAAGGGTTAATGGAAATTAAACCACTTTTCCTGTCATGTTGTAAATTTGAGGTTGGAACCGGACTTAAGACAAGATTCTGGGAGGACAGGTGGCTCTCGGATGTTTGTCTTTCAAATAAATTTCCACGTCTCTATGCCGTCTCTAATAACGCCAACGCTACGGTCTCGAGTGTGCTTACCCCGGGATTAGCCTCCCTTTCTTTTAGAAGAACCCTTACGGGGGTTAGGCTGGAGGAATGGAGGAATCTCCTTAGTCTTTGTGAGAATGTTGTTCTTGGCGAAAGAGAAGACAATGGTTTGGGTTCTCTCGGCCTCAAAACAATTCTCAGTCAAGTCCTTTTATATGGCTATGCAGGCGAGAGAGAAAGTTCCGTCGCGATTCTAGTGGAAAATAAGAGTTCCTTTACGGGTCAAAACGTTTCTTTGGTTAGTCATTAGAAAAAGTATTCTCACCAGGGATGTCTTGTTGAAAAGGGGAGGAGAGTGCACAAAAAATTGTCCGTTCAGTGGACAAGATGAGAGCATTGATCACCTCTTTCTACATTGCCCCCTGGCCAGGTATGTTTGGAATGTTGTTAGTGTAGCAACTGGGCAAAAATGTCAGTTTGCTAATACCCAACACTGCCTGACTACCTGGCTGGATAGTTTTGACAAAAAAGGGGAAAAGAAAGCTTCAGTTGGGATAGCTGCAATTTTCTGGGGGATCGGGGAAACTAGGAACCTTGCTTGTTTTGAGAATAAGTTACCTAACAAACCTATTGAAGTAATTCACAGGATTTGTTACTGGATTGATTGGTGGGCAAACTTGCAGGGATCGGAGGACGCAAAGCTAGCACTACAGGTGGGCGCAAAGCTGCTGGTACGAGTCGCGGATGAAGCATTTAGGAGCGCGAAGAGCTGGGCATCTTGGAGATTGAGGCTGGAAGGAGGCTGTTAGCTTTTGTTTTGTTTCTGTTCACTCTTGAGAAGTTTCCTGGGATGTATTCACCGTGTTGGGTGTGCTCAAACCTTGTTACGACTTGTGGGTGGTTGCTGCATTTTGGTGGATCTTGTAACCTGTGGTTTCTTTTAATGAAATCGGGGGAAACCCTCTTATTAAAAAAAACTCCTCTGCCACAAATCATATAACCATAAAGCCATATGTGAGATGACAGTGTGCAATACACTTACACAACACCTTCAGTAATAATCTTCGCTCGCACATTCGATGTTGGTTGTTCCAACAAATATCAGGGGCTATCACCCCTGAAAGGGAATCTCAAACCAACATTTCCATTTATCATTTTTGTGTAGATCATAAAACAAAGTATTTTCAATCGAGATTTTGCACGTATGGATACATCATTATTGACAAAATGCAGGATTTTTGTAGGTATTTTTGAAAATTGAAAAAAATATGATTTTTGAAAATAAAATAAAAGAAGGAGCACTCGAGCTCGGAGCCAAAAATCTCTACTCCTCCTTTAAATAGTAATCTTCGCTCGCACGTCGATGATGGTCAGTCCAACAAATGCCAGACCAAGGGAACAATTCAAACACATCGACGTTGCATGATCAATCTAAAAAGATAGATCATGGTTTCACCGAGAGATAATACAATCACCATGCCAACTGCCATAGCTACCATTATACCTATCTAAAAGAATAGGCCCGAACCTAGCCCGGCCCGACCACAGGGCCTTATAAATTCAGCCCAATCCCGTCCAAAATCGCACTTCTAAGCCCAGCTCGGCCTAACTTTCGGGCTCAAAATGTAGGCCCGAGCATGGACCCAGGATTTCCGAGACGGGCTGCCCATAGCCACGTATAGCTGCCATCCACCACTTTGTCGGCCTACTCATATGAATTGGCCAGCCGAGGAGAAAACGCTCACTTCCTATAATTGCTAGAGGGACAGCTCGCTAGTAGTTGTTGTGTGCGATATTATAGCGCCTAGCCACCGTTAGAAGCACGAGAGATTCCATCGCCCACTAGGGCCCCGATCCGGCCCGCGGCCGAGCACGAAACATGTTTTCTCTGTTTCTATCTTTTGATTTTCTTTGTAAAGGCATCTCGACGGACACTCCCAATAGACGGTCCGACTACCGTGTCGGATGGACGCCACTAGGAGCACCGACACATGTTTTCGCACTACTGGGGCTGATTGCCCTCAACGACGCTTCCTATAGAATTTTTAAAAATAATTTTAACTTAGAAGCGCAACAAAACCAGTGGAATTTCATTCAAATTTAAGATGATTTAAATCTTAAACTTTGCATAAAGTTCACCGGTGTGTACTCAAATATTACATACATAAAAACTTAAATAAATCTAATAATAATAACAACTAGGTGGAGGTAGCGGCAGCGGTGCACTAGTCTCATTGAAGTCAATGACAATCACCGACTAAAACCAGCATGATAGGAGCCGGCAGATGGGGTGGCGGCGATGGTGCCAAGGACACTTTGATGGCCGCCTGCATGCTGGGCCACTGCTCAGTCTTTGAACTCTCCTCCTCCTCCAGGGATGGGCCGCCACCGCATGTATATGATCTCTTAACAAGAATTGTCTCGCCACGTATTTAGTATATCTAGGGGTGGGAACTGGTAGCAGATAAATCCGAATTATTCGACATTCGTCTTTGAGAAATTGAAAATGAAGGTGGTAAATATTCGAATCCGAACGAAATAGAAAAGGAAATGGTAAATATCCAAATTCGTTTGTACAAATAAAAATACAAATGTGGTATTGAATTTTGAAGAAAATATGGATATGAAAATGGATACATCCGAGGTATCCGAATGAAATTATGTTAGCCAATCTTTGCTATTAAAGGAGAGACCGTCGTTGGTGTCACACTTCCACTAATTTACACAGATGCCACCGCTATCTCTCTCCTCGCGCACGCATAACTACAACAACCAAAACAAATCTCTACCTCTAACCTGTATACATCCTCCTCGCACGTCTCTGTCTCTCTCGTGCACCTCCACCCCGACCCTTTTTCTCTCTCGATCTAATCGCGGTGGAGGCGAGACCAGGAAGCAGGCAGGAGTGGTGACGGCGACCACGCGGCCCGTGCTTCCCCTCCCCTTGTGGAACTTCCTTTGCGACCTCTCTCTCTCTCTCTCTCTCTCTCTCTCTCTCTCGCGCCCCTCCACCCTGCTCCTGGTCCTGGTCTTTTTCTCTGCATCTCGATCTAATCGCGGCCGGAGTGAGCGGAAGCAAGCACGCAGCAAGAAGGAGCAAAGAGCCAACGACGACGGCGAATCATCATCGGCCCTAACTGGAATTTCATGGTACAAACCATCTCTTGATCCTTCTTCTATACGCTTCTTCACTCTCGGTCACCCCGCCCTTGACCCCTGCACTCTCGCGCGCGCCCCCCATTAATTTATGCGATCGATGCTGCTTATTTAATCCCCTCTCCTATTTTTGTGTGCCGCAGATGGAGTTCTACTTCAACGACAGCAACCTACCCTAGGACGGTTCCTGCCAAGAATGTCGAGGCGAGCCAGGATGGATGTACAAATTCCCCTCGTCCAATGATAGTTTCCATGATTATGCTGCTTTGCTTTCTGTGGTTCTGGTATTAAATTGTGTACTATTTTTTTGTGTTGGGATGGGATGGGCAGTGGTCAGCTTGGCTCTCATGTGCTCCTTCACAAAGATGAGGTCACACCTTGGCCTAGATGCCACCGTGAAGGAGGACAGTGTGCCCTGTGGCCCTCAGCGTCTCCAGGGACGGGAAGCAAGTAGTTTTTCCATTGTCCAACCTGTATTCCTGTTTCGTGGCTAATAAGCTTAAATTCTAGGCGAAAGGACAGTATTCCATTGTTCAGTTTTATCTAGAGACCGACATGGTGAATTTTGTAGTTTACAGTATATTAGATGATTTAAGTTGTGACTCTTTCTTATTGTTAGATAAACTCCATAATATAAACTAGCTAAGTCACCTGGTAAAATGGACGGTTGCTGCACACTTTAAATTAGACCAAAATAACACGCCTTACTTCAGCTGCTCTTATAGAAGTATGAAAGTGGCATCGTTCGATAACAATTTATTTTCATTTTGTACATTTTGTGTTTATACAGGTAAGAAAGTTGGTAGAGCTAATGATATGTTGAAGCTAGATGTAGGCCAATCGCATTGTCACCACGTCCTTGGAATGTAAAGATGGAAACTGTTCTATCTTTCTTTGCTCAGCATGGCAAGGTATGTTATCTGTATAGATGTGATGAATACCCAGACTTGACAGGATATGCTAGACCACATAGTGCTAGTTGCTTCAAGGTTCAGTAACACATAGCTGCTACTTTGAACTGGAAATGTTCTATCAGATCCACGATACATGTGAGATTGAATGGATATGATAATTTGGCAAACTATCAACCTAAAGGAACAACACTATGCATACACAAATGTAATGTCAATTCTGTTTGTGGTATGTTGTTAATGACCTGTGCTATCTGTGATCAGCGTAAGGCTACCAAAACATGTTTCTGGTTATGTTTCGTTAATAAAGTTTGAGGCAAATCCCTTCTGTTAAAAAAAAGAGGCACTTCTGCGTCACAGCTTTAGTCGAATTTTGAGGAAGGAAACAATGTTAAGGAGAAAAGGTTAGTTTTGCAAGAGCGGGTCTGGAAATAAAACCAAAGTAAATTAACAGCTGATTCAATCTTCTTTTTTCATGCTTACCATTTACCAGTTCAGAATTTTTTTTTTTCATTCTTCATGCTTATTCTCAATTTTTTCGTTTCCATGCTCTTTATTTATCCGTTGAAGATTGAAGTTTGCTTATAGGCGGTTTAATACTGTCTGTGCACAATGTATGACACTTTAAGTCAGTTTCCCTCTATTTCAGAATTAGTAGTCTAGCGAATCATAGTTTTCACATTCATAACTCCAATACTGATACGTAATCAAATGCTGACATGATATAGGAAGGAATTTGATGCTGAAAGGTCGGCTAAGAAAGAAGCTTATGAAAAATTAAACCCTATTAAGAATAGTCATGACAAAGGGTAAACTTTCTTTACTAGCAGTATGTGATATGTTGTTTTTTTATTCCTAGAGTTTGAAACTCCGTGACTCATAATTATTTGGTCATAGATATCCAAAAGGTCTAATTCTGGCTTTCAAGCTGAAGAAAATTCTAGCTAATGGTGACACAGAACAAAATGGTGGGGACAAAGTCGATGATATTGACACTGCCAAGAAGGAGGAGTCTTCCAATTCTGCAGAGGAATCTTCGTCGGCCTCTTCGTTGATCGCGTCACTTGATGAGGACATCTGCTACCCTAGCCTGCAACCACTGCTGCATCGACCGGCCACGATCCGCCATTATCACGTCTCTCTGAAGCAGCAGCAGCTCCCTCTTGAGATGATTTGACCGGAGTGACTGATAGAGCACCCCGCTCGCAGCCTGATACGAAAATTTTTCATGTGGCAGTAAATGGAGGTTGGTCGAGGTAGATCGGTCTCAGGGTCAGGGAAGCTGAGTGTGTCAGTTTTTCTTCTTCTTTTGATAACAGTATCATTCTTGTATGTTACATTTGTCATTTTAACTACTTGAGATATTCAACCGTATTTAGCATGAAGACCGTTGAATAGCATCCATCTTTTGTGCTCTTTGGGAGTGAAAAAGAAAAAAAAATCAAGGTTTAGTCATCTTTTTTGCAAACCAAAATTTTGTTTTGCTAATATTTGTACTCATTTCGGACATAAAAATTGAGTATGTCTAATGAGCGCATTAAGCTCTTGTAGAAAAGCTAAAGCAAACAATTCTCTTGTACTATTTGATTATTGTGGCTGGCAATGGCAAGTGCGACATGGTGGCCACTTAGATGACATGTTCTTTCGGTTCATGCGGAAGTGATCCTACTCAGAAGGTAAACTTCATCCTCATCGACCACGACACTTCATATGTGGCGCTCTCGGGGGTTTTCTTGCTCGTCTTCACCCTCCTGATCATGGAGCACAAGATTGTGTCGTGAGCTCTGCTCTGTCATCGCCCCATCATGTGCTTGGTTGCATCAGAAGATCGGAGGTTATGAGATTTGTTCAGAAAATCTACACTGCGGTTATTCAAGATTTAGGGAGGGGGTTTGTTCGACTGGGTAACAATATAAATTGTTAGGGTTCTATGCTAATTTGTTGCATGTTCAAGCAGATACATGCTTTTATGATAACTTGTCGAATGCATGCAGATTGGTTGTCAAGAAGTGGTACAACGCGCACAAGGAAGCAGCAAGAGGATTAACGTACAACATTCTTTTTCGAGCCAAGTATCATTGCATTTTTACTCCGTTGTATGAGAAGTTGAGTTTCAACACATAATACTGGTCAAATGAGTTCACAAGTCTGAGATTCACCAGTTCGAAAAAGAAACTTAGAGCTCTCTATGCAGAGCAACAAGTTTCTGTTTCTGTCCTAGCAATCTAGGAGTAGCATTTAATTACCTATGGGAAAGGTAAGTGGTAAAAATGCACGAAAGATCGATTAATTTAAGGATTCATTTTGCAAATTCAGGATTCAACTACGTTAGATGGGAACTTAATTTTTTTTGAGAGAAAGAAAAGGAGAGGTTAGAACTTAAAAAAAGTTATATCCAATTGCATGAAACATATGCTCCTAGAGATGAAGAAATACTTCTTTTTTCATACAAGCACATAACTAATTATAATCAACAATATAATTACAATTATGTTAATTGTGAAACGACATAAATCTTCAAAAGAGAAACAAGGGAAAAAATAGTGTTCCCTTTTCACTGCTTCGTGTTTCCGATCTCCATGTTAAATCACGCATGATAGAATCTCATAAAAAAATGTGATGACCCGAATGTAAAAATGATGGAGGCACATTACAGATCAACCTAATATAATATTCATGCTCCCGTTGCAACGCACGGGCAGCTAACTAGTTTTGGTAATTCAAGTCCGATATGCTAGAACAAAAGTGTGACGTACGTCCATGGGACGCTTTAATTTTCGTCCTTACGGGCGTAGTCTGACCCATGCGTAGCGACGTTTGTTGAGACGCAAGATGAATCGTCCTAAGCTGATCAGGCTTTATACAATACTCCCGAGTCCCACTAACCCACGTCTATCTTTCTCTTCCCCAACCCCAACCCCAACCCACGGTAAACCTAGGGCCGCCGCCACAAGCATCTGATCCGATCCGATCAAGGTACCTCTTCCCCAGCGAACTCTCCTGTGTCCGGCTGTCTCACGAAGCGCTAACTCTTTATCTCTATCCAGATCGACCTAGGCGGCGACGTACAATTCTGACTATTCATCCGGCCACTGGACTCGATCTACTTTGAATCTGGTGACCTTGTCGCAGTTGTGCTCAAATCGATCAACTGTTTTTTCAGGTGGGCTCGACCAACTCCCGTTTGCCTCTTGGCCCCTTTGTTCCTCTCTTCAAGTAGGTACGTCGTCCGCCCCTCTCCTCTATGATCTCTTAAACCTTTCTTTGTGTGGTACATGCTAGTGTCCGTCCTTATATTTTCCTACTGGTCATGATATGACTGTATATTTTTCACAGAAGAAACGTACCAATGCTTGGAGGTAGTATTCTCAGTGGAGGGCATCAATTGCATCGGCCAAGAAAATAAATATTACTTTTTGACTATTTTAAATACTAGAACTGATGCTCGTTGTTTTTGGATTTATCTACCAACAGGTTCAGGTTATGCTGGATTCATTTAGTACATATGTGTATGTTTTTCATCGGACTGGAACTTTAGGATTTTTTTTTGCTGCTGCACACGGTATTTACTCTTAGATCATGAGCTTTTTATCAAAAAAAAATCTAAAATGGTTAATAGTTTGCGACTGATTTTTCTCATGTAATTGCCCCCTTTGCAGGATATTTATTTACGAAGAGTTCAAGCAGCATATAGAGATCAAAGAAAGTACGCAGAAGCATAGACCGGAAAAAAAGATGATTTAGATCGGCCGGACCAGTGGAAGCGCGGCGCCACCTTCCGCGTTCTTCCCCATGTGGAGATCATCGAGGACTACACCGATGCCCCGGAGCTTGACGGGGGCGCGCCTCTCTCTGACTTCCGGCCTTCGTCTCGCACGCTGCCGCCATGGCGCTTGGGCGTCGTCGACGGCGTCACGGCCTCCTCCGGTGCGGCCCCTTCCATCCCTCCCCTCCGCGAGCTTCGTCGCGAGGAGGGCGAGGGCTCCAGCCGCTCTGGCCGCCGCCATGGCCGTGGTGAGCGTGACGCGGACACCGAGCTCAGGGCGACGCTGGAGCGCGACGGCGACCCCAACTTCCGGCCCATCATTGGCCGTGCTCATCGGCGCCAGGCTCGCCTTGAAGAGGAGCGCGAGCGCTCTCGGGAGCGGGAAAGGGCCGAGCGGCGGCGCAGCCGCTCGCGTCATGGAGAGCGTTGCGATGATCGGGAGCCGGCGCGCCACCGCCGGGATGATCAAGATGAAGACGACGACCGCCACGGTGGCCGCGGGCCCCATGGACGTCGTGAGGCCTCTAGGCCTGCCAGCGGCAGGAGCCGCAGCCGCCACGGCGGCGCCCGCGAGGACCGCTCCATCGACCACTCTTCACGGTACGACGGCAGGGGCGGTCGACAGTATGCCATGCCGCCTCTCACTTTCAGGCCGGGAATGCCGGTCACGCTGCCGCCCATCTTTACCCCAGCGCCGGAGCCAATCCTGTCTGACGCCGAGGTCACGGAGAAGCTGCAGGAGCTTTTCCGGGACGGCGTCGCAAACTTGCGCGCGGGCCTTCCTGTTCTGCTTGGAGTCGAGCCGGCTCCGGCCACCTTTGGCTCCGGCTGCCATGATTGGCTTTCCTCCATCCGCGCGGCGCCGGCGGCGCTCACTGCTGCCGCCTGTTTCCTTCGCGCTGCCTGCCAAGGACGCGGCTGTGACGGCAGTTGGCGCCGTGTCCGATGCTCCACTCGAGGATGAGGAGGTCGCTGTGGCGTGCCGCGTCGACCCGGACTGCTGGGCCATGCCCGATGCTCCTCTCGTGGAAGAGGAGGGCGCGGTGGCGTGCCGCGTCGTGCCGGACTGCTGGGAGAACGACGCCGCGTGGGGGACTGAGGCCTGGTCCGAGGCTGGCTTGGAGGGCCCAATCGACGCCGTGGACGACGGCGCGGCCTCTGTGCTGGCTTCTGAGGCGGGTGGCGCCCCGCAAAGTGAGCTGCTGCTGCTGCAAGGAGCTGTGGGCGATGCTCATGGCAGTGCAGATGAGGAAGCTGCTGATGCAGATGGTGCGGAGGTGGAGGAGGCCACGGGCCTCGATTTGCTGGGTGTGCAGGCCAGGAGCGACGCGGCGTCGACGCTGGAGGAGTCCCCGGTGGACCTGGCGGGCATCGTCGATCTTGTTGAAGCTCGGGAGGCCACGGCAGTGCTGTCGCTGTGTGGGCCGGTGAGCAGCCTGTTCTCCATGCCGGCGGTGCCTCTGTTGCCCCGTCCTGAACCACCGGCGCCCGCTGCTGCTCCTCCTACGCCGGTGCGACGCAGCGCCAGGATTGGTGATCAGCCACCGATGAACTCGGTGGACAGGGCTGTGCGGCAGCTAAACCTGAAGCTGGGCATTGTTACACCCGCGGAGGTCCCTCTGATCACTGCACGCAAGTTGTACATGGACTGCTACAAGACTCAGCTGCCAGGAGTTGCTATTCAGGGGCTGAACAAGTTGTTCAAGATCAAGATGCCGTACATGATTCAGGCATCAGAGGCACTGCTGGAGCTTGCTGGAGCTGGGGGTGTTGAGTTTGTGCACGATGCTGCACGGGAGGTCATCGTCTGATGATGCAATCTGCTCATCTTTATCATCTGTCTTCTATTTGTATTAGTAACTTCACCTGCTTAAGTTTCGGCTATCGGGTGGGCTTGTCACCGCTAAGACTTCGCTTCAGACTTCGTTTCAACCGTCGCGCAACCACGTCCACAACTTCTAGCTCCACCACTAGCTCCACCTGCCTCTACTTCGACATTTGTGTGCTCATTCATCAAAATGACTGAACCGTACATCAACATCGCGGACTGGAACACTCGCGGACTCAACGATCAGGCTAGAAAAGACACCGTTCATGCCATGTTTGCCAGCACGCCCTGCCACATTGCCTGCCTTCAAGAGACTAAGTTGGATTTCATCGACCACACCACGGCTGCCTACATAGGGGGTTACCGGCTCCGCTCCTTTGCTCACAGGCCGGCCATCGGCACAAGAGGAGGCATTCTTTTCCTTTGGGATGATAGCCACGTCTCCTTGACAAACATCCACATTGGGACTCATTTGATCTCTGTTGATGTATGCATCCGGGCCTGCGGCACCACATTCAAGCTCACCAATGTCTATGGTCCGACTGTTGATGCCGAGAAGAGAGCTTTCCTCGATGAAGCCATTGCTTGCGCCCCGGCAAATGATGAAAAATGGCTAATTATTGGTGACTTCAACCTCATCTACTAGGCTGCGGACAAGAACAACTCCAACCTGAATTTCCGTCTCATGGGCCAATTTCGTCAGGCACTCAACACTTGTCATCTGAAGGAGATCAAGCTGCAGAACAGGAAATACACTTAGAGCAACGAAAGAAATGACCCCACTTTGGTAAGGTTGGACATAGCTTTCTGCAATCCAAGTTGGGACCTCGCCTTCGGTCATCATGTGCTTACAGCCTTGTCTTCATCCCTGTCGGACCACTGCCCGTTAATTCTCTCGAGTCAGCGTGGACCTTGGCGCCCACCTTCCTTCCGTTTTGAGAACTTCTGGACTAAGATGCCGGGTTTCCTCGATGTCGTGCAGGGGGCATGGGCAGACCCTACATCGCATACACAGCATGTTCACGTCCTCAACCACAAGCTGCGACACACTGCTGGGAAGCTTAGGGCTTGGAGCAAGAGCCTGTTTTCGGATCACAAGCTTCAGTTTATCATGGCCCTAGATGTGATTCTCCAGCTGGACATTGCTCAGGAATCTAGGGCCCTCTCAGGGGAGGAGAAAAATCTGAGAGCGGCTCTCAAAAAGCGAGTAATGGGGCTCGCCGTGCTTGAGCGAACCAGGAAGAGGCAAGCCTCTAGAATCAGAAACTTGAAGGAGGGAGACGCCAACACAAAATACTTCCACATCCGCATTAACTCCAGAAGAAGGAAAATGCACATCCAGAGGCTGCGACATAACGGAGGTTGGGTGACTGGACACGATGATAAGGCTTCTGTGATCCTAGACCACTTCACCCGCACTATTGGCCAGCCGCCTCCGCGCCAAATTGACCTCAATTGGGGGAGCTGAACCCCACCACCTCTGCTCTGGACGACCTGGCTCTCCCTTTCTCCGAGGATGAGATCAAGCTGGCCATTGATGATATGCCAAAAGACAAAGCCCCTGGTCCGGACGGGTTCACCACTGCTTTCTTCTCGTCTTGCTGGGAGATAATTCAACCGGACTTTATGCGAGTCATCGACGCTTTCTCTGAGTTGTCCGTCCAGAACTTCCAAGTTATCAACTCGGCCAACATTGTGCTGCTCCCAAAAAAGGACGGGGCGGACTCGGTTTCGGACTTCCGTCCCATCAGTCTAATCCACATGATTCCGAAGATCATCGCCAAGGCAATGGCTCGCCGCCTCAGCCCCAAAATGGATTCTTTGGTCTCCCACTGTCAGAGCGCCTTCATCAAGAACAGGAGCATTCATGACAATTTTATGTACGTCCGCAACACCGCCAGAAGCCTCCACCGTGCTCGCAAGCCGACCCTGTTGCTCAAGCTTGACATCGCGAAAGCTTTTGACTCGATGCGATGGGACTACCTGCTGGATGTCATGCAACGCCGGGGCTTCCCTCCACGTTGGAGGGCTTGGGTCTCCATTCTATTCACCACGGCTACGTCCCGTGTCATGCTGAACGGCATCCCAGGACTCGAGATCCTTCATGGTAGGGGCCTCAGGCAGGGAGACCCGCTATCCCCGCTGCTCTTCGACATTGGCATTGATCCTCTGAACAGAACTCTTCAGGTGGCCACCGAGCAGGGCCTCCTCCTTCCGTTGCCTGACCGTATTGCAACACTGAGACTCTCGCTCTACGCGGACGATGCGGCTATTTTCATATCTCCCACCGCTCATGACATCTCGAACCTCGCCCATACGCTTCAAAGCTTTGGGGAGGCGACAGGCTTGGTCACGAACATTGCCAAGAGCTCCATATCGCCGATTCGTTGCGAGGACATTGACCTTGCCGCTATTATGGACGACTTCCCGGCTGCCATTGCCCACTTTCCCATCAAGTACCTTGGGTTGCCCCTGGCCCTGGGTAGGCTGCGGCGGGCCGATATTCAGCCTTATATTGACAAGATGGCGGCTCGCCTTGAACCTTGGCAGGGCAAGTTCCTCAACCGCGCGGGTTGCACTGCCATTGTCAAGTCGGTCCTCTCCTCGATGCCTATTTTCCTCCTCACGGCCATCAAAGCGGATAAGGGGATTCTGAAAGCTTTTGACAAGATCAGGAGGGGGATGCTTTGGAACTGCACTGAGATCGTTAGTGGTGGTAAATGCAAGGTCAGTTGGGACAAGGTCTGTCGCCCCAAGGTTCTCGGTGGTCTCGGTATTCTCAACCTGGAGAAATTTTCGAGGGCGCTGCGGCTACGTTGGTTATGGCATGAATGGGCTTCCCCTGATAAGCCTTGGGTCGGCACGGAGACGCCAAACGATGACTTGGATAGAAACCTGTTCAGCGCGGCCACAAAGGTCTCTATTGGGGACGGACTCAAGGCTTCTTTCTGGGGATCTTCCTGGCTTGCTGGGCTCCCTGCTAAAGTTATTGCCCCTGACCTGTTCACGGCCTCCAAGCGCAAAAACAGAAAGGTCCATGACGCTCTCGATGACGACAAGTGGATTGCGGACCTAGACGTGGCAAACTTCACGATCAACCATATCTCCCAGTTTGTGCAGCTCTGGGAGCTCATTCAGGAGACGCCGCTCTCCCCTGGCGTGGAGGACACCATCACCTGGACCCTATCTACTTCTGGGGTTTACTCCGCGAAGTCCGCATACAAGGCCCAGTTTTTCAGGGCCTCGGCTTGTCCATTCATGTCCGTCGTCTGGAACACTTGGGCACCGCCGAAATGCACCTTCTTCGCTTGGTTGGCCGTGCAAAACCGGCTTTGGACTTCTGACCGTCTTGCCATTAGAGGGTGGCCTCAACAACCGGTGTGTCAGCTTTGCAAGAATCAACCGGAGACAGCGAGGCACATGTTGTTCGATTGCCGCTATTCCAAGAGGGTCTGGGCGGAGGCATCCTCCTGGCTAAAATGCCCAACACTGATGCAGAGTTTGGGGGTCACAAAACCCACTGTTTTTGACTACTGGAAGGACCTGGCGGCCATGCCTTCCACCTCCCGCAAGGGGCTCAAGTCGGCGATCATCCTAATCACTTGGGAAATTTGGAAAGAGCGGAATGTGAGGGTATTCAACAACACTTTCACAATGCCCTCCATCCTTTTTCAGCGCATCAAGACCGAGAGTTCGAACTGGATCCTAGCGGGGGCCAAGGGCCTGGCCGAGTCTTGCGAGTAATCCGTTAGTTCCTGGTGTTTTTTCTGGCAACCTCTTTCGGGGTTTGTCGGGATGCTTTTTTATTTTTCGGCTTAGGCCGTGTACCTGCATTTGCTCCTACTTTATCAATAGATTAATTCCCATCAGTTTGGACACTACATACGGCTAAGAATTACAGTCGTGTATGTAAATCTCTGTAATGATGTTGATTTCACTTGTAAAGTACAGTTGCCATCAAATAATATAATAGATATTTTCTACAGTGCACTGTATTTTTAATGCCTTTTTTATGGCTGGAATTTATTTTAATCATATGATGTGCACCGGTGCTAGGTGATTGCAAAGGTTTGACGAATGATTAATTTTGGTGTAAAACTCTCCTTTCAAGGACGCAATAAAGCGACGCAATGTCGGTAGAGACGATGTGTTGGGCATCTACAAAGCGCCCGATGTGTTGGGCATCTACAAAGCGCCTCTATTAGCATAAACACGCTTTTGAAATCGTCTCAGTTTATTTTAGAGATGCTTCGAATGCGTCCTTATGGTATTTGAGACGGTGCATAAGAAGACGCTTATACGACGCTTTATAGTAGCGTCTTTACAACCATGTAGAGATGAAATTTAGCGTCCCTAGCCTGTAAATAGACGTCTATATGTGTCTTTTTTGTTGCAGTTAACCAATCTATAAGAGTAAGAAAGTGTTCAAAACTATTTTTGTGTGATTGAACTTTAAACTATTGTTTATTATATAGTTATATTTATCACAATGCCGTTCTATAGTTGACTCGCTATAACACATGAGTCTATTATTTCGTTATATTAGTTTCCATTCCGAATTGAGAAAACAACTGATCAGCATTCGAATTTGTTCCGAATTGAGAAAACAACTGATCAGCATTCGAATTTGAGTAACATCTGCTCCGCATTCGTATCCAACAGCATCCATATTTGTATTCGTATTCGTTTTGAAAATATGAAAACGAATGTGGGAAGGGTACTAGCCGATGCACATCTGATCCGTTTCCACCCCTAAGGATATTCGGTTAGCAGATATAAAATAAAAAGGAATCCATTGCATTACATGTTTATTGTCACTACGTGATGAGTTTTCCAAAAGACCACCTTACCGACTATTGTACCGACCATTGTACATGCCCTAGTCTGTGCCACGAGAACCACGGATATTCGCCGGATGAGATATCTTCCAGGTGAATGCTCTTGGGAAAAAGATATCTTCCAGGTGAATGCCACGAGACCACCTTATAGTCTGTGTCACAGCGTGGTAGATCGAGCCTCTTCTCCTCGGTCTAGCTGCTGGTGGCGGTGGTGAGGCCGGTGTGGCCGGCTTCCCCTTCTTCTTCGACGATTGCACAAGATCTCTTCTCTGCGATGGTGTGCCTCCGTCCCTTGTATGCCGTTGTGTCCGACCTTCTAGGGTGACGGTCAGGTCAAGGAGAAATCCCTGCTTCGCGCTGACGGCGACCGCACCTCCGGGTGTCGTCCCCTTCTTGAAGGTGTCGTCATGGCCAAAGGATCGTGCCTCCCTTCCTCGAGTAGCAGGGGAAACCCTAGGTCCGCTTTGCCAGACTAAGCGGTGGCGGCGCTTTGGCGTCATTCCCCTCCTTGGAGGCGTTGTCTGAGCTACTCGAGGGGTCTTCGTAGCGGCTGGATTTGGTCTCCTTCTAGAGCTTGGGTATTCAGAGCGCAATGTACTCCTTCTCGGCGACATCCTCTTTAGGTTCGGTCAGATCCCGCCGTCCACTCGCCGATCTCTTCTAGGCACATATGGGTGGAGGGTGCGTTGCTCCGAGCTGCTTGGCATGGTTGTTCTCCGGATAATTCAAGCAATGGTAGTGACGCGGCCTTAAAGCATTGTGATGTGATCTTCTTAAGATCGGGTAAGTTGAGTCATGTTATGTGGTTGTAGTTGTCAGTTTGTACGGGTTTTGGGTCCGTTTTACCTTATAAACTAGATCAATCTTGTTTCCCCTTTTTAAGCTTAATACAAAGACGCGCAGGCACTACTAGGAAAAGGGTTATAGGTGGGTTGTCATTCTGTGGCGCACCCTTAATTGGTGCGCCACAGAACTATTTCTGTGGCGCATGGTAGCACGTGCGCCACAAACATTTTGGACATTCTGTGGCGCATCTGATGTCCATGCGCCACAGAAATAAGACATTCTGTGGCGCATGCCATAAAATGCGCCACAGAATGTCTTATTTCTGTGGCGCATGCCAACCCATGCGCCACAGAAATATCGTGGGTCCCACGTTCCAATTATTGGACCAGGTCCATCTGGGGACATTCTGTGGCGCACGTGTCCCAGTGCGCCACAGAAAGTTTACATTCTGTGGCGCACCGGTCACCATGCGCCACAGAATGTTAGCTTTCTGTGGCGCACCAGACTCCATGCGCCACAGAATGTTAGATTTCTGTGGCGCACCGGACTCCGTGCGCCACAGAAAGTTGACATTCTGTGGCGCACGGAGCTACGTGCGCCACAGAATGTTGGCCCAGATCCACAAAAAGGTGGCACCACCCACTTTCCCCATGTGACCTTCTTCATTCTCCCCCATGCATCTAGCTCGAGCTCCTCCTCTCTCCCATGGCATTTTGACCATCCTATTATCCATTATTTGTTGTTAAATCTACTTTGTTTGACATATAATTGGTGAGGGCTTGGGGAGAGCCTCCATATATATTCTCCTCCTCTCTTTTCGTCCACTATTTCCTCTCCATCACCACACACTCTCTCTCATCGATCACGGTCACGTCTCGGCAACGGATCTAGATCTACTAGGTGAGTATTGTTGGATGAATATGTGTGTACATGAAGCTTGTGTGTGTTGTGCATGTTGTTGCCTTTTGTTGTTGTGTTGCGCCGGCGTGGTGCATGGATGTTTACCGAAATGTTGATTCATTTCCATTTCGGTAAATTTTTGCACCACATATGTCCTACTTGTAGGGGAAGTCATGCCGAATTTTTTCGTCGAACATTTCTCACTTAATAACACATACTCTATATGTATACCGCGTAGGCGACCATGGTCATGAAGATGAGCTCCAGTCGAATCAACAACTACAAGGAAGAAGCGAAGGCGGAAATGATTCGGTGCAACAAGCGCCACATACGATGTCCGTGTAGAAGTTGCAAATTTGTGAGATGGATCGACCCTGATTCCGGACAATTGGAGGAACACCTGCTCAGGCGCGGTTTCATGGAAGGCTTCAATGAAGCGCCGACAGCAAATGTTGCGCCGACAGCAAATGTTGCGCCTGAAGACGAGGGCGGGCAAGATGATCGTGACGAAGGAGATGCCGACGGACATGGTCATGATGAAGGAGTAGATGGTGGTGGAGAAGACGCGAACACGCCGCAGAGCTCGCTAATGTCGGCCTTGATGGAGTCTCATGTTCAAGAACTGCTCCTCAAGGAGGCGAGGACCGTTAGAGAGAAAGCCAAGCTGGTGGAAATGGAGAAAGATGGGAAGACTCCGTTGTATCCAGGGTGCCGGCCACAGGATACGCGCTTGCAAGTAACGCTTGATGCTCTGGAGATGAAGTCGGAAAACAAATGGACCGACGTGAGCTTCAACAAGAACATGAAATTCTTCCACGACCGTCTTCCCGAGGGGAACACATTGCCAACTAGTATCGAGGAGGCCAAGAAAGTCGTGTGCCCTCTTGACCTACCGCACGTTAAATACCACGCCTGCATCAATGATTGCGTAATTTATCGGGGCGAGTACGAGGACAGAACCACATGTCCGGTGTGCGGCCAAGGACGGTACAAGAGCCGTGGGAAGAAAGGTCCTCACAAAGTGGTATGGTACTTTCCTATCACTCCCCGTCTGCAGCGGTACTTCGTGGACCCTAAGGAAGCAAAGCTCATGCAATGGCACGCGGAAAGGGAGAAGCCTGAAGAAGATCCGGAGAAGGGCATGATCCTTACACACCCTTCAGATGCTAGCCAGTGGCAAGAGTTGGACGCCGTCGGAAATTTCGGAGGCGACGCAAGGAACGTCAGGCTCGGTATGAGCACCGATGGACTCAATCCGTTCGGCAACCAGAGTAGCGCGCATAGCACCTGGCCTGTGTTTGTATGGCCTTACAACCTTCCCCCGTGGTTGTGCACGAAGCAAAGGTACATACACATGAGTATTCTCATTCAGGGGCCGAAACAAGCAGGAGTCCACATACATCTGTATCTCGCGCTGTTGAAAGAGGAGTTAGCCACGTTGTGGGAGACGCCAGCCCGTACGTGGGATGCCTACACTGGAGATTATTTCGACATGAGAGCCGCGTTGCTCACGACGGTGCAGGACTATCCTGGTTGCTCATATGTATCGGCCCAGGTAGGCCACGGATTCTGCAAATGTGTCAGGTGCATGGATAAGACCCCGCATCTCCAACTACCAAGGAATCCTGGGTCTTCGAAAACCGTGTACCCAGGGGCTCGAAGGTGGCTTCACATGGATCACCCGTGGAGAAAACGCGGTGACCTGTTCAATGGTAAGGACGAGCCCGAAGGACCCCCGATCCCGAGGAGCGGCACAGAAATCGACGAGCTGTTGAAGAATTGGAAGGAGTGCCCTGCGCCGGGAAAGAAACGACCGAAGGTAGATCCGCTGCTGGGTGTATGGAAAGCGAGGGCTGTTTTCCACGACTTGCCCTACTGGAAGGTCCTCAAGACGCCACATAGCCTCGATATGATGCACATTACGAAGAATGTCACCGAGGCTCTGCTTGGCACTCTTTCCAACATGCCGGAAAAGTCCAAGGATGGGACGAAAGCAAGATACGATCTGCAATGGCTTGGTGTCAGGAAAGATCTTCAGATCCCCGATAGTGATGACGATGATGATGATCAGACGGAAGGGACTCAAGGTCGCCGCAAAAGGGTAAAGAAGAACACTGGGGTGCTTCCCGCTACGTGCTTCACTATGAGTCCGGAGGAGCTCGAGCAATTCTACAGGTGTCTTCTAGGAGTCAAATTTCCGAATGGTTACGCGGGGCAGATAAGCAGATATCTGGACGGAACGAAGAAGAGGTTTAGCGGGATGAAGTCTCACGACTGTCACGTGCTGTTGACGCAGATACTTCCCGTTGCGATTCGAGGGATAATGGACGAGCACGTCCGTGATACGCTGCTTGCCCTTTGCAATTTTTTCGACGTCATCAACAGGAAGTCAATCGGCGTGAAGCAGCTCGACAGGCTACAGGAAGAGATCGTGCTGATACTATGCGAGCTCGAGATTTACTTCCCGCCAGCATTCTTTGATATCTGCGTGCATCTCCTTCTCCATGTCGTTGATGACATCAGGCAGCTCGGGCCAACGTTCATGCACTACATGATGCCGTTCGAAAGGATGAACGGTGTCATGAAAGGATACGTTCGCAACAGGGCCCGTCCAGACGCAAGCATGGCCAAGGGCTTTCTAACCTACGAGTGCATCTCCTTCTGCCAGAATTATCTAAGCACCGAGAATCAGGATGTAGGTCTGCCCACGAGGAAACACTTCGACAGGCTCAATGGATATGGTCACCGAGAGGGCGCCAGCTCAACCTTTGTCAGCATGCAGGGTCGAAAGGACGACTTCGAAAGGGCTCACCGGGTCGCGCTACAACACTTAAAGCTGATCGAAACTTGGGTGGAACAGCACAAATGCTCACTCGAGAAATATTACAGCAAACTGGGCCGGCCGAGGAAGAAGGGAGACGTAACCAGAGAGCACAACTCCAGCTTCACGCGTTGGTTCAAGCAAAAGCAAATGGAGCTAGCAAAGAGGAAACCGCCATCTACTGAAGATGAAAACCTCATATTCTCCTTATCACGGGGTCCCTCGCACAACGTAAAGACCTATCAACGTACGACATGAGCGGCTACAGATTTGCCACCGAGGAAAAGGACAAGAAGTCGGAATATCAAAATTCTGGAGTAACTATGCTATCCTACGGCGATGAGGAGGCTACTGTCAAGGAAAGATACTTCGGAAGGATTGAGGACATATGGGAGCTCAACTACTGTGGAGAGGTGGTGCCAATGTTCCGTGTAAGATGGGCCAAGGACGTCGTCAAAGAAGGCCGGTATTTCACCACCATGGTAATACCCGATGCCAAATCGAAGAACGCCTCCGCGAAAAATGAGCCATGGGTACTCGCTAGCCAAGTTGAGCAATGCTTTTTCATTACCGACCCGTCAAAGCCTAGCCGTGTTGTCGTGAGGAGGGGCAAGAGGAGCATCGTCGGAATGGAAGGAGGCGCCACCGAGCAAGAATTGGACAACGAGCCAAAGATCGAGGAGGAATTCGACAAGTTCTTCGACATGCCTACTACTAGTACACAAAGAAGGAAGACTTCCCTACCTAGGGTAGGTTGTCCGTTCACGCGAAGAAATCTCAAGGTCACCGGCCTAAAGTTTTCAACCGTGAAGAAGGGAAAGAAGAGAAGCTAACTCGTGGAACCGAGACGAAGAAGAGACTTTTTTGGTGTATTTAATTTGTGTGTCTATATATGTATGTTCATGATATAATGCATGAGAGGGCAAGATGCAACTTAAGCTAAATTAAGCGGAAACCGGGGTCCCGACAGTTAATGTTTATGTGTTCAAGTTCTTTTATCTACCCATCAATATTAAATGTTGATTAGCAAGGCATAAGCATGTCATGGGTGAGCTACACAAAATTAAATGGAATAGGGCAACAAATAAATTAATACCCACATATTCCATATATAATTGTTTAGGTGCTTTATACAAAACCCCACTAAACCACAAACTACATGATGCAAACATGAACATTGATGACAAATTAATATTCATTGCATTTTTCTGATAAAAATAGACATATACTTTGTATGAATTGGATTTGTAAAGCAAAAGAAAAAAAGGTGGGATTTATGCTCCCAGGAGGACTCGAACTCGGGTCTCCAAGAAAGAAGAGAAGGATCGCATCCACTGGGCTAAGGCTCGGTTGTTGTATGGAACCGAACGCGACGAAATATGTAGATTGGACTGAGAAATTCTGTGGCGCACCAGCCCAACGGTGCGCCACAGAATACAGACTTTTTGTGGCGCACCCCTGAGACGGTGCGCCACAGAAATCCTTTGTACCACTTACATGTGGGTCCGTCGTGGCGCTTGCACTGAGAAATTCTGTGGCGCACCAGTCCAACGGTGCGCCACAGAATACAGACTTTCTGTGGCGCACCCCTGAGACGGTGCGCCACAGAAATACTGCGGCCACTACTTACATGTGGCCCCGCGGCCACGTCACGCTTCTTCTCCCCGCGCGCCTCTTCGAAATTTCGCTAAGTCCAGAAACCGTCGACGACGCCGCGCCGTGCCACCCCTCGCCACCCATCCCAGCGCCCCCGCCTCTCCCCGACGCCGCTGTGCGCTCGCGTCCTCCTCCTCGAGCAAGACGCCGCCGCGGCCACTGCACTGCTCCACGCTCCCGTCCTCCTCCTACCACGCACACTCCCGTCCTCCTCCTACCTCGCCGCCGCGGCTGCAAGACCTCCACGACGCCACCGGCTGCAGGACCTCGACGCCGGCTGCCCCTCCACGACGTCGCTGCCCTCTCCCTCCCCTTCCCGATCGAGGTGCTTCCCCTTCCCCCTTCCTCCCTCCCCTTCCGAAATCGTGCAAGCAAGGTGTTTGTAGAAATTCCCCTCCGAAACTTTGCTTGCTTTTGTTGCCATTTTTCTCCTCTGTAGTGTGTAGGTTAGTGCTAGTTGCTGTTAGTTACTTGCTGTTAGGTTAGCTAGTGCATATTTGCTTGCTGTTAGGCTAGTGCATAGGTGCTGTTGCTGATAGTGCATAGTTGTTGTTGCTGTTATATTAGTTGCTTGCTGTAGTTTAGTGCTGGTTGCTATTAGTTGCTTCCTGTAGGTTAGTGCTTGCTGTTATAGGTTAGTTGCTATAAGAAGTGATTTTGTGAAGTGTTAGTACATGAAAAGAAATACCAAAACATGCAAAAGAAACACCAAAACTGCTATGTTTTGTGAAGTGTTAGTACATGCAAAAGAATGCCTTCAATTAAGGTTTTAGATGTAGCTAAATCATGGTTTTGTTAATTTATTGCAGCACCACGAGGAGCACCTCCACCACGCCGATCTCGGACCCGAGCCTCCCTTCCCTACCCGAGGTAGTTCCTCTCTCCCTCGATGTGGATGTGGTGATGTATGTGCACGAGGATATGTGTCCACGACCATCGTGTCGTGGTTGTTGTGCTCCGACCATCGTGTCGTGGAGATGCCGGCCGGAGATGCCGGCCGGCCGAGATTCGGATTTTTTTGTGAAATGCTTGTGCAGGTACCCCGTGAGGCCCTTGAGATTGCCGGAACGTCGATTAACTTCCGTTCCGGCAAATTCGGGTACTCCATATGTCCTATTTTTAGCAAAGGTCATGCCGAAATTTTTCGTGAAATTTAGCATGACTTTGCTAAAACTAGGACATATGGGGTATTGCGGCTAATGCATGGGCCGGGGTATCTTAGTTCCGGCTGTGCATAACCGAACCGAAACCGAAAACCGAACCGAAAAAAACCTAACCGCAACCGAAATTTCAGTTTTCCATGGTTAGTGGTTAGGTTACGGTTAGTAAAATGCCTAACCGAATGACACTCGGTTAATTCGGTTAATAACCGAAAAACCACTGGTTTAACCGAAATAACCGATTGGCTAGCCCAGGAAAGAATTTAACGTTGCAGGCCCAGCCCAACTTCACGTAATACTAAATATAGCATGTATGATGTAATAAAAGCATAAAACATGGCCGTCCCTATTGGTTAGGAGGCATGGACGTTCCTTTCCTTTACGCCAGGTCTTGAGTTCAACTCCTACTTTGGTTCATTTTTTTTACTTTATCCTAGATTTTGTTGTTTTTTGTCTCTGATTTTATTAACAAATCTAGTTCGGTCATATAAAATATAAAAACGAAATATATGGCCCTAAAAGTTATATGTTATTCAAAAATTCGCGTCAACTTTGGTTAGTTTGGTTATTACCGAAACCGAACCGAAGTCAAATGGTTATTACCGAAACCGAACCGTATTTTTTTACATAACCGTATTTACCGAAGTATCAAAACCGTATTTACCGTATAACCGTATAAACCGAACCGAATTAACCATATTAACCGAACGCACAGCCGGAATCTTAGTACTAAATTAAGTGATGCTTTTGTTATATTTGTTGTACTAACATTTTGCCTCTTTTCAATGTAGTGCAAACATGTCCTCCGAGTCCGGCCCTTCTGAGAAGCACATGAGCGTCGAAGAACAAGCCAGACAAAAGAACATAGTTCTGGGAATTGAACCCGCAGATGGAGGATGCGGAGGCCGCCGAACTGGCTCGTGACGGCGATGGTGACTTTGTGTTAGAGTCTGCCGAAGCCACCACCACCGATGGAGAACCCACCAGCACGGATGTCGGGGGTGGCGACCACACGGATGGCGGTGGTAGTAACCCGCCTGCTAAGAGGCCTGCTAAGAAGCCGAGGAAGGACCGGACACCGCAAGCGGTCGGCAACGTCACAGACACGTTCACTAAGGTCTCCTTAAGTGGCCAACCACTGGAGCCTAGGGACATCGCAAAAGGGTACGGCATGCAACTAGGGTGCATCCTCCGGGAAACGCATCGATCAACACGTATGACCTCAGGAATCCGGAGAATGAGGCTTTGCGCAATGACCTCCTCAAGAAGCTTCACAAACGATATATTTTCCCGGCTGATGAAACAAAAAGGTGGACAACTTCGCCATCACGAAGATGAACACCGCCTTGACAAGCTGGAGAGGCCGGGTGAAGGAGAAGATTCTTGAAAAGGGTCTTAGCTGGGAGGAGATCAGTGCCAAAGAGCCGTACCTCGAGAAAGACGAGTTCGATATATTCAAGGTGTCCTTGTCATCTCCGGAGGCTGAAAAATGGACCGAGTGGGGGAAGAACATGCGGGCACTGAACTTAGGTAACCACCATTTGGGAAGCGGCGGTTACGCAGGAAAAAAGCCCGTTTGGGACAAGGAGGATGCCGAGGTTGCGAGACTTGGGAAAGAGAACCCGTGGCATAAAATCACGGACGAGCAAGTTAGGAACTTTGTTCGGTCCCGCTACTATCTGAAGCCGGGGACGGGGGAATTCGTTACCGACTATGAAGATGTGTTGGAATTCGAGAAAAAGCTGGTAAGGAACTTAATTACCGCGGATATCTCAAAGTCCATTTGCGTTGATTTCTACATGGGTTCACGTTTATTTCCTTTGTCCGCAGGCGGCTGAGTTGAAGGCTGAGGCTGAGGCCGGCCCGTCGTCCCAGGAGCCTCCGGCCGGCCCGTGGGACACGACTTTCAACGGGGATGAACGTTTACAAGGGGAGGGACAAGTCAAAGCCGCCGACGTCAGCTGGCCGTGTGACCGGCTTTGGTACGGCGATGAAGTTCACCGAGTACTACAGCACGGACACCGAGAAGAAAAAGGAGAGGAGGAAGCCGGCTAAGATAGAGCCGAGGTTCTCGAGCTAAGGAAGAAGCTGGACGCACTAGAGGCCGAGAAGGTGGACTCCAGCGTGGTGGACAAGCTAGTGGCCGAGAAGGTGGAGAGAAGCTCCGGGCTTTGTTACCCGATGCATTGGTGCAGGGGATAACTGCTTGGCATGCGGGAGGTCAACAGGGGCCGATACACGTGCCCAGCTTCGCCGGCAGCACCTCCAGCAATAACGTGTCGCCGGTCCTGCCGACCCCACCGGTGCCCCCTGCCGTGGAGCAACATACACCAACGCCGGAGAATAATGATAATGCACACGAGCGGCCGGAGATTGATAGGCCGGCCGCCGGCACCGGCGCCCTTGTCTCGACATTAGCCGAGCTCAACGCCGTCACCAAGGTAACTAATTAGTATGTGTGTGTGAGGCAATGGAAACATATATATGTATGATCATGAATATGTATGATACATTGTGTGTGAGACTATATATGCCTTATCTCATGGTGCCCGCTATGTGTTGACTCCCAGGACATGCCTTGCATACTCCTGCATAGGGTGGGGGCCGACGGCGAGTTGAAGGAAGTCGCAAGGGCCTCGACCGTACAACCTTTGACCCGCGATATCCACAACGTCCGAATGAGCGAGCTCGTGATGAAAGTAAATGTGAGGAGGTACTGCCTGAGTTCTGTGACATCGACCCCCCTAAGCAACCTCAGGGAGCCGAGAAACACATGAAGCTTGGCGAATGCGGGCAGTGGATGCTGGAATGGCCGAAGACCCAAATTCGTCTTGGGGATGTTCTTCATGGGGCCAGGCGCACCGGCGGCGCCACCTCGAGGCCCCGAGCCCCGATCGTTCGGCCCCCGCCGAGGCGGACAAAAAAAGATGCTGCGGATGAACCGGCGCCACAAGCAGCCGTCACCACCACCCAGACGGAACCGCCGGTCGCCGCCACCGCCGGCCGGAAGCTACCGCCGGTCGCCCCACCACCGGCCGGAAGCTACCGCCGCCGGTCATCGCCGCCACCAACCGCCACAAACAGTTGTTGGGAACGTCTTCCCCGCAACCGTCCAAGGTTAGTTCTGACTTTCCGAATTCCCCGACTTTCCGACTTTCCCGACTAACGGATGTGCTATTGTTTATGTTTAGGACAAAGCCGTTGCACCTCAACTTGGTGGCAACGACGACAATGTTGAGGAGGATGATGATAATGATGTAAACGTCGATGACTACATCAACACTGGCGCCGCCGCGGATGATATGTTCATGCCTCTTATGGATGAAGAACCCTTCCGCGACCACCACATTCAACCTGCTCGTCCCACTTCATGCACACAGCGCCTGGCCTTCACCGACACGCCTCCGGATGCCGGCGATCATCAAGCTCAACCGGGTAACATTTTCAGCCCTACCACACTGAAAGAAACAGTTAAAGCGGGGTTCACTGCACCCCCACAATCCCCAGAGACGAAGAAAAAGAAGAGTCATCAAAGGAAGAGAAAAGCATCCTCTGCGAGCCAGCAAGATCCTAAGATCCGGGGTCCTGAAACACGAATCCACAAGGCTACTCCGAGTTCATGAAGCTGGTAAATCTATCTTGTCCGGGGACATGCTCCGCCTTGCAGAAGGACCCATGATTACTTTGCAGAATAATATCTTGTATCTAGAGGAGACCCTTCTTAAAGAGAAGAACCCAGGTTACCCGGCGTTCCGGTCAAGGTGCCAAAAGAGTTGGTGGACTTCGTCCAGGAAGACCCCGCGATTGTTCTTCATAGCGTACGAGGACATCTTCAACCTGTATCACTCCAAACGGCTGGACTATAACATGGTCCGCCTATATGCGCTCGATGCGGCGATGAAGATCAGGAGAGATGATACCCCGTACATCGCGATAGTGGATCCCTACTACATGCGCGACAGCCATCTGGTGGAAGGATCAACAACACGGGAAACGGCCAAGGAGTACCTCGTTAGGGTCTTCCTGGCCAACAAGGAGAAGACCGCCCTTCTTCTGCCTTACTTTTTCGAGTAAGTACACATCTGCTCGCCACCGTCCTATCTTATGCCTTCTTGTACATTTCTTCCATCGCTGATCCTTTGTCCAACATTCTGCTTCAATTGTGTTGAGCAGGGACAAGTACTGCGCACTCATCCACGTATCCCCGAGGTGGTCCGTTGCCACTTATTTGGACTCGGGGAATAAATCCCAGCCGAGATCATACAACAGATTAAAGGGTGTTCTCGATGACGCTCTCGAGGCCTATGCCAAAAAGGGCGGCCCCTTCCATAAGAAGTCGGAATTTTTCACGGAGGACGACAACACACACAAGTTCTTGCATGGGACCGGATTCCATTGCGTCAAGCAACTGGATGGCAGTGATGGAGGCCTACTATGCCCTCCGTCACCTTAAAACGATTGTCCGGGATTGCGAGAAAACGAAGATTGCATCTAATCTCGCAGAATACACCAAAATGGCGGAAGGTCTCACCGATGCTGATTATAGACAAGACTTCCATCGCATCCGGCTGCAGTTAACAAATATCATCCTCGACGATGTCATGCACGCCTCAGGGTCCTTCCACTTCCGCTTCGGTACGTAGGATGTATTATAAAAGATAGCCTTGCTAAGCATTACTAGCTAGTGTGTACTTTTTTGTAGAAGTGCATGTGTAGGGTTATATATTATATATATGCTATGCTATGAAACCCAAATAGGATAGCCATATGATTTCCAACCATGACAACATTGATTGATCGTCTTGCCTCTCTACTTAGATGAACAAATTATACTCTATGTATATCACTAACCAATATATATCCCAATCCATCTTCAGCGTTGTCTCAGAGGGATGGAAGAACGACTAGCGGCGCAGAATGACACCAGGGAGTGGAGGACGAAAGGGGGCATTCTACCGTTCCCGGCGCCGCTCAAGAAGAGGAAGCCATGATCATGCATGCTCCCGCACACTCTTACTCACCATGTGTACTACATTTGATCCTAGTTAGGCGGTGAACACTTCATTTGTAATGTGTAGTGTGAAATGATGAACTTTTGTTTCTATCATAACTAATATATTGTGTAAATTAACATTCGGCACTTTTGTGACTATGTGTATGTATCTCGGGCAACTAAGTAATATGTGTGATGAAATAGTGATTAATGTGTGTCTGTTTATATACCTGTCAAATATATCTGTATTTCTGGATAAATCCTGTATAAATCCTGTATATACCTGTATTTATACAGCAAAATGAAAAAAATACCTGTACTACTGTTTCATATTTCTGTGGCGCACGCTTTTCTTTTTTTGTGGCGCACCACTTTCTGTGGCGCACCAGGCGTGGGTGCGCCACAGAATTACTTTGCTATGTGGCCTACCAAGTTATTTCTGTGGCGCACGTCCGTGGTGCGCCACAGAAAGTCAGTTTCTGTGGCGCATGCCCATGGTGCGCCACAGAAATAATATTTTAGTGGCGACGATTCTGTGGCGCACCCAGCAATTCTGGGGGTGCGCCACAGAATCATAATTTGGTGCGCCACTGATGACCCTTTTCCTAGTAGTGAGGAGAGCTTGCGGGTTCTCGAAAAAAACATATCTTCCTGGTCATGGCCCAAACGAACAGACATGACGCCCGCACGCCACCGTTGCCTGGGCAACAGATCCGCTCCGAGCAGAGTCTGGGAGGTCCTCTGCCACGACCAGGATGCACTCCAAAGCGAGGTGCCGCGAGACTACTTCCTGGGTCCAGCAAAACTAGCCGATGTTTCGTCCAAACCTCCACCATCACTTGTAACCGTGGAGCTTGGCCGACGGCGGCCTCTGAAGGTGGTGACTGGAGATAGCGAGGGAGGGCCGAGGGAAGTGGATGTGAGATTGAGAAGAGATTTCTCGAGAATCGCGGTAGGTCGATGCTGGTGGTCGCTAGATTGGATTCGGGGAGCTGCTGCCATTCCGGCGTCGACTGGGGTCACATTCCATGACATAATCATGAGTCATGACACCCGGTTGCGGGAAGAAGTCCATATAACGCCACAACTATCCGGTTTCGGACGCAAAACCCCCTTAATTTCAAAGTGGCACACCTAACCCGCTCAACTATCTAAAACTAGACAATTGACCCCATAGACCCTAGTATGCTGTTTTGCATACCGGTTTTGTTGGCGTGGCACCTTCCAAATACCAGCGTTATTTCTTCTCTCCCTTCCCTTCGTCCTCCCACGACCTCCTAACCGCCGGAATTGAAGACCACTAATACGTATCAAATGTATCTGTAATTTTTTATCGTTCCATGCTTGTTTTATATCAATACTACTCCATCCGTCCGGAAATATCTGTCGCCGGGTACAAAATTTTGTACAGCGTTACATTTTGCAAACCAGTCCTCTTTATTTGAAATCATCTCCTTCCCGTCCCCGTCGTCCTCCTTTCCGTCCCGTCCAACCTCGTGGCCGTCCCCGCCGGACGTCCCCGTCCTCCGTCTTCGTCCCAGCTCGCGGACGGCGCCTCCCCATCCGATCTCGCGCACGCGCAGGGGATTGATCTTGGAGCGTGCCCGAATCACAGCTCGACCTCACCGGGCTCCCTTCTAGTTCACGGACGGCGCCTCGCCGGACTCTTCCGCTCCGCTCGCCGGGCTCCCTCCTAGTACGTGGACGGCGCCTCGCCGGACTCTTCCGCTCCGCTCGCCGGGCTCCCGCGGGCCCGGCCGACTAGCCGTGCTTCGTCTTAAGGCCGCGCTCCCTCCTACGGCCGTGCCGCTCTCCGAGGAAGGCATATCCTTCCGCCGTATACAGCTGATACTCTGCAGCCGAGATCCCCATCCAGCGAGCTCCACCGCTGCTGGCTTCCACTGGAACGCAACGCTTAGCCGGCCGGATTCCGTCTTGAGCGCGCCTGCCGCTGTGCGTCGTGCCTGCAAAAATCAGTTGTCTTCGGCAGTACAAGCATTGAGAAAAGAAGTGCAGTTAAACTGATACTCTGCAGTTAAGCATTAAGAAATCGTGGAGCAGGAGCAGCTCTCCTCGTGCTAGATTTCAGATTTAGTGCATTTGGGAGCTAGAACATTTGAGCTGATACTCTGGAGGCAAACAAAACATGAGCTGATACTTTGCTTAAAACAAGAAGCAACTCATGAAGAGATGTTGAGCATTAAACAAAAAGTGCAATAAATCTATCAAATAAGCAAAGATATGGTGTCTACTTTGCTTTGGAAGTGATCAGGAGCAGAGATGGACATATCCTGCCCGAGGACAAGCTGCTCGTTGCAAGCTTGTTGAACACGACTGTTCGTACAGTTGAAAGAATTTGGTAGGAAGCAAATAAACAACTTGAAAAAGGTCTTGAAGTGGACGTCTCGAGCAAAAAGAAGGGCCGAAGTGGTCGTAAGAGGAAAAACTTAGAACTGTCGAGGATATCGACAGTCCCACTAAACAAGAGGAGGACAATTCGAGCTCTCTCAAGATCTTTGGGTGTTTCCCGCTCAACCTTACACACAAGCTTCCAGTTGGGCGAGGTGGAGCGGCGCATTAGCAGCTTGAAGCCGGTGATGACAGAAACTAACAAGATTGATAGATTGAAGTTCGGTGTATCTTTTGCCGATCCCAACAAGCCTATTTTCCAGAAGATGGACAAAATCGTCCACATTCCAAGCAGAGAAAGGGAAAGAAGAGGAGCAGCAACCTCCTCCAAGCGGCAGCACGTTCCAAGCAGAGAAAGGGAAAGAAGAGGATCAGCAACCTCCAACCAGCATCACCCTCCAAACAACAGCAGTCTACTGAATGTTTCTGTACTGCATGCGGAGTATGCATTTACCAAAGATACACTACATTACTCTACCACCAGATTACATGTAAGCACCAGATTACACTCGATCATGATAGCCTATCATTTGTCTATTTGCAGATTACATGTAAGCACCACATTGCATTCAGTATATGCTGTACATGCTGTACGTACTCCTGAACGTGTGCCTATCATCTGTCTATATGGAGTAGATATGGTTGATAGTGTATTTTCTGTTGTAATCTGGCTTTTGCACTAAAATTTCCATTGTGTCAACAGTGCTTTGGTAATTATCATAATTAAACTAAATTCAAAACATAAACAAGTGGCGGAAATACAGTAATATTGTAAACTGCAGGCATATCAAGTGGCGAAAATAACAGTGCTTTGTGCTGAAAATAAACCACAATGAAAATATGCAAGGCCAGTATACAAGTTACAGAGGTTACTAGTGCAAGTATCTGGATTTGGTCCAGCAAAGGTAGCAAACAAAAGGATCTAATGTACAAGCAGAATAGCACAATCAATATACAAGAAGTGCACTTCACAATTTAGACATGTTATTGTCGTTGCCAAACACTGAAACTGAACGATAACAGATGAAAACAACAGTAAAGTTCAGAATCGTATGAGATCCACGGGCAATGATGCGAGCAGAGCATGTGAGGTGAGATTAATTCAGGTACTAGCACATGATGGTAGGGATGTCTTGTCATCCTACAACCAAGAGGAGCTGAGAAAATCTATGTATTCCATGTGAAACAGGGGGAGATTCGTTGTGCTAGCTAGTACTGTAGTTCACTGGCAACGCGAATGGGAATGAATGAGGAAGAGGCTGGCGATATGGGCACTTCACCTTGGGAGGAGACGATGGGGGAGTAGAGGAGGAGCAGCGGCAGCATCAGCCGCCACGGCCGGCACGCCATCTCCGCCGCCGCGTCGTGGTGGATGGTAGCACCTCGCAGCCGCTGTGGGCTCTCTCTGTTGGTGGTAGCCTCGTAGCCACCGGATCTTCCGTCTTCGACGCCGCATACGGCGATTTATCGCCGGATTGGACCGAAAGCTCAAATCTTTGCCGCGGGTCGGTGGAGGGGAGCGAGGCGACGCAAATCAAGGTGCAGGGGAGTGCGGCGATGCAAGCTCAGGTAGAGGGGAGGGAAAATAGCGTATCTTGGCGGCGAGCACGAGCAAAGAGCGTCGGCGGTGAGCGCGTCGGCGGCGAGCAGGAGCAGAGACCGTCGGCGGCGAGTGCGAGAGTGTCGCGAGAGGGAGAAAGGAGACGGGGACTGCGGGTTTGGTCGGAAAGAAGCTGAGGGGGTTTTCGTGAAATATCACTCGCGACAGATATTTCCCGGACAGAGGGAGTACATGTTTATTCTACAGTTTTATATCATTTTAGGGAATTTTCTGGAACTAACCTATTAATAAGATGCCAAGTGTCAGTTCCTGTTTTCTGCTGTCTTTTTGTTTCAGAAAAGCTACTAAAGAAATATTCTTGTAAAGTCCTGAAAATTTAGGGAGATTTATTATTCATCGAAACAAAGACGGAGTCCAAAGGGCATCTGCAGAAGGGCCCCACAGCCCCCAGGAGGTAGCTGGGCGCGGCTCAAGGTGGGGCCGCGCCTGGGGGTCACCTGGGCCCTCATCGACCGTCTTTCGACGCAATTTTGCCTATACATTTCCTTCGTCCCCGAAATCCTAAAAGCGCCGAACATATTCCAGAAAGATATGGGTGCCGTCACCTCAAACCCTAGTTTGGGAGGGTTCTGCAGCTCTTCCCGACACTCTACCGGAGGGGAGATCATCACCGGAGGGCTTCTACATCACCATGACAGCCTCTGGAGTGATGCGTGAGTAGTTCATCCTTGGACTACGGGTCCATTCCTCCACCGCCTTTTGTCGCTCCTTCGCCTATAAATTGCATCCTCCCCAAAACCCTAAAACACCCGAACATATTCCAGAAAGATATTCGACGTTGATGTCAACGCAAACCCCAGTTCGGGAGGATTCTGAAGCTCTTCTCGGCACTCTGCCGGAGGGGAGATCATCACCGAGGGCTCTACACCACCATGCCTGCCTCCAGAGTGATGCGTGAGTAGTTCATCCTTGGACTATGGGTCCATAGCAGTAGCTAGATGGTTGTCTCTTCTCCGTGTACCTCCATGTTTAGATCTTGTGAGTTTCCTAACATGATCAAGATCATCTTTATGTAATGCTACATGTTGTGTTTGCTGGGATCCGATGAATTATGAAGTTATGATCAAGTTTTTCATCTTTTATATTTATGTTTTATTTAAGATCTTGCATGCTCTCTGATCCATGTGGTTACTCTGGCCAAGTAGTTGCTTGTATGTCCAAGAGGGAGTATTTATGCTAGATAGTAGGTTCATGCCTCCATGTGTCTGGGCTCGAGTTGAAGAAACGACTAAGACTTTGGATGTGTTGTTGCTACTAGGGTAAAACAGCGGTATTTGTTACTGCGTGTTTTATTCATTGCTTACATTATGCACCATACTTATTGCAATAATTTGTTTCTGCTGACACACGAACACGTCATGTGTACCCGCGGCGTGGAGGGAGATGCTCCGCAACTCACTCCGCGGGAGGCTCGCCGGGAGCGCGATACGCAAGATAATCCGGCGGTGCTTGTGTCGACCCGAAACCCCGCCCGCCCGGGAGGTACCCCGTCAGGGCTCGTGGCGGCTATGGGCTGCCCTAGGTCGGCCTGACCGCCCCTAGAGCCTCGTGGATTCACAGCCTCCGATCTTGAAGAACGGCGAAGAACGAGAAGAAAAGATACAAGGGGAGAAGGATAAAAGTAGATGAACATGGAAAAGTAGTAGATGTGTTTGTTCGATTGGTGTTGGATCCATCAGCCATCACCTCTCACGTATATAAGAGGCGGCTGGACTTCCCGTGCAAGGAAAGACTTGGATTCACGTACAAAACCCTAAACTAGGTCGAATTCGGATGATGTGACCCGAACTTTCCAAACCAGTTCGGTCTGTATCTTGCGGGTCATTTTTCAGGTAGTAAACGACCTTAGATCGAAATACCATAAAAGACAAAGTTGTTCGTCTCGTAAAACGAAGAACTTTTATTTTACGTGTTTTTCCATCGGACTCCATCTTGATTGCTCATCCGGGCCCGGATCGAAAACTGTTCGAATTAGATCTGAATCATAGAAATTTGATTCGTCCGTAAGTGCCAGATTTTGCCTAGTAAAGGACCTTAAATCAAAACCTCGTAAACAGCAAAGTTGTTCGTCTCGTACAAACGAGGAACTCTTCCTTTATGCGTTTTCTCATCCGAACCTTTCTTAGTGGTCGTTCGTTCTAGTTAATAAACAGGATTCACTGTAGGCCATTGCAGCTCACAGAACGCAACTAGTACTTGTACTAGTTGATGTCTGTTTTTCGTACTAGTTTTGGCCGAATTTCAGAACCATACTAGTACAAATACTAGTTAAGCTCTGTTTCTTGCTAGTTGGCCGAAATTCTGAACTTGACTAGTACAAGTACAGTTAGGGTCTGTTTCGGCCTATTATTTTTGAAAATAAATTCCTCTAAGCCAAAATAGGTCGTCAACAGTTTCTCGCAACTTAATAATTTCGGGTGACAGGCTGGATAGCGATCCCTAGATGGATTATTAGTCATAGATGCAGCTGTATAGCGGTCTATGTATTTTGACGTAATGCCAATAAAATACTACAATGAACTATATTTTATCATAATAGCATTGTCATGCCCTCACAATTTGTCAATTGACTAGGTGTAATTTGTTTACCCAACATGTTTATCTTTTTGTGGAGAGACACCTCTAGTGAAACTGTGGTCCCGGTCCATTTTCTCATATTGTTTACAACCGCTTTCATTGATTCCAATCATCATTTGCTCGCTGCTCCATTTTTTGCTTTCATATTGTTTTCCACACCATACGTCTAATCTCATTATTTTCAGCAAAACGGGAAGATTGACAACCTTCGTTAGGGCAAAGTGAGAGTTTGTGTTGTGTGTAGGTCCACGCTAAGCTACAAGCGCCAGAGTGGTTTAGCACCATGTTGAAGTCTTACAAGTCCTACTGGATTAATAACCTTGGTTTCGTAACTGAGAGATATTTGCTAGTACACTGCTTGACACCTTCCTCTTCGGTTACCAACGGGCGTGTGATCTACGTCATCAACCATCGCTGCACCGACACCCATGGACACCCTTGTGCCGGATTTGGTCCGTGATATCCCAAATCAGTGGCTAAAAACAAAAACATGTCTCGTCCACTTCTCCCAAATCACTGGCCGAAAATGCATCACTGGGAAATTTTTGGAACATGGGCGTCCATGGTTGTTGGTGCCAGATTTGGCCAAAAACAAAAACGAAAAAGCTTCGCCTCGATCTCCTCTTCCTTCTCATCTCAGTGATTTACTTGGGGAGCTCGGAAATCGACCTCATCGTCCACTTCTTCCCCTCCTCCAACTGAGCTCTGTCGTCTTTGGTTCGTCGCCGCCATTCCTCCTCCACCCTCACCGACCACTCCATCTTCCTCACGTTGAGCTCCAGTCCTCCCAGACCAAAGCATGGTGTTTTCGTGCATCATGCCGTCCGGACGACAAGCGCCGTCCCGCGCCTCCGCTCCGGTGGTCACCGGGCGTGATGACGGTGACCATTTGGTCTGTCCCGCCACCCTACCATCTCCCTGCGTCGCCGCACTCCTGATTTGCGGCCCCACGTCCTCACGCGTGTGCCCTCCGCCGCTGCCATGCGTCGCCGACACGGCCACCGCGTCGTACAGGCTTCTGTGCAAGGTGCTCTTCTCTTCATGAGTTGACTACGAATGATACGGTGCCACGTGACAAAATCGGTATGCAAAACAGCTTATCTGGATTTTGGGGATCAATTGCCCGGTTTTAGATAGTTGAGGGGGTCAGGTATACCACTTTGTAGTTGAGTGGGTTCTGCGTCCGAAACCTGATAGTTGTGGGAGTTATATAGACTTTTTTCTTAAATTAATAGGCAACAAGTTTTAGGGGTTTGATGCCTCTCAGAGTAGCGTGGTAAGCCGTACTAACCCTGGCTTTGCCCGCAATAAGGTGACCCTTTTTGTCTTGTCAATAAATTTTCTTTCTATTAGTGCAACATAGACCTAAACCTTCGCGTTTTCTCTAAAATAATAATGACATTTCTATTTCTTGATCTTATGCACCTCCATATACGAGCTCGGCACAAACAGAATGACTAGAGAACGCATAGATACGTAGAGGATATTTTACACTCTTCAATTTCAGAAATTTTTGTATCTTACACAAGCTATAGGCCGCGCAATCGTGCAGGATCTTTATCTAGTATAAGCAAAATAGACAACTTCCTCGCTGTCCATTGGCATGCAAAGAGTAGATCAACTACATACCAAAACTTTCTTCTATGCAGATGCCTGCCGTTTGCTATCCCTCTAGTGAAACCGTCCCTGGTTAGAATGGGACATGAGTACATTGTCTTCAAGTGGTGAGATTGGAGATACCATCTTCAATACTTTCTTCCTCCTCCTCCTCCTCTTCTTCTTCCTCCTCCTCCTCCTCCTCTTGAAGAGCTTCTTGTGGCGCTGCTGATCCAGCGCCTTCGTAAGGACCTTGTTTCTGCAGACTCCAGTACATGATGCTTGCAGTAAGAGTGAGGATCATCTTTGGATTTACCTGGCACGACAAATAGAAAAGCAGAGGTTACTGATGTTCTTTGCCTCACCAAATGGAGGCAAATTGTGGTTATCAAACAAATTTTCATAAGCTACCTCCATTATATCCTCCGGCAATAGAAATACAGTGCACCCGAGCTTCCTAGCAACACTTATGATATATGTTGCATTCAACTTCTTCTCATCATCTGCAATCACAAAGCTAATGAGAACAGAAGCATGAAGCATCAAGAAGTAATAAAAGGACAATCTCAATTTTCCTCAAAAATTATGTACAAACAGAGCAAAGGTGCACACCATCCTCCCCCTTCTTGACCATATTCCAATCAACAACCCTACGCTGAACAGCGCTTAGAAGCTCGAGGAAGAACACACCATCAGATATTCTCTTGTCCTAGAAAATTAAGACAAGTGCTTAAGGTCATGCCCATGGGGACATGACTAAAAATCATCTAAATGAGGAATATTGAAAAACCTTAAAGCTTTCAATATGGGATGTTTTGCCTGACTCCTTGACCTTATTATTCGCCCAGATGAGAATGTCAGAATCTGTAATCTCTTTGTCTTTAGAGTGGGATCTCAAGTTCTTTAGCAGTTGCAGGATACTGGTCCTCATGAGTTGCCACAGGAAAGCTAGAAAAGAATTGAAAACAAAGTATTTTATGCATAATACAAATTTAACAATGGATATCAGATCAAGGCGAAACATATGTAGAAATTAACCTAGAATTAGCTTCTTGTTTCCTTGAACAATGTCATTTCCTGCTACATTTACAAGAGAAAATTTTAACTCCTTCCCGATTTTGATAACATGGTTGCAGTTTTCCACCTTTCTAAATGGCATAATGATTGGAGGTTTTGATGCTTGCTTCCAGTTAACTGATCCTGGAGAAATTTTGTCAAGCACCTCCAATAGGACCCATCTGTAAAGGAACTTTTGTAAGATAGCAAATATATTTCAAGGCTAAGCTGTTGCTGAAATGAGACTAACCCAGTCCTAACATCCTCAAACAAATTATTCACATAAGTTGCAATTCCAAGATTGTTGATCCACAAGCGAAATGCTCTCTCTTCCCTGGATGCTTCGACATCATCCGGAGTATCTTGGACTGGAGCCACATTGTTTGATGATAGACCATTTCTGCACAAAGTTTGTAATCACTTCACTCTTCCTCCAACTGGGGAAATGCTTTGGAACATAACATTTCCGCAATTATAAAGCTGCTACGATTTGTTCGTAATATATGACCTAGATAACAGGTGGAACAAATCCGAACAAACTGATATCTTTTCGAAAGGGGGAGTTACCCCAGCCTCTGCATCGAAGAGATGCATACCGCTTTTATTTCATTTATTCAACATAGACTAGCAAAGAGCCTTACAACGAACGATCATACAAGCCTAAGGGTAAAAAAAATTACCGCGATAGAGGAGAGATCAGTCATTTCACTTACCTGTGCTGGAATATTTGTGCAACAAAAGCCAAGTTGAGATTTGCTGAACCTTCAACAATATCTTTAGATGTTACATATCTTGTACACTCAAGCTTTTCTGCTGTTTCAAATACTTTCTTTGCCCTTTCTTTAGGATCTGCGGTTTCTATCATGGTCGCCGAGCTATGCTCAGGAGCAAGGGCACTGAGAAGGTAAGCATACGCTTCACCATCCTGCAAATACATCAGAGGATAAAAGAGAATGAATCAAATATGAGATGTCGCCATTCTGTGTTAGCGTTTCTGAAGATGTCATGGACATATCGAACGATTTAATAGTATTACATAAGCATACCATAAAAGTCATGGTATTTATATCAATGTGAAGCAAAATGCCGTACAGGCTTTGCATTGTTCAAGTCAGAATAAAGTAGAGTATGATATACGTACCTTGACATCAGTAGAGAAATTGGTAACAGTTTTCTTGTACCCTGCTTTCTTGATATGAAAGTTCATCCATTTGAGCAACATCTTATCTGGAGCTAAGGTGATAATCTCCTCTGCTTCCTGTATAATATCATCTAAAATAATTATTCAGACTTTGTAATGCACATACAGGCACAGAGAAGTTCTCGACGACTCAAACCTTGCTATTATCATCAGCGAACAACTCCAACAACTGTGGCGTTTTCTTCAGATTCAAATCAGCTAAGAGTTGTATCTGAGAAAAATCCAAATAAACACGTAAAAATAACCCACAGTAAAAGTCAGCAGTACACGTAGCATTCATCACCGTTCTGTTGCTGAAGTTCTATTTAGTACTTAACACATTAATGATGGTTAATAGTGCACACACCTTTATGATTTGTGATAACAAACCAAGAACAAGATGAGGCTGCAAAAAAGGAAAAAATATTTCAGTCCTATAAACATCATAAATGATTCAATAATGATAAATAGCTTCGCTTTCATCTTTATCTTAACTATTCTATTAATGCAAGCTATTAATTTTATATCATACCAACCTACATGGATCAACCGATTAAGCGGCTGGGGATGTCCTCTTTTTGTAGAAAAAAATAGTGTGACTATGGAGCCTAAGTTAGGGTGTAAGGCCACCGACCCAGGACAAACACTCAGGCATGTGAGATCAGTCGACTGGATTGAGCTGTTGAGTGTTGACGATTACTTAACACGGCCAGTTATATTTTCTTATCCGTAGCAAAGCACGGGTCTTTTTCTACTAGTGATGACATTTTTCTCTGTAAAAATTGGTTAATATCAAAAAAACATGCTAAGGGTCTTGACGTGGGAGGCTCCGCGGTCATTCATTTGATAAACTTTGTAGTTATGTATGCTGTATTTCAAGATATGTACAACTTTCCCTTGCTTGAAAACTGGATGAACAAGATGAACTTAGTTACTGATTTATTTCAAAACTAGATAGGAACAGCTGGAAATAAAATAATAAAATAAAATATTAATATAGAAACATACTCTAGCTTCAATCAAATCTTGTGTCCCAATGTTAACAATAGTACAACCAATGGCCCTTGCAGAGTTGAGACAAAGGTTGTGGTTCTCATTCCTCTCCCATGGATTAGGTTCCTTCTTAGTATTGATTGCTCTCTCATCTATAGTGCCCGGAACAGCAACATTGATCAACTTGCTGATTCAATATAAGATAGAAAGTAACCGCCTTAGAAATTGTTGTAACAAATCAAACTTAAGAAATGTTGCACTACTAAAAGAATATGAGAAACTGAAGAACATCTCACCAAAGTAGTACACCATCCCGAACAAGATTGAATAAATCATTTGATTCCGGATCCAATGGCAAGAAGTTCTTCAGGAAAGGGTCCTCTCCAAGAAAATTATTGATATGGTTCACATAAGAAGTTTTTTCAGACTCATTAATGACATGCAACAGAGTAGTAGTAGAAGCCTTCAAAAATGACACGGATCCTTTTAATTTCTTTTTCCCTCCTGCTTTGCTGGTCCCCTTTGCTTGGAGATTTAAGTACTCCTAATAAGTTGCAAGATTGTAACATTCAACGAAATTATTTTCTCTATAAATGTAAATTCAGAATCAATAGAAGGTAAGAAAAGATGGTCATTGTACCCTAAGGAATGGCTCAAACTCTATTGATTGGTTGGTGTCTGGGTAAGACTCGCTCAAAAATTTGCTGATCTCATCCACAGACAGAACCTCATGGAGGCCCCTAAGGTTCTCCATCACCGGCGGCAAATCTTTGATAGTTACATGATCAGCATCCGATTTCTTCGCGGACAAAAACTGTAACAGTAAAACATAGGAGGTAGTATTATGATTACACAATGGTCGAAAACAAGTAAACAACACAATTTCCAACAGTGTCGCTCGTGATTACTTTTGTTTTGAGCGTTCGGAGCTGCACTTGGGTGAACTGGCTCTGGAGCCATGGATCGGAGACAAGAACACCAAAGAAGCTAGACATTGCCTTCCAAATTCAGTTTCCCTTGTTCCGATTACTTCTCTCACCAATTTGGAGGTTATTGAAGACCTAAAGATAATCCAACCAGGTTCTTCAACCGGTAGGACTAATTACCACCAACCTCTGATCAATTATGCATCACGGTTTGTAAAAAACAATACATCAGACAGAAAGGGATCAAAATCGGCTGGGTTATACATTTGCAGGAGAACCAACAGGTCATCAAACCTTTCTAAGGAAATTTTCTTTCGAGAGATTTTGATCTTCTTTCTTCCTGCCTTGCTTCCTTCCTTCAGCAACCCCAAAAACTATTCATTCCGTCCGCATTGCTCCCAGCTCCCAAGCGAACTCCAAGAGCTGTGGCGAAGCGGACGTGTGGTTGAATTACTGAGAGCCATAGGAAGAAAAGGGGAGAGGCTAAAAGGGTGTCTCCTTTCTTGGCCTCCCACAGATGCCTAGAATAGCAAAGCAAATGGCCAATCTTAGAACCTGAAGCTTCCATGGACTCACGGCATCCTCCTCCTCCTCTCCCACGGAGACGACGGAAGAGCACCATCTGCTCGTGTTAATGCATTAATTTATGCCTTTTTTCTCTCGTAGAGATTGAGAGTTACCAATGCTTGAAGCCTTGAATTACATCCAACGAGCCAATATGGGCCCCCTTTCTTTCATGGGCTTTTGGATGGCCTTCCCTGGAGTGCCACTTGTTAGTTCTTAAAACGTCGTACCATGGATATCATCTAGTCTAGCTGAAATTGCATTTGGCCATCAGTCAGTTTTTTTTTTCCTTTAGTATATTTCTCATTCGCTAGCCTCCTTCTGTTTTCTTTCCGATCAGCCTTACAAAAAAAACTCAGATCATAGATTGAGTTCAGTTTTTCCTCGGTTTTGTTCAGTATTGACTAAAGAAGCTCCCGAAAAGGACCCAGCCTTATTTCTTCATTCTCGCTTCCACTCCCTCAATTCTTTCTGGTTTGGGTTGCTGGTTTTTTTCTTTTTAGGACCGAAACAACTCCTTTATTTAGCCATGATCATTTGCAGGCTTTGTCCAAAACTGAATCTGATTCACATAAACTTTTGACAAGATTTTAATGAACAATCGCCTCTGCCTACAACAGGATTCCGCGTGGAGATTGAATTCGAGGCCTCGTGCAGAGCAGTGCGTGCTGGGAGGTCGTGCGGACCAGGCTATTGCCAGGCAACATGCCAATCGGAAGATGGTGCGACAGCATCCTGGTCTCAAAAACCGCAGAAGCGCATTGGTTGCAGCTCGATCTTCAGGTATGGCAGCAGTCCGGTTGGTGTGGCGTCCTCAAAATGACATGGTCTTCGTCCTCGTAGTTGAGGGAGCACACAGTTCTCGTCTCCGTGCGGATGGTGGAGTCGTCGCTGCATTGCTTCTTCCTCATCTTCCTGGCGGCCTTCCCCTCCGATACTGATCGGGATGGGGACAGCCTTGTACTTTGATCCCATCTGTTACCGTACCAGCAACAATGTGTTAGTCGTACTTTCACGAAAAACAACGAATATGAAAGTGGATAACTAAGCATCCTCAAAGATCTTGCAATCTTACTTATTCGCGGAAATACATCAAACGTGAAATTGTACATTGTGGTCATTTATTATCACGATAAATATGAGAAATTAATGGAACTGAATTTCCCACAAGTGTTGTTGTTAACAGTACAAACACATCAATGGTACCAAGAACCAGAAGAAAGAAGCCAGCCCAAATGCATTCTACAGAAATTAGTAAACCACAACAGGAAGAAGTGTAAGTATGTGCCTAATCTTTCTATCGTTTTAGAGCATTAACCAGAAACGCAAGTTTACCTGAACGAATCAGCCACAGCAGAAACTATGGTTCCTTGAACCAAAAGAAATCATCACGAGGCTTTATCCTGGGTCCATATGAAGTCAGCCTTGCACCCTCTGATGTTAAATTCGCTATGACATGATGTAGCTTCGCTCCGACTAGAAGAACAAGCTGTGAAAGTTGTATGTTGGTGCGTGTGGTTCTGCAATTAGTATTAATAAATCAAACACTAGTGTGCAAAATAAATAGCAACTATTGGCAAGGTTGCTAGCAGTCGCCTACTACAGAAGAGAAAGAAATAAAAACAGTAAATTGTCAATGGGAAATATAAAAGGAGAAAACTTAAGAAATGAAGACTCACAATGATGGACGAAAGACTAAGCAAATTCAATTGACAGACTGAAAGACTGAGGGACTGAACAAGGAAAGACTGAGCAAATAAAGCCGAGAAGAAGAGATTGAAAGAATGATTGAGCAAATAAATTAAAATGAGGAAATTTAAGTCAGAGAAGGAGAGACTGAGCAAAGATGACTGAAAACTGATGAGAAAAGATAAACTCAGATGACTAAAGAATAATGAAAACTGAAGAAAATAATGATGAACACTGAATATAAATGCATTGAGCAGAAAATAAAAACTGAAAATAACATGATGCGATACTGAGGGATTGCAAATAAATGAAGACTGAGAGAAAGACTAAGAACTGAAGATAACACTGATAGAAAAATGACTGAGCGAATAAGACAGAAAATATGAGACAAACTGAAGAAATACTAAGAAAAATAGACTGGGAGACTTAGAATGATAAGAAACACTGAGCAAATTAGACTGCGAATGATAACTGAAAAATACTACTACAGAGCAAATATTGCCTGAACCGAGATACTTAGAATGATAAAAGGCAATGAGTGACTGAAAAATGAAATCACTAAGATGACTAAAATGAGGAATGAATAATGATAGACTGAAAATTAAATATAACTGAGAAAATTCAAAAATAAAGACTGAAGAACTGAGGGGACTGAATAAGAAAAAATAGGTTGAGTAAGAAGACTGAAGAACTAAGGAGACTGAAGAAAAAAATGACGAGAACAAGAAACAAAAAAGACTTAATAAATGAATAATGAGAATGAGAAGACTGAGAAGAACTGAGGTAGGAAGAAGACTAAGAAAAACTCAGAAAAGAACAGAGAACATGAAGAAATGCTGAACACAAAAAAATGGTACATTGTTCTTATTTCAAGAAATGAGGGAACCCCTTCCGATTGTAAGATAAAACATGCGGATAGAAAAAAATAGATGCACATAAATTTCATATATACAGTATGCCAGCTCACTACCTAAAGATAAATGATGCGCCGAAAACAATGACCAGAACTGATGCCATTGGGGAGGAGAAGTACTTTCCCATTTCCCTGTCTCCACTACAAAATTTCAGGAGCAGAAGAAAAGAGACAATCGGCCAATGTTGAATGAAGGCACAGGCTCAAAAGATTTGTGCAGAAAGTGATACTGCAAGAGAGCAAAGGGTGAGTGCTATAAAAGAAGCAATTTGGTTGCAGCCTGAAAGAAAGGAAGAATGGCGTGAAAAATTAGGGACCAAAGCAAAGATTTAATGCAAAAGAGCTCAATCATGTAAGGTCCCAGCAGATTCTGGCCTCTGACAATGTAAATCGAAAACTGAATCAAGAAAACAGACCTGCATTAGATTAATTTTGAGCACATGAGGTTTATTTAATTATTTTCAAATGGCCCTTTTTGTGAGAATAAAAATGATGTGGCTTGGGATTATCATGGTGACATCATCCAAAGCTAGGTTTTTAGTAGGGTGGAAGGTTTCACCTCAAGTACAACTTTTATTGCAAGCAAACAAGTAAATGCACAATTCCTTGGAAGAAGCAGTCAGGCATCACACACGACCAAAACAAAAATTTCAGACTAGGGGTAAATTCAGAGATGTGCTCACTCTCCTTTAAATTCATCTTTGGATTAATCAGTTTTCGAATGGATAATCCTTGGATTGTCGCATCAGTTCTACACCTGATAATAGATCAAAGAAGCAACAAGTATAATTACGGCTACAAGAAGAACAATATTATGGAGGCATTGCTCTTGCTCATACTATATAGCGAGGTGGCAGCGCAGAGTGAGGACAGGGCATAGAGGTCAAACACACGACAGATGTTGTTGAGTACACCTCTAAAGTGCACCCAAAATTGTAAGATTCGCACTGCAGCATGAGCAACAGATTGACAAATAAGTTATTCAGAAAGAAGTAATCAAGTTCATAGATCACACCAGTCTACTGAAGTAACTTCACCCTCATGGCCTCTTAGAACTATAGGGGCACCTACAGGCGATCCACCTATGTAAGTGAAAAGGTATAGCACGAAAGCAGTGTAAAAAGAAAAAGGTAACAAGAATGCAACAAAAATCTGCCACAAGAATGCATCGCCAAAGAAGGTGTTAAATAGAAATCCATGAAAGGAACTAAGAAGCTAGAAGAGACAAGGTTAAACCAATTGGGCACCCTTTGACAAATATAATGACGAGTGTACAGAGAGAAATAACTGAATAAAGAAATACTATTTAATTACTGAATATTCAAAGACTACACTACAGAAAGGCTTGAGAGGAAAAACAAGAAAGAAACTGAACCTCTTCAACTGAAAAATTGTCTGGGGGTAATATCTTATTTTGGGTTGTGTAAAAACGATTCAAAATAAGAAGTACCCCTTTAAGGAAGAAACCAAATAAAACATCATCTAAGATTCTCTCCACTCCTTGATGCACTGCTTTGTCGGTAACACGATTTTTGATGAGCCGCAGTAAGCAACAGCGATGCACCTTGAGGATAATAAAAACTCCCCTGTCCTAATGATACGAGGCATGCAAATACAATAGTGCAAACAAATAAATTTTTCTACGAAGATGAACAGCTGCAGTCTACAGAAATGGGTGCAGACAAATGAATAAAAAGTCCACTCTTATTAAAGCATAATAGCAGCTATATCGAAAAAATGGTGTGGGTTGTTTTTATCAATTAATCATCCCCACATCTGTACCTAATTACGAGAACGAAATTAACATGGGAATGATTGACATTGCTCCTCCTCCCCAACATTTATGCTTGATCTGTAAAGTGCAATTGATAAAATTACATGGTGCTAAAGGTCGATTCCATTCCTGCCGATGGTACAACATTTCCTGGGATGGGTGAGATTAACTCGTGATACGAAGAAGACTTCTCCCGTCCCCCTCCCCTGCTACAGTAGATCGAGGCGGAAAAAAGGCGACCCAGGTCTTCGCCGGCGAATCCGCCGCTTCCCTCCGTCTCCGGCGCCGTTCCGGCGTCGCGAGGCGGGGGGAAGCTCCGGATCTCGTCCGTGCGAGTAGTTAGGTGTAGTTTTTTAGGTTGTAGGGTTCCTGGTGGCGCCGCCGTAAGGGGCGGGGGGGCGCTGCTGTGGATTGGTGCCGGAGCTCGATCCCCTTCCCGGCGTTGCCTTTGGCGGAGTCGGCGAGCTGCGGGTGGTAGGTGCTCTCGGATCTTTCGATCCGGTGAGAGTTTGCGCTCCGGCCTTGGTCGACGACGCGAAGACAGGGACCGGCGTGTGGAGCTTTTGTCCCCTGTTTCTTTCTTCGCCGCGGTAGGGTGGGCTCTGGTCCTGCTGTGGAGGATCTGGGGGTGGTGCGGCCGTCCTGGTCATCTGTACAGGAGCTTCAACTCGTGGTTCTCGGAGGTGCTCGCTGGCTTTTCGAGCGCTGCTCTGCCTTCTCCGGCCGGCCCCGGTGGCGAGGGGAGGAGTGCATGGTTCAGCTTGCTCTGCTTTCAGAAGGCCTTGCTTCGTCGTGCCCTGGCCTGCCGTGGTGGCGAGGGGGGGGGGGGGAAGTTCATGGCGTGCTTGGTTTCTCGGCGACGGTTCCGGCAAAGAGAAGGTCGTGCTCAGTGCAGGGTTGTTGGAAGATGGGCGGGTGTGGGGAGGAAGCGCCATGGCCGTGCGTGTTCAACGTGCTCGGTTTCGTCACCTACGGCGGACGGCTCATGCGGTCTTCTACAAGAGTGGGGGTGCTCTCTCTCCTGGGCGTGGCGGCGGCCTGGCTGCTTCCTCTCCGGCATCTCCGACGAAGAGGTTGCTTGCAGGTGTTGCGGCGGATCAGCGGACAAGGTTCCAGGTTCTGAGTTGTTTTCTTGGCCTTGTTGCTGTTGTACTGGGTTTCTTTCTTCTTTGTTCTTCGGCGTGTGTCTGCTCTGTTCTTTGTAATCTTTGTTGATCGCTCGCTGGGAAGATCCACTTCAAAAAAAAAAAACTCGTGATACTAAGGTCAAGAACCTCATGAAAGGAAGGGACACCAACAAAATCACACCATCATCCACACAAACATCTCTGCTCGCCGTAGGACTAGAAAAATGAAACTGCTACCAGAAACCCTAGAAAATGGGAAAAAACAATCCGCCTCATCAAACACTCTATCACATCTCGTGTTCATCCGTCTGATCAATGACCGCTTGTGATTCCCCTCCTGTGGCCGGTGGCTCGGCCTACACCATGACAGAAGGCCATGGATTTGAAAACGCTCGGCGAGAAACTAAAGTACGAAATCAAACCGGGGCCCGCAGCCAAAAGGGGGAAGAGCAACCGAGGACCTACCGTGCCTGCCGGCGGCGACCGCTTCTACCGTCGCTCTCTCCTCCATGGCCCATCCGTGTGCGTCTCTCGCTCCCCTTACCCTCTGACCTCTGTCTCTCTCTGGCATCGAGTCACCGTTCTGGTCAGAACAAAAACCGGGTACGACTGACCCGTAAAAAACTGGCAAACCCGCATAACCAACCGGGCCCGTGGGAACCAGCACCCGCACGCGGGACGCCGTGATGTGCGCTGGATTGCCCGATCGGACGGTAAAAAATCTGACTGATGGCCAATTACAAAATCAGGGCTTTTTTTGTGCAAAAAGTTCAACCCATTTATAGATCATCAACAACAGTGTATAGAATCCCAAAAGTAATAAAATTACATAAATATGTTTTTGGACCACCTAACGATGAAGGCGCGTCGCATTCCTCATCCCTCCGTCACCGGAGTCGGGTAAAACTTGTCGTAGTACAACTTGCTGTAGTAGAGGGACGGGAAGTTGCCGTGCTAAGGCTCGAAGGACTAGCGCACATGGCAACAGCAATCATCAATGATGACAACCGTAAATTGAAATATGCAAACCTGCAACCACACGGACGAAAACAAAAATGGACCGGATCCCAGGAGATCAAACGGACACATAACTCCGCGCGCCCTCTACCGGCACTAGGCGCACCACCGGAGCGAGGGTCCCGCCACACCTTGTCAAAGGAGACACTCAAACAACCTAAAAAAGGAACGGATATCTTCCCGACGACAAGGGGCCGTGGTGCCCCGCACCACCGAGGCCCGAAGGGACACCAGCGATGGGAAGACTGGTAGCTTCGCCGGAACCCTGCATCATCACACCACAAATCCTTAAAAATTACGACAAACCACAACCAGCGCAACTCGAGCCCCCACACCCATGGACGTCCCGCACCATTCGGATGACACCCATAAACAGATTTGGAAGCGAGGTCCCAAATTCGCAGCGGTCGGCCTCAACGCCTCCTCCACGCGAAACCCAACTAAAGAATGAAGAGAACAACGTTGTCATCATGCTCGGGGCCTCGACCCTGCTTATTTGCGCCGGCGAGTGACCGTCACTACTGGGCCACCACCACATGCATCTCGAATACGAGTAGTAGACCCCGTCGTCGTCGTTCATTGAGCGGGTTGTAAAGTTTAGTGTTCAGTTTAAACGAAAAGTGGCCATCAACGACTTACTATTTACTAATCAATAAAGTAGGATTGTCTGCTTACAAAAACTCAAGGAAAAACTTGCCACCGAGCCACTCCACATTTTATATGATGATATATATTGTATAGCCAAATAACTACTCTCTCCGTTCAAGGTACTCCACGTATTAGCTTTCGTTAGTACACCTCTTTGACCAATAACTATGAATATGTAATTTTCTGATACAAAACCATAACCGCAAACAAAAATTTGGAAAAAAGAAATTTAAATTATTATTTTTGAAACAAGACAAGAACTTTGCCTTTTTCACCAATTAAGAGGAGTTTAGGTTACAACAACAAGCCAAGCCGAAGCTTGGAATAAAAGTCTACTCACGCGGCATAATATTACAGAAATGTTTTGCACCCGCAACACCCTAAAGAGTGCCATCCGTTTTAATGGACGATAGGACGCTTGTAGGCATGGAAGTGACATTTTGAAACACATGCGCACTGCGATCGTTCCAATCTCCTAAGCGGCGAGAAAAACTTGGGAAGAGACCTCCTTGCGCCGGCGGCCGAGAGGCCCGGTGATGGAGCACCACCAGTTTTTGACCCAAGCATAGCTATTCTATTAGGTGGTGTCAACGTCCGTCAAACAAATACATACACTTGGACATAAGATGCATCACGGTCTCTGGTTCTCGTTTGCAAAGTTGACAAAGACCACAATTTGGACAATTTTAGTAGACTTTGTAGTACGGAACAAGCTTTGCGGACAATTTGCAAAGAATCAAGTTATCAAAATTCAATTATCTACAAGACTATGCAAGTTTTTCAATATACCACTACCACATGCATAACATTTTCTGAACCAACACATTAACCAAGCAACTCTCCAAATAAATATAAGTGAAGTAAGAGAGTACTTTCTATAAAAGAACTAATAGCTCTGAACAAGAGATACATGAAAAACAAGAGCTAGAAGCAAACAAAATGAAGCCTGAATACTCAACAGATATAAGCGAAGAACAGGAGTATTCTATGAAAAAGCGGAGCGTGTATCTCTCCCAAACAAGATAGTTAGGATCCAACATTGATATGATCAGAAAACAAAACAGAAACAAAACAGAAAATAAAACACACAAGATGCTCCAAGAATAGCACATAATATGTGAAGCAATAAAAATATAGTTTCACTAGAGACGACCTGATAATTGTCGATGAAGAAGGGGATGCCCGCATCCCCAAGCTTAGATGTTTGTGACTTCTTGAATATTTCCTTGGGGTGCGGCGGGGCATCCCCAAGCTTAAGTTTGTGAGGACCCCGGATTAGCTACCCGAGATACTCGTTATGTTTCCTGCAACAATCCCATGATCAGTCTGTTGTTGCACATAACTTGAATTGGTATCACAGAACACTCATAATTACCGAATGATATTACTTACTTGATTGAATTCATAACTCCATCAGGTACTTGCAGCGGAAATCACCAAAACAACGTGGAGCCCAAGTCATTTGCCAACCCTACAGGCAGTTGACTGGGAAGCGCCTTAGTTCGCATTGACGTCAGTGAAGTCTTCTTCTTCGAACTGCTCTTCTCCAAAATCTGGCTAAGACAATAGCCAGGGACGAAACCAATATGAGTACATTTGATTGTACTCGCAAACTACCCCCGAAATGAGCATGCACTACTCTTTCTATTGTTTGAATAAAACTTCGTTTGCTTTGAAAACTCTATATCCTTGTTGAAAAAGAGAAGGATAGACTTTTGTTTAATAAAAACTTTGTTTTGAAATCTCTATATCTTTATTGAAAAAAGAAAAGAAGGCTTTTAGATCTTTTCCCATAGACTTGTCTTTGTAAGAAGTCTCTTTTAAAACTTTTTTTCCCGAAAATATATCTTTATTGGAGAAGATAAGAAGTCTCTTTAAAAATGTTTTCCCGAAATTCATCACCAGGTTTTATTTCCCCAAAACTCCTCATTTTCCAACCATAGCCCTTCATGGCCATTTATCCCCTGCAAACTCATACCAGCCCGTCGGTATAGTTGCAGATACAACACATCTCCATTTTAGTTTCAATCCTCAAAACTTTCCAAAACTTGCACATAGTCAAAGCAGTTCTTTCCAACTGTCCATATCCGAGGACTCGGCTATTCGAATAGTTTTACACTCTGCAGAGGTAGCACGCTTTTCCCACATCCATCCGGCAACTCATCGTGTCAGCCACGTCCCGCCATACAAGGTGTATGCGAAGTTGAGTCACCGACCCTAGCCTGTCCTTTGCTCATGCTAGTATAGGATCCTGCCCTTATGATATTTCCCACCACACTTAACCCAGCCCTTCGGAATCTAAGTGTGAGGACTCATAGTTTTGCCCGGCGATTTATGGTGGAACCTTCAATGCTCCTCCTTATCTTTCCATAGAGTTTGAGCGAGGACCCGGGTCAGGGGTAGATCAACACACTATCCCCTCATGCATAACAGAGTCGTCTCCGTCGATGAGGTCTCCAATACTAATATGAGCAAATTATATGACTAAGCCCTTTTTCCATAGGTGGGTAAATGTGGTCGCACAGGATATTGGTTGTTCTGTAAGTACAAGGACACAATGTGCATTTTTCATAAACATCACCATTCTCCATTTTTCCACTTCAACACCAACATCTCGGCATTCCATATCCGCACAAGTATTTTCAAAGGAGTTTGGAGTAAACAATATTTTTCCCATCCTATAGTTTGGAAAAGAAATCCCAGCTAATATCTCCATATAGGGTGTCAAAATAATATACTTGTAATTTGGAAAAAGGGTTTTCAAAATCATAGCTTTAGTGGCAAACACCACATAAATCACTTTTGCTCTTTATAAGTAAAACATGTGAACCAAAATAGATGTATATAATTGCAAGCTCAGAGGATAGCTTGCCTGATTCCAGTATAATGTTCCTGGGCTTCTTCTCACTGATCAAGAAATAAACTCCCAATTCTCCTTCAATAAATCCTTTCCAAATACCACTCCGGTAGCGTTTATCTCTAGCGTCGCAACATGAAAACAAAACAACACTCAATAAGCAACCAAACCACAAGTGGTATACAAACAGGGAACAAACCACAACATAGCACTATTTTAATCAAGCAACAAACTAAGATCTACATTTACAAGGGCATTATACTAATCAGGAGTATAACACCATACACATGCCAAAGCAAGAGGGCACAAAGACATCCTCAACTAGAGGTACCTAACAAACATTTTTTTCCTAAACAGGAAATACTTCAGACAAAAGTTAATTACATTGTTTTCCTTCCAAACAGGAAATATTTCAGACAAAGTTAAGTCATCAAATAGTTTCTACTAACAAGCAAGGCTATGCACTATTAGCAAACCTAAGTAACCAGTAGCCCAAACTTAGTTAAAAAGATTATCTCACTAATTCAAAATATCAAGCAACACAAGCATAATTAACTACTTGTTGGTTGCTTCAAACACCACTAAACAACACATGTTTAACTCAATTAAGCCTAACACATGCCACTAACAGTACTAACATATACTAACATACTAAACATCAGTAACACACATGTAACAGTACCAAAATAATCATCAACAAGCATAAAACACATTTTTATTAACAAGACAATTTAATTCCCTTCTTTTTGTTTGAGGCAGAACTACACTTTTACTAAATATTACTCCTAGGGAGTTATGTAAATCAAACAATCATGCAAATTTGGGTCTGTGTTCTATGTTACTATTAGAAACTATCCCAATTGGATTTGCTCCAAAAATCCTCACACAAAAATTCACAAAAATCACCAAAGTGCCACTGGTGTGTTTACAAGAATGGATAGAACTTTTGTTTTAGGTTTCATTTGCAAGCAAGGCTTACATATCTAGAAATGTATCACTTCAGCCTTTCCATAACATTTTAGTTTGCAATTTTTGGAGTTGTATAACTCTGGATATTAAATATTTAATGAAAAAGATACTTTTTATAAGATTAAATCTAGAAGGCACACAAAATAATATTCTTGCAAACAGCCAGTGTGTCATGTTTAAGAAAACACACAGGAATACTACAAAATTTGAACCACTCAAATATCTATCACAGATCTATCACAAATGAATTAAAGCTGCACTGCAATTTAAATAGGAAATAATAATAGATATTAGATTTACTGGAAAAATAAGGAATGGGTCAGATCTAAGCAGAGTTGGGCCGCACAGTGCCGGATTCGGCCCAACTTCTCTCCAGGGCACGCACAAGGTTAAAAAAAACACAGATTCAAAGCGGACCGTCGATCTGCCAATCGACGGCCCCAGATCGTCGTCTTCCTCTGGTTCTGGAGAACAAGAGCCGAAGCTCTGCCATGGTGGCGGTGCTCGTGTGGTTCACCCAGGGCTCGTAGAGGACGATGGAGTGGCGAAGAATGACGCGGAGGTTCAAGGGGGCCGAGGGGTGGTCGCGAATCTTGTCGTGGAGCTCCCGAGCAGCGGCAAGGTCGAGGGCGGCCGCGGAGGACACGAGATGGCCATGGGAGCTCCGGTGCATCCTGGGCAAAAATAAGAGGTGCATGAGATGGAGCAGAGCAAGGGGATCTCAGAGAACCAAGAATGGCGCAGAATGGGGGTCTGTGCAGCCCGCGAGCTTGCTCGACGCTTGGCGGCCGGAGATGAAGAAGATGGAGATGCTCCGCTTGATTCACGGCCTCCCGCATCGATTCCTTGGGCGGGGATGTAGAGGACGACGAGGCGGTGTGGATGGTGCTCTTATTTTTGCTTGGGCCGGCGATGTGCGACGGCGAGTTCGGCACCCAAAGCTATGGTTCGATTTACAGAGAGGAACAGAGAGAGCGAGAGGGACAGCAGGTGGGCGAGTGAGACGAGGGGAAACAGAGGAGCGGCAGGGGGGCCTCTTATCTCCTTCGAGCGGCAGGAGACGCGCGGGAGGGGGGGGGGTCCGGGCGGCGAGCGGCAGACAGACGACACGGCGCCATTGCGCCATGTGAGCTACAGAGAAGATAGCATTTTTACAGAAATCCCCCTGGAAGACTTTTCCCCATTTACAACTAGGTCCTTTTCCTGTTTTCCTTTATTTCTCTTTTAAACAGTAGCTTTTAGATATTTAATTGAGGTAGTAAAACATTCTCAAAAATTCTGAAATTATTTGGGTAGGCTCCCCTTACCAAGTAGAGCCTCCACAAAAATTGGGGTTTGAAAATAAAATGTTTTGAACAACTTTTGTTCATAGGGTTTAAAAAATGGCCTTTTTCTTAAATACAAATTTATAATCCTTTGAAATTTTGAAGCAAGTTCAAATATTATTTTTGAACTCTTGGAACTTCCTTGGTAAATATTTTAACTTTATATAATTTTCATTTTCATAGAGAAGATATTTGTTTGAAGGAAATAGAGAGTTAGGTAGAGAGAATAATTTGTTAAAGTCATTTTATTTGAATTGGAATCTTTAATTCAAGTTCTTGAATACCTTTAGAGGTTTTGCTTATTCAAGTCACATTCCAAATTTGTTGTCAAGTGTGTTTTCAATTTACTACTCTAGCACACTCTAGCACACTTGATCAACTATACACACAAGCAACAACACAACAAGATCAAGATCACATCCAAGTCCACACAAGGTCAAACACAGCAATGGGAAGTTAAACACAATCATTAGTGAAACATTTCAAAAAGTTTTTGTTGGTTCTGAAATTCGGGTCTTGTGAAACTAAGTTTTTCTTAGTTTCTAAATTTGGGATGTGACAAAGTTTTTATCCCTTCTTGATCTTCTTTCATCATCCTCTCTCTTGACACTTGAAAATTTCCTTCACACATAACTTCTCATAAACTTCATTAGAGGGGTTAGTACTTAAATTTTTTAATCCACTTTGGTTCTGTAGAGACACATTGCAAGAAATCAATGAAACATTAGCTACAGTCCTCCATGTCTAGAGAACATCGCTTAAAGCCGGCAATAGACAATGCAAAAAAAAAAGAGACAACATCTGTCAAAAACAGAACAACCAGTAAAGATGAATTTTTTCGAGACACTTACGTTGGTCAAATCAGAAAACTTAAAACTAATGAAAGGTATATAAAAAGCTCCGGTTCACGCACAAAAATGTTCAGGACAAAATACTGTTCTGGGATGTTTCGAGATTTTTTACAGCGAAGCACAGAAATCTGTTTCTGGACAGCTGATGTAGCCCAACCTAGGACCATCACCATGTCAAGTACTCCAACACTCCACAAGTCACAATGGATCTCAAAGGTGAACTCCTTCCACTATGTGAGTCACGATATGTCTCCTTTGGACGGTATACTACTTGACCATCACTCCTCTTGCATTGCTAGGTGTGTCATGACGGGTACGTGTACACGGGAGGATGACCAAGGTGCAAGAGGAATGGAGGACGCCAAGACGGTGGCTTGGAAGAGAAGAAGGAAGAGGAGAAAAGACACAGGCAGCGGTAGTACCGCTGGGATAGGCGGTACTACCGCCCGAGAAGCTACCGCCACCGCTACCGCCCCTGCTGCCGCTGGAACCAGCTTCGGAGCGCTTGTCCGGTACCAAGCGGTACCGCTGCAACGGTACCAACCGGTACCGCCGAGGTGGGAAGCGGGCGCCCAGCCCGCACCAGCGGTACTACCGCTTTACCCAGCGGTAGTACCGCCGCTGCGGGAATCAGCACGGGTTGGAGGCCACAATCCCTTCCCCACCTACCCCCTGTTGGTCAACACTATATATATGTACCCCTTGGATAGATCTAGGATAGACTATGTTTTGAGATTAGAGTAGAGCTAGGCTCCTCACCTCAAGACGGTCTCCTTCCTCCCCTTGCGGGGATGGTTCCTCCTCTTGTGGAGAAGATCCCTTCGTGGATTCAAGACCTCTACTTGTAGTTTGACTACTCGCCAATCTTTCATCCTCGGGTGACTTTATTGGATCGGCTTGGTTGGCCGTTGGAGAAACAACCATCCAAGATCCCTTCTTGTATCTACTTGCCGATCTCCCACCATCGTGTGGATTCTATTGGGCCGGTTGGACCGACCGGTAAGGGAAACGGTTCTTGTATCTTGTGCATGTTCTTGTGTTCTTGGTGTTCTTCCTCGTGTTCTTCGTGTTCTTGCGTGAGTTCGTCCACTCGTTCGTCAATCCGTGAAGATCGGGCCACCCTAGAGGTCCAATCCTCATCATTTGGTATCAGAGCATGGTTGCCACGGATTTGACTTTGTTTCCCCCACAAATCCCCCAAAATTTTCTTTGATTTTGAGAAATTCGAAAATTTCCACCAAAAATAGCCCCAATTTGCTTTTGGATCGATCTGAGATTTGAGTGTGTTTTTGCAAGTTTTGATCCATAGATCTATTGCTATACGAGTTGATCTAACTTCCTTTGCGTTCCCATGGCCTAATTCCATCATTTGCCCCTTCGTTTCGGTGTTTTTCGGCGAGAATTTCCGCCAAAATCGCGAAAAATCGCGTTCTCGGGCGTGTCCAGCGACCCCCGGCGGTACTACCGCCGGCGGTACCGCCAAAACTGCCCTTCGGACCGCTCGAGCGGTACCACCAGCGGTACTACCGCTGGGTTAAGCGGTACCGCCAGAAAACTGCAAAATTCTGAAAATTGTTTTGGCCATATCTTTTGATTCCGGACTCCGTTTTTGGTGTTTTTCGGCTCGTTTCGAAGCTACGATCAAGGCCTTTATCACCATTGCGGAAGATCCATCATCTACCACCACCAAAATTCGTGGGCAAGCACGAAGCTTCTACATCAACCGGTGAAGAACATCGACGAAAGGTATAACATTGCCAACCTTCACCCCTTGCCATTCCTTTGATAGCCATCATACCATTGTGGTTATCTTGTCCTATTGAGGCTAGCTCTTGATGATTGCTTGGGCTTTGCACATTTGCACCGTGTAGTTTCCGAGCAAAAGTTGTGCGCTAGTTCATATATCATATATCTTGTGGCATAAAAAGAAGTGAGTGTGTAAAAGAGAAAAGAAGCAAAAAGTGCCAAGTCAAAAGAAGTGAAAAGAAAAGAAAGAAGCCACCACTTGCCATATCTTGTAGGAAAGCGCAAGCTCGATGAACATCTAGTAGGTGGTGCATTGTTGTGCAAATCTTGTAGCCCACCAATAATTTGCAATCGAGCTAGTGGCTCTCCTTGTACTTGTGCAACACGAGATTATAGTCTTCGCTAGGATCATATGGTTCATTAGCTCACTTCTTGGTTGCACGAGTCTCATTTATCTTTCCGCGTGTGTGTTTCCTATCTTTGAGATTGACTTGTTTTGCTTTGTGATCATCGTGGTTCTCTACTTGCTTTGACAACATCTTGGTTTCCGGTTGGTTCAATTTGCTTTCCACATACCATACCTTCCTACCAACTTTTAAGGCGTGTGTGTTTTGGAGTTTGCTTTGGATACTTGAACACAAGCATTTTACTTTGTTATCGTTTCCCTTGGTTGTCCACGACGTCCAATACTATCTACAAGGTGAGAGGTTGTGTTCTAGTTCCTTTCCACTCCACATATATACACTTGTCTTGTGAGTTGACATGTCTAGCGAGAGCGAATACGACTATGGAGGCCAAGATGACAATGAGTACATGATGAGCCACAACAACTATGATGCCTCAAACTTTGAGGACATGGGGGACTACTACGACGACTACACCGACAATGACCCCCATGACATGATGGATCATCACCAAGACTTCCGCTACAACTACTCCGACTACGACTCCAACTATTCGAGCGTACACGACAAGGAGCGGTACCATGACGTCGAGCAACCTTCACCAAATTGTATCGACTCCAAGTACGTGTGCATCTACCACGACTCCGACTACATGAGCTCCAACGACAATGAGGCGCAAGTGTCTTCACATGCCTCATCACATGGTACCAACATCGACAACAATGACATGGTGGAACGCCACTACTACGACTACCACTCCGATGACATGGTGGAGAACGTCTACGACTACTACTCTTGTAGCATGTGCGGCGACTTCGACAACATGCAAGAGGAGAGGACCCCCATGACCACCATGTTCAAGAGCGGCACCACCAAGCGTCATGGCACAACCCATTATGGTTCAAGCTCAAGATTGAGCAACAAGAAGGCCACCATGAGTTCATCCTATGGAGCTCCATCTACTTCCAAGAGTGCCAAGCTTCGCCATTCACCATCAACTTCAAGAAGGAGCCATGACAAGGCCGTCGCCAAGAGCGACAAGCTTCGACATTCTCCTTCAACAACAAGAAGGCGGCCCAAGAAGTGCATCGACAAGGCCAAGCCAAGCCAGGGCCCATCTAGCTCATCATGGCGACACATGAAAGATGCCAACATGAGGGATGACCAAGTGAACAAGGTTGATGCACCCTTGGACAAGTTCGGCGACAATAACCGTGTGTTCCAAAACCTCATGGACGCCATCGACAACCTTGCCAAGCGTCTACATTCTTCATCACACTCAAGAAGGCGCCACAAGAAAGATGCCAAGGTAGACCACAACATGTCAAAGCTCCAAGACGACATCTCTTCACTCGCCAAGCTTCGGAACATATCACCAAGCTCGAGTGGGAGCTCCAAGTCAAGGTCACCAAGGCAACAAGCACGCCGACGCCAACATGAGGAGAAGCATCCGAATGACTTTCGGCGACACCCCACCACTCAAGAGCGTCAACGTCGACATGAGAAGAAGACGGCGACAAAGGCGCATCCTATGGTGTCCCCTAGTGCTACCACTCCAAGTGCGCCAAAAAGAACCACCACCACATTGGCCCCCATATGGCACGATGAAGACCTCATATGCGACAATTGCCAAGGCCAAGACCATGACCCACGAGAATGTCCCAATCTCTTGTGCCCACTATGCAATGGAAGAGGTCACATGATGTGGGAATGCCAAGATGGTGAGAAGACGGTCGAGCATGGGATTTTCCCTTCGACCACGGAGGCGAGCATTGATGACGCTATCACCTATGACCATGGGTCAAGTGATGATGATGCCGAGCATGGGATGTTCCCTTCGGCATTGGAGTCAAGTGATGAAGCGGAGCATGGGATTTTCCCTTCCGCAAAGGAGTCGAGTGATGATGCCTACACTATGGCATTGACCTTTGGAGGCGACGAGGTCGAGAAGGTTGAGCATGGGAGTTTCCCTTCAACCTTGGAGGCGTATGGAGATGAGGAAACCGAGCATATCCCTATAAGCTTGTGTCATGAGATGGTACCAATCCCATGTGAGCATGAGAGTCACTTAGCCCACTTGAGTGAGAGTGAGAGTGAGTTGAGTGCCTCCACCATATGTGAGTTTGAGTGCTTTCACTATGAGGGAATGAGTGATACACCACTTGAGTCGCGAGAGGTAGTTGATAGGTCTTATGAGGCCATTTCGATTTCTAACAACTTAACCTCTACCTCTAGTGTGTTTTCTCATTGTGTGCTAGGTTCCATGGATGATGAGACGCCACTCCTCGACTTGACGGTGCCACAAATGGAGAAGATGTACATGGAGGATGATGATGATGCCACCCCATGTCTACTTCATGCTGAACAAGTCGGCTACATGGAAGCCCCTACCACTTCAACACCTACTTCACATGAGCGGGACTACAAAGGTATGGGTGTTGATGTGACCATGATCCCGCTAGTGGACATGATGAATGTTGATTGCTTGCATGATTTGGATGATTCTTTTGATGTCACATATGAGACATTCACATTCACTTGTGATTCCTTGCTTCAAACCAAGGTTGACCAAGTGGATTCTTCTATTTGTGATGATGTTGCCATACCCATGCTATGCAATCGATGTTTGCGCTATTCTCCCATTGTTGCTTGCAATATGTTGAACAATTTCTCTTTCACATGTGTTGCTTGCAATAATGCTGAAATGTTTGATAATGAGATTGCCCCCATAGCTTTCTCACTTGTTGGAGATTTTTCGTTCTCTCTTATGGACCTTGTTCCATCCTTCACTTTGCATAGTGACCATCCACATTTGTCACATTCCATTGACTTTGATGTGTTTGGTGATGTGCAAATGAAGAGACACTTCATGATGGATGATGTGTTCATATACCATACACACAATTTGTTTCTTTGGCTTTTCGTGTGCATTGAGCCTCATGCTATAATGTCAACCTCAATTGAACATGAGTTGACAATAAGAGCTCTTGAGAGCATACATGTGAGTTGTGAAACAAATACAACTCTAGATTCTTTCTCATGTTTTGCATCAAACAAGTTAAACAATTTCTCTTGGTTTTGGTTTGTTTGCAAACATGCTTGTGATGTTGGTTTCTCCGATGGCAAGACAAATTTCCCCATCTTTTATGTGAATGATTTATGTGTTGCAACAAATATGATGAACAATTGTTCTTTCAAATGGCTTGTTTGCAACCATAATGACATTTTGTGCATGTCTTGTCATGAGTATAATGGTTCCTACCAATTTGGTGTTGCAACAAATATGTTGAAAACTTGCTCTTTCATGTGCTTTGTTTGCCACCATGATGATATTTTGAAGATGTTGCATTGGATTGCTTGCACTTTGACCTTGCACTTGCACTTCCTTTTCATATTCTTGTGTTGTGCTAACGGTGCTATGACAAAGAATGGACATGTCATTGTTGATATGCTCCTCTTTCTTGCACACACATGGTTTGCTTGGTCTTTAGTGTTTGTAGGCATGGTGAATTCCAATTCTTCGACAACACATCTACCTCCTTCGCTTGGTGATGAAGAGCAAGAGTCGAGGACGACTCTTATTAAAGGGGGGGGGGGGAGATGATGTAGCCCAACCTAGGACCATCACCATGTCAAGTACTCCAACACTCCACAAGTCACAATGGATCTCAAAGGTGAACTCCTTCCACTATGTGAGTCACGATATGTCTCCTTTGGACGGTATACTACTTGACCATCACTCCTCTTGCATTGCTAGGTGTGTCATGACGGGTACGTGTACACGGGAGGATGACCAAGGTGCAAGAGGAATGGAGGACGCCAAGACGGTGGCTTGGAAGAGAAGAAGGAAGAGGAGAAAAGACACAGGCAGCGGTAGTACCGCTGGGATAGGCGGTACTACCGCCCGAGAAGCTACCGCCACCGCTACCGCCCCTGCTGCCGCTGGAACCAGCTTCGGAGCGCTTGTCCGGTACCAAGCGGTACCGCTGCAGCGGTACCAACCGGTACCGCCGAGGTGGGAAGCGGGCGCCCAGCCCGCACCAGCGGTACTACCGCTTTACCCAGCGGTAGTACCGCCGCTGCGGGAATCAGCACGGGTTGGAGGCCCCAATCCCTTCCCCACCTACCCCCTGTTGGTCAACACTATATATATGTACCCCTTGGATAGATCTAGGGATAGACTATGTTTTGAGATTAGAGTAGAGCTAGGCTCCCCACCTCAAGACGGTCTCCTTCCTCCCCTTGCGGGGATGGTTCCTCCTCTTGTGGAGAAGATCCCTTCGTGGATTCAAGACCTCTACTTGTAGTTTGACTACTCGCCAATCTTTCATCCTCGGGTGACTTTATTGGATCGGCTTGGTTGGCCGTTGGAGAAACAACCATCCAAGATCCCTTCTTGTATCTACTTGCCGATCTCCCACCTTCGTGTGGATTCTATTGGGCCGGTTGGACCGACCGGTAAGGGAAACGGTTCTTGTATCTTGTGCGTGTTCTTGTGTTCTTGGTGTTCTTCCTCGTGTTCTTCGTGTTCTTGCGTGAGTTCGTCCACTCGTTCGTCAATCCGTGAAGATCGGGCCACCCTAGAGGTCCAATCCTCATCAACAGCAAACCCAACTTTTGCACTTTCCTGACATTAGAGGCTACTCTTGGCACAAAAACGGAAACAAAAAGATACAAAGTATATGTTACAGAGGTAACAACATCCTTGACTCAACAAAAACAGAAAGGAAATAGAAAGCAAAAATAACATGGGTTGCCTCCCACGAGCGCTTTTCTTTAATGCATTTTAGCTAGGCTTGAAGGTTTTAATGATACTCACATAAGAATAGAAAAATTAAGCAAAAGAGAGCATCAAGAAGCCAATACAAAACACATTTAAGTATAATTCACTTCCTATGCATAGGAATCTTGTAAACAAATAAATCCATGAAGAACATAGTGGCAAGCATAGGAAGATAAAACAAGAACAACTTCAGAACTTTCAACATAAAGAGAGATGTTTTAGTAACATGAAAATTTCTACAACCATATTTTCCTATCTCATAATAATTTCCAGTAGCATCAGGAATAAACTCAACAATATAACTATCACATAAAGCATGCTTTTCATGATCTATAAACACATAATTTTTATCAAGCTCCAAAATAGTGGGATCAAAATTAATTAAAGTCATGACCTCTCCTAACCCACTTTTAACAATTTTATAACAAGATGATTGATAACTCTCAAAAGGTATGAGACTCCATCTAGCTAAAGTCAAGATCTCTCCAATCCCATTTTCAATAGTAGCATAATTAAAATCAACAAGAAACATAGGACCATCATCTAGAGCTTTATCATAAAAATTCCCTACACAAAACCCTTCATTACCATGCATTTCAATAGTAGGAATAAATAGAGGATTATCATAAGATTTATCAAAATAGCATGGATTATCATAAATAACAGTAGCATAATCATTATCACAAGTTTCATTCATAGGGGCATCATGGCCATAAGCATAGCAAGTTTCGGTTTCATCAAAAAGGGATTTTTCAAGAGAATCCATAGAAACATAGCATTCATCCTCCTTTGGTAAGCATGGAGGGCAATCGAATAGTGTAAGAGTTAAAGAGTTACTCTTATTAGAAGGTAGGCATGGGTAGCTGATCCACTCTTCCTCCTTTTGTTCATCACTCTCTTCCTCCTTTTCATCCAATGAGCTCATAGTTTCAGCAATATCTTCTTCCACAGGTTCCTACAAGGCAACGGTCTCTTCTTCACGAGGATACTTTTTCTCAAGAAATTCAGTAATATAACGATTATCATTATAATATTTAAGGCAATATCCAAGAATAGAAAAATTCTCAGTTTTATATGGAGCATCATCTCTATTTTTAAGCAAAGCAGCACTTTCATAAGCTCCCATAAAAGCAACAAATTCTTCAATTTGTTCAAGATTATCCAAGTCATAGTTTCATTTAACATAAGCAGCTAAGGTTTCATTATCATTATAATCACATTGGAATGGGAGGTGTTTATGCCTTCTACAACAAAAAGATTCATTAAAGCACCAGGATTCATCATATGTAGAGCACAAGTTTCTAGCAAAACCATTCAATGTATTTATTTGTCCTCATAAATATTTCGCTTTTTGAGACAAGCGGTATTCCTTATAATATTTTTGTTCATCCTCCGTGAACCCACCTTGCCAATAAGATACAGTTTCATAGAAGTTAACCATAACAACAGTTTTTTTTTTAGATTTTTCAGTTTTTAAATTTTTATGGATTTTCGGGTATATCAGAAAAATAAAACTAAACAAAAATAAACTAGACAAAAAAAACTAAACAAAAGTAAACAAAGATAAAATAACCTAAACAAAAGTAAACTAAGCAAAACAAAATAAAAACAAAACAGAGAGAGAGGTAGAGTGTACTCCCCAGGTGAACTTATGAGTAGAGCTATGCTCCCCGGCAACGGCGCCAGAAAATAGTCTTGATAACCCACAAGTATATGGGATCGCAATAGTCTTCGAGGGAAGTAAAACCCAAATTTATTGATTCGACACAAGGGGAGATAAAGAATACTTATAAGTCTTAGCAGCTGAGTTGTCAGTTCAGCCACACCTGAGAAAACACTAGTGACAAGAGTGGCGTGAAAGCAGCAGTAATATGAGAACAATAGTAACAGTAGAGTAGCAGTAGTAACAGTAACAACGGAAGCAATGGCGTACAAAATAGTTGCTGGCGTGTATATGGACCGGGGTTCCCAGCTTTGCTAGTGGTAACTCTCCAAACAAAGAACATGTGTTGGGTGAAGAAATTACAGTTGGGCAATTGATAAAATCGTGAGGGCATGACAATGCATATTATGATAAGATAAAGTTCATTGTAGTATTTAATTGGGCATTACAACATAATACATAGACCGCTTGCTAGCTGCATCTATGACTAATAATCCACCTGCGAAATAACTTCCGTGTCTCCCGCAGGTATTAAGTCGCAAGCAACAGATTATTGCATTAAACAAAGTGTGTAATATAAACAATGCAAATGAAATATAAGCAATGCATATAGCCAAAGCAAAGTTGTTTTCTCCCTAATGGCAACAGCACATCCACAATCTTAGTCGTTTCTGTCATTCGAGCCCAAGTTACTGGAGACATGAACCCACTATCTAGCATAAATACTCCCTCTTGGAGATACAAGCAACTACTTGATCAGGGTAACCACATGTACCGGAGAGTATGCAAGATCTTAAATAAAACATAAGTATGATAACATGATGAACAAACTGATCATAATTCCACAATTTGTCGGATCCCAACAAACACAACACCAATTACATCGGATGAATCTCAATCATGTAAGGCAGCTCATGAGATTATTGTATTGAACAACATGGGAGAGAGAGTACCATCTAGCTACAGCTAGAACCCGTAGTCCAGCGGGGACTACTCACAAACCATCATGGAGGAGGCGTGGCAGCGGGCGGCGGCGTAGTCGATGGAGATGGCTCCAGGGGTCGATCCCCGTCCCGACAGGGTGCCAGAACAGGAACTTCTGACCCCCGAAACTAGGTTTCGATGGCGGCGGACCTCTGGTGTCTTTCGGGGGAAATTCTTCGGCGTGCGGGAGTTTTAGGTCAGGAAGATATTTATGTGCGAAGAGGCGACGCGAGGCAGTGGACGAGGCGACGACACACCACCTCGACGCGGCCCGCCCATGGCCGCGCCGAGGTGGCGTCTGGTGGCTGTGGGGCTCTGCCGCAGGTGCCATTCGGTCTCTGTCTTCGTTCCGGTGAAAAATAAATTCACGTAAATTGGCGTCCAATTCCGAGGATATTTCCTTAAAAGTTTTTCTGGAACAAAAAGACAGCAGAAAACAGGAACTGACGCTGGGCATCTTGTAAATAGGTTAGTTTCATAAAATGCATAAAAATGATATACAATGCAAATAAAACATGTAGCATTTGGTATAAAACAAGCATGAAACATCAAAAGTTATAGATACGTTTGAGACGTATCAGCGTGACAAAAAGAACACATCGGCTCGGCGAGATTCCCGCAACCCGCGGCGCGCGCGTCGTGACGAGGCGGACGGCGGAGGAGGATGAGCGCGCGTGTGGAACGCCTTCATTCACTTCACAGCCAACTCATACATGTGGGAGAGGAGCTCACCTTATAAGTTGGTGTACATCTCTCCAACTAGCCATGTTGGACTAAATTCCCACCACTTGCCATGACAATATGGGTCTTTAGGGATTTTCTGAAATTGTTATATGGGCCTAAAGCCCACCCTATATTTCAACACCTTTTGCAATTGGTTCATCAATGTTGACGATGATATTCTCTTCCATCTTCCATCTGGACCATCGTTATGACCTGATTATGTTTCCAGGAAATCATTTTAGTAGCTCTTCCTGCAGCCATTGCTTCAAGTTTAATTTCCTCTTCCTGAATTTTTTTCATTACCAGAAGTATAGCCGGTGGCGTGGCGCAAACTTCAGTTACAACATCACGTTTCTCAACAGCCGTCCTCCATTTTCTTCGTCTCTGTTTGACATTCAACGATTCTTGCCTCCTCTGCTTGGCGCTCCAGCAATGGGGGCGGCTGGGACCTTGGACCTACGCACAACGTTGTTCTCAGATCTCTAAAGGTAAGAGTTTTGTCAACTGGCCGCGAGCCTATGGTGACTATGGCGATGTTGTGTGAAACAGGAATAAGTTTTTCTTGTCTCATCGTCTACCTCGTCGGCGGCGATCTCACTGGTGTCGTTGAGGAGTGCGGGAAATCGTCCAGTCATTGCCCCTCGGAGTGGCGGATCTCGTTTTATCTACGTGTGTTGTGGGTTTGATGTCAGAAGATTGTGATCGGTTCAAGAATTCAGTCGCTGATGACTTGGGCTCTTGAGCGCTCGTCCTTAGTGTGCTGATAGCGACGCGTCGGCTTCTCGCTCCGGTGGCGGTAGTGATCGTTAGATGGTCTAATGATTTTGATACAATTTCTACACTTCTGCTATCTTGTAGCCGGCTGTTTTTTATTTCGTCAACAGTCGAATTTTGCTCGGATGGATATGCTGTTCGGCCGTTCCGCTGTTGCTGGGTTTTTGGTTTTTTTTTTGTTTTGTTGTTGCTCTGATAAGATCATGCTGGGTGGGCTTCTGTGGTCTCACGTTTGTTTCATGGCCTGGGCTTTTTCTATTTTTGGGGTTTTACTATGTTCTTACAATATATATAGAAAATAATTACTTGGTATATATAGATAAGTTACACATAAATTATTAGGTAATTACATTGTACACTTCCTCCGTTCCTAAATGTAAGAAGTTTTAGGTGTTACACATCTTGTCTAGATACATGATAAAATGGATGAACATACAAATGTAATGTGTCTAGATACATTTATATACATGTGAATATGGACAAATGCTAAAACATCTTACATTTAGGAACGGAGGGAGTACATGTTAATTAAAGTGGCATATACATAGGTTTTCTACACGTAAATTACTAGGTTCTTGTATATACATGATAATTACAGTGGTATATACCTATGTTTTCTACACGTAAATTACTAGATTCTTGTATATACATGAAATACAGTTGTATCTCTCCTGTCTAAAAGAAAAGTTTGATTCCACATTCTGCCCACCTCTTCGTCAAACCTCCATCGCGCACGCAGTGAAAAAAAAATCCTCCTCGCGTCGTAATTATTACTTCCCTAATACAATCCGCAAACTGCTCCTTTGAGTACGCACTCCTCCACTTCCTCCATCGTGGAAGGCGGGACCCGTGAGGACTTTGGCAAGCGCGCCGTCGGCCGGCGAGGATGGCGCGGCTCCGACGGGAGTGCGCACGAGCGTCCACGGCGAGGCTCCGGCGGGAGCCCGCGCGAGCGGCGACGGCAAGCGCGCCGTCGGCCGGAGAGCACAACACGGCTCCCGTTGCAGCGCGGGCAAGCGAATACGGCGAGCACGGCGGGCTCCGGCGGGAGCGCGCGCGAGCGGCTGCGGCGAGCACGACGCGGCTCCAGCGGGAGCGCGCCGTCGGCCGGCGAGCACGACGCGGCTCCGGCGGCAGCGCGCGTTCGGCCACCTCCAGCCCGGCCCGGCCCGGCCGTGTGCCAGGACCGCCGTGAACAAGGCGGAGCTCTAGGCGACGGCCATGGCGACGGGGCGCGTCGAGGATGGCAAGCCGGAGAGCCCAGAGGCGCTCTGGATGGCAGCGATGCCTAGAGAAGGCCGGAGTAGCCGTCGCCTACAGCCTCCGCCATACGTGTCCAGGGCCGTGGTCGCCGGCAGGGTGGAGCAGTAGGAGGGACGTCGCGTGGGGATCCAATTCATGGCGTCCTCTGAGATTGGGAGGGACAGCCACGAGAGAAGGTGGATTGGAGGTGTTCATATTTCCATTACTGAACATGTAGTACATTGATCAGTTTATCATCTCTTTTGTGAACACTCGGTTCATGGGGACGGAGCTTGCGGTGAAGCATGGTTGGTTGCTGAATCTTTCCGAACAATTTGTAGGGCCTCAAGTTGCAGACCAACTAGAATTTTTGGGAAGCAGACGAGTACGAAGGTATTTGAGTTCGCCATATTTTAATTTTGGTGCCATTGTCAGCGCAGTGTTTTTACTTGAATTGCATATGTGCCTGGATGATCTGGCTTTGGTGAACATATCCGGCCTTGCACTCTACCATGGACGATTCTCCAAGTTGCCTGCGCGTATTTCAGAACCCACGATCTCTAGGTGCAGCAGCTAATCCAGCCATGAAATAAAGGTGAGGTCGAGTGGCGAGTGGATTTCTCGATTTCCCGTCGTCCGCGCGCACAGCAGCTGGAGTAGTCGGAGAGTCCTTCTGGCCAGTTTCCCTGGTAATTTTATTCACAACTAATAATATAATTTCATCAGCATCGTCGTGCTCTCCGTATTATTTTACCACTAGCAAACTGCCCGTGCGTTGCAACGGGAGATAACGTGCGTTTTCTTATAGTCATGTGATGCAATTTTCTTCATTAATTAATTGAGAAAACGGAGATAATGTTGACATGGGTTGTCGCAATTGATCAACATTGATCTGATTCCGAACCAATTGATTCAAAACATTTAGAAACAATAAGTGATGTGGAGATGGTAGGTGATGGCAATGAATTATCCAAAACAATTGATTCATAACATTTTGGTTTTTTCTAAAGGCTAGTTAGCAATATCCTGAACGGTGGATATGTCACCATTGTGATCCATGTTCTACAATCACAAGCAAAACAAAAGTTATATAAACCTAAAAAAAGGTAAAAATAAAAGTTACATACATATCTTTCAGTTATCATACTGGTGAAGAGAACTGAACTTCAGTGCGTGCACACAACTCGCTTGAGACACTTGCTAGGACTATTAGAAAAGAAAATAACATCCCTGAAATACTACTGGAAATAATCTAGACAGAGAGAAAACAGCGTATTCTAGTTAGCTTAAACAACGTATTCTAGTTAGCTCCTAATTCCTGCTACTACTTGTAATCTCCTTCTAATTATGCCAGCACTTCCGATTAAACATCATTAGGGCAAGTACAATAGCCGACACTTAGATGGACGCTTAGATGAATAAAAATATATCAGGAAAATCAAAGATATTCCTAGCGTGGTTGGTCTACATTGGGCGACACTTATTCCATCGCTAATGGGATTAAAAGAAGAAGAAGAAAAATGAATTGGTAGCGTCTTGCCTCCCCATCGCGAGATCGCTTATGCGGCCGCTTGCGCAACAACAGCCCCAGCTCCTCGCTTCGTTGACCCAGCTCTCTCTAACGACAACGGCCCGTGAGTGGCCTCCTCCCTCCGCGTTGTGCCTCGAGCAAGCGCATGCCGCTAGTCAATCCGCCTCGTGTGGGAAAAATCAGGTTTAGCGCCTGACGCAAATCTTTGCGTCGACGCGAGGGAAGTCCTAGGGAAAATCCCGGAATCGATCTAGATCGATTCCGGGATTTTCCCTAGGACTTCCCTCGCGTCGACGCAAAGATTTGCGTCAGGCGCTAAACCTGATTTTTCCCACACGAGGCGGATTGACTAGCGGCATGCGCTTGCTCGAGGCACAACGCGGAGGGAGGAGGCCACTCACGGGCCGTTGTCGTTAGAGAGAGCTGGGTCAACGAAGCGAGGAGCTGGGGCTGTTGTTGCGCAAGCGGCCGCATAAGCGATCTCGCGATGGGGAGGCAAGACGCTACCAATTCATTTTTCTTCTTCTTCTTTTAATCCCATTAGCGATGGAATAAGTGTCGCCCAATGTAGACCAACCACGCTAGGAATATCTTTGATTTTCCTGATATATTTTTATTCATCTAAGCGTCCATCTAAGTGTCGGCTATTGTACTTGCCCTAATGATGTTTAATCGGAAGTGCTGGCATAATTAGAAGGAGATTACAAGTAGTAGCAGGAATTAGGAGCTAACTAGAATACGTTGTTTAAGCTAACTAGAATACGCTGTTTTCTCTCTGTCTAGATTATTTCCAGTAGTATTTCAGGGATGTTATTTTCTTTTCTAATAGTCCTAGCAAGTGTCTCAAGCGAGTTGTGTGCACGCACTGAAGTTCAGTTCTCTTCACCAGTATGATAACTGAAAGATATGTATGTAACTTTTATTTTTACCTTTTTTTAGGTTTATATAACTTTTGTTTTGCTTGTGATTGTAGAACATGGATCACAATGGTGACATATCCACCGTTCAGGATATTGCTAACTAGCCTTTAGAAAAAACCAAAATGTTATGAATCAATTGTTTTGGATAATTCATTGCCATCACCTACCATCTCCACATCACTTATTGTTTCTAAATGTTTTGAATCAATTGGTTCGGAATCAGATCAATGTTGATCAATTGCGACAACCCATGTCAACATTATCTCCGTTTTCTCAATTAATTAATGAAGAAAATTGCATCACATGACTATAAGAAAACGCACGTTATCTCCCGTTGCAACGCACGGGCAGTTTGCTAGTGGTAAAATAATACGGAGAGCACGACGATGCTGATGAAATTATATTATTAGTTGTGAATAAAATTACCAGGGAAAATTGCCAGAAGGACTCTCCGACTACTCCAGCTGCTGTGCGCGCGGACGACGGGAAATCGAGAAATCCACTCGCCACTCGACCTCACCTTTATTTCATGGCTGGATTAGCTGCTGCACCTAGAGATCGTGGGTTCTGAAATACGCGCAGGCAACTTGGAGAATCGTCCATGGTAGAGTGCAAGGCCGGATATGTTCACCAAAGCCAGATCATCCAGGCACATATGCAATTCAAGTAAAAACACTGCGCTGACAATGGCACCAAAATTAAAATATGGCGAACTCAAATACCTTCGTACTCGTCTGCTTCCCAAAAATTCTAGTTGGTCTGCAACTTGAGGCCCTACAAATTGTTCGGAAAGATTCAGCAACCAACCATGCTTCACCGCAAGCTCCGTCCCCATGAACCGAGTGTTCACAAAAGAGATGATAAACTGATCAATGTACTACATGTTCAGTAATGGAAATATGAACACCTCCAATCCACCTTCTCTCGTGGCTGTCCCTCCCAATCTCAGAGGACGCCATGAATTGGATCCCCACGCGACGTCCCTCCTACTGCTCCACCCTGCCGGCGACCACGGCCCTGGACGCATATGGCGGAGGCTGTAGGCGACGGCGACTCCGGCCTTCTCTAGGCATCGCCGCCATCCAGAGCGCCTCTGGGCTCTCCGGCTCGCCATCCTCGACGCGCCCCGTCGCCATGGCCGTCGCCTAGAGCTCCGCCTTGTTCACGGCGGTCCTGGCACGCGGCCGGGCCGGGCCGGGATGGAGGTGGCCGAACGCGCGCTGCCGCCGGAGCCGCGTCGTGCTCGTCGGCCGACGGCGCGCTCCCGCTGGAGCCGCGTCGTGCTCGCCGCAGCCGCTCACGCGCGCTCCCGCCGGAGCCCGCCGTGCTCGCCGTATTCGCTTGCCCGCGCTGCAACCGGAGCCGTGTCGTGCTCTCCGGCCGACGGCGCGCTCGCCGTCTCCGCTCGCGCGGGCTCCCGCCGGAGCCTCGCCGTGGACGCTCGTGCACGCTCCCGTCGGAGCCGCGCCATCCTCGCCGGCCGACGGCGCGCTTGCCAAAGTCCTCACGGGTCCCGCCTTCCACGATGAAGTGGAGGAGTGCGTACTCAAAGGAGCAGTTTGCGGATTGTATTAGGGAAGTAATAATTACGACGCGAGGAGGATTTTTTTTTCACTGCGTGCGCGATGGAGGTTTGACGAAGAGGTGGGCAGAACGTGGAACCAAACTTTTCTTTTAGGTAGGAGAGATACAACTGTATTTCATGTATATACAGTTAGAAAAGGATTTTGTCAAACTGTTGAGATAATTGTCTTGATGGACCACTACTATGTTGTGAAAAAAAAACTACATGGTATTTCCTTGAGAACACTCTTTAAGGAAATCATAATAAATTAAGAATTAACGAAATCATTAAAATATAGTGGATATTTTTTAGGATTAGGCGCTTTCCCTCTGATTAGGTCACACAATATTGACAAGTCAACCCCATCGAACCAGCCAAGCGGTGCAGCCACTGAAAAGTTGTTTTGTCATCTAGGCACCAGCGATCCCGTTTTTCAATTTTTTTTTGGAAATCACACTTTTGTGTTTCAAACAATTCTGGCAAAAAGTATACGGGTACATATACATATATCTACATACACACTAAATTTCATTAGAAATATTTTATATTTTAGGCTACACAAAAAAGACAAATTCAAGACAAATAGGAGATTTTTTACTACTTTATACAGCCATAGATTTATTGTCTATGTGCGCACCTAATTTTGTTTTAGAAATACGTTGTATTTTAGGATACACAAAAAAGACAAATTTGAGACAAAATAGGGGTTTTTGTAGTACTTTATAGAGCCACAAATTTGTTGCTCTTCTGTAGTCCGAAATAAACCTTATTTCAACCGAAACTTTACACAAATATTAATACCATATATACGTAGCGAAGTTCCACAAATTTGTTATTTTTCTGTAGTCTGTAATAAAACTTATTTTCAACCCAAACTTTGCATAAATATATAGACCATATATAGGTATTCACGTTCAAAATTTTGAACTTTTTACAAATTAATAGTACAATTTAAGAAAAAAATCATCACCGAGATTACCTGATTTGCAGGTGTATTAAATCCGCTCTTACACCCACCGACCATGTGTATATATTTAGATGCTGCACCCACCGATCCCATCCAACAAAATAACCTTGTGTGGTCATCCACCGGTCCAGCCTAGAGGGACCCACAACTCCCCATGCATCTAACCAACCAAACGTGTCGCGACACGTGGACGCACCACAATGCTTAAATTCCCAGGAGTGTAGTACTTAGGCCCTGTTTGTTTGGGCTTCTGCTTCTGCTTTTGGCTCCAAAAGCGGAAGCCCAAACAAACAGCACGAAATAGGAAAGCGCTGCGGAGAAGCGGAGGCGAGGAAATGAACTAGAAGGGCCAAAGCAGTCGGAAGCAGCGGGCGAGGTGCTTCCCGAGCTTCTTCCTGCTTCCCGAGTTCCACTGGACCAAAATGCCCATGGTCGTTCTGAGTATTTACGACATCCATGCCATCCCGATTGACGAGGAGTGGACTCGGCAAATCCCTGGGTTATACACCCCGGGTTGATTGAGGGGGAGAGAGTTGAGCGCTGGTGATCACGACGGCTGACAAGCGAGGCGTTTTACCCAGGTTCAGGCTCCCGGAGGATAACACCCTACTTCCTGCTTGTCTGGTTATTGATGGTGAGTTGTGGCTACAATGGCGAGATGGCAATCTCGCTAGGGTTTGTGTGGCGGCTATGAGCGTACCCTAGAACGAGGGACCCTCCTAGCCTTTATATGGTAGGCTAGGTCTCGGGTGAACGGTGCTGATGGCACTTACAAGATAGGTATGAACCTCATGACCTAGTCAACTAACTTGGGCCGCAGGTGTCCTTGCTGGGCTTTCCTTGGGCTTTTATAGTCTTGGCGTGACCCAGGTACCTTCACCGTGGGATAGTCGAAGGGTAGCCCCACGACAGGAGCCCCCGAGTGCTTGGTCGAATCGTAGAGTCGGGCAAAGGACTCCTTTCGCCTGGGCACGCCTTCGAGTTCTGAAAGGAACAAGTAAAATTATTCGACTCCGGCCGTCCAGGGCTTATGGAGGATTCCTTAGTCAAACTGTCGACTCCAGGGTAAAATACTGTAAGTATGGCCTTAGTCGGTGATTTTTTGACTGCTATTGTTCTGAGTCACTCGGGAGCGCGAACCCCCGAGATTAAGCTGAATTGCTTGCAATTGAGGTTAAACTCAATTTTTCTTCAGTCGAAAAGCCCGCTCCCGATGGGAGTAAAGAGGGGACTCGTCTTGGAGTCGCGACTGGCTTTGTGTGACTTACTGTGTATTCGGCCGGTTTGGCTTACTGCATGAGTTTGTTCAGCACTTGGAGCTTACTAAATGCTCTTGCACTCGAATGAAATGTTCGAGTTCTCAATCAGCTCGTTGGCTTACTGTACGAACTTATTCAGCTCTGAGAGCTTACTGAATCTTCTCGCACTCGAATGAACTGTTCGAGTTCTCCATCAGCCCGTTGGCTTACTTCCTACGCCTTCGTGGTTGACGTCAGTGCTGACGTTTTTGATGCACTCTGTGTCCGATGGGACGTGACAGTGCGGCCCACTGTCAGTATTGACTGGAGACAGCGGTTGCCGCTTTTTTCTGACCGTTGGGCGCGAAAATTTCGCGGTGTGATGATGGCGCCTTGATTCCCGCGCGTAGTGGGCGGCGTGGCCGGCGACGGTTGCCCTCTCCGCGCGACACGTGGACGGTCAGACGCTGTTGCGGAGAGCGGTTTCAGCAGGGACGGCCAGGATTGACTGACCGCGCGGTATATAATTTTCACCGCGGCGGTGAACAGTTCATCCATCCCCATTCTGTCATCGTTCCACTGCTTCTGTTCCGCCATTGTTGCGCTGCGTGCTCTCTGCTCCTTCTCCCCCTACCATGAGCAAGGTCGCGATGAAGAGGGGGAAGCCTGGTTCTGGCGCCGTCGCCGCCGCCGAGGCGAGCGTGATGAAGAAGCCCGACGGCGACTGGGTCAAATCGTCGGTGAAGAAGGCCGACCTCGAGGCCCTCCGCGCGCAGGGGCTGCTGCCGCCGGTAGACCAGGCGACGGTGCGCGCTCCTGGGAAAGAGGTGTTCCCCGCTCCTCGCGAGGGGGAACGCGTTTGCTTCGTGGATTTCCTTCCGCGGGGTTTCGGGTTCCCCCTCCACGATTTCGTCCGTGGTCTCTTGTATGCTTATGGGATTCAGATCCACGATCTGACTCCCAATAGCGTCTTGAGCATCGCGAGCTATTTCGTGCTCTGCGAGTGTTCCTGGGAATCGCACCCAACTGGCTGCTGTGGAAGTCGCTATTCCTCGTGAGGAGGAACGTGGGGAAGAGCAAGCAGGTGTACCCAGTCGGCGGCTTCGGCATCCAGGTGCGTGGCGACACCTCCTACTTCCAGATGAAGAAGTCCGACTCCGTCCAGGGCTGGCGGAAGAAGTGGTTCTACATCAGGTGCGACCAAGCAGGGCTTCCTGAATTCGCGGCTGATCGCGAGTTGCGGAAGACGAACGCGTGGGCGCACCCGCTGTCGAAGGAGGACAGGGAGGCGACTCAGCCCTTGCTGACGCTACTTCGTGGCCTTCTGAAGAGTCTCGGGCGCGAGACGGGTGGAATTCACCTCATCGCCACCTTCTTCAGGCTTCGGGTGCAGCCGCTCCGCAGTCGCGTCCACCCGATGTGGGCGCGTGAGGATGCTGGCAATGAGCTTGATGATGACGCAGTCGAGTCGAAGGTGAGGAGCATCACTAGTCTCCGAGCCGCTGACCCGTGCAACGTCAAGTGCCCAGTCGAGCCATATGGGCCTAATAATCCTGTGCCTGAGGTGAGCTTCGTTTGCTTTGTCTTGTATCTTCTTCTGTCGAATCCTTTTGCCTTACTCGAACGCTTCATTTTGCTGACAGGGTCGTTCGAGCTACGTCAGTCTTCCTCCGTTGATGGAGAATGGACCTCATGAAGAGGCAGAGTTCCCTGAGACGAGGTTGATGACGATGAAGTTCCCTCCGCCACCTCTCCGAGTGAAGAGTTGGAGGAGGATGATGAAGACGAGGAGCCGCTGCGGAAGCGGCAGAGGCGAAAGGGTGGCGACTCTGGTTCTGCCTCGTCGCCTGTGAAGGAGGCGGGTGTGATCGAGGAAGAGACGAGCGAGTCCTCTTCGGGTGCTAGGCACCCGAGTGACCTGGCTGAACCTTTGGTCGTGCCTCCACTCGGCTCTGCACCGCCGACCGAGTTCGCGAGGATGGCCTCCGTCTCCTTGGGAGTGAAGATGATGATGTCGTCAGGTTAGTCGCATAACCTTTGCTTTGTTTTTGTCGAGTGTGCTTTTTCACTTGCGGGTCCTTGAATTGAGTTTTCTTGTCACAGCGACCGTACCGGCGCTGCTGTTTCTTCCCCTCGTGAGATGGAGCACACTTCTGCTCCCATGATCGAGCAGACTGCGAGGACGACCGGAGAGGAGGCTCTGGCGGGTGACGTTTTGGCCTTGAAGGCTTCGACCTCCGCCATGCCTGAGAGGTCTGCTGATGCGACTCCGGTTGACGCTGGGCTGCTTGAGCATGTAAGTGTTCTTCGACTCCTTCTGCAAGATCTGTATCGGGTGCGCGTACAGCGCTCCCGATGGGAGTAGCCCCCGAAGATGCGCGTGACTGGAATAGTCGGGCGTAGATTGATGTCTTGTGTTTCCTGCAGCCATTTTATCGCCAGCAGATGGAGGGAGCCGCAGCCTTCGTTCGCATGGAGCAGGAGAGGGATCAGCTCCGCACTGCTCTGGAGCAAGCGAATAGTAAGTGTGAACCCTTGTGTTCGAGGGGTGCTTCGACTGCCTTTATTACTAACTTTGCTCCGTTGATCCGTAGGCGAGAAGGAGAGCATGAAGACGGGTCGCGGAGCTGGAGAAATCGCTGGGTGAAGCCCAAGAGCGGGAACAAGCTCGGGCTGATCTGGAGAAGACCCAGGTCGACCGCTTGCTCGCACTCGCAGATGTTGTTGGAAGTAAGTTTTTCGGCTCAGTGCCTACTTTGCCTTTTTTCGACTTTGACGTCTTACGGGTGTGGATTTCTTTTGAACAGAGAATTGCGGAGGTGCTCCTCCAGAAGGGACTTTAGCGAGAGTGTCGGTTTGGCGGAGGCTGTTGGCTTCGTCGACCGCGTCTGCGCGTATGCATCGGCAGCGCTGCAGCAGTCGACGGCGGCACTGCAGAAGTCGACGGAGGCCTTAGCGACTGTGCACCGGAATATCTTTCCCAACCAGCCACCACCAGCTGCTGTTGACGCACTCGCGGCTCCATTCGAAGGCAATTCGAATGTCCTGGCGGACTTCACGCGCGCGCAGACGGTACGCGGCTCAGAGCTCACTTTCCAGCTGCTTCTTGGTCACCAAGTCGTAGGTGATTTTGAGAAGGTTGTCAGCGACTTCCCTCGGAAGCCTGATGGCAGAACCGCGTCCCTTAGCGGTGTGAAGGTGCAGGCGAGTCAGCTAGCTGCGAAGTTGGTCGCCACCTTCGAGAAGAGGATTGCCAAAGCTGCAGAGTTGGCTGCTAGGAAGAGCCGTTCCCAGTCGGAGTCTGCGATGTAGACTTTTCTTTTAGGATTCTTCTGCTTTTGGTTCTTGAGTCTGTAATGCACTTTATATTGTGCGAGTGAACATGCTGATGATGAAATGTGAATTCGCTCCCTCGGGGGTGCAGTCGCCGAGTCTTTTTTGATATCTGGCTTGGATGTTATGTTGATTCTTTTCCTGGCTTGACGCTGTCAATTCTTGGCAGTCTGATATGGGCGAAGCTCCTGACGTTGCTGGAACGACTGGCGCGGACGATGAGGAAGATACCACTTCGGCTGCGCCTACTCGTCGCCGCCGTCAAGCTCCTCCAGCTCCTGTGCGAAGCGTAAATGACCAGAGAGTGATCACCTTCATGAGGAACAAGGTGGTTGAGCTCGAGTCGAAGCTGAAGAGTGCTGAGTTGGAGCTGGAGCGATTGAGGTCGCGGCCCGTTGCGCCGTTCTCCCAGCGTGAAGAGTTTCTGCTTGGCGAGATGGACTTGATCAGTCGACAGCTGCAAGGTTGGCTTCTAGCGTTTTTGCTTCGGCTTCTGTGTCTACTTGCTATGCTTAATGCTTGGCCTTGATGCAGATGTGAACTCTGACTTGAAGGCTGAGCAGCTTCGAGTGGACGAGCGAGTAGAGAAAGAGGCCGCCGGTGACTCACCCGAAGCGCGCCAGTTTTGGTCGAACAAATCCAGAGGTAGTGTACTGGCACGAATGCTGGATCGCACCTGGCGGGCTGCTGTGCTCTTAGAAGGTTGCAGAAAAACCCTCTGGCAGATCAACAAGGTGTACTTTCCTCACAACGAGCAGCCGAATGGACTGACTGCGCTTCTGGAGAGGTTCCGTGAAGGCAGTGCGTTGAAGGAAGTCGTGCACGCTCAACTTGTTGCCGGGGCGAACGTGGCGTTGGCATACGTTCGACTGCACCGGCCTAATCTTCCATTGCACAAGGTGCTTGACGGCTTGCCTGGAGAGGGTGAGTATGCCGATACTCTTGCGGCTGCGCGCCAGATGATTCAGCAGGTCCAGAACTTTAGCGAGCACCTTGTAGGGCCACTTGATGCGCCAAAGGGCGAGCCTGTAGAATAAGAGCAGTAGAGTGCTGTTGCATAGCGTTAGCTTGTAAAAGAAGTTTTTCCAAGTGGAAATATGAGTGTATGTATGTCGAGGTGGGGGTAGCCCCCGAGTTAGTAAATTGTATCTTGTAGACCTCTGTAAACCTGTATGGCGCAGCCCCCGAGCGGATCGAGTGCGGCCTAGGATTTTGAATTAGACCTGTGCGGCGCAGCCCCCGAGTGCTTCGAGTGCAGCCGAGGTGTATCGAGTCAGACTTGTGCGGCGCAGCCCCCGAGTGCGTCGGGTGCGGCACTTTGACTTGGACCTGTGCGGCGCAGCCCCCGGGTGCTTCGGGTGACGTCCAAGGTTTTGCGAGTGACCTGTATGGCGCAGCCCCCGAGTGCTTCGGGTGGCGACCTAGGTTTCGAGTTGACCTGTATGGCGCAGCCCCCGAGTGCGTCGGGTGCGGCCTAGGTTTGACTTAGACCTGTGCGGCGCAGCCCCCGAGTGCTTCGGGTGACGGCCAAGGATTTTGCGAGTGACCTGTATGGCGCAGCCCCCGAGTGCGTCGGGGCGGCCTAGGTTGACTTAGACCTGTGCGGCGCAGCCCCCGAGTGCTTCGGGTGGCGGCCAAGGATTTTGCGAGTGACCTGTATGGCGCAGCCCCCGAGTGCGTCGGGTGACGGCCTAGGCTTGACTTAGACCTGTGCGGCGCAGCCCCCGAGTGCTTCGGGTGGCGGCCTAGGTTTTTGAGTTGAACCTGTATGGCGCAGCCCCCGAGTGCGTCGGGTGACGGCCTAGGTTTATGTTGCTTTTTGACTAAAAAAGTAAAGGGGAGAGCTTGTTCCACAAATCACTTCATTGATTTTTGCGAGCAGGCCGCCTCATTAAAACCCTTCCAGTCCCCTCAGGTACCCTGGTAAGGGAAAGAGTGCGTCTGGAACCTGCCGCTTCTTGAGATAGTACACTTTGTTACAAGGGGGAGTCGATTAGGCGTAGAAGCGGCGCAGTTGCGCCACGTTCCACGGGTTGCTGCAGACTGTCCCTGTCTTCGAGTCCTTCAGGCGGTAAGCTCCGCCGCCAATTGCCTCTGTCACGATGTATGGACCTTCCCACGGGGAGGCTAGTTTGTGCACCTTCTTCTGTTTGAGGCGGAGGACAAGGTCTCCGGGGACGAACGCTCTGGGCCGCAGTCGCCGTCCGTGATAGTTGCGTAAGTCTTGCTGATATACGGCTGTGCGGGTAAGGGCGATGTCGCGTGCTTCGTCCAGGGTATCCATGTCGTCCTCGAGTGCTTCTTCTGCCTCGGACTCGTCGTAGGCCACCACTCGGGGTGCATCGAACTTGATGTCGCATGGCATGACTGCTTCTGCGCCGTAGACCATGAAGAATGGCGTGTACTGAGTGGATCTGTTTGGCGTAGTGCGCAGGCTCCACAGCACAGACGGCAGCTCCTCAACCCAGGCGCCTGCGGCGCGCTTCAATGGTACTCGCAGGCGCTTCTTGATGCCCTTGCAGACTAAACCATTGGACTTTTCGACTTGCCCGTTGGACTGCGGGTGCGAGACAGATGCGTAGTTGAGTTTGATGCCTTGCTCGGAGCAGAAGTCCTTGAACTCTTCGGCTGTGAAGTTCGTGCCGTTGTCGGTGATGATGCTGTGTGGCACTCCGAACCTGAAGATGATCGACCTGATGAAGTTAACTGCGAGGAGGCAGTCGAACTTGTGATAGGCACGGCTTCGATCCACTTCGTGAACTTGTCGACTGCCACCAGAGATGCGTGTGTCCTCCTGGCGAGGACTTCTTGAGTGGACCCACCATGTCGAGCCCCCATTGAGCGAAGGGCCAGGCAAGTGGGATGGTCTTTAGTGCTGAAGCTGGTGCGTGCGGCTTGTTGGCGAACTCCTGGCAGCCGAGACATTTCCTCACGAGTTCTTCTGCGTCTTGCATTGCGGTGGGCCAGTAGAATCCGGCTCGTAAAGCTTTGGCCACTAAGGCTCGACTGCTGGCGTGGTGCCCGCAGATGCCAGCGTGGATCTCGAGTAAGATGGCTTGACCGTCGACTGGGTCGACGCACCTTTGGAGTACTCCTGAGATGCTTCGCTTGTATAGCTCCCCCTTGATGATGGTGAAGCCTTTCGAACGGCGAATAATGCGCTTGGCTTCGACTGAGTTGACTGGCAGTCTCTGGTGCAGCATGTACGCCAGATATGGGCTCGTCCAGGTGGGCTCGATGAGCAGAACCTCCATTGGCTCCTTCTCTTTGCCTGGCGGGTCGGCGGTGCTCGTTGATGGTGTGGAGGATCCGGGCGTGGGTCGAAGTTTGACAGACCGCTGCGTGATGCGCTCAAGGAAGACGCCGGGTGGCACCTGCGCCTTGTCTGAGCCCAGGTTGGCGAGGGCGTCGGCTTCCTCGTTGCTTTCGCGGCCGATGTGCCGCAACTCGCAGCCGTCGAAGGTGCCCTCCAGCTGGTTGTACAGGTCTCTGTAGGCGATCATGTTGTCGGCGATGGCGTCACAGGCCTTCATGGTTTGCTGCACGACGAGGTAGGAGTCGCCGTAGATCATGAGGTGAGTGGCGCCGCAGTTCTTGGCCATTCGCATGCCATGGATTAGGGCTTCGTACTCAGCCTCGTTGTTGGAGGGTGTTGGGAAGTCCATCTGTAGCACGTACTTCAGCTTGTCGCCTTTGGGGGAGATGAGGATGACTCCTGCCCCGGCTGATCTGAACTTTTTGGAGCCGTCGAAGTACATTGTCCATGCGTTGGACAGGTCGGGGACATCTGGCAGCTGGGCTTCTATCCACTCGGTGGTGAATTCTGGGAGCACTTGGGCCTTGATTGACTTCGGGTGAGCGTATTTCAGCCCCCAGGGTCCTAGCTCGACGACCCACTTAGCGACTCGTCCTGTCGCGCATTGGTTGGTCAGGATGTCGGAGAGCCCGGAGGAGCTTACCACCGTGATCGGGTGCTCGGAGAAGTAATGGATTACTTTCCTTGAAGTCATGAAAACTCCGTAGGCCAGCTTCTGGTAGTGCGGGTAGCGCTGCTTGGACAGGGTCAACACCTCGCTAAGGTAGTAGACGGGTCGCTGAACAGGGTATGTGTCCTTCTTCTTCTCGTTCGACTACGAGTACCGTGCTGACCACCCTGTTTGTGGCTGACACGTAGAGGTATAGCGGCTCGTTCTCCAGTGGAGCCACCAGTACTGGGGAAGTCGTGAGTGTTTTCTTGAGTTGGTCGAACGCGACTTGCGCTTCTTCTGTCCACTCGAACTTGTCTGTCTTTTTCATCAGTTGGTAGAAAGGCAGGGCCTTTTCTCCCAACTTACTTATGAACCGGCTGAGAGCTGCGACTCGGCCGGCTAGGCGTTGCACCTCGTGAAGCTTGGTCGGTGCTGGCATTGCGAGTATGTTTTGCACCTTCTCAGGGTTGGCTTCGATTCCTCTTGCAGAGACGAGGTACCCAAGCAGTTCTCCGGCTGGCACGCCGAAGACACACTTGTCTGGGTTCAGCTTGATCTGATACTCGTCGAGGGCGGCGAAGACCTTGCGGAGGTCGGCGATGAGGGTGTCCTCCTTGCGGGTGGTGACGACGATGTCGTCGACGTAGACTTGGACGATCTGCCCGATGAGCCCTTTGAGGCATGCTTGCATTGTGCGCTGGTACGTGGCACCAGCGTTCTTCAACCCGAAGGGCATCGTCTGGTAGCAGAAAACGCCGTCGGGTGTGATGAATGCTGTCTTCTCCTCATCGTCGACGTTCAGTCTGATCTGCTGGTAACCTGAGTAGGCGTCCAGGAAGGACAGGCGTTCGCAGCCTGCAGTCGAGTCGATGATCTGATCTATCCGCGGGAGCGGGAAATGGTCCTTGGGGCAGCATTTGTTGAGGGCGGTGAAGTCGACGCACATGCGGAGTTTCTTCGTCTTCTTCTTCTCCACTAGGACTGGGTTGGCGACCCAGTCCGAGTCCTTGATCTCTCGGATGAACTTGGCATTCAGCAGTCGATCGATTTCTCTGCTGATTTCGTCTCGCTTGGGCCCGGAAAAGCGTCGCATGGCCTGTTTGACGGGTCTGGCGTCCTTGTGGACTTTAAGGAGTGCTCGGCGAGGTTCCTGGGTATTCCTGGCATGTCAGAGGGTTGCCATGCGAAGATTCTCCAGTTCTCACGTAGAAACTCGACGAGCGCGCCTTCCTATGCGGGAGTCAGACTCGACGATACTTTGACCGTCTTGCTGGCGTCAGTCGGGTGGACCTGATGGGTCGTTGTGTCGTCAGCCGCGTTGAAGGCAGCGTCCTTGGCTGGTTTCTTGCGGGCTGGGAAGATGGTCTTGTCGTTGTCGACTGCCATTGCCTCGAAGTGCTCTTCGACTCCGAAGAATTCGGAGATCTTGCTGAACTCGCGGTCGCAGCTGTTGGAGCGGTCGAAGTCGCCGTGCACCGTGATGACGCCCTTGGGTCCAGGCATCTTGAGCATGAGGTAGGCGTAGTGAGGTACGCCATGAATCTGGCGAAGGTTGGGCGCCCGAGTATCGCGTGGTACTGCGACTTCCAGTCGACTACCTCGAAGTCGATCGACTCCCTCTTGAAGTTTTCGGGTGTGCCGAAGATGACGTCGAGTGTGATCGTTCCCATGGGCGTGACTGCTTGCCCTGGTACTATGCCATGGAAGGTGGTCTCTGATGCCGCCAAGTCCGTCGTTGGTCTGTTTATCCTTCTGAGGGTGTCGGCAAAGATGATGTTAATGCCACTGCCTCCATCCATGAACACCTTTTTCAGGGTGTAATCTCCGATCAGAGCTTCGACTACCAGAGCGGCGTGCCCGGGTCGTGGTACTGCAGGCGGGTGATCTGCTCTGGAGAAAGTGATTGGTGTCTCTGACCCTCTCAGGTAGTCGGGTACTGCAGGTGGACAGGTGATGGCTTGGAAAACTTGGCGAGTGATAATCTTCTGGGTCCTGTTTGAGGGGCGCCCCTTCTGTATCATGTTGAGTTGTCCGCGTGCCGCTGGATATGCGTCCTGGATCACCGGTGGGGCATCTTGCTGCGGCTGCTGCTGCTGCTGCAGAAAGGCTCCCGCCGCCTGTGCTGGATTGGCGACTGCGGGTGCTGCCTGGATGGCTGCTGCGCGGCTGGCTGCGCTGCGGGTGCTGGAGTGACTATCTTCTGCATGGCTTCGTATATTTTGCGTGCCTTTCGACAGTCCTTCAACAGGTGGTTGGATCCCCACTTGCCCGTTTCCGGGTTCCTGAACATGTGGTGCCTGCAGGGTTGTTCCAGCTCTTCCGCTGGGCTTAGTGCGTTTCTGCCACTCGCGTTTATGGCCTCCGTCGCTGCGGTAGCTGCTGCCGCCGCTTCGGTTGTACTGCCCCTGGCTGTATTGGCGACTCTGGTCACCGCCGCTTCGACTGTACTGTGCATGGTTGTACTGGCGACTGCTGTCGCGCGCTTCATCCTCACGGGGGGTTTGGAATCCCGCCGCTACTAGCTCGATTGAGTCGTTGCCGTTGTAACGCGGCTTCTTCTTGTGGCGCCCTTCTCGCCAGTTGCTTGGTCCGGCTTCGTCCTTCGGAGAGTAATGTGAACTATTGCGGACCGAGTCCTCTCCGTCTGCCCACTGGTTTGCTATCTTCATGACCTCGATCATGTTTTTCGGCCGGAGCCTACCAAACTCCTCGCGGAGGTCGCGGCGGGAGACGCCGTGCATGAAGGCATCCATCACTCGGTCCTCCGAGGCGGTCTCCATGGTGTTGCGGAGCAAGGTCCAACGCTGGATGTATGATCGGAGCGGCTCGTCCCGCTTGCATGCTTGTAGCTCGACGAACGTCGTCGGTCTCGAGTACGTCCCCAGGAAGGATTTAACAAAGGCTTCCGCGAACTCGTCCCACGTCCTGAAGGCGTTCTTGGGTTGAGTGTTGAGCCACCCACGTGCAGAGCCCGTGAGCATCAGCTGGATGTACTGCATGGCCGTAGTCGAAGTACCGCCCTGGCAGCTGCAGGCTATGAGGTAGTCTTCTAGCCAGAGTCTTGGGTCCTGCTTCCCGTCGTACTTGACTGCTTCTGCCGTGAGCTTGAAGCCCTTGGGCATTCTTGTGTCGCGTATGTTGAAGCTGAAGCATGCGGCGCCGCACGGCTCGTAGTCGCCGTCGTTGCGGTCGTAGTCGAGGTTGGACGTGCTGGTCGGCCGCTGGATGCGGCTGCGGTCTACCGTCCTTTGTGTGATGACGTTGCGGAGGTCTTCACCTGGCTGCGGTTGTCGCAGTTGTCTTGTCGCCGGGGCTGCGAGTGCTGCGGGCTCGTGGTCGCGGCGATCTCGATCTTCACGCGCTTTTTCTGTCGGCGCCTTGTTTACCAGTGCGTCTTCGAGTGCCTTGATAGACATGATCTGCTGCTTGTGGAGGAGAGCGCGCGAGTCGCCCTCAGGCGGCTGTGTCAGCCGCAGGTATGTTTCGACTGCCATGAGTGCGGCTCCGGGTGTCTTGGGGACGGGTATTCCGTCTGCGTCTTCTATGTATGATGACTCGAGGTTGCGGGTGACTCTAGCGCGGTCGACCTCCGTCATCAGGGGCACGCGGGCTCTGTGGCGCCTTGCTCCTTGCGAGACCTCTGTTGAGGCAGTGAACGAGTAAGCGGCCCTCCTGGCGCTCGACGCGTCGGCCTCCTCCTTGCGTCGGAGGAGCTCGGCCTTCTCTGCGCGGAGTCGTTCGCCTTCCTTCCGCAGCAGGTACTGGACCGCCATAAGGTCCTCCCGGGGTGCATCCGGTGGGGGGTATGTGCCGTCCTCGACGTGCTTCAGGGCTTTGATTGCCATGTCGCGGGTGATGGTGAGTCGCGTCACCTGGTCCGGCATGACCACCTCCAGTGGGTATGCGGGTTCGTCGTCGTTGCCCTGCGGTCCTCTGGCCGATCATGAAGACTTGCGCGGGGTAGATCTGGGCAGTGGGACGGGTGCTGCCACTGCTGCTTCCTTCGTCCGAGCCGTGCTCGGAGCTGAAAATGGGTGCGACGTGGTGGACACCACAGTCGCCGCCGAGGCTCCTTCCCTGGAGTTTCGCGACCTTCGCCGCGGACGTGAGGAGTGATGTCGCTGTCGTCGATGTGGGCGCGATTGGCTTGTTGACGATCTTGCGAGTCGATGGAGACGCGAGTGGCGTGGATGAGAACGGCGCGACCTCCGTTGCGCGCGAAGGCGTGGTCGACGTAGTCGAAGTTGATGCAGATCTTGGCCTTGCCAGCGACGCGATCGAGGTAGTTGAAGTAGACTCGATCCGCGCGGTGGTCGACGAGGTGGTCGACGTAGTCGTAGCAGATGCGATCTCCGTGGTAGCCGGAGACGCTGGTGGCGCGGCCGCGTTGGGCGCGATCTCTGCCGCAGCGGAGGCGGTCGGAGTAGTCGAGGCGGACGCGATCTTCTCAGCAGTCGAAGATGCCGTCGCCGCAGTCGCAGCAGTACGATCTCCGCAGCAGGTGGGGGCGTGGTTGGCGCAGCCGCGGCAGATGCGGGTGCCACCACCGCAGGCGGTGCGATCGCCGTGGATCTGAGTACTCCACAGCTGTCTACGAAGTAGTGCATGGTACCGAAGGTGAGGCACATACCTACGTGCAGATCGGCGTACACCGAGCGGTGGGCCGGCGGGTGGAAGGTGTACTCGAAGGAGCCGAAGCAGATTGGCTCCTCGGTGATGCAGACGTCGGTCTTCAAAGTTTTTGGAGCCGGTGCGACCATGGTTCCAGCGCTCGTTCTTTCCCACAGACGGCGCCAATTGACGAGGGTGGACTCGGCAAATCCCTGGGTTATACACCCCGGGTTGATTGAGGGGAGAGAGTTGAGCGCTGGTGATCACGACGGCTGACAAGCGAGGCGTTTTACCCAGGTTCAGGCTCCCGGAGGATAACACCCTACTTCCTGCTTGTCTGGTTATTGATGGTGAGTTGTGGCTACAATAGCGAGATGGCAATCTCGATAGGGTTTGTGTGGCGGCTATGAGCGTACCCTAGAACGAGGGACCCTCCTAGCCTTTATATGGTAGGCTAGGTCTCGGGTGAACGGTGCTGATGGCACTTACAAGATAGGTATGAACCTCATGACCTAGTCAACTAACTTGGGCCGCAGGTGTCCTTGCTGGGCTTTCCTTGGGCTTTTATAGTCTTGGCGTGACCCAGGTACCTTCACCGTGGGATAGTCGAAGGGTAGCCCCACGACACCGATATAATCTAGGCTGCCCGTGCAATTTCCCAACAGCCGACACCCCCGACCCTTTTCCCCTTCCTTCTCGTCCACAGTGCCATGGCTGGATACGGTAGGGTTAGGGTTCACCACTCCGGCCGCCGCCGCCGTTCCCCGGCACAGACGCCGCCGACGCCGCCGTTCCCCGCCGCTTTCCTCCCTCTCTCCATTCCCGGCCTCCTCCAGCTCGCGCCGTCCCTCAATCGCCCGTCGGTCGCCGGGGCTGGAGCTGTTTGAGGCGCCGCCGCTCGTCGTTTGTCGTCCGCCGTCCTGAGATTCTCCGACGAATTGGCGATGCGCTGCTCCGACTGATCCTCGTCGTTTTCTCTCCTACCCTTCGCTCAAACGAACATGTATTGTAGTGCGATCTGTCGGTTTTTTGTTGGATGCGCGAAACCGAAGCTGCAGAACATACAGGATTCTACCATCAGACTGCCTCTGTTCTCAGTTTTGTAGGCACGTGTTTCAGATTAGCAGGTGTGCTACGTCTTCTTGTTGACTTGTTCATTTGCACTGACGACGCTGATACTGATCCCTGCTGTTGTTTGTTGCAAGCATGATACGCGTCCGTCATCAGAAGCAGGCTGATGCGTTGTTTAGTACAAATTTAGAGAGGCATGCTTCACTGCACCATTTTTAAAAAAGTTCGCAAATTTCCAATTTTTTATTTTAAAAAAGTTTGCAATTTTTAGTGTTGATTAAAACCTACCTTTTGCAAAAGGATGCGTTGGTAAATTGGTATTCCAATTCAAAGCACGTTAAAAATAATTTTAGCTAAAAAGGTAAATTGAGATAATTTAGCTCTTAAAACACTTAGAAATAGCTAATTCGTGTCAAATCAGTATTTATACAACATCTTCAACACTCAGGGCATTTCAGACATTTCACCCAGAAAACCAACAGCAACAGCTGCCAACAGCACTCCTGCCAAACATCAAATCTCTGCTTCCAACAGCTGCTTCTCACAGCTGCTTTTCCACAGCTCAACAGCTACAGCTGCTTCTCAAAAGCTGCAGCCCAAACAAACAGACCCTTAGAAGGATGGTACACTGCAAAGAATTTGACTGTTGGTGAAAATAAAAAACAGCCAGCTGCCAAATAGACTCACCCAACTTCTATTATTTATTTTACCCAAAACTGTGAGGCAACAGCCCCACAACAAATTTTATTACCAAATAAAACAACTGTACATGGAAAGAGAAAAAGAATTTACAACCTACCTAACTATACAAGAAAGGATTCAAGGCAAGCTAGCTATCCAATCCAACACACAAGGTATCATGAGGCTTAGTTTTCATCCTATGCTTAAGCAGAGACATATCATGAATGAAGCAACCCCTCCACTTAGCAAAGGTAGGCCTCTCATGCTGCAGGAATATTTTGTCATTTCTGATCTTCAAATTTGCCGCATGCTGTGATCATCACCTCCATAAAGAACGAAATGACCTTCCAAATTTGCCAGCATGCTGTGATCATCACCTCCATAAAGAACGGTTTGGCAAACTCTATTCTGGCAGTCGCCACCAACTGAATATCATTACCTTCCCATTTGATCTGTAAATAATTCCAGATTCGCCGGTTGAAGTTGAATTGCTATTGTGTTTGACGTGATTTTGTACTTCTGACAAACTTTTATAATAGATCGGACGGTCCTAAAAAAATGTATTGATAGGTGGGCAGGGGGCGGATCCAGGATTTGACCAGGGGAGGGGGCGAACAAGAAAATGAACGTAAAAGCGACACACCATGAAATTTATCAAAGTCTTACGAGTGTACTAAGGACATCAAATTGTAACGGTATATGTTTTTCAACTGAAAAGAAAGCTACATTTCAACTAGTTTGAATTTTGATCGACGCCCGGGCCTATCAAACAAGTCAATAATCTCTTCAACGTTGATCTTTGCAGCTATGTCCTTCCCAATATATACAACCATGTAATGGCTAAGAAATTCGTCACCCATTTTATTTCGAATACGTGTCTTGATAAGCTTCATTGCTGAAAAAGCTCGCTCTGCCGTTGCCGTTGATACTGGGAGAGTGATGACGAGACGCAACAATCTATCAACCGTTGGTGGGCGAATATCGTGATTCATGTTGAGTTGTTTTGTGTTTTTGCTGTACAGGATGGTTTGGTCGACAGCGGCCCTTGCTTAAGAAAGGAAGATTTTTTTTTGAATGTTATCCAGACAATTATTGTCGACAGGTGGCGCGAACAAACTGATCGAGTCGCCTATTTTTCTTTTGAACAGACAGACAGAGTCATCTCCATTGTACCGGCCGGCAGCATCATGGCGCAAGGCAGCGAGGAGGTGCTGCTGTTCAAGGACGCGTCGGCACCGGTGGAGGCGCGTGTGCGCGACCTACTGGGCCGCATGACGCTGCGGGAGAAGGCTGGCCAGATGGCCCAGATCGAGCGCGCAGTGATATCACCCCGCGCTCTCAGGGAGCTCGGCGCCGGCAGCGTCCTCAACGGCGGCGACAGCGCGCCCGGCCACCGCGCCTCCCCGTCCGACTGGGCCCGCATGGTCGACGAAGCGCAGCGCCTCGCTCTCTTGTCCCGCCTCGCCGTCCCCATCCTCTATGGCACTGATGCCGTCCACGGGCACAACAACGTCTATGGAGCCACCGTCTTTCCCCACAACGTAGGCCTCGGAGCCGCCAGGGATCCGGAGCTTGTGCGGAAGATCGGCGAGGCGACGGCTCTCGAGGTTCGCGCCACCGGCATCCACTGGGCCTTCGCCCCATGCCTCGCCGTGAGTCAAATTCAAAATCCTTCCTCCTCTCCCGTTGGTCAATTCAAGAGCGGACCGCCCATTGAAGAGACGCGACCTAACCCTCCTCCTCCTCCTCGCGCGACCGCCGCCCCCCGTGGCGGCGGCGCGCCCGCCTCGCCCTCCCTCTCCTCCCTCCCTCGTCGCCGCCGCCGGCAGGGGCTGCCGGGGCGTTGCCCGTTGGCGCCGGCGGCGGCGGTTTTTCTCTCCCCGCGCCAGGTTCGGGTGGAGGCTGGCTCCATCTCCTGGCGGCGGTGCTCCTCTTGCGGCGGCGGTCTGGTTCCGGCCAGGAGGTGGCGTCACGGCGGCGGCACGCGCAGGGCTGCGGGGCGGCGCAGCGGCGGTGACGAGATGCTTCGGGGTGTGGCGCCGGCTGTGCCCTCCGGCCCAGATCTGGGCCCATCGGGCCCCATCTGGGTCGGGGGGGCCGGCCCGACCTGAGGTCCCTTCTGCGGTTGGAGGCAAGGTTGAGAATGCAGGGGGCAGCGGCGACGATGGCCGACCTTGTTGCAGCGTGGCGGCGAGCTTCACGGGCCCGTGCGGGCCCGACCGGACTCTATTGGGACTGGTGTGCCCCTTTGGGGGCTTTACGGGCCCGTTGGGTCCGGCCGGACCTGACGGAGACTGGTGTGCCCTGCTGCCGCGTCCGGTCGACTACCGTCCTCGGCGGTGGTGCTTGTTCCCTCCCGTCGGCCGCGATACTGCTGACCACGGTTCATTCTTCTCCTCAACTCCGTCTTGTAGACCTCGTGACGGCTACTTCGGTGAGACGACGATGGTGGCTTCGGGATCGTTTGGGTGCATGTTGGTGGGCGGTTAGTCTGGTGGTGTCGAGGCTTATCCTCGTGGGGCTCCTCTGCTACCGATCGTCCGGGGTGGTTGATGGGGTTTTCGGGAGAAATCCTTGTCGGTTCGTCCGACACCGACGGTGCCGCCTTCGGGTGGCATCCTTTCTTCCTAAAGGGCATCGTGGCTAACCTTCATCCGCTTCCTCCTGTGCCGGGGGAAACCCTAGGACCAGTACGCTGGTCCGGGTAGCAGTGTGGCTTCCCTTCTTGAAGGTGCTGCTTGGTACTCGTCGATTCGGTGCTTAGAAGCGTGGTGTGTACTTCGTCGGAGAGGGCGCATCGGTTACGGGTCACCGTCGCTTAGTCGATCCGCCTATGTCGTTCTTTCTTTCTTCTTTTCTTTTCTTGGGTGTGTGTTGGTTGTCGCCCCAGTCGTGTCTCTCGTTGTTTGTATCAGGTGGTTGCTATATTAATATAGCGGGGCTACGGCCTATTTCGTCAATTATGTCGTCTGCATTGTGTTGCAAGAAGAAAAACTGATGCAATGCATACGTTTCGGTCTGGTGGGTGGCTGATGTATATATGTACTCCAGGTTTGTAGGGATCCGAGATGGGGGAGATGCTACGAGAGCTACAGCGAGGACCCAGAGATCGTGTGCTCCATCAACACCCTTGTCACCGGACTGCAGGGTCAGCCACCGCAGGCCACCCTCATGGTTACCCCTTCCTGCATTCGGCTAGGTACTTACGTCTTTTTAGATTAGATTGGTACTCCCTCCGTTTCACAATATAAGATGTCTTCGATCTTTTCTACATTCACATGTATCTAGATATATTTTAATTTTAGTGTATATGTGCACTTATTTTAATTCGAGTCTACACAACATGTGAAGTATCTAAAACATCTTATATTGTGAAACGGAGGGAGTACTTGCTTCATTGATGTGATCAAACATCGGTAACATAAAAAGTTCGGACTTCACAGAAAAATTCAGAATAATATATGCTAAAATATTGAAAGAAATGTTGTAAATTCATCGAGCTATTGACATTTTCGCGTACTATGTAAATTCCAGTCAGCCCAAGGTTTGTCGAAATATAGGATTGAGTCGGTGTGACATGTATGTGCCCACAAACTCCTTTTTTTCAAAATGGGGGATTACTCAGCCGCTGGATCATGATGATGCACATGGCCTTATATAAAAATAACATTTAAACGCTACAAAATATTTAGCTTATTACAATTCAAATTCAAGGATCAGCCATAGTGGCTACATGAATCAACCAAGGAAATTCCGATAGAAAATGTTTCTAGACATAATGCAATCACGTAGCATGTTGCCATCTACCCTGGTTGAAAATAGCCCGAATGACCGTCATCAACCGAATATATCGGGAATCCATAAGTTCCTGTTGTTCTGGTTGGAGAAGAAAGGACCACATATGGATCCAATAAGTAGCATCGTGAACAACCTGCAAAAAATAGGCAGCTCCAGCCTTGTTAAAAACAACATCATTTCTGTAATTCCAAATTGCCCAAACAAAAACACAAGCGCCAATGCGAATACGAGTTTAGTTTTCTTATCAATCTCAGCTAAGCAATAGCTGCAATACTAGTTGGTGGCGAAATATTAAAAGTGAAGTGAAAGAGTCTCCAAATATGATGCGTAAAACGACATGATATGAACTAGTACTCCAAAGACTCATCAGACTGGCAAAAATCACAACGCGACCAAATTATCTTTAGTAACCAAAACCTTTCGGTGAAGAAACACGTGAAAATGTTCATCTTTAAGGGCAGTTTTAATTTTCAAAAGTACTTACGGAGGAAAGGTGTATGCATGCCCATGCATACAATCAGAATACATAGATTTGACCTAGAAAGCCCCAGATAGAATCAATTTCCATCTGAAAACATCATCACTATTTAATAGTGAAATCCCCATAAGTCTTTCTACCAAGTGTAGCCAAGTAGCCCACTTATTTCCGGTGAAAAAACTCTGAAATTGGACATTTGACCGAGGTGCATTTGATTTGTATAAATTGTTATTTTGTGATTTGCAGGGAGAATGTTATTGCTTGTGCCAAGCATTTCGTAGGTGATGGAGGTACTCACAAGGGGATCAATGAGGGTAACACCATTTGCTCGCAAGAAGATCTAGAAAGGATCCACATGAAACCTTACCCTGATTGTATGACTCAAGGGGTGGCAACAGTCATGGCATCGTACTCTCATTGGAATGGGGAACCATTACATAAAAGTAGATATTTGCTTACAGATGTTTTAAAGGGCAAGTTAGGCTTCCAGGTAGTGGACCCTAGTGTCTTGGGTTAATTGGTAGATTGATACAAGATTTGGTTGTGAACAGAGAAAATGATGACAACCTGCGTAAGCTCTTATTTCACAGGGTTTTGTGGTGTCAGACTGGGAGGGTATTGACAGGCTCAGCGAGCCTCGAGGGTCTGATTATCGCTATTGCATTGCACAATCAGTTAATTCTGGAATAGATATGGTATTATTCGTTATTTTTTCATATAAAATATATTCTGCAGCAACTGGTTCTTTTCCATCCGCTGAGAATTCTACAGATTATGATACCATTCAGATTTGAGAAATTCTTGGAAGATCTTGTGTTCTTGGTGGAGTCAGGGGAGATACCAGTATCACGGATTGATGATGCTGTCGAGCGGATTCTAAGGGTTAAGTTCATATCTGGGGTGTTTGAGCATCCATTTTCAGATCCGACTCTACTCGAAGTAGTTGGTTGTAAGGTAAATGCATGTTTGCATATATATTATTTAGCTGTTTTTGTCAATTCTTCTAATTGTTATTCTGGTTGAACTGTCTCTTACATTGGTTACCACTCACTATATATGGCATGCTAAATTTGTAATTTTGTAGGAACATCGGCAGCTCGCACGTGAGGCAGTTCGGAAGTCTTTGGTTCTTCTGAAAAATGGCAAGAATAAGAAGAAACCATTCCTTCCATTGGCCAAAAATGCAAATAGGATACTTGTTGCAGGCGCACATGCTGACAATATTGGATATCAGTGCGGCGGATGGACAGTATCTTGGTATGGAGACAGTGGAAGGATAACTACTGGTAAGCAAAAGAATTCAACTCCGCGAGAATATTAGGCATGACTTTTTCTAACTAAAGTTGCTGTTTACCTAAAAATAGACACCCACGGAGTTTTCCCCCCATGTTTTAAGTGCGATGGTACAGGAAAAATGTGATTTAAATTGAACTCTAAGATCGTTGCATCGGGGTGGTAGTTGCAATTTCTAGGCTCAAGGTGTTCCCTGTCTTGTACAATCAATTTATGAGTTTATATTTAAACAGCAGTGCAGCAACAACCAGTCGGCAACCAAGAAATACTGGACTAAGCAAATAGCGGGCACGTATTATTTAATAATAAGTTTATCATGTGTGGAAATAATGCTCAGCCCCAATGACTCTTTAATATGTGCATAACACTTTTTCTTTTTTAAAGCCTATTGGCATCACCATTTTCAGTTAGGTCTATTCATCAAAATATCTCCTAGTAAAATGTGTGCTTTGCATCGTACTATCATTTTTAAAACCATCTATTTAACTGTGCAATCGACAAACAGGTACAACCATATTAGAGGCTATACAAGAATCCACAGGAGTGGAGACTCAAGTTGTGTATGAGGAATCCCCAACAGAAGCTACCATTGAAACTGGGGAGTTTTCCTTTGCAATTGTTGTAGTTGGCGAAGTTCCCTATGCTGAAGGGTCGGGGGATAGAACCGATCTTAGTATTCCATTCAATGGGTCTGAACTGATTACCCGTGTTGCTAGTACAGTCCCTACCCTGGTGATTGTTATATCTGGAAGACCTTTGATAGTCGAGCCACAAGTTCTTGAGAATGTTGATGCTCTAGTTGCTGCCTGGCTTCCTGGAACTGAGGGCATGGGGATTACTGACTGCCTCTTTGGAGACCATGATTTTGTTGGCACATTGCCGGTCACTTGGTTTAGGTCTGTTGCTCATCTGCCTATAAATGTTGGAGGTGATAACTATGATCCATTATTCCACGTTGGATACGGGCTAAAATTAAGTGATGGAGATTTAGCATAATGTCATTAATGATTTGGTCATACATTTGAATCGTTACAATAAAGTTCCATGTATAATACATGGATAAGATGTATAATACATAATTTGCTATCTTATATTTGAGTTATGCATTCAACTACCAATAAGCATAAATACTTGAGTTTATACTCCTTGAGAAGTGAAGTATATTTACATATCATGTCGGTTTTGTGGTTTTGGTATGCTCATTACTTCTATAAAAGCTGAAGCTCTACCCGCCTCCTGCCCCGGTTTGCCCCCATCTGCCCCGATCAGCAATTCCTGGCCGTTGGATCATGGTAAAAAGTGAGCTGTCCATCTTTACCACCGTTGGATGCGGTGAATTCCTCTTTGCACTATGTGACCGAGGGGCACAGCGACTGGCCGCTGGGGCCAGTTTTCACTCGAGGTCCACAAATCAGTGGGCGTCTCACTCTTTTCCTCCCCGCTCGATGGGTGAACGCGTGGGACAAAACCAGACTCCGGGGGTGAAACCCTAGCCAATCCCTGCTCCCGTCTCCCTCCCCAATCCCCTCCCGTGGTTTTCTCCTCTTCATTCTCTCTGCTACAGAAGATGGCGGCGGCAGCAAATCCAAAGCCAGGCTGAGAGAGGCGGTCGTGTTGCGGCGTCCTGGCATGGCGGCCGCGGCGGCGGCGGGCGGCTGAGCCACGGCGGCCGAGCGGGATTGCGGCGGCGTCTGGGAAGGGCAGCGGTGGCCGGATATGGCGGCGGCGGGCGGCCGAGCCGCGGCCGAGCAGGATGGCGGCGGCGTACGGGGAGGGCAGGGGCGGCCGGGCAGAGCAGGGCAGCGGGAGCCGGCCGTGAGCGCACCGTCACCTGGGAGTTCTCGCTGGCCGCCGCCAGTGAAGACCACCGTTCGGTCCATCCGACCTCGATGCCAGTTCTTCTCCGCGCGACCAAGGTACACTCGCAGACTGGCTTCCTACCTGGTACGTGCACTTCTACAGCTTCTTCCTTTCTGCTCTATTCTTACGCGAGCTCTAGTTCACCAGATCGAGCGGTGGCTTCTCTCGTTGCCGGAGTAGCAGCGGCGGCGCGACAGACCGTGTCCCACCTGCCTAGGGTTCCTCTACGTGTCCCATGCCCAGATCCATCGTCTAGAAGCTAGGCATGAAGTGACCGGGTATGGATGCATCCAGATTCGAAGTGTTTTTTCCCGTGTTCTGTTCATGGAAACGGACACTTCTTTATGCTGGATGCTTGCAGTTTTTCGTTGGAATTTATCCAGATCCGAGAGGAGCACTTTTCCCTTTGAATTGGTCCTAAGAAGGGAATTTTTTTGGTTCCAATTTCCAGACTGACAGGAGGTTCGGGAAGAGCGTGCTGCCTCCGTCGCCTGGAGGATTCAGCACCTGTAGCTGCCTCGGCCGAGATCCTATGCCGTCGGCGTATGGGTGACCATAATTTGTTAGTTCCTGCAAATTGGTTCTGCTGGTTTCTAGCACATTTTAAATACAATTAAAATTGCACAAATTTTAAAATATCACAGAACATCACATATATAATCCAAACCATCATACAAATTCCAAATGACTCAAACACAATTCGAATTCATACAAACATTCATACAAACTCCAAATGACACAAACATAGTTCGAATTCATCCAAACATTCATACAAACACACCCGGACACATCCTACATCTCCTGAGAGCTCGAGGTACCGATATCTGAGTCCGATGATTCCTTGCCTTGGCTCATTTTGGTCATTCACCTGCATTGAGAAAGGGTAAACAATTAATAAGCATGTTGAAAAATAAATACTAAGCATAATAAAGACATAATAAAATGTAGAAAATAAGAATAAAGATGTAATGCAATTAAGAAGAAGCATGTTGAAAGACTAAGCAAGTTGAAAAGTAAATACTACGCATAAGGATATAAAAGACCCTCACCCGAATCATCAGTCTCATAATTAAGTCTTGGGTTCTCATCATCACTATCAACATCACTATCACGTGTGTAAGTTGGAACCTCATCGCACGGTGGTGGCTCATCATCGTCATCACCTTGTAACTTGTTGAGCATATCTATGTCCTTTACATCCACCACTAAGTCGCCACCTATCCGTGCATTGTCCTCGCGGTCCTCAAGACCTTGTATGCCAAAGTCCCCAAAGGTTTGTTCCTCTTGATAGAAAATCCCCTCGTATGTTTTAGGGTCAATGTTGTTGTAATCGTCTTCCGAGGGCATGGGTAGCTTACCATGTGGCGATACATGGAACACGACTTCCCAGCCAATGAGTCCCTCTTTCTTGCATGGGTAGGGCAAATAATAAACTTGCCTAGCATGGTGAGCCACAACAAAGACATCGGATCCATGGTAGGTGGTTGAAGGCTTAACTTCAACTAACCCAATGGAAGGGGTACTTTTAAGTCCAGCCACAGGGTTGAACCAGTGGCATTTGAACACAACGAGCTTGAGTTCTATGTTCGTGTTATTGAAACATGAACATGCAACACATATGAAACAAATGCTGTCATTTACACACGGTATACATCAATCTATGAGTAAGAAATTACTTCAAACATGAACATGCAACACATATGAAACAAATGCTGTCATTTACACACGGGTATACATCAATCTATGTGTAAGAAATTTTTATACCTGCACTCAAGCTCTGCTGCCACTAGAGTAGGAATCCTGCAAGCAAAGGGACTTTTTTTAGTCCAAATAACAAACAAATAAAGCTGCTGGAAAGGAATTTCAAAAAAAAAAAGCTGCTGGAAAGGGCTTCGGTAGGAGAGAGAGCTCCGACATGTTGCAACTACAATGAAATGACATTGTATGTGATTGCACAAATTTTACCATCATCAAAATTAATTTATTACAAGCATGTTAAGCATGACTACACAATTTCAGCACATCACACAAACATAGCACAGAAACCATATATACGGTACCGCATCTACAGAAATTTGAGGCCAAAATATGCAATACGGGTGTGGAGATGACGAAGGAGATTCGGGCGTCCATACCTCACCTAGTAGCTGCAGCGCCGAAATCCGATGCACCGGCCGCCCGAGACCCCCAATCCGTCCCTGCAATGGGGCATCACACGCATCAGCTCGAACGGACAGAAGGAGGCGGGGCGGGGTCGCCGCCGGGAAGCACGAGGCGGGGCAGGGTGGCGCGGGGAAGAAGGAGGCGAGGGGGAGGGAGGAGGCGGGGCGGCGTGGGGGAGGGCGGAGGCGGGGCGACGGTGTACCGAGATTCGCCACCGCGATGCGGTCGCCAGGACGGAGAGGAGACGAGGCGGGGCAGGGTGGCGCGGGGAAGAAGGAGGCGAGGGGAGGGAGGAGGCGGGGCGGCGTGGGGGAGGAGAGAGAGGGCGCTTACCAGCCGCCGCCGCCGCCGGCAGGTGCGTGAGGAGAAGGAGGATTCGCGGACGAGCGAGCGAGGGAGGTCGACTGGACACGGGCGGGTGGGGTGCAGATGGGTAAGTAGATAAGGTGGAGCTAAGCCGTCGGCGTAGTCTTTTTTCCTTTTTTTCATATTATTTAATTTTAATATTGTAAACCATTATAATTTATTACATTATAAATTTATAGAGTTTTATTATAATTTATTTTATTATATGGTATGACCATACGCAAATTTTTGAGTGATTCCGGCACTCTAGCTATCCGGTTTTATTGAAACCCTAGTCCGGTGGGGCCCGCATATCTACCCCCGAGCTTGGACATTTACAACACACAACACACTTGTGTACATATGGTATGGCACAACCTTGGTTTGGGTGGGGTTCCGACGCTCCGGGGCCCCGCTTCGGCGAAACCCTGAATCCGCTGGAAAACCCTAACGTTTTCGTCTACCCCCATAGATGTGCGTTGAAAGGGGTAGGCCAGTGGACTTTTTTGCTTGGTTGTGTTAGGTTAGGCCATAGGAAGGTGAGAAACCAAAGTCTACCCCAAATCAACACAAGATTCCACCCGGTTCGCCCGAAAGGGGAGTTTTCACCTCTAAGTGCAGGAACTCACTAGAGAGAAAGTGAAGCCGGTCACACCCCGGAGTAGGATATTGCACATTTACAACACACAACACACTTGTATACATATGGTATGGCACTACCTTGGTTTGGGTGGGTTCCGACGCTCCGGGGCCCCGCTTCGGCGAAACCCTGAATCCGCTGGAAAAACCCTACCGTTTTCGTCTACCCCCATAGACGTGCGTCGAAAGGGGTAGGCCAGTGGACTTTTTTGCTTGGTTGTGTTAGGTTAGGCCATAGGAAGGTGAGAAACCAAAGTCTACCCCAAATCAACACAAGATTCCATCTGGTTCGCCCGAAAGGGGAGTTTTCACCTCTAAGTGCAGGAACTCACTAGAGAGAAAGTGAAGCCGGTCACACCCCGGAGTAGGATATTGCACATTTACAACACACAACTCACTTGTATACATATGGTATGGTACTACCTTGGTTTGGGTGGGGTTCCGACGCTCCGGGGCCCCGCTTCGGAGAAACCCTGAATCCGCTGGAAAAACCCTAACGTTTTCGTCTACCCCCATAGACGTGCGTCGAAAGGGGGTAGGCCAGTGGACGTTTTTGCTTGGTTGTGTTAGGTTAGGCCATAGGAAGGTGAGAAACCAAAGTCTACCCCAAATCAACACAAGATTCCATCCGGTTCGCCCGAAAGGGGAGTTTTCACCTCTAAGTGCAGGAACTCACTAGAGAGAAAGTGAAGCCGGTCACACCCCGGAGTAGGATATTGCACATTTACAACACACAACACACTTGTATACATATGGTATGGCACTACCTTGGTTTGGGTGGGGTTCCGACGCTCCGGGGCCCCGCTTCGGCGAAACCCTGAATCCGCTGGAAAAACCCTAACGTTTTCGTCTACCCCCATAGACGTGCGTCGAAATGGGGTAGGCCAGTGGACTTTTTTGCTTGGTTGTGTTAGGTTAGGCCATAGGAAGGTGAGACACCAAAGTCTACCCCAAATCAACACAAGATTACACCCGGTTCGCCCGAAAGGGGAGTTTTCACCTCTAAGTGCAGGAACTCACTAGAGAGAAAGTGAAGCCGGTCACACCCCGGAGTAGGATATTGCACATTTACAACACACAACACACTTGTATACATATGGTATGGCACTACCTTGGTTTGGGTGGGGTTCTGACGCTCCGGGGCCCCGCTTCGGCGAAACCCTGAATCCGCTGGAAAACCCTAACGTTTTCGTCTACCCCCATAGACGTGCGTCGAAAGGGGGTAGGCCAGTGGACTTTTTTGCTTGGTTGTGTTAGGTTAGGCCATAGGAAGGTGAGAAACCAAAGTCTACCCCAAATCAACACAATATTCCATCCGGTTCGCCCGAAAGGGGAGTTTTCACCTCTAAGTGCAGGAACTCACTAGAGAGAAAGTGAAGCCGGTCACACCCCGGAGTAGGATATTGCACATTTACAACACACAACACACTTGTATACATATGGTATGGCACTACCTTGGTTTGGGTGGGGTTCCGACGCTCCGGGGCCCCGCTTCGGCGAAACCCTGAATTCGCTGGAAAAACCCTAACGTTTTCGTCTACCCCCATAGACGTGCGTCGAAAGGGGGTAGGCCAGTGGACTCTTTTGCTTGGTTGTGTTAGGTTAGGCCATAGTTGAAATAAAAACACACATATACCCCAACTCTTGCGAAGATTCCCCCCGTTCACTCGATGTGGGAGTTTCCAACTATATGCCCAAGAACTCGCTAAGGAAACAATGATGCTCGTGAAGCCGGTCACACCACGGGGCAGGATAAATTGAGCCATATATTTAATATTTATGCTGTAGGTGTATATTACATGTGTTGTTTTTATTTATTTTACATATATATGTTGTAGGGTCGGGTTCCGGAAGACTCAAACCGTTATTTTATGCGGGTGGGATACCGTAATTGGGAGGGAAATGCTAGATCCAATATATATATAAATTATACCTACATTAAATATTATAGATCCAATTTATATATAAATTATACCTACATTAAATATTACATAGAGAAATAAATAAATCTAAATTAATTTATAATTAGTTGGAAAAAAAAAACAATTATACGCCGACGGCCTTTTATACGCCGACGGTAGCCGTCGGCGTATCAGGGCAGCAAAAGGCCTCCCGTTTGAGCTCCGTCAAGGATGGCGTTATACGCCGACGGCAGCCGTCGGCCTATGTAGGGCTACGCCGACGGGGTTCGCTACGCCGACGGCCGCGTTCGTGGCTCCCCGATCTCGTCTTATACGCCGACGGCCCCGACCCCGTCGGCGTCTTGTGGCTTTCCTGTAGTGAAAATTCATCAAATCTTTAATTTAATGCCACAGGAAGTTGATTTGTGCACCAACGATTGGCAAGCATGATGTGATGTGGTAACGAAGAGTGGGCTAGGAAGAGGAGAAGAAGGCAACTACGAGCTCATTTTTTTAATCTTCATCCACGGGTCATGGTTCATCTCCCTTCTTCTTCCCACCAAAATTGATCATTTAGAGTAATTTATTTCTCTTGCTATGTGGTTTATATTTGTGGAGGCTAGAAATATGTTTATATTCTGAGGATGCTAGATTTTCGTTTAATACTCTGCTTGATGAAATTATCGAATGATTTTTTTTGTAGGTGTATGTGACTGAAAGTGTACTATCTTAGACAATGCGGCATCGGTTATTGCTGCCTCTTTCTCTTTGGAAGGTGTTGTCCCTGGCCTTCAAATGGCGTACTATGGAAATTTCTAATGTGTTGTTCTCTTGTATTATGGTGAATTGGGAAATTCCATGTATTCAAGCATTTTGCTCAGTCTAATTTTTGATTTAAGGTAATTTCACTTACCTGCTTGATTTCTGTTAAAGAAGAGTGAGCTCATTCATGAACTAATGGTGATTATATTGATTATTATTTTCTCTCCATGATATCATTGTGCTTTGGAGGGCTAAACTTTCGACTAATGATATCACTATTTCCATACTTAATTTATAGCTGCTGCGTAGAGGCATCCAATCCCAACATTACAGTGCATCATAATGATCAGTTTGCTAATAAGTAACTTTGTAGCGTTAGTGTATCCGCGATTCCAAAGGAATATCACCATTTATTTTGAAGGGATTGGTGTTGAATTAATTCATGCGTCTTTAAGTGAACAGCTTCCACTGCATAGTTGCTTTCTCTCCTGTAGTGGTAGCTTATCTTATTCCAAGGAAATCATAGCTACTCGATTATGTTTTTTCTATAGAAGTAGTGATCCTGTGGCAACATGTCTGAAAGTAAATATTTCCTTGGTGGTTTCATAATCTGCGGTATCATATTTACATGTACTTTGTTTATTATTCCGGCCACATTTTATTTTTGATAGCCTGCTACTGCATCTTGACTCACTCTGTTGCTCATGGCTGATCTATATTTTTTATGTTCTTTACTTCTTTTGCTCATGTGTTTGCTTCAAACCATTTCGTTATGTACAAGTTGTTTTGCTAAAAGAGAAAGCAGGAGCAAGATGAGAGAAGGAACGGTGTGATAACTCTTTATCGGCCACGACATACCGTTGTGAGCTCCCATCTCTGCCTTCTACTGCCGTTGCTACCTCCTCCGACTGCTGCTACTGGTACATTTTCTTATTCTCAGTCAATAGTTACCAGTGTGTAGTTCTGGTTATTGGTTTTTTATCACATGATGTTAGTGTTGCATAGTTTCTATATATATATTCATATTTGTTCGGTGTTGTTGCATTATAGTGTTCACCATTTCATTTCATGGTGGCAAGACCACTATCATATGTTTAAATTTTTGGTTTCATAATGGTGTTTGGTAAAATAAAGCAATCAGGTTGTTAAATCATTTTTGTTATGTGATGAACTCTTAGTTATGGTTATCCATGTTTATTGCATCCACACGAAAGCCTAGAAGATGGTATTTAAACTTTGTACAAAATAATTTCTGTTTTTGTTGCCTAATTCTAGCTTCTTAAGTGTGTCTCTAATCTGGCCTGCAGCTTTTTTTTATTCGTTTGATAGATCTATCAGGGGTGGAGCTGGACTAAAGTTTAGCCTGCTGCATTTACCTGGTTCAGTTTAGGTCACCTTTGGTGCACATGGTGTATTTTCTATTCTCCGCACTTTAGATCGAATATTTATGGTACCATCTGACTTTGTTTTCTTAGAAATGCATCTCGGAAAATGATGTATTTAGCTTTATTTGAACTCTGAACTGTTGTTTAGCCTGTTGTGGTGATGAAGAGCCGACATGGAAGAGGAGAAGAAGGCAGCGACAAGCCCATATATTTATTTATCGTCAGCCCCAGGTCATGAGTCATTTCCCTTCTATTCCAACCGAAAACATCATATTATTTGGGTGATGGAAAGTAATTTGTTTATTGAGTCATACTGGTTTTGTGTTTAACTGTAATAACTATTGGCATGGAAGTGCACAAAGGGACATAAAGATCTATTGATGTTTAGTCTGCATTTGTGGTTAATTTACTTACTGACACTGGTAGAATCCTTGGATGTTTTAGACTTTGTACATGTATGGTGCTTTCTTTGTTGTAAATGTTTGTTTTTACATATTGCTAAATCTTGAGCATTTTGCCACATTTCTTATTAAAAAGAGCTTCTGATGTCACACCTATAATCATGATGTCAAGATAATTGAATCTGTTGACTACTTTGTCAAGATAGTAGACCATGCTATGCTAGACTGGAGCTCACAAACATATGGTAAATATTATGGGTTTAACAGTAGTTTATTGTAGACTACTTTATCTCTCAAGTATACAGCTAAGCACGGTTTAAAAACAGCTGTGTGTAAGACTAATATGGTTGTATGACAGTTTCGTGATGAGTGGTCGCATTTGCAAGATAACTTCCGAAAACCTCACTCCAGAATCGAGCACGGTTCATGACATGCACAATGCCACTCTCCTTGACATAGCCTCTGACTTGAGGAATCTGTGCTTGATGGAATGCCAGTGTATCAATTTTCATAAAGAAATAAAGAAAATTTGTGCTCAAGTCAGAGGCTGTGTGTAAGACTAATATGGTTGTATGACAGTTTCGTGATGAGTGGTCGCATTTGCAAGATAACTTCCGAAAACCTCACTCCAGAATCAAGCACGGTTCATGACATGCACAATGCCACTCTCCTTGACATAGCCTCTGACTTGAGGAATCTGTGCTTGATGGAATGCCAGTGTATCAATTTTCATAAAGAAATAAAGAAAATTTGTGCTTCTGCTTGCCTCAGGTAAAAATACTCTTAAATATGTTGTAAATGCATCTTTATTTCAAGCTAATTGTAGCATCAGAGCGTGTAATTGGTTGTAGTTGGATTCTTGAATTATTGTATCATGTCATGCTCCTCTTTGCTAATTGATAATTGCAGTTGTTCATTTTACCACTCTCGATTTTTCGTGTAGATTTGCCGGTTTACAGAACTGCAGCCATGTACAACTCACGTTCTGAATATAAGAATTGACCTTAGTGCTATATGGCATGGATTGCTGCCATATCTAACTTGGAAAGCAGAATCAAGGTACTGATTTATTAAGTGTAGTATCCCCATTCGCAGTAAAAACTTACTCATAAGGTTTAACTAGAATTTTCTTTATTTCTTTACAGGTCAAGACAGCATCATCGAGCCAAGCGATTATTGCAACATGGTTGAGAGATGCTTCTTCATTTTGTCGTCTTCTCTTCATTTCAGGATTTACAGTCATTCGTGGATTGGATTGAACTCACTGTGGCATGGTATGTAACCCAAAACCATAATAAGGACCTTTGTTCATGCATGGTTACTCTGACCTGTGTCTCCTTTGGGAGTTAGATAATCTATAAGCTGAACTCGGTTCTCAAGTCTCTTTTGTTCATGCAACAATAAGTTGCTTTTCTCTATTTGGTTGTTGTTCATTTGATTATTTTTAGTTCAGAAGATGATTCATACATACAATGTCGACAATGTCCAAGAGTTTACCCTTGCGTCATTAGTAATTCTACTTTTATCCATTGATGATAATGTTTGAATACTAGCAGATTCCAGTCTTAGTTACCCTAAATTTATTATTGGCATGTCTTTTCTGCCGGTTACCAGGATTAATGGTTTTGGTGATCTAATTTGGTAAGAACATAAAGGAGACTGAGTTGGTAAGGGTGGCATAGGAGCAAGTGCATAGCATATTGATTATTCAATGTTTCAAAACATGCTAAAATTTCTGAAGCTGCATATATTCTTTTCTGGTACTCTCTTATTCAATGTTTCAAAACATGATCGAATTTCGGAAGCTGCATATGATATTTTTTGTTGCTCTCTTATTCATAGTAGGTACAAACCGATAGCTATAATTCAGTCCTTTTAAAAGAATTCTAGGACAAATTACTTTATGAACCTCATAAAAAATATAATACGCCTTCGATCCTAATTGACTTTCTATATCTCTCCAGATCGTCTGACAGTTAGAACACATGTCGATGATACCTCTGTGCATCGAGAAATCAAAAATAGGATGATAGTGTTCATTGGTGATAGCCCCAAAAGGAGTTCTGTTATTTCTGTCGTGCCATTCCTTTGTGCTTAGTGTTCAGTTTGGGTTGATCTTCCAGTTAATTACTTGTTGTGTTGTGGTGTGAGGAAACGTACTTCTCTGTCACTCCCAAAGCATGTGTACTCTGATGATAGAGAGTACCTATATTAGGTACATTGTGTTCTCATGATCTTCAACGTGGGGTTTCTGGAAAGCTACCCGATTACCAGGGGGTTATTTAATTCTGGCGGATTGAATCTATAATCTTAGGTTTCTTTCTGTTTATGTTTGCATTAGCCTATGAAGCCCAAAGCATGTCAAAGTGATCAATCACAAATATATACTATTCTCTGGTGTATCCATACTAGCATAATGGGCCAATACGAATAACTCACTCACTTTCACTCTATTGTGTAGTAGCTAGAAGTGTCACAGGTCGAGCCCTGGAAATAATATGGGGAGAATCACTTAGCTTTAGATTTTAGATTTTTTTTGTAAACAACCCTTAGATTCTGAGTCAGTTGGAAAGACAATAACTCAATAAAGCTTTTTTTTTGCTTTGGCACTGCAATGGATTTGATATAATATTTCAAGTCTTATCTTTAGAGCTACTGTGGATGCTTTAGATTCAAGCTTTATCTTTTGGTACTGTTTAGCATCTAAATAATGTTTGCGTGTGGTTTTTGGTGTTCTCTATTTCAACTGGATGCTTTCTTCATTATATTTCAACTGAATAAGAGACTGCAGCAGCCATGAAACAGAGTCGGCTGTAATGCAACACCATATCCAAACATTCCACTAGGAGATTCCCTCTTTGAGACACAATCACCACAGTCCGACAAACTTCTGGTGCTCTAATTTTACTGAATGGAGATTTAACTCAATAGAGGTCCCTACACTACAATAATTTATTTGCAGTTTCTGCAGTTTAGTGATTATTATACATATATAAAGCTTCAAGGTGTTTATTTATGCTTGAACTTCCCTCGTTACTTCAGATATAATCTGCATGGTATTTATCTCTATGGATTTACTGTGCTTTGATATGTGCATTTTGCAGTGGAAACTGCGAGATGACCAACCATGCCAGGAAGTCCAAATCGACAGAAAGTATACGGAAATCGTGTGGTAATTAAAGTCTTCCTTTCAGTTCTGCTTGATTACAAAATCCTGGGTCATCTCTATCTATGTTCACTTTCTATCTTTTGACGGTGTAGGTATGGCGCTGCAGAGATGGATGAGTATGCCAAGCTGAGGTGAGCTGCCGCTAGCCCCTCAATTCTATCTATAGTCTTTGGATCTTTGTTTTGGTCAGCATGTGCCCATTTGTTGACTGTATTGGATGGTTATGTGCATTTGTCGGTAGTCGTATGCTTGTTGGGGATTCAGTAATGTACCACTGTAGCTGAAATTTTGAATGAGTCGTCTGCCATTGTTCATATCACATCTTCCTTTGCTAGAAGGTGAGCTGAGGCCTCAAGTTGCTGCGGTCCATAACAGGTTGTTATTTCTGTGGGGGTCAGAGCTAACTTTTTCAACTATAATACAGTAGTCAGTGCATGAGACAGAGATAACTCATGTTTGATCGACACCTCCACATCACATAGCTATATTTTCCTGAAATTAAGTATCTCAGTAGAATATGGTTGACACTTACTTTCCTCCACATGTTATTCGTCAAATGTTCTTCTCATGGATCTGATAAACTTGGTGAGATAATGTTACGTGTCGGGTATTTCCATAAGATGCTCATGGAACTTCTTTTATTTCTTGGTTTTTTTTTGGGTGGGTAACTCCGCCTACCATCTGTATTAGTTGGTAGCCGGTTCCAAGCCCGTGTAAAGGAGGAGGACCCGTTTTTCGGGTCAGCTTATTCTATGTGCTTTATTTCTCTGATCTAATTAGATGCTAAAATTTGTTTCTTGTGGTTGCATGTAGATGTGCTACTGCTCTGTTCTTTTTTGAATTTGATATATGTCTACGTCTAAACTTTGTCGATGCATGCCTGCTTATTTACATAGTGCAAGTGCGACGTTCAAATTTCCACTGTTTCTGAAACTATCAATTCAGACATGGAAATGAAATGATTCTTTCTGTTTACATAACTTTCGGTATCAAATGATGACATTGCTTCATACAGAGTATGGGTTTTTATATGCTATAAGTTAAATGAATACAAATAAAATTAATTACTTTTCACCAACAAATAAAGCGTGTGGCAACAATATAGTAGTTGCATCTGGTAGTTGCGCAGTCGCGCAACGGGTCATCTAGTTCTAAAGAAAGCATGAGCTGAGTCCTTCATGTATGCGAGAGAGACAGAGAGAGAGTCAATTCTTATGGATTACTAGTTGCATTCCCGTGCGTTGCCACGGGCCCTACGTTTTTTGTCCACCGGACATGTAAACATAATCTACATAAATATTAGACATATTTTTAATTAACCGACATATGTGAAGTACAAACTATGAGATGAACTGATTGTATTTCCTCCTGAAAACACATAGGTCTCCATGGATGACCAGACACCTATGAAATATCACTAATTAATTATACATCACCTCGAAGCAACATATACACGAGCAACCACTCAATTCACACAACATATAGCCAAATTTTTTAGTCAGATTGTCTGGTTGGATCCGTTTACAAATTTGCACGTACCTAACTCACTTGTTGCAACATTTTTTCTGGATCGGAGGGAGTACAAAAAAATATGGAAAAGTTTTTCTACATTTTCTGACATTACAACAACATTGTCTGGCCATTGACCTAGGCATGCTCTAAAGAAAGATGCAAAATCATGCACTCATGTGATTGTAAACCTGAGACAGTAGCTAATAAGTGCCCGAGTGCTCTCAATCCCACTCGCCAACCATGATGTCATCTTTCCAATCAAAGGGGCGGAGGAGTGCCAGATCCAGGGACGGGACAGGAAGCTGGATGCGAACGAATAAAAGCGAACTGAGATCATGTCGGATGGTGGAGTTCCTTGGTGTCACACCCAGCTGTGACCTGAGTTTCAATTCTAACAGTAAAACATTAACATCAAGTCAGCTAGCAATGCATATCCCAACTTACTGGACATACATGAAGCATGGCTATCAACTTTCAGCTCCAAATCATCGCTTAGTAAAATTTCAAGACTTCAACGCACTGAACTTCTTCATCCATGAAAAAAATGATGTTGCAGGGGCAGAGCATTGCGTATAATTTGTTCTCCCAAAAATTACCTAAACTTCATTCTACAGTCAGATCTCCTAACATAGGCATAAAATTGCTCATAGCAAGATTAAAACAGCAAAATTACTTAATAAACCTAGAAGCTTGAGCAGCCTGTAATAGTACCACTAATATATACATATATATAGACCGAGAGAATTGGGAAATTTTACATTGACGCTTGGCAGTAGTGCATAGTATAGTGCTCATCAGTCTTGTTGTTATGAAGCGAATGACTAAGGCATGATGAACTTGTATCAGCCTATGCCCCTAGGTGGAAATAATAGAACTCTATTATGCCATGGTGTATCTGTTTTCGCAAAAAATAATAGAACTCTATTAAGCCAGCCAATGGCGTTGAAATTCCATATGCCTTTTCATTTAGTAGAAGGCATACACTACACGCCTGTAACTATGGATAGATGGATCGTCGCAAAGTTCAACTAGGCTTTTCCCCTCGCTCCTGCTCGCCCCTGCGGCGACAGGGGCGAAACCCTAGCCGCCGCCTCCCCGTCCCACCTCCACCTCCTCCCCTCCTTTGCCGTCGCCGGGCAAAGCCCGTGCGGTGCCAGCGGCGGCGGATCTTCTCTCCCCGCGCGCCAGGGCGTCCTCGCGGGACGGTCGCGGCTGGCGGCGGTGCGGTCTGGTCAGTCTGTGGCGTCGCTCGTCGGCGACTCCGGTGGCGTGGTGGTCTTCGGCGGCGAGGGCCGCTCCTCGCGCTCCTGAGTTGGTGGTGGACGGCCCCTTCTTGCGCGTGGCTCGACTGGCGCGGTCATGGCGGCGCAGTAGGCAGGCGACGGCGCCCCTCCTCTTCTCACGGGACGGCTTCCGGACGGGCCGAGCTGGGCAGTGCAAGGGCCGGGACAGGGTCCCAGGCCCTCAAGCCCATGGCCTCGCTGCAGATCTCGCGCGATGCTGGCAACCAGGGGGTCGTCGGCCGCGGATCTAGCGTTTGAAGTCTGCTCTCCACGGATCTGGATGGTGGAGTGGTTGCAGGTCTGGATATACCGATCTGTCATTCCCCCTTCTTTTGACTATACCTCATTTCTCATTTACTTACAAAACATTTCTGTTGTACTTACAAAAGGAATTAAGACTTTTATGCAGTAATAAATTAACAATAAAAACATTTTCCCTTGAAAAGGAGCAGCAGCAAGAAAACATCTGGCCCTAAAAAAGTGACAATAATGGTCATATTCTACTCTTCCATAGAACAGAGACCTGTTTGTAAGACTGAATCACAAATTAAAGCTCCAAAATGACAAGATGAAATTTAGCAATGTCTAGGATGTTTTCATGGACATCATTACTACTCACTGGTAACTGCAAGAGCTATATAGGAAACAACACAAAACGTCATTTTCTTTCCACCTAAATGGAATTTACCAATGCAAGAATAAGAAATATGCAGTCCGCAAATACAATTATCACTACAGAAATTTAGCAAATCGTGAATAACCATTAACAAACAACGATTTTCCTGCAATAATAGACGCAGACCAAATATTTAGGAATTTCAGTACATTGGATGCCGAGGTGGCAATCGAGTAGAGAATAAGACAGTGTGCAAACATGTTCCTTTACCATAGAAAAAGATATTGATCCAATAGCCCAGCAGGGAGTAGTGAAGTTATTTTCAACCCCAGTCTTCAGAATCTCAATTGCTTTGCCAATTTCTTTAACATCTGGAATAAAAAATTGAGCAAGATCAAAACACCAACTTATATGGCTGGCAACAAAGGCCTCATACATTGTGGCAATTGGATTTTTTTTAGTTTGCTTGGTCCCAAATCTATCTCTAAATCAGCTCTCAAGGTTATCCTACTTACGCCGATTCACCACAGAAGACAACATAGAACACCAAACAGATGGAATGGGACAATGATGCACTACCACATAAGGCTCCGCTGGTATATTACCATGTATCTTCCATCTGCAAAAAACCAACAAAATGAGCATCAGGACATGATAATTAATTTTGACAAGAACAGTTTGATCCCATCGGATGAATGTATTACCTCATGAAATAATCTAGCTACTAATTTTCCAAGTAACATTTGTAACATAGAAATGCAAATATCAGGTTGTATCTTTTATCCACCTGCTGAATGTATCAGCTAAAGAAAAAAAAGATTCATAAAATCTAATATTGTGCAATATAACAATTGAAAGATTAAGATGTAAACATCAAATAGCTAGTATCATTTGCAGCATTAATCAAGGACATGGGGTAGCAGTAATACCAGAAAACATGTCAATAAATGACCTTCAGCCTTCGAGTTGGTCGCGCTAGGTCTGCCACAGGCGAGTCATAATGTAGCGCTGCCGCCACGGTCAGAGAGAAGGAGCTGAGGAGAGGAACGGAGATGGGGTTTCAAGGGCTTTTTTTTTTGTCGGGCAAAGGTGAGCGAAATTACGAAACACTTGGCAGGTTTTCTCCGTTTTCTTGGGCCTTGGCCCATCTGTGTTCACGAGGGAAAAAGCCATGCCTAGCGTTTGATCTACTCGTCAAAAGCAAATTTCAAACCATCGACCGAGTGCGACGGATTTGACAAAATTCGTTCAAAAAAGGGGCAAACATCGGTCTGAAATTCAGAAGTTACAGTCGACGAAACTCGGAACCAAACACGGGAATGTAACCTACTCGTCGACGCGCATATTTTTCGTGTACACTTTATTTTAAATCGAGCAATATTTGTGTTGATTTTAGATTCACAGCCTAGTCAATCCACGTGGGTTCTCGTTCCCTTTTTCACTCGAAGGAAGGAAGTGGTTGTGGAAAAACGGCCAAATCGGTCGTTTCTCCAAGTCTTCTTTAATGTTCGTGCTGGCCCCAACGCAAAGCGAGATCAGGGAACCAAACACGCCAAACTTGCATGGAACAGTGGAAAACGAGGTCTTCTCAGATAACCAAACACACCCACTATCTTACCAACCTACGGATTCCATTTCTCTCCTATCTAAAAGAAGAAAAGCTTCGTTCCTCCCTTTACATGATACTAGGCAACTTGGCGCGGCGTGTCGCCGCGCCCGTGTGGTTATTAATTGTGATTATTTTTCGTAAATATAATTAGTGAAACAATCTGTTATTGCTCTGAAGCCAATTGTATGTGCTGAAATAGATGAAATGTAGTAGACCAATGAAGTGAAACAAACTGTTATTGCTCTGAATCCAATTGTGTGTGCTGAAAGAGATGAAATGCAGTAGACCAATGAAGTGAAGCCAAATGTGGAGGGCTAAAAGAGATGAAATGAAGCTTGAAGCCAATTGTGGACGCTAAAAGAGATGGAATGCTTAGAATTTTGTAGCCATTTTACTGCTGCTCTAAAACCTGTGTAACATGAGCTGCCATGTAATTTATTGGTTTTGCCTAGTTTGTGTGGTTTAAAGCCTGAAGCAAAAATGACAATTGAAATATGATGTGCCCATCTTTGAAAAACGATGTGTATCAGCTATGTAAATCGAGGATGTGACAAAAGCATTTTGTCAGTTGTAAATTCTATGATGTGTTTGAACATAAAACTGAAGCAACGAATTAAGAAACACAAGTACTTCATATCATGAATACTTCAGTCATCAAAAGGTCACAAGAGTCATCAAAATCTCAGAAAAATATAAGGACTGAACTTCAAAAGCTTGCAGCCCACAACAGTAGCAGGTTGAAACATCATGTTTAAATTCTTAACAATTAATGTCAAAATGACCATACTCACTAACCCCTGTGGTAATCAAACATGGAGGCTTTTCTGGGTTGCTTAAACCCACTAAAATGTTGATTATGTTGTACCTTGCTGGTTGTGCTAGATTCTCGTGCATCTTCAACATTCCTCTTGTTTTTCTTCGCGACTTGATTTGTTTTAGCCTGATCAGGTTGCATTTTGCTAATTTCTTCAGCATGAACTGACAAAATGACCTCCAAAGTAATGCACTCACTTCCTCTCTCTGCATAATTAACATGAAGACATAAAATTTCCCAATTTAAACCTCTCAAACACCAGCTAAAACCATAAATAAAACCTCAGGAGGTGGAAATAATAAACAGCATTCAAATCAACCGAAATTTATTGACCAAATTGGCTCGATCATGATCGTAGCTAGTGAAGATATCCGCTGACGAAATGTGTTATTGTACCGTCCATGCATCAGCCCTCTGTCAGTTCAGCATGATCATAATGTAAGAGGACAGACCCAACAGAAAGGGAAAAAGAAAAGATAAATTGATGGGTGGATTTCACAGAGCAGAATTGTTTGCAATCTCATGCATGGAATGTACCGACAACGGTGTGATTAGAACTGTGATCTTTGCTTACCTGTTTTCTTTTAGCAATGTGACAACACCCTGATTTCTTTTTTTTAGAAACTAGTGGGGCAAAAGATTTGCCCCATTTTGATTAATTAAGAGAGAATGTTAGACACGAAGTCCAATAGTACAAGAACAACACGGCCACAACACAAAAGGCCTACTCTCCCGGAATTAAAACACCCAAACTTCTCGCACCCGCGAGAACCCAAAGTTTAGCTTCGAACTTGATCTTATCGAAGATGGTAGGCGGCGACGCGTGCTTGTTGCGGAAGACACGGGCGTTGCGCTCGTTCCAAACCTCCCAAGAGACAAGAAGCGTTATGGAAGCCATGGCCTTGCGATGGGGTAACACGCCCATAGTCATATGTCTCCACCACTCCATGGTTGAGAAGGTCGTCCACCCGGTGACGTCAAGGGCATGGAGGCCAAGCCAATTTTTGATCATATCCCAAATCCTAGAAGTGAACCGACAATGAACGAGGAGGTGAACGATCGTCTCGGGTGCCCTCTTGCAAAGGTGACATAGACCACAATTTTGTCGACCCCGTCGTGCTAGACGATCCGCCGTCCACACCCTATTTTGGAGACTAAGCCATGCAAAAAACTTGATTTTTGGAGGAGCCCAAACCTTCCAAACAAGTCTATTCATGTCGGTATGGACGATGTCACGGAATTGAGCTTGGTATGCCGACTTAGCCGAGTATACCCCATTGGCCGAAATGGTCCAAGTGATGGTGTCCTCTAAATCTTCATCAAGTTGAAAATCATGGATTTGAACACAAAGGTTGACAAATTGAAGAAGGTGTTGCATGGAGAAGCCTTCATCCATCTTAATTTTGTGGAACCAAGCTTTGTTGAACAAGGCGTCGTGGATGCACCAATTTTTCCTTGAGGATATCTTGAAAATGAGAGGAGCATTGTCCCTTGGCTTGCGCCCATATACCCAAGGGGCGTCCCAAAAAGAAGTCTTCTTTCCGTTGCCAATGGTGATCAAAGTGGAGGCATAGAAGAGGTCCATGTCCTCACTAGTGCAAGGGTTCTCCAAGCCGGCCCAAATCTTGGTGGGGTCATTCCATTGGAGCCATGGCCACCGAAGTCGAAGGGCCCTTGCGAACTTGTCCAAGTTTAGAATGCCAAGACCTCCAAGATGAGTTGGCCGACACACCGTCTCCCAATTTACCTTGCATTTCCCTCCCGAAACCTTGTCGGTAGCCGCCCAAAGAAAGGCACGCTCTATTTTGTTGATGTATTGGAGGGTTTCCGGGTGCACAATGAGAGGTGTCAATGAGTAGATTGCTTGAGAGGAGAGGACCGACTTGACAAGGGTTCCCCGCCCAATCGTGGTGATGTATCTCCCTTGCCAAGGTGGAAGTTTGCCGGCGCATTTGTCTTCAAGATATTGGAAGTCCCCACGTTTAAGCCGTCTAATTGATAGCGGGAGCCCAAGGTAGCGCATTGGGAAAGTCGTTTGCACCACCGGGAGACCTTGTAGGACGTTCTCCAAGTCAATGTTGGCACAACGGATGGGCACGACGGAGCTCTTTTGGATGTTTGTGCATAGCCCCGTGACCTCACCAAAACCGTGAAGGATCGCCGTAAGCTTTTGGATGTCCTCTTTTATTGGGGCCACAAAGATGGCCGCATCATCCGCATAGAGTGAAGTTCTCAACACGGTACCCCTCCCACGGATTTTGTGAAGTATCCCAAGATTGGTTGCCAACTCAAGGATTTGTTGAAGAGGGTCGATGGCGAAGACAAAGAGGAGGGGCGACAAAGGGCGCGGTCTTAGACACCCTGATTTCCATTACCTGAAGTTGACAGCTTATAAGTAGTGAGTGACAGAAAGCTTGTTTCACGCATGTATGAAATAACGCATGTGGTGGTATCGATCATGAGTTGTATAGATCCTATTTATAAGAAATTTAAGTAACGATCATGGTGCTGTCATTCTATTTATAAGAAAAACAGTAGCTAGTAGCTTCCGGCAGACGAAGAATACCTATGAGCGTTGCGTCGTCTTATACTTTACTGTTTAACATGGTTGCGTCAAGATGAATATGGCATATTCATTTTCTTTTTCTTATTAGTACAAACATCCCTAGTTAAGTACTTGGTTTAGTGCTTTTTCGTTAATTACGGGGGTAAAAAATGTCAAATATAACGATCACCTACAGCTAAAGAGACCTTTAATATTTGAAGTCCTGTTCCGCGATAATAAAATGTTAGCAGTCAACTTTTCCAAGGCTATGTTACTATAATGAAGCAAAGAAGAACTCAATTGTCAATACATGAGCATAAGTATAAAACAGATCAACGAAAGCAGTTCAATACCATGAACCTATATAGATCCTCTGCAATGCTAACAACCTATATAATTTCACTTGTATCTGGAGATGAAGTACATCATAAGGAGTCACAACTTGTAGACAATGGCCCTAACAAACCTATATTTCTATGCACTTGTCTCCAACAGTACCAATCGGCATAGGACAAAAATACAGTACTACATACAGAGCAACACAAGCCTGTAATGCATGCCTGAAAAAAATGTAGGAAAAGATGAATTGTTGAGATATAATTTAAGCCAAGTTTCACTATTGGTATCTGTAAGTAATGTTTTTAGATAGGATAACAGACAGTTTCATACCGAGAACCAGCCCAAGAATTGGCAGTTACTACTTTCCGGACAATAGTTGATCCGTTGATTAGGAGTTAAGTGCATAGAAATCAAGCCGTTGAGAAAAAAAAACATACACCACTACCACACGTGAAATTTTTGAGCTGAATGAATCCTTAGAACACAGGCGGCCATCGGGTGGGTGAAATCGGTAACATCGGAGACAACACAGTACACAGAGCTACACACAAATTGCAGCAAGAAAATAATAGATACCAACGCAGGCGTCAGACCATCGCCGAATGCAGGGGACGCGGCAGCCTCGCCTGGAGAATGACGGAGTTGGTGGTGTTGGGACGGAGGTGAGCTCCTGAGTGTCATCTCGTACTCCTTCTTTAGCCTCCCTGCCAACAAACCAACACAAAAACAATCAGCACGCCATTGTCTGCCATTGATGTCAGCTCACCATGTTCCTGGTCGCCACACTGCAATACAATGCAGATGGTAAGCAAGCAACTGACCGCTCTGGCCGGCCTTGGGCTTCCAGACGACCTCGATGGAGGCCTTCTCGGGCTCTCTCCCTTCCCAGTCCTCAGGCGGGGCCGTACACCGCCGCCGTCACCACCGTGTCGCCCTGCTAGCCTCGGGCCGACCTGTACGCCTGGTCCAGCGGGTTCCGCGTGCACGATTACTTCCGCAGCTGGTCCGCGTTCCTCCCCTCCGCTTCCCCCTCCAGGTAGGCGCTCGATAGGGGCTGGGTCGGGGTCGACGCCCGTGTGGATCTGGGGAGGTCGTGAGGTTGGCGAGAAGTAGGTGGGATGCGGTTCGGTTGAAGATGCCCGGTTGCCCTCCCACTCTTGCCCGGTGAGCCGGTCTCCCGTAGCCTTCCTCGACGGCGGCGAATCAAACCGACAACCGACGGCCGGAGGCGGAGAAGACGCGGTCGATCCGCTCGATTCCGACCGCCCCGGCACTCGGTCGTCATTGGGGAAGGGGAAGCAAGAGCGGTGGTTTCGGTGGCGACCTCCGAGAGGGCAGGAGGAGCTCCGTCGGGTGCAGTGGAGAGGAAAAAGAGGGCGTGGGCGTGAGGAGACCGGGACGACCGGGGCACGCCCTTCTCCGCCTGCGTCAAAAATCGTGCAGGAAGTGGGGTGACCGGTTGTCACCGGGTGGCCGCGCGTGCGCGCGGCCGCCAATTTTCGTGCGGAGCGGGGGGGTCACCGCCTGGCAGCCGGTAGCCCGTTGCGGCCCGCACGCTAAAAATCGTGCAGGAACAGTGTCGCGCGAGCGAGGCCGACGTGGCCGCATCTGTGCCGTCCAACGCGCGGATCGGACAGCTGTCGATCGCGCACGGCGTGGAGGCGCTGACAGGCCGCGATTATGTCCAGCTTTTATATATATAGTAGGTATAGGGTATATTTCGTCCAAACATTCTCGTCGCCGCCCTCGCGCTTAGTTGCTCCATCCGTTCAAGTTACTCAACGTACTGGATTTCGTTAGGACACCTCGTTGACCAATAATAACCACAAACAAACATTCTGGAGATACGGATTTAAAGCCATATGGATAGTAAGTAGAAATAGAGGTGACGAAGAAAGCGTCCAAAGATACCGGGACAAGCACATCTGACAACATTTTTTGGTGCCTACCACTTACGAACGGAATCAGCATACCCTTTTTTTTATTTTCTGCGGGTAACGAATTGGTACGCTTGCGCGGAGTGGTGATAAATGACCCGAGCTGTAAAGACAGTGAAGTTTCATCGAAGATCTTTGTCTCTAGAATATTGTTGAGGATGACAGGTACAGTAATAAGGAATAATACAAGCACCTGTGAATGAAAGCCGCCTCTGTATTTATGGTCAGCACCGCCTCTACTTCAACTCGTCCATACTAAACGAGTACTATAATGTTGTCGCTCTGTGTGTGCTGAGGAGGAAATGCAAAATCAAATTGCTAGAGCAGTTCCGGTCCATCAACGTCGTCGCAGTAGAGTACGCGTGACACAGGCCTGGTGTTTAGCGAAGTGCAAGCCAGCACAAGCCCGGCCCATCACTGTCACTACTGCTTTGCTCGGCTGTGCCCTCGAGCGAGCGAGCGAAGGGTCCAATACCAGAGCAGAGCACTCGGCGCTTACGCGGCGCCGCCGGCAGTAGCAGGCGGGGCCCACACGTTCGCGCATCTAGATGGGGATTGGTGAGATGAAGAGATGGTGTGTCAGTGTGTGGGGGCCACCCGAACATGGGCGTCATGTGGGATAAGGTTTCCCTGCCGGGTGGGTATCGCAGCCATCTGGCATGAGCTGTACGCATGCATTTCCGTGGCGGTCGCACTCGTATTGTATCGCTTAATTTTCTTTTTTTTGAGAAGATTACTGCATATATTAAGTACACAAACATAAGTGGTACAAAACGCAGAAATCTCGAGAAAGCTCGAGAAGACACAGGTGTCGCGGAACAAAGCAGAAAGACCAACGAAGAAAGGAAAAATTACAACCAGGTCCCTGCGAGAGGGACACGAACCACCAACACGCCCGGAGGCCGAGGTCGCACCATCGCCAGAAGCTGGCTTTGAGAGTCGAAGAAGGTCCCCACCGAGGCCGGCGAGGCACTGCCGCTGTGGCGCGTCGACCGGGGAATACCCCGTGCTTGCTCGGCATCAGAACCGGCCGCCTCCATCGACCACGTCGACGAAGCAGCACCGGCTCCACCACCACGAGCCACACACCTAGCACCATGGCACCAGATCTCCCGAGCACCGGCGCGGCCAAAGCCTTTGCCGGCGACGAAGCTCCTGCAGTTGCTCCCGGATCCACGAGCAGAGTCGGAGAAACCTCCGCCGTGACGACGACAGATCCGGAGCACAAAAAGCCAAGATTTGGGCGACGCCGTCTTGTTGCCGGCCAAATCTAGCCACTCCACCTCAAGATCCGAGACAGGCGACGGCGGCGAAGGCCTCGCATGACCCGGATCTGGAGGGATCTTATTCGGCGGCGCCGTCCACCTCACCGGAGCGCGGCGACGAGCACCCGAAACCCTAGCTAAGTAATCTTCCCCTAGACTACAGCTATACAAGGCCGGACGCCAGATCCATTGACCCCCCCTTCCACCGGAGAGCACGAGGCCCTCGGGGAAGAGGAGTCGCCGGAGCCGGCGCCAGCAATGAGGTCGCCTCCCTTTTCTCCTCTCCTGGCACTGTAGAAAGAGAGAAGGGAACGAACTTGCTGTGTGCTTGTGTCCGTATCGCTTAATTTTCTTCTCTTCTTATTTCGCTCTGTCACTTTCTATCGCGAGTCTGGAACAAAACTGGACCAAGTATACATATACATAGATAGATAGCGGTACCGTATTATTACGAGAAACTGACATGTGTAGGCACGCCAGCATTTCTAGCCCAGGCAGGGACTGGTGATCCTTTGTACTCCCTCCGTCCATAAAAAGATGTCTCAACTTTGTCTAAAGTTGCATGTATCTAGACATGTTTCATGTGTAGGTACATTCAAATTTGGATAAAGTTGAGACATCCTTTTATGAACGAGGGAGTATACCAGCGTGCCATTTTTCCAAATGTCGCAGTTGCTTGTGTTTTTTATTTTGGTATACAAACAGCGACGGGACGTATAATCAGGGTAACATCGTCCCAGCTTGGTAATTGACATTTTTGTTGTCATGGGAATTAAAATTTCATTGCCAACAATCTCACTCGCAACTCACCTACTAGCACGAATCATAGTGCAAATTCAACGGGAAAATAACCTGATTGAGCTCTAACGTTGAATAAACGGTTTATTAATTCAACTCATTTATAAATCAAGATTTTTAGAGTACAACATAGAAGTAGAATGAAATTACCACTAACGCAACATCTAATCCCACCTTAGTTATGACATATAACACACTCGTGGATCAGACTTAGATTTTTAAGAAAATTTTGATGATCATTTATACCATCTAAAGAAAATAATGAACGTGATAGACAAGCATCAACATTCAAGATCAACCGATCATGTTTAGGAAACATTACTCTTAGAAAAAATGACTAGGAAACAAAATTTGACTTGTGGCCAATAATACACGTGATAGAAAAGCGTGATAATTTTGTGAAATAATGTTCAACTCATGGGAAATCATTATCATTATTATGGATAGAAAACCAGAGTTTCTACCTTCTCTTTTCTGTAAAGCATTTTTTTTTTTTGAAGGGAGTTCGTGTACACAAGATCAGAAGATCGAACGCACCCACACGAACAGAGGGAAGAAACACCCCACGCACGCCGAAATCGGCACCACCAAACAGCAACCCTCCGACGAACACCAGCAGCACGCCGCCGGGAAGGACGGAGGCAAGCTCACCTCGCACCAGAGCCACCAGCTCGAACAACCTTGTTGAGTCGCTGCAGAAACCAACTGACGCAGGCGCCAGCATCTTGCCGTTGAACGGACATCAGCTCCGAGCCGCCAGCTCGCCCTCGCCGTCTCACGCCGGAGACGAACACGAAGACGCCCTCCATCTTCCACTGCACCCGCCGAGATCGCCGACGAAGAAGAGCTTCCCGCCTGCAAACTCCCACGGATCTTCAACAAAAGCACCACCCACCGCCGGAGTGAAGGGCAAAATTGTTGTGAGGCTTTATTATTTTTAGCTGAAAAATGCCCAACAAGGGACATGGGAGAATCTATCATCGAGAAAGTTGTCTTCCACTAGAAGACATATATGAATAAGACACGCTGGTTCAAACCGATGTTTGATTCACGGTGAAATGGAGAACAACTACGACCATCCTCGTAACCATTAAACCATGTATTTATTCTCTTAGTATACATCCATAATCTTATATGGTCGCAATAACCCACACTTGACTTTCTAATTTTACTACTTCCCACGACACCAATAAGAAAGCATGTGCTGCATTTATAAATTATTTTAAATCACTTGGAAGAAACTAATTTTTTCCCTGCAAATAATCCTCTTTCACTGTAATAAGTCAAGTCACAGTCCTCCGAACGCCGATTGTGAATGTTTTTTGGTACTTTTTCCCTTGCAAATAATCGTAGTGAGTAGTACTTGGACAGATTTGTACTATAGTGTTGATTTCAATAACTCGTCATCGTGGATGACTCTATCATCAGTAGTCCCAAGTAGGAGCAAAGCTAGTTATGCTTGGAATCTTCCATTTGTAGGTAAGCGCTCTAGCCAGTGATACAAGGCGTGGGAAAGACAGAAAATTCACGAAACCGTACTCTCGAAATAGAGAATTGAGAAAGCTAGCGCTAGGCTAGTGCAGGTCCGCAGACGCAACCGGCTAAAATTTACTCAAAATCGGGACGCATCCGAAAAAGCTCCTTTGCCACTTGTCCCCCTAGCTTGGAAACGGAACTGCTTGCATGTGCCCCTGAAATGATTGTACTGGCCGCTCTGTGTTGAAACGAGGTGGTCAAAGACCGGGAGCCTAGCAGCAGCGTGAAGGCACCGTTCGAGGCCGTAGTCTTGGGCGGACGGCCGCTTATTTAGAAAAATCATCCGCTGGATTGGAAAAGGCTCGCCAACCAACTCCCGTGCACCGGCTCGTCGCCGTCGGTCGGACGGACGGCGCGCTGGCTACGGCACGTACACTCTGGTCGAGCTTCTTCGACATTGTCGACATGCGATCTTTCTTTTTTTTTTGGCTAGTGAAAGTAGCTGACAACAACTCGGCACAATTACAGAAAGGACCTCAGAGGAACGCAAATTACAGAACAAGCCTTCCTGCAACTCGACCACGCCGCCATCCATGGCGCCGTCGGTGGCGCGCCGTCGCTCCTACTCTCCTTGACGCCTTGGATCGAGAGTAGTCCCCGAGCGCACGGGAAGTCGCCGATCGCCGGCCCCGAAGGGCCACACCGGAGGACGCCGTCGTAGTCGAACCAAATCGCCACAGCTGCTTCATGATCTTCAAAAGCCGGAATCGCCAACCTCGATCTCCGGCGCAGGAAAGTCGCCCACGGCAGCTGCACCGAGCTGCGAGCGCGAAAGAGGCAGTAGATCCACTTCAGAATCATCTGAGGGTTCAGGAATCCATACGGGATTTTAATTTAGACATTGTAGCGTTACTTGAAACTGGAAGGTCTAGCTTCCCAGCTCACTTTTTAAGAAATTTGTCGGCCGGTAGGGATTTTTCTTGGTTTTGTCTTCCACTGTGATACGTCTCAAACGTATCTATAATTTCTGATGTTCCCTGTTGATATTATACCAATTGTTACATGTTTTATATACACTTCATAGCATTTTTATGCATTTTCTGGGACTAACCTATTAACAAGATGCCACAGTGCCAGTTCCTGTTTTCCGCTGTTTTTGTATTCCAGAAAAGCTAGTCTGGAAATATTCTCGGAATTGGACGAAACTTGGACAGAACCTGCTATTTTTCCAACACGAAGACGGAGTCCAGAGTAGACACGGAGGGGAGCCACATGGCGCCCACACCATGGGGCAGCGCGAGCCCCCCTACCGCGCCGTGGGGTGGTGTGGGGCCCTCGTGGTTCCGCAGCCGCCGCCCTTTCGCCTATTTATTCCTCCCGACGCGAAAACCCTAGATACCCGAGCCATTATCCACGAAAAGTTGCAGAGACGCCGCCGCCGTCAACCCTAGCTCGGGAGGGTTCAGAAGCTCTTCCCGGCACCCTGCCGGAGAGGGGAATCATCACCGGAGGGCTCTACATCACCATGCCTGCCTCCGGAGTGATGCGTGAGTAGTTCATCCTTGGACTACGGGTCCATGGCAGTAGCTAGATGGTTGTCTCTCCACTTTATGCTATCATGTTTAGATCTTGTGAGCTGTCTATTATGATCAAGATCATCTTATTGTAATGCTACATGTTGTGTTTGCTGGGATCCGATGAATATTGAATATTATTTCAAGTTGATTATCAATCTATCTTATATGTTATTTATGATCTTGCATGCTTTCCGTTACTAGTAGATGCTTTGGCCAAGTAGATGCATGTAACTCCAAGAGTGAGTATTTATGCTAGATAGTGGGTTCATGCCTCCGGTAATCTGGGAGAGTGACAATAACTTCTAAGATTGTGGATGTGCTGTTGCCACTAGGGATAAAATAACCGATGCTTAGCTTAAGAGTACGCCGTTAGGTCTAATACATTTGTTTACTTTACGCACATTACTTAATGCAAGCTCAACGGGAACTCGGAATGACAACCTGGCGGTGGATTATTAGTCATAGACGTTGTTGGATAACGGTCTATGTATTTTGTCATAATGCCCACATGAATATCATAGTAATCATCATGTCATATATATGCATTGTCATGCGCTCAATATTTTGTCAATTGTCCAGCTGTAATTTGTTCACCCAGCATGTTAGTTATCTTTTATGGAGAGACACCACTAGTGAACTGTGGACCCCGGTCCATTCTTTTATACTAATAATACAACCAACTGCAAACACTGTTCCTTTTCATTCTCTGCAATTAATACTGTTTTCCACACCATACGTTTAATCGTTTGTTTTCAGCAAGCCGGTGAGATTGACAACCTCACTGTTTCGTTGGGGCAAACTAGTTTGATTGTGTTGTGTGCAGATTCCACGTCGGCGCCGGATTTCCTGGTGTTGCGCCGTGCCATATTCCGTCACCAACAACCTTCAGAAAATTATTTCTTGCTCCTACTGGTTCGATTGAACCTTGGTTTCATACTGAGCGAAAACTGCTGCTACACTGAATCATACCTTCCTCTTGGGGTCTCCCAACGAACGTGTGATCCACGCAATCAAGCATATTTTCTGGCGCCGTTGCCGGGAGCAAGAGGATTTCTGCAAGAGGAGTTTCACGCTTCCAATCTCTTTATTTTGTTATTGTCTTGTGTGGCGCCCCGACCCGACTGCTATACAGTGATACTGTGTCTCCGGTTATCCGACATCACCATACACACTATCAAAGCATAATAGAGAGATCAAGACTTGTGGAACAACTGGCACTTCACAGACTCTACGACACAAAATCATTATAGTTCAACTCTTATAATAGAGAAAGATAGCAAATGACAACTAGAGGTCACAGACCCAACATTACAACAAGCGGAAACAAATTAAGTTGTTCTAAACAACAAGATCCAAATATGGCCTAAGAGGCCTACAGATAAACATCCAGCGCCAGCTGTTCCAGGATGTCTCAAGCTGCCACCTGGGAACCCCAGACTACTCGTCGACGTCCACAAAGAACCCACCTTCGAGGTCGGTGAAGTCCTCCTTTGAAACAAAACAAACGACGTTGAGTTCGACGAACTCGCAAGATTATATATAGAGATTTAGCTCGATGAGGCTTTCAAAGTTATATGGCTGTTTTGCAGAAAGCTGATTTTATTTATGAAAACATAACTCAATGGCATCGACTAATCAGAATATTTTCAAAAGAGGTAAGGAGTAACTCTTTCTTTCATCACCTTACTCATCATCAACCACTGTACCTGTTCATCAAAGGCACCTCCCCGAATCACCCTCGAGGAAGCTCACCTTACAATCTTGAGTGGTACCTCTAGTACCCAGTTTTTAATCATTCCGTTAAAGTTATTCTATGGTCTTATCGTCCTTTCCCAAGTTGTCCGTAACCGTGGACACGGCTTTTCGAAAAGATTTAACCCTGCAGGGGTGTACAATGTTTGCCACGCGTACCGTCCGGCCCATTACCTGCGCATTAGCTCTCTTCCTTGGAAAGCCGGCTGGGTGGGAGCGGTGTCGACTTCTCCCTCGTTAAGGACTTTCCAGGATCATCAGTGGCGGCAGGACTGCCAGTGCCTGCAACACCCGCCCCACGGCCACTTATTTTCCTAACACCACCATCCTCATCTCAGTTCAACCACCATCATCACGCACGCGCAAATGGAAGCCCGAACTAGAGGACCCTGGCTAGCCCCGCCCGAGTTATTTAGTCTATGAGGGTTCCTGCACTGCGAATGCATAGGCCTCACGCATGGTTGCACGCTCAGTCTTGGTTCGGGAGGTAAAGAACTCGCACCTAGGCGGCGAGAACGAGACAAAGCACCACAACCACAGTGGCCTCTCATCCCCACCTTTTAGCATTTTATCACCTGTCACCACAGTTTCTCCACCATCACCCGGACAGTTAAGCACCTGTTCCCAACATGAAACATCCACCGGACGAATAACATTTAACTAAGTATGGCTAAGCATCAACATAGCATAGTTTAGTGTCTCCGGCCAGCAATGCAAACCTATGGTTAATAGGAGGGAAACAGGTATTGGCATCGGAAACTTAATGCAACTATAGGATACTCTAATCCAATAAATTGACATTTGGAACCGCATGCAATATTATAGTGGAGAAAATATTTGCGGAAACATAGGATAAGATATGCTCAGAGGGGGGATTACGCTTGCCTGGATCAACGTGCTGGTAGTACGGATCGTCACGATACTGTGGGGGCACTTCCACTCCTTGATCTACCGATGCACAAACAATACCGGAGAGGAACAATCAAAACCACAGATAACACCGGTGCAATGCGCAAACACATGATGACATGACATTTTAAATCCCCGGGAAGAGGATGATTCCACTATTCAAATTAAACGGAGTCCGGATGCTTAAAGAGGCGCATCTCGAATATACCGTGGAATTAGGTCATGGATCATCGTTACTTGTTGATTAAGGAAGATGGAACCCTATGTTGCACTTGGATATAAGATGTCATGATCAGATGATACAATGCAGGGTATCGGTGATTTAATATACATGATATTTATTTTAATGTGTAGTTTACAAATTTCCGGACGTTTTGGGTTAACGAACACATTTCTCGGATGCACCGAAGAAAAATACAGGTTATTACCTTTTAAATCCTCTTTTAAAATGTCCTATTATATACAACTTATGAGTAACCACAATGCAATTCTTAGCCAAAATAGAAGGAAAAAGAAGAAACAGCAATATTTTTGGTTGCTGGACAAAAATCGGAATATCCGAAATTTCCAAAATCGGAAATTCCGATCGTTGCCTCGTCCCGAAATTCTGCTAAGGAATAAAACCATCTCCTACTGGAGATCTTCGGACAATCCGACTAAATTGAAATCGGAAAATCCGATGGAGTAGATGGCCTGAAATTTCCTAAGGACCAGAGCAAAATTTGTATTGGAACTCATCGGAGAATCCGATTGGTATCGAACCGGAAAATCCGACGCAGCGATGAACGGAGCGACGGCGACCTCGACGCTGCCCCGGCGAGGCTACGGCGAAATGGGGAGGGAGAGGAGGTCCAGAAGGACGTGGGGCTCACCCTCGACTCGTGGCCGTGCTCAGCAGGGCAGGGGTGGACGGAGGGCGGCGGAAATCGCCCGCGGCGGCGCTCGGACGGCCACGGCGGAAACGGGGACGGCGGCGGCGATTCGCGGAACCCCGGCTCGATTCCCTTGGTGGGGAGGAAGCAGGCGGGACGGCGGAGCTCCTGCGCTGCTCGGCCGGGCTCGGAAGGCGGAGGTCGACGGCGATGTGCGCGGCAATGGCGGCGGCGGTGCGGCCGAGCGAGAGGAAGAGAGAGAGAGAACGGGGTCGATTTAGGTCGGGAATGGAGAGCAGGTGAGGTGGGGGCGCCGTGGAGACGTGCTCTCCTTGCAGGGAGAGGGCAGAGTAGGGGGCCCCGGCGCGGCGTGCTGCATAGCCACGGCGACGTCATGGCCACGGCGCTGTGGCGCCAGTGCCATGGCTACAGGAAGAAGACGCGAATTTACAAAAAACCCCTGCACTTTTTAATGTTCTCACAGATTGGTCCTTTTCCCTTTTAAATTATTACACCTTTTAAAACCAGCAGCTTCAGTGATTTAATTTAGGCACCAAAACATTTTCAAAAATTATGAAATAATTTGTGTAGCCTTTTTATATCATGTGGGAGCTCCACAAAAATTGGCGCCTCAAAATAAAATGTTTGGAACCACTTTTGTTTAGAAAGGTTGGATATGGCATTTTGCTAAATTTCAAAATGTTGCTCCTTTAACAATTTGGAGCAAGTGCAAAATATTGTTCTGGAGCTCTTGGAACTTCCTTGACAAATATGAGAAGTCAAAGTAATTTTAGTTTGCAAGATTGAGTGCCTTCTTTGTTTTGAAATTGGTTGAATCAAAATTTAGCATCTTGTTTGAAGTGGTGCCAAACCACAACAATTCCCTAGCAACCTCAACAATTCCCTAGCAACAACAACAATTCCCTAGCACAATTCCCTAGCACAACATGATGCATGGATGCCATGATGCAATGAACATAAAAGTGGAAAAATTTACACCGGTTTTTAGGTTCTCAAACTTCGGTCTGTTACATCTTGCTTAGTTTATTTTTATTTAGTCTTGTTTGCTTTATTTATCAAAAACACAAAAAAATTAGTTACTTTTATTTTCAAGTTGTTATCTTTCTGTTTTGTTTTAATTTTGCTAAAATGAGTACCCCTGAGAACACTAAGTTGTGTGATTTCACTAGCACGAACAACAATGATTTCATTAGTACACCTATTGCTCCACCTGCTTCTAACGCAGAATTCTATGAAATTAAACCTGCACTTTTAAATCTTGTTATGAAAGAGCAATTCTCTGGTGTTAGTACTGATGCTGTGCTGCTCACCTTAATAATTTTGTTGAACTTTGTGAGATGCAAAAGTATAAGGATGTAGATGGTGATATTATTAAACTGAAACTTTTTCCTTTCTCTTTGAGAGGACGTGCTAAAGAATGGTTGCTATCTTTGACTAGAAATAGTATTGATTCATGGACTAAATGCAAAAATGCTTTCATAGGAAAATATTATCCTCCTGCTAAGATTATATCTTTGAGAAGTAGCATTATGAATTTCAAACAATTTGATAATGAGCATGTTGCTCAAGCTTGGGAGAGAATGAAATCATTGGTAAAGAATTGTCCCACCCATGGACTGACTGCTTGGATGATCATCCAAACCTTTTATGCAGGACTAAATTTTTCTTCAAGAAACCTATTGGATTCGGCCTCTGGAGGTACCTTTATGTCCATCACTTTGGGTGCTGCAACAAAGCTTCTTGATGATATGATGATAAATTATTCTGAATGGCACACCGAAAGAGCTCCACAAGGTAAGAAGGTAAATTCTGTTGAAGAAACCTCTTCCTTGAGTGATAAGATTGATACTATTATGTCTATGCTTACAAATGGAAAAATGCATGTTGATCCAAATAATGTTCCTTTAGCTTCTTTGGTTGCTCAAGAAGAGCATGTTGATGTGAACTTCATTAAAAATAATAACTTCAACAACAATGCTTATAGGAATAATTTTGGTAATAACAATTATAAGCCCTATCCTTTTAATAGTGGCAATGGTTATGCTAATTCTTATGGTAGATCTGGAATGCCTAGTGAGGAAAGGATGTTAGAAGTTGAAAAGGCTACTAAGAACTTTATGCAAACGCAATATGAGCAAAACCAATTGTTTACTAAAACTATGAATGAACAATCTGCTATGTTGAAGAATATAGGACATCAACTTGAGAACTTAAATAGGGAAATTTCTGGTTTGCAGATTAAGATTTCTAATGCTGAAACTTGCATTTCATCCATGTCTGAAGCACAAGCTTCTTTGATTAATAGAATGGCAGCTAAACCTGAAACTATTGATAACAATACCTTTGCTACTGCCAATGCTATCAAGTTAAAATTGATAATAATGTGAGGATGTTAGCTGATTTACATGCTAGGTGGGCAAGAGAGGATGAAATTGCTAAAAAGAATAGTATTGCTAGAGTTTATACTATTACTACTACTGAAAATGCTATAAACTCAAGTGTTAACAAACCTCCTACTATCAATGGTAAAGTAATTGGTGTTGGCAATGTCTCTACTTCTGTTGCAAAACGTTTAAAATTGCCTGAAAACACTGAAACTGTTCCTGATAAAAGTGCTGAAATTTTTCGAGATGTGGGAGACAATGGTCCTATTACTTTTGATAATAATGACTTTGATTTTGATGGTTGCAATATTTCTGAAGTAATTAAGTTCTTGCAAAAGCTAGCTAGAAGTCCTAATGCTAGTGCTATAAACATGGCTTTTACTAAACATATTACTAATGCTCTCATGCAAGTTAGGGAAGAGAAATTAAAACATGAAGCTTCTATCCCTAGGAAGTTAGAAGATGGTTGGGAGCCCATCATTAAAATGAAGGTGAATGATTTTGATTGCAATGCTTTATGTGATCTTGGTGCTAGTATTTCTGTTATGCCTAAGAAACTCTATGATATGCTTGATTTAGCACCTTTGGAACACTGTTATTTGGATGTTCACCTTGCTGATAATACTATAAAGAAACCTTTGGGGAGAGTTGATGATGTTTTTATAATGGTTAACAATAACCTTGTCCCCGTTGATTTTGTTGTTTTGGATATTGAATGCAATGCTTCTTGTCCTATTGTTTTGGGAAGACCTTTTCTTAGAACTGTTGGTGCTATTATTGATATGAGAGAGGGGAATATTAAATATCAATTCCCACTCAAGAAAGGTATGGAACACTTCCCTAGAAAGAAGATGAAGTTACCTTTTGATTCTATTGTTAGAGCAAATTATTCTGTTGATGCTTCATCACTTGGAAACACTTGATTCTTACTTTCTGCGCCTAGCTGAAAGGCGTTAAAGAAAAGCGCTTATGGGAGACAACCCATTATTTTATTTCTGCAATTTTTCTTTTTTTTGAGTCAAGGAGTTGTTTACTTCTGTAACAATTCCTTTGTATCTTTATTTTATCGCATTGTTGTGCCAAGTATTGCCTCTAATAGGAAGATGATGCTAGATTTGGATTTCTGCGCAGGAACAGATTTCTGCTGTTCACCGTTTTAATTCTGTAAAATCACAGAAAAATTATTTAAATCTGCAAATTTTTGTGCGTGATCCTCAGATATGTACGCATCTTTCGTTAGTTTAAAGTTTTTCGATCTGAGCAACGTAAGTGCCTCGAAAAAATTCGTCTTTGCGGACTGTTCTGTTTAGACAGATTCTGTCTTTTATTTTTCGCATTCTCTCTTTTACTAGTGTTGAGTGGAATTCTTTTTTAGGGTGAAGAGCTTCACATAACATCAGTGGCAGTAGCTAATGTTAAAAGTAACGGTCATGTTTGTGTCCTTATAGAACATGTGAGTTTTTGATTGTGCACTAACCCTCTAATGAGAATTACTTTGAGTTTGGTGTGGCGGAAGTTTTCAAGGGTCAAGAGAGAAGGATGATATAATGTGATCAAGAAGAGTGAAGAGCTTAAGCTTGGGGATGCTCCCATGGATCACCCCAGCATATTTCAAGAAGACTCAAGCGTCTAAGCTTGGGGATGCCCAAGGCATCCCCTTCTTCATCAGCAACTTATCAGGTCATCTCTAGTGAAACTATATTTTAATTCTTTCACATCATATGTGCTTTACTTGGAGCGTCTGTGTGCTTTTATTTTCAGTATTTTATTTTTCTTATGGTCAACTTGATTGGACCCCAGCATTCTTGATTGGGAGAGAGACACGCTCCGCTTTTTCATATGAATACTCCTATTCTTCACTTATACTTGTTGAGTATTCTTATCTAGCTATTGCTATGCTTTTAGCTCCTGTTTTGCATGCATCTCTTATTCAGAGCTGTTAGTTCTTTTAAAGAAAGTACTCTCTTGCTTCACTTATAATTGTTTGGAGAGTTTATGTTGAAATAAATTGATTGGTGTTTGGTTGGAACAGAAAATGTTGCATGTGGTAGATGGTATAATGGAAAAAGCTTACATATTCTTGTAGATCATTGTATTGGATAATTTGATACTTGTCAATTGTTTTGAGTTATCAAGTAGTTCATGTTTAAGCTTTTGTATCATGTAGTTAAAACCTATTAATGAAGAACTACCGTAAAGCTCGTTGAAATTTGGTTTGCATGATTGGTATCTCTAAGGTCTAGATATTTTCTAGTAAAAGGGTTTGGTTAACAAGGAAGACAGTGTAGAGTCTTATAATGCTTGCAATATGTTTTCATATAAGTCTTGCTGTGTCGGTTGATATCCTGTGTTTGCTTCAAATAACCTTGCTAGCCTAAACTCTGTACTGAGAGGGAATGCTTCTCGTGCATCCAAAACCTTGAGCCAAAATCCATGCCATCTGTGTCCACCATAACTACCTATATGTGGTATTTCCTTGCCATTCCAAGTAAATTTTTCATGTGCTACCTTTAAACTATTCAAAATTATTACTCCTATTTTGTGTCAATGTTTACCAAGCTCATGAGGACGGGGTGGATGTCTTTATGTCAACTGTCAAACAGACTTTACCACCGGACTAGCGGCATATACATCCGCTTATCCATTAATTTTGCAAAAAGAGCTGGCAAATGGGGTGCCCAGTCCCAATTAATTACAACTTTAACCGCTTAATTCTCTTCACATTTTTGCCCTGATTTATCAGTCAAGCAATGACAAACAGTGAAATATCTGCATGTGTAAACAAAAGAGAAAGAGGGATGATCTGCCTTGCTGGTAGAAATAACGTCCTTCATGGGAGCCGCTCTTAAAAGTCTGGTTGGCAGGGGTCATATTGTACTTTCCATTTTCTGATTCGTTGACAATTAACAAACACCTCTCAAAACTTATTTTTACTCTCTATATGATTTCAAAAACTTAAAAAGCTCTAGCACATGATTTAATCCCTGCTTCCCTCTGCGAAGGGCCTTTCTTTTACTTTTATGTTGAGTCAGTTTTCCTACTTCTTTCTATCTTAGAAGCAAACACTAGTGTCAACTTTGGTGCAACAATTTTTATATGCTGTATATTGCACTTATTATATGCTTTGTGTTGACAAATATCCATGAGATATATATGTTGAAAGTTGAAAGCAATTGCTGAAACTTAAATCTTCCTTTGTGTTGGTTAAATACCTTTTACTTAGAATCTATTGCTTTATGAGTTAACTCTTATGCAAAACTCTTTGATGCTTGTCTCGAAAGTACTATTCATGAAAAGTTTTTGCTTATATGATTCAGTTGTTTGCTCATTATCTACTTGCTAGCAAACTATAGACCATTGACCTGGATCACTTCATTCATAACATGTGCTTTACAATATTATTTGATCAAGATTATGATTGTAGCATGTCACCTCAGAAATTATTTTGTTTTTATCGTTTTACCTACTCGAGGACGAGTAGAACTAAGCTTGGGGATGCTTGATACGTCTCAAACGTATCTATAATTTCTGATGTTCCATGTTGATATTATACCAATTGTTACATGTTTTATATACACTTCATAGCATTTTTATGCATTTTCTGGGACTAACCTATTAACAAGATGCCACAGTGCCAGTTCCTGTTTTCTGCTGTTTTTGTATTCCAGAAAAGCTAGTCTGGAAATATTCTCGGAATTGGACGAAACTTGGACAGAACCTCCTATTTTTCCAACACGAAGACGGAGTCCAGAGGAGAGACGGAGGGCCACGTGGCACCCACACCATGGGGCCGCGCGGGCCCCCCTGCCGCGCCGTGGGGTGGTGTGGGGCCCTCGTGGCTCGCAGCCGCCGCCCTTTCGCCTATTTATTCTCCCGACGCGAAAACCCTAAATACCCGAGCCATTATCCACGAAAAGTTCCAGAGACGCCGCCGCCGTCAACCCTAGCTCGGGAGGGTTCAGAAGCTCTTCCCGGCACCCTGCCGGAGAGGGGAATCATCACCGGAGGGCTCTACATCACCATGCCTGCCTCCGGAGTGATGCGTGAGTAGTTCATCCTTGGACTACGGGTCCATGGCAGTAGCTAGATGGTTGTCTCTCCACTTTATGCTATCATGTTTAGATCTTGTGAGCTGCCTATCATGATCAAGATCATCTTATTGTAATGCTACATGTTGTGTTTGCTGGGATCCGATGAATATTGAATACTATGTCAAGTTGATTATCAATCTATCTTATATGTTATTTATGATCTTGCATGCTTTCCGTTACTAGTAGATGCTTTGGCCAAGTAGATGCTTGTAACTCCAAGAGTGAGTATTTATGCTAGATAGTGGGTTCATGCCTCCGGTAATCTGGGAGAGTGACAATAACTTCTAAGATTGTGGATGTGCTGTTGCCACTAGGGATAAAATAACCGATGCTTAGCTTAAGGGTGCGCCGTTAGGTCTAATGCATTTGTTTACATTACGCACATTACTTAATGCAATTATCCGTTGCTTGCAACTTAATACCAACGGGGAACTCGGTATGACAACCTGGCGGTGGATTATTAGTCATAGACGCTGTTGGATAACGGTCTATGTATTTTGTCGTAATGCCCACATGAATATCATAGTAATCATCATGTCATATATATGCATTGTCATGCGCTCAATATTTTGTCAATTGCCCAGCTGTAATTTGTTCACCCAGCATGTTAGTTATCTTTTATGGAGAGACACCACTAGTGAACTGTGGACCCCGGTCCATTCTTTTACACTGATAATACAACCAACTGCAAACATTGTTCCTTTTCATTCTCTGCAATTTACTACTGTTTTCCACACCATACGTTTAATCCTTTGTTTTCAGCAAGCCGGTGAGATTGACAACCTCACTGTTTCGTTGGGGCAAAGTAGTTTGATTGTGTTGTGTGCAGATTCCACGTCGGCGCCGGATTCCTGGTGTTGCGCCGTGCCATATTCCGCCACCAACAACCTTCAGAAGTGATTTCTTGCTCCTACTGGTTCGATTAAACCTTGGTTTCATACTGAGGGAAAACTGCTGCTACACTGCATCATACCTTCCTCTTGGGGTCTCCCAACGAACGTGTGATCCACGCAATCACACCCCAAGGAAGATCGGGTGGAATATTAGTTGGTATAAATATGGAAACACTAGCTGTTAGAGAGGTCGATGCTGGTGATTTTTGTGTTAAGTTCCACTTAAGATCAAAAGATGGTTTTGAGTGGAATTTTGTGGCAGTTTATGGGGCAGCTCAAGGGGCGCAAAAACCCACTTTCTTGGCTGAATTAGTGAGGGTTTGTGAGTTGTGTCCACAATTCCTTTGCTCATCGGGGGAGACTTTAACATCATTAGAGGACCACATGAAAAGAATAACTCTAATTATGATGCGCGATGGCCCTTTCTTTTTAATTCTATTATTGAAACTCTAAGTCTAAAAGAGATTAGATTTTCCGGGAGGCAATATACGTGGGCTAGTCGAAGGACACGCCTACCTATGAGAAGCTTGATCGGGTGCTTGCTAGTGTAAGTTGGGAACAAAAGTTTCCGTTGGTGACGGTTCAAGCTCTTTCACGGTCGAGCTCGGATCACACCCCCCTCCTTATCGATTCGGGTGATCAAGCTCACCTAGGTAATACATCGCTGTTCTCTTTCGAATTAGCTTGGTTAAGAGAAGATGGCTTTTTCGAAATGATTTCAAAGGAATGGCAAAAACATGTTAGGGGGGCACACCTATTGAGGTGTGGCAAAATAAAATAAGACACCTAAGGAGGTATCTTAGGGGGTGGGCTCGGCATAGAAGTGGGATATATAAAAAAGAAAAAGAAAGATTAATAGGAATAATTGATGCACTTGATATAAAGGCCGAAACTTGCCCTCTCAGCACATCAGAACGTGAAGTGTTGAGAGAAACAAATAATTTTTTAGCTAAGTTAAGAAGAGAGGAGGAATCAAAATGGGCCCAACGGGCTAAAGTGAAGCATATTCAAGAAGGAGGAAATAATACGAAATATTTCCATCTAATTGCAAATGGTAAACATAGGAAAAAGAAAAATTTCCTGTTGGAACAAGAAGAAGGAACAATAGTAGGGGATGAAAATTTAAAAGTCTATATTACTGAGTACTATAAAAAATTATTTGGAGCACCGGCTGAGAATAATTTTTTACTAGATGAGGGAAGGGTATCGGATATACCACAAATTTCGAGGGAAGAGAATGAGATTTTGACAGCTGATTTTACAGCAGAGGAGGTTTTAGAGGCTATTACGCAGATGGAGCATAACAAGGCTCCGGGACCAGACGGGTTCCCTGCTGAATTCTTTAAAACCTTTTGGAATGTAATTAAAAATGATCTGATGGCTATGTTTGTACAGTTGCAATATGGTCATTTGCCACTTTACAAACTTAATTTCGTTGTGATCACTTTGCTGCCAAAAAAGAAGATGCGGTTCAGATTCAGCAATATAGACCGATTTGTCTCCTGAATGTGAGTTTTAAAGTTTTTACGAAGGTAGCAACCAACCGTATAACTCAAATAGCTCACAAAGTTATTAAACCAACCCAAACTGCTTTCATGCCAGGAAGACATCCTAGAGGGGGTAGTTGTCCTACATGAGACTATACATGAACTTCATAGGAAGAAGATGGACGGGGTTTTATTCAAGATTGATTTTGAAAAGGCCTATGATAAAGTTAATTGGTCTTTCTTGTTGCAAACGCTGCGGATGAAAGGTTTTGACCAAAAATGGTGTGATCTAATTAGGAATTATATCATGGGTGGATCAGTTGGCATACGTGTCAATGATAATATTGGTCATTATTTTCAGACTAGAAAGGGACTTCGACAAGGCGATCCCCTTGCTACTATACTATTTAACATTGTGGCAGATATGCTGGCTATCCTTATTTCTAGAGCAAAGGAGGATGGTCAAGTTGGGAGTCTAATATCGCATCTAGTTGAGGGAGGGGTATCTATTTTACAATATGCAGATGATACTATTCTTTTTATGGAACATGATTTTGAAAAGGCAGTTAACATGAAGTTAATCATATCCATCTTTGAACAGCTCTCTGGGTTGAAAATTAATTTTCATAAAAGTGAAATTTTTTGTTTTGGGAAAGCTAAAGAAGCTGAGGGCCAATATAGAAACATTTTTGGCTGTGAAGTAGGAAATCTCCCATTCAGATATTTGGGGATCCCTATCCATTATAGGAAACTTCTCAATAAAGAATGGAACCCAGTGGAAAGACGTTTTGAAAAGAAACTTGGATGTTGGCAGGGCAAGCTACTCTCATACGGGACAGGCTAGTCCTAATCAATTCGGTTTTAACGAGTCTACCTATGTTTATGCTTTCCTTTCTAGAGATACCTAAAGGGGTATTGAAAAGATTGGATTTTTATGTATCTCGTTTCTTTTGACAGAGTGATCAAAACAAGCAAAAATACAGACTAACAAAATGGGATATGATATGTAGACCAAAAGACCAAGGAGGTTTAGGTGTGGAGGTCCTTGATATCAAGAATAAGTGTTTATTAAGTAAGTGGCTTTTTAAACTCATTAATGAGGAAGGAGTATGGCAAGAAATCCTTCAAAACAAATATCTCCAACACAAGACACTGTCACAAGTGACAGCAAAACCCATTGATTCCCAGTTTTGGAAAGGTCTTATGAGTGTAAAAGAAAGCTTTTTTAGTAAAGGAAAATTCGCTATAGGTAATGGTCAAGCAACATGTTTTTGGGAGGATTCATGGCTGGGTGACGTCCCTTTAGCTACTCAATACCCAACATTATATAATGTGGTACGCCACAAGAATGTTTTAGTGGTCGACGCTTTGGCTAATTCAGCGGTAAATATCGAGGTAGACGAAACTTGACGGAAATAAATGGAATGCGTGGCTAAATATGCTACAAAAGCTTATGACCATTAACCTAACAAATGAGGAAGATAAATTTATTTGGAAACTTACTTCGACGGGTTTATACATGGTTAAATCCATGTACGGGGATTTTCTAAATGGAGTTAATCTGCGCAAACAAATATGGAAACTTAAGATACCATTAAAGATCAAGATTTTTATGTGGTTCTTTTTTAACAAAGTTATTTTGACGAAAGATAACCTTGTTAAACGTAATTGTCATGGGTGTAAGAAATGTGTTTTTTGTGATTCGAGGAATCTATAGACCATTTATTTTTTACATGCCCTTTTGCGCATCTATTATGGACAATAGTACAGTATGCTTTTAATATTACTCCTCCAGTTAATGGTACGGATATGTTCGGAAATTGGTTAAATGGGGTCGAAAAGAATTTAAAAGCACAAATCCGCGTGGGAACTAGTGTTCTTTTATGGTCGATATGGAGATGCAGAAATGATATTGTCTTTAACAAAGGTGGTCATCCAAACTTTTTACAGGTGATACGTATGGCTACTCACTGGATTCACGAGTGGGCTTTCCTGGCCCCAGAGACGAAACGTGCGCCTATCAACTCTGGATGCACCCGGCTAGAGACGGTCGCTTTGGATATCTACTCCCGGGTACCTGGCGTCTATCTAGAAGAATTCAACGCACCTAAGAAGATAGTCGCTTTGTTGAATTTTTATTCACTTCTCGTTTAAGCTTCCAAGCTGTTTTTAGACTTTTAAACTTTGTTTTCTTGCATGAGCTGTAAACTTTGAACTACGATACTTTTGATGATGCAATAAAAGCCGTGTGCATCAATCGATGCAGAGGCTGGGGCTTCTCCCCCTTTTCTAAAAAAGATCCACTGCAGAACTCCACCGGAGCGCCGCCGTCGAAGGGGAAGATCACCACCTGCAAAACTCCACTTCGGCCACGCCACCGCCTTCCCGACGCCGCCGGCTGGAACCCCACACACACCTAGACTATGTACAGGCCGAGATCCGTGGATTCCCCGCCCTCCGGTTATAAATCTATGACGAGACCCTGCGCCGTGAAACATAAATTACCGCCATCGACCCGAAACCCGGTTTTTTCTTCTTCTTATACTTCTGGGCCATGTTGTATTGGAATATTGGAGGTCGAGCGCGGGATCAACGCGCTGAAATTTTTGTTGACTTGTTCTCACGTGAAAACGCATGCACATGTGATTTTTGCCTGCCAATGGATAGGCTCAGATGACCGAGAAACCGTCAGTTACATATTGGTGCAATAATTGTTTGTCAAAAATAGTTTCGAAAATCTGTTCACCTTGTTGCAATAATTGTTCAATTAGTGCCCAAAAAAAAGTATAATATTGTCTCCGGCGACAATTTTTATTTATTTTGAAGTTGATTTTATAAGTTTGTTCCTGCACATTTGAAGCTCTTACCATGCCTATCGATCTTATAAGTTTGTTCATAAAATCTGAAGCTGTTACCATGCTTTCATGATTTTTTCGTCTATTCAAAAATTATATACTCAAACTTCTCAGTTTATAAATCTATGAAATCTTCCACAGATTTGAACAGTGAATCAACGGTTCTCGGCTTTACACGAGTAACAAAAGTTTCATAGAGCAATCGTGAATTAACATAATGATTTATTAAATGGGTAGGGAGGTTGTCTCATTTGGTAAGACCTCCATTGCAAAATAACATTGTTTTACAAAATAAGTCGTCGAACATATATATTTTTGACTAATGTAAAGCGTTTGTTTAGATTGTCTACATTACCACTAGATTCTCCATCAAAAATATTTCCACAACATAATATTTTTTTGTAAAGTTTACACACGTATTCAAACACCGATAACACTGCACAATAACAAAATCTCCGACTGAGCGACGACCCTTCATTTAGACAGCTGACTATTAGCATTCAAGTTTAGCAACTCATGTCCAATATTCACTACGTTTGTCTGAAAGTAGATGTAATTTCAAAATAAAACACTTTGTTGAGTTATATTTTCTAAATTGGACTACATATATTGTTATTTGTGATCGATGTAATGAAACATCGTCATATAGTTCCTATCCATTGTTTTCATAAATTTACATCCTTTTTCCTTATTGTAGTAACATCAATATCAAGAGTAACAATCAAAATTGCATGTTAAAGATCATATCTATACCTAAAAGGCATGCATACGCTGTTTAGATTAGTCATACACAGTACCTCTAGAAGTATAAATCTTTTCAATTTATAAGTCGCACTAAATTCATGGTCAAAGTTGCTGACGATACCATGTGTTGTCCAATGCTATTGTAGTAAAATACGATTGGCACATAAAAAAATATTTGTGTTTTTTCCACATAGGACATAGCATTTTTTCATAAAACTTTGCATACACATGAGAGACACATACAAGTAGGAGGGCATATGCTCCAGAGCTAAAACACCGCCCCTTTGTCCCTCTCCACTTAAAATGTGGGCATCGAAGTATTGGGAAGGATTAAAAAAATGCAGGAAATAAATGCAGCATAGGTAATTTTTTTTTTTTTGATACAATTCCTGGGTACATTAAACAAGAAGAGCACAAAAACAAGAAATACCCAGAAACAGCCCAGCTGTTCCACAAAATACAGAGAGGCCCCTACAGAACAAGAAATTACAAAGAAGACCCTGAGCCCAACTCTGCTTCTTCTTCGCGTCCGCTACCGCTCGCTCCGCCGCCTTCGCACCACCGGAAGGGAAGCGAAGGCAACGAGAGCCGTAGCTCGGTCGCCGGACAGAACCTGAAGAGGAATCACCTCGTTGAATTCGCCGCAGAAGCCACCCGTCGCGGACGGCGGGATCTGAAGACAGCGGAAGCCGCATCGGCGGGGGCGTCGCCCCGATTCAGTCCGACGGTCAGGCCGCCACCTCCGGCGAGAGCCAGAAAGCAGACCTGCAAGCAAACCTACAAGAACAGCTGCAGAAGAACTCCACTCGCGCCGGAGCAACACCACCGCTCGTGGAGCAGAGAGCCAGCACCCCTTCCACACCTCGCCACCACGGCCGGCCTGTGGACAGAGGCAGCCCAACCCTCGAAAGCTCTGCTTCAGGAGAGCACGACCACCGACGACCACCGCCGGGCGCAGGCCGCACCCCCACCACCACCACCACCCCCAGATCCTCCACAGACAGGTCAGAGCGCACCCGCCCGCGACGAAGAGAGGAACAGAGGACAAAAACTCCACCAGCAGGCCGCCGTCTTCGCGTCGCCGACCCAGCTCGGAGGCAGAAACCTCACTGGATCCGTCGATCCAGGAGGGACGAACACCGGGAACTCGCCGCCAGCGCCCCGCAGAGCGCCACCGAGGTGGGAATCGAGCTCCCGCAACTTTATTCGACGGCGCCGCCGCAGTCACCACCTCTCCGGCGCCACCACGAAACCCTACACTACTATATACATGCCTCGGGCACAGATCCGGGGTCTCCCCACTCTCCCACCGCCGTAACGGCGACCGGAGAGGAGGGAGACCGCCGAATCGGCCGTCGGCGGGGACGGAAACGAGGGGGATTTGTGTTTCGCCTCTCTCGGACACTGTAGCACGGGGACAAAGTGCTGCTGCTGCTGGATGAAACGGCCTACCAGCATAGGTAATTTTATCCTGAGGCCCTGATGCCACCTTCTCCTGTTGGCTTGGTCACACAGCTCAGCACTCAGCAGCCGAGCCCCCTCCTCCCGTCTCCATTTCTTTTGTCTCTCTCGGTGTTAAAATCCCAACGCGGCCGCCGTACGCGCATTGCCTCCTTCCTTCCGAGCACCTGCTGGCTCGCTTCGCTTCTTCTCCTTCTTTCCCCTTCCCTCCGAGGTCGTTCTTGGAGGGAGCCTGTAGCTAGCAGTGTTCTTGGAGCTGCTGCCGGCGGGGGTCTGCAATGGGAGGAGGAGCGGCCATGCCTGCTCCGTTCTTGGGTCACTGCTAGTTCTGCTGCTGCTGTCACTGGGCTCGGCCTCTGCGCAGAAGGGCTCGACCTGGAAGACGCTGAGTGGTATGTTCGCTTCACTTCCCTGCGTTCCTTGTTTATTTGCTTAGTCTGCGCGTCCGCGATCTGATTCTGATCTGGGCTGATTTCTTCGCGATTTTTAGCTCGCAAGATCGTGTCTTGCTTTCTGTTTTGATTCGGTTTCGATGTATGTGTTGGATCTTTAGGATTCATGTGAGTCGAGTGCCCATTTTTGCTCAACTTTCTACTGTTTCTTGTATAAAATGGTCCCGATGAAATTTAGCGCTGTTTCAAGGCTTGAGATTCCTGATTGGAAGCTTGGGGTTGGGGGCCGGCCGGGCCATGATGCCTCCTTTTTTCCTTCTTTAAAGTTTTTTGGTACTGTGGGCAGCTGCCTTTTTAGCTGACAAACATTTGATTAGGAAACGAGAGCGACTAATTTGCATGACATGTGCAAGCTTACTTGTTACATGTGCGAGATTAGATTAAATCACTAGCTGTAGGCGTTTGCTCTTCATCGACTGCTTATGGAGCAGTGGGCTTGTTTGTCCGATTCGGTGGATATCAACTTTAAGGATTGATTTCCTTCTTGATGCGTCGATTGCAATGGTCGATCACTCAGTAGGTCCTGCATGTTAACTAATCTGTAGCCAGCATCTCATCTTATTATACACTTCTGAAGCCTAACACTCATCTCACTGGTTTAGGTGATCCTCCAGCAGTCATCGCTAAGGGTGGGTTCTCGGGCCTATTTCCCGATTCCAGTGAGAGTGCTTATGTGTTTGCTGCCAGCTCTCAGGATTCAGCCCTTTGGTGCGATGTTCAGTTAACCAAGGATGGTGTTGGCATCTGCCTTCCGAACATAAAAATGGATAACTGCACAAACATAGCCACTGTTTTCCCAAAGGGGAAGAATACCTACAGTGTGAACGGTGTATCTACGACGGGGTGGTTCTCGGTGGATTATAAGAGCAGTCAGCTGGGCACTGTACTTTGTAAGTGCAAATGCAGTTTATAGTTCTAATGTTTTGAGCATATCTGTTGCATCTGTCTCTTACTTGATTAGTGCAGTCGCTTTTGCTCGTCTCACTCAAATTTAATATTTATTACAGTGGAACGATCAATCTTATCTCGTACAAATAGATTTGATGATTTCTACCAAATAACTCCAGTTGAAATACTGTCGCAATATAAGGCCCCCGCTGTTTGGTTAAATGTTCAGGTACAGCAAACTTTAATTACTTTGAGTGTACTACAGTTTAAGTGATCTCCTCTTACACTTCGTCTTGTTTGTGAAAAACTCAGCATGACAGTTTCTACAGCCAGTTTAATCTGAGCATGAGAAGCTTTATCCTGTCCGTGTCAAAGCAATACACGGTTGACTACATCTCATCGCCTGAAGTGAGCTTCCTCAAAAGCTTACTTGGAAGAGTTAGCAAGAAGACAAAGCTCGTGTTCCGTTTTCTTGATGAAGGCATTGTTGAGCCATCTACGAATCAGACGTATGGCTCAATGCTGAAAAATCTGACATCCATCAAGACTTTTGCTTCTGGGATACTAGTTCCCAAAAATTATATCTGGCCTGTTACGGCAGATAATTATCTCAAACCATATACTTCAGTGGTTGATGATGCTCATAAGGCAGGCTTAGAAATTTATGCTGCTGATTTTGCCAATGACTTTGCACTCAGCTACAACTACAGCTATGATCCGTTAGCAGAATATCTTAAATTCATCGACAATGGCGCCTTCTGTGTTGATGGTGTCTTGACTGATTTCCCTATCACTCCTCAAGAGGCCATTGGTAAGTCCACCTTCTATCATGTCTTCACAATGCTGTAAATGTTCGTTTAAGGAAGCCAAACACGCAAGCAGGCTATTTGATCAGGATGATCTTTCATCTAGTATTAACTCTCCTGTAATCAAGAAATAACTCACATTCTACGTTGATAAATGTGAACGAGTTGGGATATATAGTTTGGATCATGGCTTCTCTGGTCTTGACTATTGAGCTGTTTTATGTTTTGTTGCTGCAGGTTGCTTTAGTAACTTGAACAACACCAAGACAGATCATGGTATGCCTGCTCCCTTTCTCTATCCATTAAGGACTCGTCAATCCATTATTCTTATTGAACTCCAGCCTTTGTGTTTACATTGCAGGGGTACCTCTAGTTATCTCCCACAATGGTGCTAGTGGTGACTACCCAGACTGCACTGACCTAGCTTATCAAAAGGCAGTTGATGATGGTGCAGATGTCATTGACTGTGCTGTCCAAGTGACAAAAGATGGCATACCAATATGCATGAGTTCCATTGACCTTCAGGATGTTTCTACTGTTGTAACTTCACAATTTGCTTCTCTAGCGGTTGTCATAGAAGATATTAAGCCTGTCGCTGGAGTCTATACATTCAACCTCACTTGGGAGGATATTGCAAACAACCTGAAGCGTAAGTCAATCTGAAGTCCTTTTTGTAAACCTGATATTTGTATCACTATCTTGATCAGAAACAATTTATTAGAATCTAAGTTATGTATGTAATTATACATGCTTATGCTATGCAATTTCATTGTTGTACATACCAATCATCTTGTGAACTATTCATGGGTCATGTATTAATTTCCTTTCATTTGTCAATCACTTATTTCAAGACTGACATTTCCATATTCACAGCTGTGATATCAAGCCCGTGGAGCGCGTTCAGCCTACCAAGAAATCCCAGAAATAGGAACGCAGGAAATTTCATGAGATTATCAGACTTCTTAGCTTTTGCAAAAGGAAAAGATTTGTCAGGAATCATGATTACCGTGGAGGTAAGCATTTAAATATATGGGAAGGGGAATCATATAAAGCAAACCCATATTTGAGTGATATGTGCTAATTCACAGTACTACCTTTTGGTTTTGGCTTTGGGTGAGGCTTTGATGTACTCTTCGCGTGTCCTGTATTTTCTGTTGAGCCGACTAGCAAAATAACGAGCGGCGAACGTTATTAATTTAAGAAATACACATTTATTTTGGATTTGTAACTGCTAGCGAGTCCATGTGGTGCTTACTTCAGTCTTGATTTTTTTCCCTTTTGGATTTTTGCAGCGTGCTTCATTCATGGCAGAGAAACTTGGTTTTGGTGTGGTAGATGCAGTGATCAAAGCTCTTGATGATTCTGGTTACAGCAAACAAACAACGCAGAAAGTCATGATTCAGTCAACAAACAGCTCAATTCTTGTGAAGTTCAAGCAGGAAGCCAAGTATAACCTTGTCTATGTTATCGATGAAGATGTCAAAGATGCTGCACCTTCCTCCCTTGCAGATATTAAGAAGTTTGCTGATGCTGTTTCTGTTAGCACCATGTCCATCTACCCATCCACTAGCAATTTTTTGATAAACCAGACCAACCATCTTGTGAAGACCCTGCAGTCCGCTGGCCTTCCAGTTTATGTTCATCTGCTCATGAACGAGTTCGCTTCTCAGCCTTATGACTTCTTCTCAGACGCAACGGCGCAGATTAATGCCTTTGTGCAGAAAGTTGGAGATGGAGGAGGAGTGGATGGAGTCATCACTGATTTCCCCGGGACAGCTCACAGATACAAATGTACGTTCTCTGTAACATTTTCATGTAGCACACTCGATCCTCTCCTGACCAGTTCAGCATGTATTATTTGCTCACACAGCCTCTTGGATTTTATTTGTGCAGTGAACTCTTGCATGAACCTGGGAAACAAGACGCCGCCATACTACATGCAGCCTCCCCAGCGTGGTGGCCTCCTTTCGACCATCGACAAAGCTGCACAGCCACCAGCAATGGCCCCACAGCCGTTCTTGACAGACTCCGACGTGGTAGAGCCACCCCTACCTCCTGTCAGCAACACCACAGCTCCAGCGTCGCCCTCGCACGCGAACTCCAGAATACGCACCGATGTCTCAATCCTTGCCATGCTGTTAACATTGTGCGCTTATCTGCTGATCTAAGGATACTCTTGCACATGAGTACTAGAGTTCCCAGAGTCTGCGTCGAGCTACCAGTAGTTATTCTTTTTGCCCACTTCTATGTAGCTATTCAACATTTTTTTTGCTTTGGCTGTATATTCTGGGTGGTGGATGTTCAGCTTGACGATAGCCTGGTGTTGGCACTTATGTGGGCTGGTCCCTAGTTAAACATTCTGGTAAATATGTGTTGTGCACTGCGGTTGTTCCAGAAGCAGATAATTTCAGTGAAATTCCACTGATTTCATTCAGCTCTCATGAATCATGCTGTTCTGTAATCTGTACCCATGTGATTTCCATCTGAAATGCGAGCTGGAAACCATGCCTCAGTAGTTCAATCCCAGGTTCTGAACTTGTGACGAAAGATTTGTCCAGTGATCGCCCAGATCCATGTGAGAACTGAGAACACTAGCGGGAAAGCCGTCTGATCTTTATCCGACGGCTGACCGGTGTTAACGCCTCTATGCCCGTCAGTTGCTTGTGTGGCCACGGCTGCCGCAGCCGGTTGGTTCATCTGCCTTCCGCCGTCGCCCAATGGCGTTTGCCTCTACGCCGGCGGCCGCGGCGGGGAGGTACGCCGTGTACGTCGCGGCCGTGCCGCTGCGTGCCCCCAAGGGGCCGGCCCAGGCCCTGATGTCGGCGGGCTACACGCTTGGCCTCTGGGACCTTCAACACTTCATGGTGCTCCTCCGGCCCGACCCGCCCGGAACCCAGGTGAGGCCAGCCCAAATCCATCCGCTCCTCTACCGTTTCAACTCCTCGAGAAGATCATCTATGGCGGACTCATCGTGGTCTGGCTGCAGGCGCCGTTGGTGTTCGATTTCCAGCCTCGAGACCCCGAGGATGCTCTGGCGGCGTTCGCAGTGCTGTCACGGAGCAAAATACCCGGTAACTATCTTTTTTTGTTCCGATTGTCTGGAAATCTGGAGAAACGGAAGCGGAGATAGAATTCTAACACTATGTACGGACGATGATCCATCGATCTAATCTATGTCTACGACGACGAACAGGAGTGGTTCGGAGACGTACGCTGCGGAGGATCCCGGACAGGAGGAGCTGGTTCGTCGGGCTCTGTGACGGTGCAGTTTGGAATAACTCTCGCACACTTCTATTCCATGGCCTTGGTACATATTTATACAGGAGAGGCGATCGTGAGAGAGATCGTGAGGTCGTGTGCAGAGGCACGCGCAGGTGCGTGCAACAGACTCTGACTGAATCAGCTACAGAATAGGATCGGCAGTTACAGTTAACGTTACAGAGTTAATGTACAACACGTGTGGTTCAACACCCCCCGCAGTCCGAACGTCGTAAGGAGATGTGAAGACTGGATCGGAAATCTTCAAGCACTGAACTTGGTAACCCCTTTGTAAAGACGTCAGCGAACTGAGATGAAGTAGGGACATGGAGCACCTTCGCCTCACCAAGAGCAACCCGGTCCCGGACGAAGTGAATGTCGATCTCGACGTGCTTCGTGCGTTGGTGCTGGACAGGGTTGGAGGACATGTACATGGCGCTGACGTTGTCGCAGAAAATGACCGTAGCTCGGCGGGGAGGATGGCGAAGTTCAGTCAGGAGCTGCCGCAACCAACAGGATTCAGCAACACAGTTGGCGACCGCTCTGTACTCGGCTTCAGCACTGCTTCGTGACACGGTGGGCTGACGTTTCGAAGACCAAGACACCAAATTATCTCCAAGGAACACACAAAAACCAGAGGTTGATTGCCGTGTGTCCGGGCACCCAGCCCAATCAGCATCGGAATAAGCAAGAAGGTCGGTCGAGGAACGCCTGTATAGCTGCAAACCGAAGTGAGATGTCCCTTTGATATAACGCAGAATGCGTTTTATGAGCTGGTAGTGTGAGTCACGAGGGGCATGCATGAATAAGCACACTTGTTGCACCGCATAAGCAATGTCAGGTCGAGTAAGGGTGAGGTATTGGAGGGCGCCGGCAATGCTGCGGTAGCGGGAGGGATCTGAATATGGTGTGCCAGCAGAAGCCGATGTTTTGGAGCGGGTATCAATGGGTGTAGAGATGGGATTGCAGTTACTCATGTTGGCACGGTCAAGAAGCTCAAGAGCATATTGTTGTTGGGACAAAAACAAGCCGGATGCATTTTGGTGAACATTGATGCCCAAGAAATGATGCAAATCACCAAGGTCACTCATAGAGAACTCACGGTTGAGGGAGGCAATGATGTACTGAAGAAAATGGGTGGTGTTGGCGGTGAGTATAATGTCATCCACATATAATAATAAGTATGCAGTGGAAGAACCTCGGTGATAGATGAATAGAGAGGGGTCACTCTTGGAGGCAATAAAACCGAGGGTAGTAAGAAATGTGGTGAAACGACAGAACCAAGTCCGTGGAGCTTGTTTGAGGCCATAAAGAGACTTTTTGAGTTGGCAAACATGTGTGGGAAAGGTGGTGTGAGTAAAACCAGCAGGCTGTTGACAATAGACTGTCTCGGAGAGAGTACCGTGCAAGAAGGCGTTCTTGACGTCCAATTGATGTATAGGCCAAGACTGAGAAGTAGCAAGGCTGAGCACGACTCGAATTGTTGCTGGTTTGACCACCGGGCTGAAAGTCTCGCCATAGTCGATCCCAGCTTGTTGAGTAAAGCCGCGGACCACCCATCTTGCTTTGTAGCGTTCCAAAGTACCATCAGCCTTGAACTTGTGCCGAAATATCCACTTCCCCGTCACAATATTGACACCTGCAGGTTTAGGCACTAAACACCAAGTATCATTCTTTAACAGAGCATTAAACTCATCAAGCATTGCTAGTCGCCAATTTGGATCGTGTAGGGCAGTTTTGTAGTTTGTGGGAAGAGGGGAGATGGAATTGGTGGTAGTAGATAGGGCAAACAAACGTCTAGGCATGAGAAATCCGGATTGGCACGAGTGAGCATTCTGTGTGGGTTTTCGGGTGGCTCTACCGCAATAGCATGGCGTGGCAAGGGAGGGCGACGTAGCGGCGAAGGAGTGGTGGGTGGTGGGCTCGGGTGATGGTCGGAGCTAGTAGGAGGAGACGATGACATGGGGTGGCTCGGTTGGCTCGGCGGAGAGCTGGGCGCGGCGGACGAGGAAGATGCGGTAGGGGACAGGTGGGGCGAGGGAAAGCTGACGGCGCTGGATCCCGATGGGGATGTGGCGCTGGATACCGATGTGGATGCAGGGACAGATCGCATGGCGCGCAGAACGGGGTGGATTTCCTGGTCAGGTGGGGGATCCGGTGTGGCAATAGGGGATGTGGGATGTGGTGCGGCTGGAGCGTAGGGAAAAATTGTCTCATCAAACGTGACGTGCCGGGATACTATGCCTTTGCGGCTCTGAAGATCAAGACATCGATACCCTTTGTGTTCGCGAGGATACCCAATGAAAACGCATCGAACGGAGCGAGGGGCGAGTTTGTGTGTAGACGTGGCATAGGCGTTAGGGAAACAGAGGCAGCCGAAGGAACGAAGGTGATCGTATGTCGGATGAAGGCCGTATAAAAGAAAATGGGGTGTGAGAAAAGTAATGGGGCGAGATGGGCGGAGATTGAGTAGAGTAGTGGCTGTATTGAGGGCTTCGACCCAAAAACTTGGAGGAAAATGGCCTTGTACGAGAAGGGTGCGGACTATGTCGTTGGTGGTGCGGATGAGTCTTTCGGCTTTCCCGTTTTGAGGTGAGGTGTGTGGGCAAGAAAAACGGAAGGCAATCCCGTTGGAGGAGAAAAGGGAACGGAGATCAGTGTTGACGAATTCGCCGCCGTTATCGCATTGGACACATTTAATGGTGGTATTGAATTGGTTTTTGACAAAGGAGAGAAAACGGTGAAGAGTGGGGGCCGTGTGATTTTTGTTTTTAAGGGGAAAAGTCCATGAATAATGTGAGTAGTCATCAAGTATAGCGAGGTAATATGTGTAACCAGAGAAACTAGGGACAGGAGAGGTCCATAAATCGCAATGTATTAATTGAAACGGTGCGGTAGTACATGAATTCGAAGATGGAAAAGGTAATCTAGCCTGTTTGCCTAATTGACAAGCCTCACAAACAGAAGAGGAATGAACTACGGGATTACATGAAGGTAAAACATGAGAAATTCTAGCTAGAGTCTGAGGACTAGGGTGGCCAAGACGTCGGTGCCAGATGTCGCCGGAGGTAGTGGCTTGGAGCGCGGTGACTGTTGATGATGGAGCGCCGGGGAAGGGGTAGAGCTCGCCGTGGCTAGTGCATCTCAGAAGTGTAGTCTTGGTTGCGAGGTCCTTCACGGAAAAGCCAAACGGATCAAAATCGATAGAACAAGAGTTATCGCGAGTAAATTTACGAACAGAAATGAGATTCTTAATTATGTTAGGAGAGACAAGAACATCAGAAAGCTGGAAGGATTTGTGAGGGGAGGGAACGAGGCTATGACCGGTGGCGGTGATGGGTAAGGAAGATCCATTGCCGACAACTATGCGACGAGAATGATGCTCTGGAAAAGAACGAGACGAGGTGAGTATACCTGAGGTGCTGGCGATGTGCGAGGTGGCGCCGGTGTCCATCACCCACTCAGGCGGGCCGTAGCTTGGGGCGGTATGAATCATGGCGCCGTGATCCCACGATGGTGGTGCAGCAGGTTGATAGGCAGGCGGCGGGTAGCCGTAGGCAGCTGCGTACACCTGAGCATGGCTGCCGGGGTTGGGGCCAAGGATGCTGGCGGTGGGGTTGGGGGCGTAGGGCGGGCGGTACGCCGGTTGCTGGTACGCCGGCTGGTAGTGGTGGTACTGCTGGTACTGCTGGGATCCACGGCCGCCGTAGCCACGACCACGGCCGCGACCACGTCCGCGACCACGTCCACGATCGTTGTAGGCCCCATAGCCGCCGTAGCCGTTGCTGTTGCCGTAGTTGCCGTAGCCGCCGTTGCCGTAGCCGCCACCGCGACCACCGTTTTGTGCATAGCCGCCGCCACGGCCTCCACCGTTGCCGTAGCCGCCGCGGCCACCATGGTAGCCGCCCTGGTTGCCGCCGCCGTTCTGATGGCCGCCCTGGTTGCCCGATCCGCCCTGACCACGATCAGTGCGATCGGCACCGTTGCCCGCTCCGGAGCCGTTGGCGACGAGGGCTTGGGCGGCGGCGGTGCTGGCCTTGCTCTTGATCTGGATCTCGGCGAGAAGGAGGCGCGCCTGGGCATCGGCAAAGGAGGCCAGAGGCCTCTGAAGGATGGCCGCCTGAAGAGCGTAGGCCTCGCTGAGGCCGTCGAGCATGCGCAGAGTGAGCTGCCGATCGTCGATGCTGTCGTCGACGTCGCCGAGGGCATCGGCGATGGCCTTGATCTTGCTGCAGTAGGAGCCGATCGACATGTCGCCCTGCTTGAGATCGTGGAACTCGCGGCGAAGATGCATGCTCCGCCCTTCCTTGTTGGCGGTGAAGAAGGCGAGCACGGCCTTCCAGGTCGCGTAGGCGGTGTTGTCCGTGGACATGACGATCTCCTGGAGGTCGTCGGCGAGGGTGGCGATGAACCACAGGGAGATGGTGAAGTCGGTCTTGCGCCACTCTTCATCGGCGAGATGCAGGGACGTCTCCTCCTCCACATGATCACGAGCATTGTAACGTGAGAGAAGAAAAAGAATAGTGTTGCGCCACTTACGAAATTTCTTGCCAGACATGTCGAGCTCGAAGGAGATGTAGTTGGAGATGTGGAGGGAGTGGATGGAGATGGGAGGAGGTATCACGGTCAGAGAGGTTTCAGAAGGAGAGGCCATGGTCGAGGGAGAGGATAGACTCATCGGAGGTGGGGAAGAAAGAGCCTGGTCGCTCTGATACCATGCAGTTTGGAATAACTCTCGCACACTTCTATTCCATGGCCTTGGTACATATTTATACAGGAGAGGCGATCGTGAGAGAGATCGTGAGGTCGTGTGCAGAGGCACGCGCAGGTGCGTGCAACAGACTCTGACTGAATCAGCTACAGAATAGGATCGGCAGTTACAGTTAACGTTACAGAGTTAATGTACAACACGTGTGGTTCAACAGACGGCGACGCCCCGGACGCCGCCGAGAGGTTCAGCGAGCAGTGGCCAACCGACCTGGTCGTGGGGAGCACGACTGCCGAGACTATACCAACGGTCAGCGTTGCAACTTTACACATTGTGAATTTTGTCTCTGTAATAAGCAACCAACTCCCCCCTGTTGGTTCATTTTTGTAAACAACCTAACTCAATTGTTTCTCTCTTTCTCTGTCCGTCTCCATGATCGATCGTCAGGGCTCGTCGAAGTCTTGACAGGAGAAAAACGTGTCCTGGACTCTCTCAGATCATCACCAGTCGCCAACGAGGTGGCACCATGGTGGGAATGCTTTCTTCTTTATCTCTGGCGCACTAGTATTGCTTAGTGAAAATCTTGCTCATGATATCATTTTAAAATTATCTATCATGAATTGTATAATAACGGTGAGACATACTTGGATGGTTAGGTTCTTCGGCATGTTTTTTTCTACTTTTGTTTGACAGAGTTCATCTGGTGCTTGCTCACTACTCCTGAAATAAGTTATCATCGTACTTTGCAGATGGATGATCTATCAGAGTGCAAACTTCTGTCTGAAATACTGACAGATGTTCTGTGATCTCTAATCGGGCACTGAGATACTGCCTGCAGTGGCGAGTGAAACTTCGACGCCTTCTTGATTAATGGCTTAAAGAAGAAACGAAGACACTTTGACAAATTCCTTGGCTGGAGCTTGAAGAAAGAGTAGCAAATCAATGTAATCAGGTGATGTTTGTTAATCTATTGAGTCAACTTGTTAGTATGCCATAACTGACAAAATAATTACAGTGAAATGTTTATACTAGCAAAATAGAGGAAAGAAACACAATATGCCCATAGCACTATGTGGACAATGCCGACCATGTAGGCTTTTGTAAGCAAACACAAATTTCACCTGAATTATGTTTACCAAATGATACTCGTTGATCGAGAGGCCATCACTTCCATTGTCCTCCATCAGAAGTGGCCGCGTCATCCACGACAACGAAGGCCGAATCTCTTCTGTAGCTATCTCCCTGCTGATCCTAATACCCAGTGCCCCTCAAACAGTGTCAAGTTGCACGCATGGTGTCTGATGACATGATCACCGACTGCCATTGTTGGGTGGCCACCTTTGGCCCACTCCCTCACCTTCATTTCCAAGAAACAACTTGCAGTGCAATGCCCATTGGCGATTGCCAACTACTTTTGACATGATGACAGACAGAAGGAATGTATCTGGGGGTTGACTATCTCCATTAAATCTTTCTTTGAGGCCTGATAGGAGGTAAGCTAGACTCATCGATCTTTATCGAGATCTTGTCGAATCAAACGTTATCACCTAACAAGACCAGTAATTTGCAGTGACGTTGCATCCATGATGGATGGATGGATGGTACCCCTACCTACGGTGAGATGACTGGCCCTTATCAACAAGGTAGCAACTCAAAACGAGGCAACCATTATGTGATATGCACAAAACAGTGGGGTTAGAACTGGTGTTTAGCTGGCGACTAAAATAGCAAATCTTGTTCTGCACGGTGCTTTCGCTTTCTGTCTGTAGTCAGCTGTGAAATCCTCTTCTGTAGATTATAATCTTTCAGCTGCACTATCCGATATAGCATCATTTTTATTTTTTCTTATCCTCAAATATAGATCATGATTTGGAAAAATGGTTGTGGTTGCAAAATGTATCAATCCTAATGATAAAAAATTGAAATCAATACCAAGTTCAAATTGATGTATTGCAAGTGCAGTATTGTAGGAAAAGCCATGCTGTAAAGGAGATGTAAGATTATGCACTAGATATAGCAGAAATAAATCAACTTAATTGGGCAATGAACAAAAATTTGGGGTTAAAATAGCTGAGATAACCATGCGTATACATATATATTTTTGTTGCTGATAACCATCGACACATTCCTACTTTTATAATATATAATCCAGAACATTCCCACCATCCATGCCTCTAGAAACTACTCAAGACTAAGTTACCCACTTGCAAAATGTACCACCACTAACATTGGAGATCCAGACACGCTCGTTTAAGTGTCATATTCCGATTGGCATAGGTGGGAATTTTAGGCACACTAATCATCATGGTGCTTTGTCGCGTAGTGATATTGTGGCGTCTCATATATGAGACAGGGGATTGCTAGCAGATCCTTGTGGGAGTTGGGGGCAATATTTGGATATCTGGAGGGGCCTCAATTGCACTATGTATGATCCTCATCGGCCATCGTGGTCAGCGTATTCAGATTGGGACTCAACTTCTCAAGTATCAAACCTGAGGTCTGAACTGACCTCATGTGAGGGGGATATTGTTTTGCAACATCCATTCACTGTCATTCCTCTCCCAAGTCACCTCTCTCTTTGTACCGTAAATGTGGTCACCATGGCTTTGTAGATGTGCCTATAGCGTAGCATATCGCTGATCGCTGCAGCGTACAGTCATGGGCCATTTGCATCTATGTCCTGAAACGCTTGCTAATTCTGCCAGTTAGAAGTGACCTGCCAATGTCTGCATTATCTCGCTGAAATCAGTAGCTAGCAGCAGAAGAGATCTGAGTTTTTCTTGTAGAAATATGGCGGTGGTATGCGTCGGTTAACCAAAAGTGTTAGTCACTACAAAACGTTCATCGCCAAGATATATGAGGAACTTCGTTATTTTTTATCAAGCAGTTAGCAAGCTATGTGTGGGTAGGCCACTAGGCCGTAGGAAACATGATTTCGAGAGAACAGAATTTAGCCAAGCTCAGAACTACTGATATCTGGACTTGTAGCTTGTGATGTATAGTTACATTACATCTTCAGAATAGGTGGCATGAGTGTAAACATCAGGCCTCACTCAGGTACAAAAAAGAACAAAAGGAAAAGAATATAAGGGGAAAAAGGGTAGGAGAAGAAGAGAATGATCGTAGCATTGAAATTGCCATTAATTTGTCAGATATCTTAGATTAACCAACAATTATTCATAAGCACGTCAGCCCACTGACCAGGACACTTGCAGCTGAATTTTGTAGTTGTTGAAACAGAAGAAGTACATAGAAGATACAATACTAGTATATACATTAATCTAGTATTCAGCATCGCATATATATAAATCTACACACGCACACCATCCTTACATCCACAAGTACGTAGGGTGGCTACGCGTAAATGGCGTAGCGCATGCTCTCGCGCACCATGAGGTGGCTGACCTCGTCGGCGCGCGGCCGCCACGCGCTGGCCGCCCAGGCCTCCTCCGTCGACATGCCGTCGCCGTCGAAGCGGACGGCGCACGCCAGCGCCAGCAGCGCCCTGGCCAGCGCGCCGGCCACCGTGGCGCGCGCGGCACCCCCGCCCTCCTCGGCCACGGTGACGTCGAGCGCGCTCTCGTCGACCACCCGCGCCGTCGACCTTCTGCCCCTCCGCCGCCGCCAGCGCAGGCCCTGCCGGACCAGGGACACCACGTCACCCAACATGTCGCCGACCGACACGGTTACACAGGTACTGCAGGAGAATCGATGGATCACGTCGATATACTCTCACGACGAGAGCTCGGCGGTGGCACGGCAGCCAAGGCACATCTTTACGTGCACGCACGCTTTCGCTCACACGGCTCGCGCCACCCTAACAGAAAACCCCGTGCTTGGCGCAACCAGCTGCGTCATCCACACACACAACATCTCGATCTGTTGAGAACTTGGGATCGCGGGTATATTATGCTGGTTCGAGGAAACTAAGTAGAAGGCTTGGAGGTGAAAGGTTGAAGGATCGCGGTGGTATATATGGAGGGAGGAAGAGGAGACAAGAGGAAGAAGAAGATGGTGGTGGGGAGAGGGGAGCACTCGATCGATCTTAGTTGAAATCTAAAGCTGGAAGCACGTACTAGTGGGGGAGATTCCGCGGGCACGCTGTGCGTCCTGGGTGTGCTCTCTGGGTGCTTGTGTCTTTCACCGTACGTGTGTGAGTGTGACGGGCCGCCCGGGAGACGTGAAACTTTACATGGCAAACTAATGCTCTGATATGTTCTGCGTATGAATTATTATTTTTAGATAAAAGGCTAACAAAGCCCAACTTTAAATTAATAAAGCCAGCTGGCCGGAGGCCGATCGCCATGGCCATGGTCCGACCCAATGTCCGGAACCGGTGCCGACGACACCGACAGACATGCCCGCGTGGGTACGAACCCCAGCCCGCCACAAACGGACAACGGTGATTGACGACATCCCATTGATCATGGCTGTGTCGCTTGGCGAGAAGCACCGAGGAATGTGGCGCCTCCATGGACGAGCCTCCAACAATGCACAAAAAAAAGACATACATCACTTCGGGTCTCCGGCTATAAAAGGCACCAACTTTGCACTGAAGCAGCCATGACGAAGCTATGAGGACCCCTGTTCCAAGACGGTGCCTCCACGTAGGTCATGACGCACAAGTGTCGCCACCGCCCGGTCTAGACGGGGGGGGGGGGGGGGGGGGGGGGGGGGGTGGCAAGATGTAGCCACAACATCGCCCCCAAGAGGGCAAACGGTGCCCCACTAGTACAGAACGACACATCGGACACCTTTCTATGGAAACGACACAAGTTAGGCGACAGAAGATATGAGTTTCGCGTGCTTCCGTGAGAGTGCGCGCGCTAGTCGGTCGATGGGCCTAGCCCAATGGCAACGGAAGACAAAATATCTCCGTTGCCAACGGAGGGGGAAATACCTCTGTTGCTGATATGCCCACAACAGCAACGGAGTTCTGGCAATCTCCGTTTTCCATGTGAAAACCCAGTAAGCGGTGACCATATAAAGACCCCCACTCCAGTGTATCTCACTCTCACTCTCCCCCAGGTCCTAACCCTAGCCGCACACTCTATCCACGCACTTCACTCCCTCGATGGCGAACCCCTCCGGCACCGACGGAAGTCAGGATAGAGCATCTTCCTCCGCCAACCCTCCGAGTCGCCAACGGGAGCTGCTTCTCCCCGACATCTTCACCGAGGTCCACAGCGACCGATGTCGCGAGTTCTTGCGGAGCAGTCAGATCCCCTACGGATTCACGACGGCGGAGGCCCCCTACGCCCGGATCTCGTCCTCCTCGGACGAAGAGGATTCAGATCCGGAGGTCGGTCTCCTCCTCTCTCCGCCACCGAGCACGCGATGGAAGCCACTGAGGAGGCGTTGTTCCAGACGCAGCTCTGGGCGGCCATAGACCGGTCTCTTCTCCCTGGCCAGGACCCTGGGAGGAGGAGGAACCGGTGTTCGAGGAGGATGAGGTCTCCTCTGACAGTAGCTTCGACGGCTGGTCCGCATCCAGCGGCGCCAAGCGACCCTGCCTCGCCTAAGGTAAAACCCTATAGTGCCTAAACAACCGATGTATTTGCTATGAATTTTGTATTTGCTCCGTATTCTTAGCTATTTAGCTCTGTTTGCTCCATATTTGCTCTATTAGCTATTTTACTCTGTATTTGCTCTGTATTCTTAGCTATCTAGCTCTGTTTGCTCTGTTATTTAGCCATGTTAGCTATGTTATTTAGCTCTATTTACTCTGTATTATTAGCTATTTAGCTCTGGTTGCTCTGTTATTTAGCTCAGTTAGCTCTCTATTTGCTCTGTATTCTTAGCTAGTTTGCTCTGTTTACTGCTTATTAGCTTTTTTTGCTCTTTTTTAACATTGAATATGCGTTGTGTGAAGGGCTTGGTGGATGCCTGGTGACGTGGATGCTGCTGCGAAGACCTAGGAGCGGGGCTCCGTACACGGTGCCGTCACCAGGAGCGGTACATTTTGTGCAGCACGAGCTGAAGTGAAGACAGTTGATGATCATCCGGCGGCCGTGAAGACATAGGAGCACGGCTCCAGCCACGCGCATCGATGAACTTTTGTACATCAGGGCGAACAGGAATACGGTGACGAACGGGAGGCCGTCTAGTCACATGGAGCAGGGCTCCATCGACGGTGCAGCCTGTCATAGTGCTTTTTTGTTTCCTCTAGCCTTTATTAGAAACGGTGATTAGTAAAACTCCGTGTCTAATGTGAAACATATCAGTAGCGATGTAATATAATAACCGTTGCCCATGGTAGGGGCAACGGTGAATCAACTCTGTTGCCATTGAGCTCTTCACATCAGCAGCGGGGGCGGGGAAACGGATGCTTTCTCCATTTCCGATGAGGATTTTGACCTGTTTCTGATGTGTCATTTTGTACTAGTGCCCACGGGCGTCACCGATACCACCATCGACATCGAAAGCTTGAGCTTTCGCTCGGTCCAACGCCTACCAACCCTGCGTCGAGGGTCCTAGACTTCAGCCCCAACCACGAGGTCGTTGGACACCATAACTGCAAAAGGTCCTCCGATTCAGGTCTGGATCTAGGCGATATACGACACCCGTGCCGGACCTCCCCAGGAAATCCAATTGCCGACATTTATGCCGCCCACCCGGCCAATGAACACGACCAACACCGTCACCACGAGGCTTCCGGTGATCCACTCGAGCACTCGCCACACAGATCTGCCGCTCCGATGTCCGAGAGAACCATCCTTATCCGCCTCCAAAGCAAAAATGAGCTGCAAATTAACAACCGGCCACCCTCGCTGCCACACCGGCGCCCTAGATCGACGCCTCGTCAGTTTCGGCAGGTTGGTCGCGCCATTGAGCCGTTGCCAGCGAGGGGACGCACACCCACGCACCCAGAAAAGGAGACAACCCCAGATCGAACAGGTCCTCCAGCGCGGCGAGGAAGCGCAAATCAGAGCGGCCATGGTCGCAGCGAGCGGAGAGGCAGCAGCGGGAGCGGGAGTACGATTGGAGGAGGAAGGAGCTGGAGAGGCCTCGCCGCTAGCGGCGGCGGCGAGGGAAAGCGCGGGAGGGTGGCGGCGCTGGGCGGAAACATAATCCCCCAGTGTCGCCTAAGCGAGGACGACACGGGGGCAGCGCGTTTTTTTCCTTCTTTTCAATTTTGCATATGAATTATTGGGGATGGGTTATAGTGTTCCATAGCGGTTATTTTTTGCTTATATTGGTACCCTACGACCAAAATATAAGAAGCCATTAATTTTCCATGTTTAACAATTTATAATTTGAACTATAATTTGTACTTATAATAGGTTGCCATTGACTAGTCGGTAAGATCTAGGAGGTGTCCTCCAAAGACTAGGACATCACTTACAAGTAGGAGCCCAAGTTCTACTCGGAGGAAACCTTTCTAATTTAGACTCCTTGTCCAATTAGAGCAAGGGGCTGACCGGCCTAGGTGCCTTGCTACCCATGGCGCCATGCCCCTTATGTCATGCTCATGTGGCTGGCCTTCCTCCCATCCGGAACCTTCTCTCATGTTCTATAATACTCTGCAGTATTGTATAACTTTTCTAAACTTTTTTGTACCTTTCATATATAACTCGGGACTTTTCCTCAAGAATCATTTGAAACACTTTTATAATATTTCTCTCTCACTTTATCTACATTACGGTTGCGTTTCTAAATGTTACTAAACCATTAAGCATGTAACCCTACATGTTCGGGATAATGCAGATATGCAGCGGAACCTTTCCGGTCAATAATAGACAGTGGGATGTAGAAATCCATGACTATTCCCACATTACCTACGAAGATCTTATCGTGTGAACCTTTTGAAAGAGCATATTTTAGTCCCTTGTGTTTTGTGTGTTAGTTAACAGTACTAGTGAACATTTGACTAGGTGTTAAGTGATGCAAGTCTTAGTGGTACATAATACTTAATTGCATCAACACCAAAAAGGAGAAGAAAAGGCCTGAAGAATTTCTCAGTTTGACAGACCAGATATTCCGGCCCCAGTGGGGGCGGAATATCCGGCCCTCAAGTTTTTATCGAGGCCAGATTTTCTAAGGACGAAAGACGTCCAAGTGTGCGACTCTCTGGACTCCCCCGGATATTTGGGGACGGAGATTTCCAGGAGGCCGGAATATTCCAGGGGGCCGGATATTCCGGGGTTGACTTAGGCCGAAATATCCGGCCTGCCTGTCTTCAACGGTTACTTTTGTTGGAGGGGTATAAATACCCCTCCACCTACCTCCAGCCAAGCAGCTCGCCCAAAACTTGAAGACACCATTATTGCAAGCTCAAGAATCACTAGATCTCCCAATCCCTCCACCCAAACTTGTTGATCTTTGGAGGATTGAAGGAGAGGGCCCGGATCGATCTACATCTTCACGAAGCCGTTCTTCATTTCCCCCTCATTCACTTGAGGGGCCCTTTGCTAGGATTTCCTTTGGGAAAACCTAGCTCTTTATTGTACTCACTTGTTGTCTTTCTGACAGATTTTTAGCTGTTCGGGAGCCCCCAACCCAATTGTGGGTTGTGCCCGGATCGTTGTTGTAAGGGCTCCGGATTCCGCCTTGAAGGATTCCGATAGTGGAAGGTGAACCAAACCTTTGTGGTGCGGTTCATCAGAGAAGAAGGTGACGCCTTTGTGGCGGTTGAGTTTTGACCTTCGTGGTAGCTCACACCTCTCCAACGAGACGTACTCCCCTAAAAAGGAGGAACTCGGGATTACATCCATGTCTCCACGTGCTTTCACTTCGGTTACTTCTATCCTTATTTATAGTCTTTACTTCGTGTATCTTATTTAGTTGCTAGCTTGTCATATAGGTAAATTCACCTTAGTTGCATATCTAGAGAATTTACCTTTTGTGTCAAGCCTAATTTGAAAAAGTATTAAAATTGGAGTAGCACCTATTCACCCCCCCTCTAGGTGTCATACGATCCTTTCACCTTTAGTTACATTCGCTAATGTCTTTACCTCGCGATACTTTACACAACCCAAGGTGACACTTACCAGTATCCTACGATCAACACCTTGATCACTATAACTAGTTGCCCTCGTTTCTTGGTGTGTATTCTTTTATTCATATCCCGTATTCTGATGTTCCTGTGACTAACATATAGTCACATACTTGCGTAGGCGGTGATGGGCATCGTGATAACACAGAGGGCCGAGAGTGTATCTCTCTATTACCGTAGGAGTAAATCCCATCTTGATATATCGAATCCACGACATATATTACAATATAACAGAAAGACACATTTATGATCACCTAGTTACCTTGTGACGTTTGGTATCCCCCATAAGTATGCTTCCAGTATCAGAGATTTCGATACTCTCCCTAAGAATTTTTAGCAAGCGTGAACATATTTGATGAGTAATTACTAACAACATATTTATGACGCATCACGTAGTAGGTCCCTCCAACACTCTGTTACACTCACGTCATGTCCTCATTATTATCGACATCCTTGTACTTCACTTATGCCCATGGTTAGGAAAATTGAACAATCTAATAACTCACCAGCTAGTTCGGAGACCTAACTAGGGATCTAATAGGGTGTTCATAATTCTACAAATGCAACTAGGATTACCATCTGAATCACACGTTCAGAAACTATTACAATTATAGTATAGAATATAAAATTAATAAGTTTACATAAATAAAATAGAATAAAAATACTTTTATTATTGGCTGTAGTTCATATTTCTATCAGTCCAGATGTTAGCCTTATAAATGCATATTGTATGTTTGTTCTGATGTGATTTACATATCCAAAATAGTACATTTATGTATGATTTGTTTTATGATGTGAATCGGTACATCTATGTGATTATCTTTTTTCTTCTAGTTATGATGTTGATGAGGGAGATATGCCCTAGAGGCAATTAATAAAGATATTTCATTTGTTATATCTCGATTGTTCATAATACGTTTTATACCATTCTATAACTGTAATAAGCGGAAACATTAATACACGTGTGGTATGTAAACAACCAGGTCCCTAGTAGCCTCTTTACTAGTCCATTGAGATCAACAAATGATCAAGGTTTCCTGATCATGGACTTGGACGTCAATCGATAATGGAGTCATATCATTAGGTGAATGATGTGATGGACACACACCCAATATATATAGGACGTAGTACTCATGCCTTCGACCGTGAGATCATATTTAATTGCTATTTCTGCAAGGTACTTTGATTGCATCAAACGTCACTCCTTATATAGGGTGACAATAAAGGTGTCCCTCTCGGGTATCCGAAAGAAATAGGTTGAGGCGTATGATCAAGAGCGGGATTTGCCAATCCGTATGGCAGGATAGATATTATGGGCCCACTCGGTGAGATTGCATCAATGAGCTTTCAAGCATGTGACTAGGTCACGAGGATGTAATATCACAGACTGATGCATGTAAAATGCATACATGAACTTTACATTTTATTACATGTTATTCCATGTTATTTGCATCATATAAGGGTTATATTCATGATTTATATTGAGTTTTGGGGATAATTAACAACTTCCCCATTTTTCTGGAATTAACCCTGCACTGTCAGAAAACCCCTTTTTCTATATTTTGATGTTTCAGGACCCAAACGACGTCCAAATGACCTGAAACTTTACGGGGATCACTTTTTTGGAAGGAACGAAACGTAGGCGCAAAGGAATCGAAAAAACGGAGACCAGAAGGCCAAAAGGGGTGGGCCCACGTGGCCAGATTCCCTGACCGTGTGGGGTCCCCCATCCTGGCCCTCGGGCTTCCGCTGCCGTCGATCTTTCTTCCCGAAGCTTCGTCTTGACCTAAAAACGACTATATATAGACCCCCAGGGCTTTCGCGAAAGGGGCGCCGCAGAAACACAGAGACCACGAAACAGAGATCTGGAGCTGAAGATTGGAGGGGGAAAACTCCGGCGGGGCGCTGCCGGTGTGGTCTCCTTCCCCTCCAACAACATCTCCACCGACACCATGATGAAGAGGGAGTAGTCCACCCCTGGACTATGGGTTTGTGGAAGTAACTTATGTATCTCTCCTCTCTATGAGCTTCACTAATTAGTACCGTATGAGCTGCTGAACATGATTACGGTCATCTATGTAATTCCTTTGTGGTGGATCTTTATTATGAGTTAATACATGTTTGAGATTGCAATGGTTTTGTTTCAGTTATGAAAGTAGATGCATATTATGTACCCCGTTCTTATTTACTTGTCATGATCAAACATGTTTATGAGAGCATGTGAGGGGGAACGTGTGCATTAGTTGGAGTAACGGGGGGTGGCTAGTGTAGTGAACGTGAGAGAAAGTTCTGCGATCCACTTGGGTTTTCTACCTTACTTTGTTGCCTCACTAGGGATAAACAAAAATACCATGCTACCGGAGAGTGGATGTGACCTTGGCCACTATCTCCATGACTAGATCTGGCATGTTCTTATTTTAACTTCATGTCATTGAACTTATTGCTATGCTCTGATTTATCTTAATTACTAAGGTGTTATGATTTAGTTCGCATCTTGGTGGAGCATAAGAGAGAGAACAACTTATACTTGAGATCTCTATGTTAGGACGTGATGCCCATATTATTAATAACTTGTCAAATCATGTCTTGCCATCTTACATGTTAATTTTAGTGTTCCATTGTCTACCACGTTATCAAGAGAGTGCATTAGTGAAACCATGAACCCCGGTCCATTTTTAATCATAAGAAACACCTTTCCAACACTTTTATCACCACTTTTGTTTGCTGCCATTATTAAATCCGAAAATACAAAAACACTTTTACATCTTGCATTCATCATAAAAAACCCAAAAATATCATTTATCATTACTACCATCATCCTTACATATTTATTTTACCATCATTGCATATTTATTTTATTATCATTCTCACACCTTGTGCTTGACAACCATTTGGTGAGGTTGAGGGCACAAAACAATTTATTTTGTTGCAGGTTCTCAAGAGAAGGATAAGGAGATAACACCTGAAATACTGGTTCCCCGAGGGTTCGATATTAAACCCTCGAGTCACCCCTCGTGGGGAAAACTGTCTTCCACTACTACATACACTCTGCACTTGGAGTCTCAACCTAACACCATTTACTTTTCACGCAGGTACCACGCGAAGGGGCTAGCAACTATTTTCTGGCGCCATTGTGGGGGAACTACGTGAAGGGCCATCAAGACGTTTTCTGGCGCCGTTGCCGGGGAGCAAAGAAGCAACACCGCATCAAGTTCCCTCGTCAACTGCGCACCGTTATAGTAGCATCATTGGGTATCAAGACGTTTTCTGGCGCCGTTGCCGGGGAACCATAGCTGAAAGGTTTATCCAAGGATCACTCACATCAAGTCAACTTCATCACCAACTTGTGTAACAACCTAAGCTTGGGGAAGTTGCACCTACGTGAGCATCATCTTATCCATCTTTACCTACAATCATTTTATTTTGTTTTGTTCTTGTCTTGCATATCATCTTTATATTTCGGTTTGCATATTTATATTCAGTTTTGCATTTTTGTGTTGCATTTGTTATTTCGAGTTGCATTAGTGTCATTTTACTTTCAGTTTTGCATAAAAAATTAAAAACACATAAAAACTTGCTCAATGGAGAAAAGAACTTTTTGGCCATTTAGTGTTAAGAATTTTCCTCAAGATAGGAATTTCCCTGTTAAAGAATTTGAGATAGATCCTAATGTCACTAAATTGATTTTTGAAAATCGTTTTTCTGGGAAACCGAAAGAAGATGCTCTTCAACATCTTAGTAAATTTAATGAAAGATGCAAAGAATTAAACCTGATTCATGCCAATGCTAATGTGATCAAAGTAAAGCTTTTTCCTTATTCCTTGGCTGGAAAAGCTCTAGATGGAATTTTAGCAATTGGTTTAATTTGAAAGCTGCTTTCATTGAGAGGTTTTGTTTTTCAGCCATGGTTTATAATATGAGAGAAATAGTTATCACCTTTAAACAAAATAAGGAAGAAACCTTGGTTAAAACTTGGGAAAGGTTTAGAGGTATAGCTTATGGAATGGAACATGGTATTAGAGATTGGATGCTCATGCACATATTTTATAAAGGATTGTCTGAAACTTCTAAACTCTTTTTAGACAATGAATGTAAGGGTTCTTTCATAAATACTACTATTGCTGATGCTTACATTCTACTTGATGGCTTGATATTGGAAGTAAAAATTAAAGAAAGTTTAGAAAAAGCTCAAGTACCTGAAGATGTGTTTGATGACCGTTATGAATTATTTAATCTATATAATAGAGATAAAAAAGTTGAGGAAGTTAAAATGCTTAGTGAAGTTAAGGAACCATTTGTTGATTTAGAGAAGTGTAGCTTGCATGAATTAATTTCTATCTTACAAAAATTTGCAAGTGATCCTTCTGTTAATATTAACCAGGCTGGTTTTGGTTCCTATATTGCTAATCATGTCTTAAAAGAAAAGATTGCTAGGTACAATCAAGAAGCTATGATACCACCTAAGCTTGGGGATATCTGGATCCCTAAGGTACTAGTAACCATTGGAAAAGAGACACACCATGCCATTTTAGATCTAGGATCTAGTGTCTCTATATTATCTAAAGAACTATATGAAGTCCTTGAACTTAAAAATATTGAGAAATGCTCTATTGAACTTGCACTTGCTGATGATTCCATTAGACATGCTCTAGGAAAAGTAAGTGATGTTATGGTAGAGTTACACATGACTTTTGTGCCTGTTGATTTTCTAATCATGGACATGGGGAATAAAACCTCTAGTCCTATTATTTTGGGAAGACCTTTTCTTCGTACTACAGGTGCCATTATTGATTCAAAGGAAGGGAATGTGAAGTTTCAGTTTCCACACAAGAAGAGCATGGAACACTTCCCAAGGAAGAGGGACACACCAAGGTTCAAGCTCCCTCATGAGCTACGTCCCCTTTGATTATCAAGTAAGTAAGCCTAGCTATATGGCTATAAAGAAAGCGCTTTACGGGAGGCAACCCGGTTGTTTTTGTTTGAGATTTTCTTTGAGTCCTCTTGCTGTAACAAGAGAGTAGTTTGTTAGTTTTGTTTCTGGGATTTTTAATAAAGAACCAAGTTTTACCTATTTTGGGTTTGAAAAGTTGCTATTCATTTTCGGAGAGTTTTCTGCCTGCACGAAGTCTGTGCACGGTTTGATTTTTCATTTTTTATCTGTAACTCCGATTGAGCTGTAATTTGAACTGTAGCTTCAACTTTTCATCCTCTGTATACGTGATTTTTTAGATTTTTCTGACGAGTTTAAGTAGGGTAGAAAAATGCGTTTTGCTGCTGCTGTTTTTCTGGACAGATTCTGTCTTGATATTGTTTGATGCATTCTTTGAGCTTTTTGCTTGAATCTTTTTGATTCAATTGAGTTTATGAGTAGGCATACAACATTATATACTCTCTGGACATTCATATGAATTTTTGCCTAAGGATTTTATGCAGCAAGGAACCTATTTGTTTATCACTACTAATATCACCCCACAGAAAAGAAATGGGAGAAACGGTGTTTTGAAGTTTTTTCACAGGGATTAGAGGAGCTGCACCAAGAGCTATCCAAGGATGGTGAAGACCATAAGCTTGGGGATGTCAAGACAACCCCACTAGACCAACACACTCTCGGTTTGCACACGTCTAACTTCTGTTTTTCGATCAAAGCACTTTATCGTATAAACTTGGAGCGTCTGTTTTTTTTTGCTTTTGTTATTTCGGTTTGTTAATAAGACCACCACTATCATTTATATATGAGAGAGCTACTGGAAGTTTGGGTTGAATTATGTTGGATGCTATTAAATATATTGGGATAGGGATGTTTGAGTTGATTTTAAAAGATACATATAGTTGCATAATTCATGTGCTTTGAATGAATGTTAATTTGCAAGTGTGTTGTCAAGAGCTATCTTTTACCATGTTTAGATGTTGAATTTTAACTTTACTTGGTTTAACATGGATTGATTAGTTCTATGGACACTTATGCATGCATTTAGATGGTCAACTTTCTCCCTATTGCTAGCCCAAAAATTACAACAAGTAAAAAGCTTGTTTCCCAACACCTTCAACCAAAGTTTTTCCAGTGAGTCCACCATATCTACCTATTAGCTTTATGCTATTCCAAGTATGTTTATCATGTTATATTGTGTTATCTACATTTCTGAATTTAAATGCTTATGTTATTGATTGTCATGGGAAAAATTGGTTAAAAGCTCTCACGAACTTGATGCACAATTTACTTTTATTGCATTTAATAAGCATGAACCATTGTGATTAAAATTATGAAGTTGTGGGCTTGACAATTGTTTTGGTTGGGAGTTAGCCCATATGTGCTGTCACATGGCAAGCTTTCAACATTGCACTTATTTATATTTAGTTGATGTCATGTACTTTTGTTTATGGATGCCTATCATGGGTGAAATGAATGTGGATACTTAGTAAGTTCAAAGAGTTTGTATAAATGGTTAGAGAAATGCCTGGGCCGCTAATCTAAGCCATGCATCATTCATGGTGGAAATTTACAGCATAACCATAATGTTCATTCAGTGATGCACCTCATAATAAAAAGCTATACCCATAGTAAATAAAAGAGTGCTGAGATTGTTCATTGTCTGTTTGTCTTGTTGTTTTGACATGGGCTTGTTCATGTCAAGGGGCAAGAGGTACCCCAGTGCAGTTCTTGATGATACTATTATTACTTGCAATGACCTTTATTTGAATTTACTTTGTGGACCAAAGTGAGTAACACATGGTGTAGGTACTTGTATTCAAGGGACATGAGACATTCAACCAATACATTGTCAAGCACACCACTCATATTTGCTTTCACTTTAAACATTAATCATTCAAGATGCTATGATAGGGGTAATGAGAGCTCCACACCAATGACTACCACATTGCAAGCATTAACTTAAGTAGAAGTGTTTGGAAGTTAGATGAAACTTATTCATGCTTTACCTCTACTTATTTATCTATCCAAAGTGTCCACCTTTTATATTCAGTTTTCATAAGAAGTACTCTATGACCACCATAGGATGTTTTTACTTTTCATTATGCATACATTTGGTCCATAGTACTTTCTTCTATGTTACACTTTGTGAATTTATCATTGAACATCTTTACATTGAGTATTTGATATCACTTCATAATTTATCTTGCATATTGTTATTCCTTTGAAGAATGAATCATTTGACTCTATGTAGCAATAGTAATCACCTTTGATATCCATTGATAGTATTAAAATGCAAAGTCCATGTTAGTTTTATCACCTTCATACTCGGGACGAGCATGGGTTAAGCTTGGGGATGTTGATGCATGTAAAATGCATACATGAACTTTACATTTTATTACATGTTATTCCATGTTATTTGCATCATATAAGGGTTATATTCATGATTTATATTGAGTTTTGGGGATAATTAACAACTTCCCCATTTTTCTGGAATTAACCCTGCGCTGTCAGAAAACCCCTTTTTCTATATTTTGATGTTTCAGGGACCCAAACGACGTCCAAATGACCTGAAACTTTACGGGGATCACTTTTTTGGAAGGAACGAAACGTAGGCGCAAAGGAATCGAAGAAACGGAGACCAGAAGGCCAAAAGGGGTGGGCCCACGGCCAGATTCCCTGACCGCGTGGGTCCCCCATCCTGGCCCTCGGGCCTCCGCTGCCGTCGATCTTTCTTCCCGAAGCTTCGTCTTGACCTAAAAACGACTATATATAGACCCCCCAGGGCTTTCGCGAAAGGGAGCGCCGCGAAACACAGAAACCACGAAACAGAGACCTGGAGCTGAAGATTGGAGGGGGAAAACTCCGGCGGGGCGCTGCCGGTGTGGTCTCCTTCCCCTCCAACAACATCTCCACCGACACCATGATGAAGAGGGAGTAGTCCACCCCTGGACTATGGGTTTGTGGAAGTAACTTATGTATCTCTCCTCTCTATGAGCTTCACTAATTAGTACCGTATGAGCTGCTGAACATGATTACGGTCATCTATGTAATTCCTTTGTGGTGGATCTTTATTATGAGTTAATACATGTTTGAGATTGCAATGGTTTTGTTTCAGTTATGAAAGTAGATGCATATTATGTACCCCGTTCTTATTTACTTGTCATGATCAAGCATGTTTATGAGAGCATGTGAGGGGGAACGTGTGCATTAGTTGGAGTAACGGGGGTGGCTAGTGCAGTGAACGTGAGAGAAAGTTCTGCGATCCACTTGGGTTTTCTACCTTACTTTGTTGCCTCACTAGGGATAAACAAAAATACCATGCTACCGGAGAGTGGATGTGACCTTGGCCACTATCTCCATGACTAGATCTAGCATGTTCTTATTTTAACTTCATGTCATTGAACTTATTGCTATGCTCTGATTTATCTTAATTACTAAGGTGTTATGATTTAGTTCGCATCTTGGTGGAGCATAAGAGAGAGAACAACTTATACTTGAGATCTCTATGTTAGGACGTGATGCCCATATTATTAATAACTTGTCAAACCATGTCTTGCCATCTTACATGTTAATTTTAGTGTTCCATTGTCTACCACGTTATCAAGAGAGAGTGCATTTGTGAAACCATGAACCCCGGTCCATTTTTAATCATAAGAAACACCTTTCCAACACTTTTATCACCACTTTTGTTTGCTGCCATTATTAAATCCGAAAATACAAAAACACTTTTACATCTTGCATTCATCATAAAAAACCCAAAAATATCATTTATCATTACTACCATCATCCTTGCATATTTATTTTACCATCATTGCATATTTACTATGTTTGCATATTTATTTTATTATCATTCTCACACCTTGTGCTTGACAACCACTTGGTGAGGTTGAGGGCACAAAACAATTTATTTTGTTGCAGGTTCTCAAGAGAAGGATAAGGAGATAACACCTGAAATACTGGTTCCCCGAGAGTTCGATATTAAACCCTCGAGTCACCCTCGTGGGGAAAACTGTCTTCCACTACTACATACACTCTGCACTTGGAGTCTCAACCTAACCCATTTACTTTTCACGCAGGTACCACGCGAAGGGGCTAGCAACTGTTTTCTGGCGCCATTGTGGGGGAACTACGTGAAGGGCCATCACAGACGAGTAAAGAATAGTATTGTCGGTAACGAGATTGAGCTAGGTATCGTGATGCCTGAGATCGAGTCTTGGACAAACTAAGTATCGCCAGGCAAAAGGTATGAGACTTGACGTCTAAGGTTCAAGCGACAAAGATATTCGTGGACGCACAGGGGCTATCATGGGTTTCCAGACCCCGCCGTTAGTCATTGATCGGAGACGGTCTCGATCATGTCTGGAGTGATCCCGAACCGTAGGGTGGCACACTTAAGGGTAGGCGACGTTTATATTAGATTGGACGCAGAAGAGAAAATAGAGGAGAGCACCGGAAACGTTCCGGGACATATCCGAATAAGTTCGGAGGGCAACGAAATAAGTTTCGGAGCAAGGATAAATTAAATAATATGTATTTAATATTAATTAAGGTAATTAACGATTAAACATATTTTTTATTTTAATTTAGTTCGAATTTAAAGGGAAGCCCACCTTAAATGGGCCTCTCCCATGGGGAGAAGGCCCATAAGGGGGGAATTCGCCCCAAAGGGCCAAGGAGCACCACCAAGGGCGGGCTGGTGTGGGAGTTTAGTCCCGCACCGCCCGACCACCGAGGGTGCCAGCCCTCCTCCACCTATATAAGAAGGTGCCCCCATGCCTTGTAAATTCACCTAATTTTCTCTCTCTCTCTCTCCAATCCATTTAGGCGTGACTCCGCAATTGGAGCTGCGCACGGGTTGAGGTTTTCTCCATCATATGCACACTGCCATGCTATCGGTTCTTCGGTCCAAGTCTCCTGCTTCCGCTGCTTTGCTGGATCAGAGCTCGGGGGTCGTCGTCTACACTGTACGTGTGTAGAGCTACGAGGTGCTGCACTTGCGGCACTTGGAGAGGTTCGTCTACACGACCTTCAGGTCGGCGCCGCCATCATCTTCGCCGCCCGTCGTCATCACACGTCGTCATCGAAACAGATCTTTTGATCGTCGACGCTTATGGTCTACAAGGGCATGTACACCGTTACCTCCGTTACCTTATATCTGCATAGTAATAGATTCTGGCTATTTAGGTTATCGTTGTTAGGAAATTTTTTGTTTTCTGCACACGATCCCCTTCAGTGGTATCAGAGCCGATCTATGCGTAGATATAGTTGTACGGTTTTAGAACTCATGTTGAATATGAGGGCATCGTTCTTATAGTTGCTACCCTCTAGCGTGCACTTGTATTTGCCTGCGGCATTGTGTTGATGAAGCGGCCCGGACCGACTATACGCGTACGCTTACGCGAGACTGGTTCCACAACTGACATATGGCTTGTTCCATATATGTGGCTGGCGGGTGTCTGTCTCTCTCGCAATAGTTGGCTTTGCATTTTCAATGGAGGGCCCGCAAGGGATATAAAATAGTCAATTATTTGATCGTTGTTGTGGTTGTAGTTTCGTAGGTATGAAACAGTTCTATTTACGATAGCCCCTAAGCCACGTAAAATATGGAAAAGATAAAGTAAAAGGCGTCTAACTTTATTTTGTAGGGGCAATGTGATATGGTCGAGATAAGTTTAGTAAATTGTTTATAAACTGTGGGCGCGAAGGCGACCATCGGCGCATGGACCATATCACGTCGCATTACATTTCGATGTTATGTTGTTGTGTGCATCTTATATTGTGTATATGGTTATATATTAGTTACACGGCGGTAGTAATATAAGATGGTCCCTCCAAAATTCCAATATTAGTGTTCTCCCTTTAGCGTGCACCACCAAGAAAGTTCTACGTTATGAGGCTGGCCATGACGATCGGGTGTCAGACATATCATCGTTCGCATACAGTGGGTGTAAGACATGTTTGCACATGCGAATATGCTAAAGGTTATTATGGCGAGCCTAGCATGTAAAGACATGGCCTCGGAACACAGTGACCGAAAGGTTAAGCATGAGTCGCATAAGATGATGTGATTGACATGTCGATGTCTACCTTTGAAATTATGCTATCGGCTTTGACGATGGGGGGTAGCGTACTGGATTAGGATCATGTAATCACTAAAACGATGCGAGGGATATTCGTTTTGAGTGGGCGTTCTTATAGTTTTATATAGATAAACATGAACTCATATTATGAACATAGTCTTTAATGTTTTGCAAAAACCTTTGTAGATAATAACCTGTTCGATAGACCGTTTAAACTTAGGCGCAATCCTGTGATTGAGAAACTTAAAAGGTGGGTCCAAACTTCATAGTTTTATACCATAGCTTGAGGATACTCCTTGTTTCAAACCTTTTAGCTCTATATGATACAAAACCCGCTAGAGATAAAACCGGAGATTCCGCTAACAAAAAGATAGTTTGGATTATCAAGTTTTGTACGGTCCAGTGTATGCAATGATCTCTTCCATAGAGAATGAACAGTGGGTGCATGTTGACAGATCGCGGACATTTGGAATGGTCGCTAAGATTGGTGATCTGTATGCACCGTAAATCAGGTTTTCTTCTTGACCAAGATGGAAGAGAACACTCGCATTAAAGGAGCATGTGTGTCGGGGGAACAAACCCCGGGTTACCAAAGTCCACAACTCGACAAGAGAACAAGAGAAGCAAGTCTGGCTGCCCGCCATCCGGCTGCCAGCTACTCGGCCGCCTGCTATCCGGCCGCGCGCTACCCGGCCGCGCGCTATCCGGCTGCTCGCCATCCGGCTGGTCCTGGCCGGCTGCCCCGAAGTCAACACTCGTCCCATCGGACACACGCAGACAAAACAAGCCATACCTGTACCCGAACACTATGCATGACATCACTGAAGGAAGAACACTATGCACATGTCACCGCGGGCCGTCCCTTGTCACCTGGGCAGCATCTTTATAAGGTGCACCACGGGGAGGCAAAAAAAAAAAGGGCTGACACACTCTCCATCTCTCACACACTCTCATGCTCACATACGAGCCCCCTCATACCTTAGTTCATCCTCCATTGCTATACAGCTCCAGGAGCAAACATGTAACACCACATATACTCCATCATATATATCACAGATGCAGGATGTAGGGGTTTTACCTCCTCACGAGGGCCCTGAACCTGGGTACGTCTCGCGTTTGCCGTGCTCGTGCCCAATCCCGCCGGAACGCCGTCGCTCGCGCTGTCGCAACCACTCAAATAAGCCACCCCGTGGCATATGCCGTGCGAAATAGCACGACATTTGGCGCCCACCGTTGGGCATAGCGGCGACCGGAGTCCCGTTCTGGTCGGGACTACTCTTCTTCATCATCGTCGCCGCCTCCCCATTGTCTCTCCCGGAGAAGCCCGGAAGCTAGGCGTCGCCGGGCTCCCGTGCTCGTGTCGTCCTCGTCCGGCTGCGCCTGCGCGTGCCCGTCTCCACCATCGAACTGCTTTGCAAGGCCACCGTGCGTCCGTGCAGCCTCGTCGGCGTGCCGGCGCATCTTCCCCCGGCCTCCTCTCCTCCCCGTCTCCTCCGCGTCCGCGCCTGAGCTCCTCTGCCAGAGTTCCTCTGCGCCATCCTCCGTCCGCGCCCCTCGCGCCCGAGGCCAGCCATGCCTGGGCCGGCTGCGCCCGCGCCCTCTGCCCCCGTCCTCTGCCTCGGTCGCACCCGCCTCACCCCGGTCGCACCCGGCTCCGCCGTCCAGCCGGCCACTCCGCCTCTGGCTCCTCACCGCCTCGACCGCGCCCGGACACCTACGAATCCGCCTCGGCCGCCCCCGTATTCGCCCCTGTCGGCTGCAGCCCGCACCGCCGTGCCGGCTGCTCCGTCCGCGACACCCGCGCTGCTGTCTCCTCGGCACAAGCTCGCCCGACCTCCGCCTGCTCTTCTCGGCCACCCTCGCCGCTGCCGGCTTCAGCTCCACCTCGGCCCCAGCTGTCTGTCCTCACCGCCGGGTCCACGCCGCTGCTCCTCCTCGTCGCACGCCATGGCCGGCTGCCCATGTCTCTGCCCCGGCCGGCTCCTGCGGGAGAAGAAAAGAGGAAAGAAAGAGAAAAGGAAGAAAAGAAAAAACAAAAGAAGAGAAAAGGAAAGAGAAAGTTGTACCGACTGGTCCCTGCCTGTTTGGTTGGCCGATCCGCGCTTGGCTGCCTGGCCGGCTGCGTCCCGATCCGGCTGGCTCCTGCCCGTTTGGTTGGCTGGCCGGCTGGGTTCCGATCCGGCTGTCGTCCGTTTGGCTGCCTGGTCGGCTGGGTCCAGGCCGGCTGGAGGGCTCCGCCCTGCAGAAGCGGCCCTTCCTCTTCAAGCTCCGCCTGGCCGGCCTCCTCCGGCTCCACCAGACTCAAACGTCCCCGCTTCGACAACCCAACCTGCATCCCCGACTACGGCATAAAAACAGCTAAGTGATGCTTCGCTCCGCATTTTTACTACTTGACGCACGGGATCGGACCTCCTCGGGAAACACCCGGAGGATGGTCCTAGCCCTCACCACTCGGTCGCCTGCCGACCAAGCATCATCCATCTCGACAGTAGCGCCTTTTTCGATCGGCATAGTAGCGTATACGGCACCAGAGGCCCACTCTCGGTTCCAGCCACAGACCGCAACCCGGCAGCCCGGCTGGCAAGAGCAAAATCCCGAGGTCGCTTGGACGCGAAAGACGTCTAAGAAAGGAGTAACTGTGGTTTCGTCGAGTCGCTTCTATCCAGCTTCTAGATCTAAGTACCGTGCCACGCGTGCCCCGGCATCTCTTCGGTTCCACCCGCAGACCGCAACCCGGCTGTTCGGCTGGCAAGAGCCTGCGCCCGGGCGGCTAGGTGCACGAGAAAAAGATCAAAGGAACTGGGCAACAGCGAACCGGCCACAGTCATACATAAATATTCACCCGGCATCCCCAATATTTTACTCAGCACAGTTGCAAATTTAGTTTGTTTACTTGATGTAACAGGGAAAACACGCAGAGCTCTGCGCCCCTCGGCCGGTGGACCCCGCGTCCGCATCTGGCAGGACTCGATGTTCGCGACCGCAGGGCGAGCATGACAACACCATCCACTACAACAACAACGAAGAACCTCCGCCTGACTCTTCGAGTCACCCAGAGGCTCGGAGGCTAGTGTCGGGGGAATAAACCCCGGGTCACCAAAGTCCACGACTCGAAATGAGAACAAAAGAAGCAATTCCGGCTGCCCGCCATCCGGCTGCCCGCTACTCGGCCGCGCGCTATCCGGCTGCCCGCCATCCGGCTGCTCCTGGCCAGCTGCCCCGAAGTCAACACTCGTCCCATCGGACACACGCAGACAAGACAAGCCATACATGTACCCGAACACTATGCATGACATCACTGAAGGAAGAACACTATGCGTGACATCATTGAATGAAGAACACTACGCACATGTCACCGCTGGCCACCCCTTGTCCCCTGGGCACCATCTTTATAAGGTGCACCACGGGGAGGCCGAAAAAACGGGCGGACACACTCTCCATCTCTCACACACTCTCATGCTCACATACGAGCCCCCCTCATACCTTAGTTCATCCTCCATTGCAATACAGCTCTAGGAGCAAACATGTAACACCACATATACTCCATCATATATACCATAGATGCAGGATGTAGGGGTTTACCTCCTCACGAGGGCACTGAACCTGGGTACGTCTCGCGTTTGCCGTGCTCGTGCCCAATTCCGCCAGAACGCCATCGCTCGCGCTGTCGCAACCACTCAAATAAGCCACCCCGTGGCATATGCCGTGCGAATACCACGACAACGTGCAGTCATACTTGATGACATTGGTCTTACTTGATGACATTGAGACGCCTCGCTCAGCTCGATCACTGGATGACAGACAACGTTGCCAGATGCAAATGGTTTGTCATAGACTATGTCATGCAAGGGGAATCTTTGACCTTCATGAATTCTTGATTGCATTGAAGAATCAAGAAGATGAAATAGATCGTCGGGAAGTCATCAATGATGATGGTGTATATATGATATACGCGTTATGAATGTTTTACCTAAACAAGTACTCGCTGTAGTGACTAAGTTTTGATACTGGTCATGTTTTATGAAACAAGATTTTCGACTTGAGTACTTGGAAGGATGAGGAGACAATATGTGTTGATGATGGCAGGCAATATGTTGTGATGGTCATAGACACTCTTTCTCTGCATCTACCTTTTGGATTACTTTGGATATGAACAAATTCTTTTTGATCGCTTGTTAGCATGATCGTTATAAGTGTGTCTTGCCTCTAGCGAGACAATTATTCATATATGTTAGTGACAAAATTGTTGCCCTACATTTATGAGTGATATCTTTAATGATCATACACCGATTATGAATGAAGTGTTCTTATATGAATCTAGATGGTAGTAGCTCCCACATTTATAACATTAATGCCAAAGGATACAAACTTAATGATGACACCACATTCTTGTGGCACTAACGTTTTAAGTCATGTCAATGTTATATGCATGAAGAAGCTCCATACAGATGGATCTCCGAGTCTTTAGATATTGATCTTTTGACACTTGCAAGATAATTACGACTCCGTTTTCAGAAAACGGGCATCTAACTTCTTGAGAATCATGCATATTGATGTGTGTGGATCAATGAAGTACTTTAACGTATAGTGGAAATCTTTATTTCGTAAACTTCACGAATGTTCTGAGTAGATATATGGATATCCACTTAGGAAACGCTGGTCCAGAAAGTTTGACAAAGTTCAAACAAGTTCAGAGTGAAGTAAGAAAATAAACTTAACAGGAAAAACAATTTCCTACGATATTGATCAAGGAAACAGAGTTTTGAGTTATAAGTTTGGCATATCATTAGAAGACTTGTGAGAAGAGTTCCACAAATCACGTCGCATGGAACACCATAGTGTTATGGTGTGTTTGGACGTCGTAATCACACTCTATTGGATAGTGTGTGGTCAATAAAATCTCTTATCGAATTTTGTGATCATTGAGGTCATATGGTAGAAACAAACATTCACATTAGATAATAGGAAAACCATCTAAATCCGTGGAGGAAATACCATATAAGTTATGGCATGGCTCTTGGCCTAGATTTTCGTTTCGGTAATTTAGTGTTTTGATGTCATCAAACGTAAAACGGATAAATTCATCTTTGTAGTGTATCTAAGAAATCAGTTGGATACATTTCTCACGACAAAGGTAAAATTGTTGTTGGAACGTACCATGCTCAAGAAATAGTTTCTTGTCAAGGGTATAAGTGGGAAGGAAAGTAGAGCAAGACGGAGTTAATGAACTCACTCTCCGGACTTCGAGTGGCGCAACGGAAACTGTTCCGGTATCGTCCTCCGGAACTAGAAGGAAGCTTATGATAAAGATCATGATGCTCTAAGCTCATACTAAAGATTCTAGGCATACGAGAATGTGTTCCGCACTATGTGGTACGACAATCTTGTTATGAACGTCATGTTAATGGAACATGAAAAACCTACGAACTACAAAGAAGCGATGGTGGACCTAAATCCGAAAATTGGCTATGAGCCATATATAATCCGAGATAAAATCCATGTACGATTACCAAGTACTGACTTGGATATATCTTCTTGATGCCCTACAGGACGTTAAGAGAAAATGGAATTTTATGAGAAAATGGAATTTTATGAGAAAATAGACACTGATAAGGATCAATTTGTCGCAAAATAGTTTCGACAAATTCAAACAGTTGACCACAACGAGATTCTGTCTCACGTGGTGAAGCCTAAGTCTATTTAGGATTGTTTTAACAATTACTACGATTTCAAATTGAGAAATTGGTAGATGGATAAAGAAGCCATGTTTCTTAATGGTAACATTAAGAAAGAGTAGTAGTTAATACAATGAGATGGTTTGGTGATCTTAAGGATGCTAGACACGTATGCAAACTTCAGCTGTCCATTCGTGGGCTAAGACAAGCATATCGGAGCTGGAATCTTCAATTTGATAATGTGATCAAAGATTTTGGAGTCGTCCAAAATAGCTGAAGAAACCTGCATTTACAAAGAAGTGAGTGGGAGTTAAGTAGCTTTTCTTGATCTTATATGTGAATGGCATATTTGAGTGGGAGCTAAAAGAAATTCCCTGGCCTTATATATGGATGGCGTATTTAAGTGGGAGCTAAGTGTCATTCCTAATTTTATGTATGACATATTGAGAATGATAGAGATCCTCTAGTAAAGTATAAATGATTATTTATGTGATTAAATTTTCTACGAGTAAAGTTAAGAGTATTACGCATCAGGTCTATAATTTGTATAGATCAAAAGGGGCTTAATAACTTTTGGTCGAAATATTTTCCTAGGTTAAGATTCTGAAGTGTTTCGGAATAGAACAAGCAAAGAAAAGGTTCTTGCTTGTATGACTAGGTAAAATATTAAGTTTATCTTGACATTTCAGCGATAGATAATGAAAGAAAAGGATGTCAGACATTCACTATGCCTCAGCCATAGATTCTATCATACTGAAAGCTCGACTTGATGTGACCCAAGTTCTTGGTTGAAGAACGGGTTATAGAGTGATCCCTAGGTGGATCAATGAACAAACGTTAAGGATATCCTTCAGTGTCTAAAGAGAACTGAGGATATGTTTTCTGGTATGGGGTGAGAGTGAAAAGACAACTTGCCGTAAAAGGGTTATGATGATGCAAGTTATGACACTGACCCATACGACTAGAAATCTCATACAGGAGAAGTCCTTTGTTTTTAAGAAAGACATAGTTAGCTTGCGAAGTCGCATATGAATGCACTGTCGCATAATCTACATAGGTATAGGAATATATGGCTACTTCAGATGTAGCAAGTGTGATTGGACAGAGCAGTTTTCCCGAGCATGCGTGGTTTCCCTTAATAGATCTCTTAGACTTTTAAGGCCCATGCTACGCAAAGTTTCGAGTCTCACTCCATCGGAAAACATATATTTCACCGTTATCATAAGATACGAGATGATGTCAAACTATGTGACATAGAAGTGTTGCAAAGTACATACAGATCTCAATGTGGAGATCAGTTGACTAAATTCCTCTTCCACGAGACAAGCATAAACACCAAGTTGCTATAGGTGTTAAGTTTTTATCAAGTTGTAAACTAGATTAAATTGTACTCTAGTGCAAGTGGGAGACTGAAGGAGATATTCCTAGAGGCAATTAATAAAGATATTTTATTTGTCATATCTTGATTGTTTATAATACGTTTTATACCATGCTATAACTGTATTAAGCGGAAATATTAATACACGTGTGGTATGTAAACAACCAGATCCCTAGTAGCCTCTTTACCAGTCCATTGAGATCAACAGATGATCAAGGTTTCCTGATCATGGACTTGGACGTCAATTGATAATGGAGTCATATCATTAGCTGAATGATGTGATGGACGCACACCTAATATATATAGGACGTAGTACTCACGCCTTCGACCGTGAGATCATATTTAATTGCTATTTCTAGAAGGTACTTTGATTGAATCAAACGTCACTCCTTATATAGGGTGACAACAAAGGTGTCCCTCTCGGGTATCCGAAAGAAATAGGTTGAGGCGTATGATCAAGAGCGGGATTTGCCAATCCGTATAGCAGGATAGATACTCTGGGCCCACTCGGTGAGATTGCATCAATGAGCTTGCAAGCATGTGACTAGGTCACGAGAATGTAATATCACAGACGAGTAAAGAATAGTATTGTCGGTAACGAGATCAAGCTAGGTATCGTGATGCCTGAGATCGAGTCTCGGACAAACTAAGTATCGCCAGGCAAAAGGTATGAGACTTGACGTCTAAGGTTCAAGCGACAAAGATATTCGTGGACGCATAGGGGCTATCATGGGTTTCCAGACCCCGCTGTTAGTCATTGATCGGAGACGGTCTCGATCATGTCTGGAGTGATCCCAAACCGTAAGTTGCATGGCACACTTAAGGGTAGGCGACGTTTATATTAGATTGGACGCAGAAGAGAAAATAGAGCAGAGCACCGGAAACGTTCCGGGACATATCCGAATAAGTTCGGAGGGCAATGAAATAAGTTTCGGAGCAAGGATAAATTAAATAATATGTATTTAATATTAATTAAGGTAATTAATGATTAAATATAATTATTTTAATTTAATTCGAATTTAAAGGACAACCCACCTTAAATGGGCTCTCCCATGGGGAGAAGGCCCATAAGGGGGGAATTTCGCCCCAAAGGGCCAAGGAGGGGCCGGTCGGCCTAGGTGGGCCACATGGGGCCCACCTAGGGCCGGCGCACCACCAAGGGGCGGGCTGGTGTGGGAGTTTAGTCCCACACCGCCCAGCCACCGAGGGTGGCAGCCCTCCTCCACCTATATAAGGAGGTGCCCCCATGCCTTGGAAATTCACCCAATTCTCTCTCTCATCCGTTTAGACGTGACTCCGCAATTGGAACTGCGCACGGGTTGAGGTTTTCTCCACCATATGCACACCGCCGTGCTATCGGTTTTTCGGTCCAAGTCTTCTGCTTCCGCTGCTTTGCTGGATCGGAGCCCGGGGTTGTCGTCTACACCGTACGTGTGTAGAGCTACGAGGTGCTGCACTTACTTGGAGAGGTTCGTCTACACGAAATTGAGGTCGGCGCCGCCATCGTCTTCGCCGCCCGTCTTCATCACGCGTCGTCATCGAAACAGATCTTTTGATCGTCGACGCTTATCCTTCCGTTACCTTATATCTGCATAGTAATAGATTCTGACATTTAGGTTATCGTTGTTAGGAAAAATTTTGTTTTCTGCACACGATCCCCTTCAGTTGAAGTGATTTAAATATGATCAAGTTAGACTACTATGTTGGCAGTATATACATTCACACATGATTATTTAAATTAAACATATGTGTTGGAATCACTAAACTCTAACGATTCGATAAATATAGCGTGTGCAATGTGATTAGTGACAACGATGATTAAATCAAAGAAAACATGTGAGATGGTGTAAAGTTCACAAACAATTTTGTCAAGAAACTGTGGTCGGATCCCTCAAACATCGCACACAACCCACTTTAAAAATCGTGTGTGGTGCTTCCACCATCGCACACGATTAGGAAATCATGTTCACATACGATTAGGGAACCGTGTTTGATGAGATACCCCATCGGCAACCCACGCATAGAGACGGTTCCGTAAACCATGTGCGAAGATCAATTTCAAATCGTGTGCGATTGGTTGATTTGTCCTACTGAGTGTTAGCTTTATTTCTCATTGTCCCTTTATTTTTTAATCCATAAATACTTTACAAAAATAAAAAAGCATACGAAGGTTTGGCTAGCAAAGCATATTCTGTTTCTATGATCATGCAACTATTTTTGACAATAAACTATGAAATAAGTTCAAATTGCATAACACATATCATCGTTAATGAACTGATCCTAACAAAAGAATGTCTACGTATATATTGATATAAGTGAATAGCAACGAACTGGAGTTGTCTTTGTAGATAAATACACAAATACGTTAATTTTTTAAACTGGGTGTACGATGAAATCTTTCAAGTTTGATGCTCTATACGGCTTTCTAGTCCTGCTCATTGGGCTAACATATGACCAAACGCAAATAGTTGCGCTAAAGGAGAAAAACGATTTACTGAAAATAGGAGCGCTTGGTTTAGTCAGAAAATGCAGGTACAGACAAAAAGTAAAATACTTTATCAGTGGGAGTAACTTTTAAAGCTTGAAGGAAATGCATGCAAGCATAGAACATAGTCTCAACCACTGGTGCACGGCATGAATTCTGATACCATTGGTTCTCTTACCTAAGGATGTAGTGAGATACCACATTACCAGTTAATTAAGCATAGAAATGATGTAATTAGAGAGATAAAATAGAAGATTGCATGTTCCTTCTGTCTTCTTTACATTTCTTTTCCAACATTCTCATAGGTTTCGATAGAAGATTCCCCTCTTATATGGCAAATATCCTAAGGGTATATATATGTGTTTTGTGTCCAAAATCTATGTTATTAAATATTTGATCGTGGATAAAAGTTTGAACCTTGTTTGGGTGGTGGCCAATATTTTAGCTTTCATTGTTCCTTTGCCAACTCTCAAGAGCGTGTTTGGTTTTTGTTCAAAACCAGCGTTACTAAAATGTTAGTCATGACGGAAAATTTGGACCTTGTTTAGATGATGGAAAGTATGTTGGCATATCCTTGTTCGTTGGTTAAATCCCAGTTTTGTATCTTGCTAACATTGGCTAAATCAACGACAACAAATACTTTTAAGGAAAATTTTGGCTAGCAAACTTTTTTGTGGGATGAGGTTGTGCTAAAACCATACACAAGCACCTAGAAATACCTTGTGGAAAATGGAAACCTACTAGAATCATTGGTGGGGCAGGTGCCCCCATGCACTAAGTGTGTAATGGTCCATACACGCCTAAACCTAATTATATGATGCACTGTCTAAAGCAAACACAAGAATATCATAATTAATCTTCCGTGTATGCATGCCCCAGCGAATGAAGAATACTTAACTAGCAAGAATTAATAATTAACAAGCTGATAGTTCCGCACGTAGTGCAGTGAATGATTGATCAATGTGTGCAGGTTAACATCACCTGAGGCTTATTCACGATCGTCTCTAACCGATCTTTTGATCTCTCTCTTTTCTCGTTTAATACGTTGCGGTTGTGAAGGGAACACATATTATTTACCTGCTCTCTCTCTCTCTCTCTCTCTCTCTCTCTCTCTCTCTCGTTGAACACATATTATTTTCTGCTATGTTTGAGAGTTAAATTTGGTTTATTTCATTTATGCTTTACTAGGATTCACAATTTCATATCTACACAGTATTTTAATATTGACAATAACATATTAATATCCTTCTTTTACTCTCCGCATGTTATTCAAAATTTTGAAGTAGTTCAATAAAGCTTTAGTAGGTTGGATACTTCTACTAATTTTATTTTAATAACTAGTTTTAACTTCTTTGTAGAATGAATGCATCATTCAAACACATGTTGTTTTAGAGCAGGCAGAAGACCCACGGACTGGCCCGCGGGCCAAGGGACAGTTTCAGGTAGACAGTTTCTATGGGGCATAGGCTTCTATCATGAGGAGAGGAGTGATTCGTCGGATGAAGACTCTACATTAGCTAACAAGACTCCTAATGAAGATGAGCTTACCGGTGTTAGCTCTGAAGTCGTGCAAGAGCAGTGAGCTAAGGAAACGAGGCGGTGCACGCCTAGGAGACCAAACCATTGGACAAATGTGATCCACACGGCCACCCGAGTCGATGAACAAGGTGTTGTCATTCCAGTAGATGTTTACACAACTGGGCACAACACCGCCGTAGGTGTCAGCGTGTGTGAAGCCGTGAATATCAGATGTACAAAATTAAGGGCGAAAAAGCAAAAGAACACAAGAAAAGTGCTCTTTAGCAGGCTATGCTGAATAGATACCAGTTCAAAACTGAAGGTGGTGACGACACATGAAGAGAGTCAAAGATAAAGCCATGTGCATGATGGTAAGCCGTTGAACATGTGGTAAAACACGACAAATAAAAATAAGGATAAAGATTTCAGACTGTTATAAAGAAGACATGACCTCAAAGGTGGATTACTTCAAATATCATTCCACCTATGAGTTTTTTTCCTTTGACTTCCATTTGAGCTTCTTCTTTTCTTCCACTTGTTGACATGGCTATGTTTGACTAATATTGACATGTCCTAATTTTGATAATTTGTCAAGTGAATGCCATGTAGAGCTAGGTGGGATCCCCGATCAGGATTAGTTATTCTCACAACACACGAATTGATGTGTATCAGTGAATTCCTATTGAAAACAACTCGTGATTGTCATGACATATCACATACTCCCTCCGTTCGGAAAAGGATGACTTCTATTTGTCCAAATATGGATGTATCTAGACAGAGCCACAGAGAAGACCATGCCATTCTCGATGGTGGAACTCTGCCGAGAGATTGCAGACATGCCCAAGGACAAGCAGGTTCGGGAGGATGCTCCCTCTTTGGCCGAGCGACGAAGCATCGGTTGGACAAGAAGAACAAAGATTGTGTCATTCCCGCAGCCAAGCGCGCCGAGTTTAGGAGGGCGGAGGCTTTTGGGGAGAACCCAAAACTCAAGAGCAAAGGGAAAGCCACCGAGGAGGTCCTAGATGAGAAGATGCAATTTTATTTGCAGATGTACAAGAAGCAGCACACACCGGTGACACCGCAGGTGATGAAGGCTGTTCAACCTTTAGTTGCGAGCAATCCCTGATCCCTTCTGTGGGGAGGGTGCACTTCGGTGCATCTCTAGTGGAGAGTTTGTGTGTGTTTGGAGAGGTTCTTTTAGTTGGATATGTGGTGTGGCATGTTAGCTTGGGTTTTGGTTCCCTTGTTTCAGGCACAGACGATGTTCCATGAGTTAGAGTGTGCGGTTTTTTAACCGCGTTCTGTATGGTTTTTGGGTCCGGTTTCCCTGATTAACTGGATCAATTCTCTCCTTCTATAATGCAATGCGGGAACTCCCCGCCCTAGTTCGTCAAAATAAAGTATAGATACATCCGTATTTGACAAATGGAAGTCATCCTTTTTTGAATGGAGGGAGTATATTATATTTAATAATTGGGTAATGGGAATTCTGTATTAAAATAGAGCAGATCACAAGATCGAGTCCAAAGCCGCATCATCTTTACGCCCAACCTAGTGTTCACTTTTCCTTTCCATCCCGTATCGATCGTCCAAATCTCATACATATCCCGGAGATCAGTTCATAGTCCAATCCAGTTTGCTTCATGGGCAATCTAACCAACTTTCCTCTCCAGATTTATTTTATGATTGCACAATTCCTGCTCCAGACACGTAGGCCCTGTTTGGGGAGCTCCTAGTTATCGACCTGTGCGGGAGCGATTCGCTCCCGCACGGGGTTGTCTTCATGGGCCGCCCCGACTTTGGCCCAATAATCCTACTGTTAATATTTTTTTGCTTTTCTGTTTTTTCGTAAAAGAAGAAAAAGTAAAAAATAAAATTTCACAGGGGTAAAATAATAATAACAAAATATTTATCTTGTTGGATGATTTTTAACTGTAAACATTATAAAATTTGAACATTTTCAAAAACTGAACATTTTTCAAATTTGAACATTTTTAATACTGAACAATTTTAAATTTGGACCATTTTCCAAAATTTGAACATTTTTCGAAAACTGAATAAAATTTTAATTTTGATTATTTTCAAATTTTTGAACAATTTTTAGTTCTGAACATTTATCAATTGTGAACATTTTCAAATTTTTGAACAATTTTATATCTGAACATTTTTAAAATTTAAACAATTTTCAAATTTGAAACTTTTTCAAAAATATGAGCAATTTTTAAATCTAGATTTTTTTAAATATGAATAGAAAATGGTGGTGAACGGAAACTATTTTTGAACGGTTGTAAAAATGAACAAAAAAGGCCGTGAACGAAAACTATTTTTGAACGATTTTAAAAAATGAACAGAAAAAGATGGTGAACGGAAACTATTTTTGAACGATTTTGAAAGTGAACAAAAAAGGCCGGTGAACGAAATCGATTTTGAACGATTTTAAAAAATGAACAGAAAAAAATCTATAAATGGAAATTATTTTTGAGCGATTTTTAAAAACTGAACAGAAAAACTCTATGAACGGAAATTAGTTTCGAACGATTTTTTGAAAAATCTGAACATTATTCAAATATGAACAATTTTCAAAATATGATCAATTTTCAAATCTGAACATTTTTAAATTTGAACGTTTTTCAAGAAATTAAATTTTAAATAATATCTAAAAAATAAAACAGAAAATAAGAAAGAAAAAATAAACAGCCAAAAAAAGAAAAACTAAAAAGAAGAAAGAAAAGGAAAAAGAAAAAGAAAAAGAAACAGCCAAAAAAGAAAAGAAATAAGCAAATGCACGTATTGGGCCGGCACATAAGCCACAGGAGGTGTGCGGAGCCTGTTAACTCCCGACCTGGTCGTCAGCTAGGAAATGCCCTCTGTTTGTTTCTCAGGGATTTTTGGTTTGGTGGGGATAAACCCGGCCCATTCCCGAAACCCCCCAAATCTAAAAAAACTGTTTGTTTCTCATGGTTGTGGGCCGGTAATTTCCCGACCTTTTCCCCACTTCCCAAACCCGGCCTAAACCCGGCCCAAACCCCACTTTCCCAAAACGTGAGCCCTACCTCGCGTTTTCTCCAATCCCCGAGCGAGTGAAAGAGGAGGCGGCGGTGCGACGGCCGGAGAGAGGGGCGGGCCGACAGCCGGAGAGAGGGTCGACGGCCGGAGAGAAGGACGGGACGGAGAGAGGCGGCGGTAGGTCATCTCCAGGGCCTCGTTTTTTTTTTTGAATTTTCTCCAGGGCCTCGTTCTTGCATCCTCGCCGCCGAGCTACTGAGATCGTCGTCGACTTCGTCGCCGTTCTTGGACCCTCCGGTATGTACCTCGTCACCGTTCTCTCTCCGGTATGCGATGCGCCGACGGGCTCTGCTCCTCCTTGTATCGCCTTGTTTCTCTCTGGTCCGCCTCTCATCTGGTTCGATGCGCCGACCAGCTTTAATCCGCCGGCCAGGTCGCGCCGACCAGCTCTAATCCACCGGCCAGGTCGCTAGCCTTCCTGTTGTGTGTGCCAGATGAGATCGGTGCTCCTTGGTGTGCACTGTGGGTATGTGCTAGCTGTAGTTTTCTTCGATGATCATGCTGTAACTCACGGACGTGATATCTTGCTGGTACTGTCCAAGCTATTGCCAGGTTTCTTGGCACGGCAGAAGAGCATGTCTGGGATCATCCGAGATAGTGGGGAATTAAAAATCATTCTTGGTCATTTGCCTTTTCATTAAAACGGAGAGGAAGAATGAGAGCAAACCAATGCGTGCTCTCTGATCATTAGCAGGAGTAGTTAGCAGTGCTTAGACTTGTCCTTCTATAGTGGGGAGTGTCATATTTGTGGTAACATAGATGCATTTATTATTTTGTAGACTGATTTTGCATTGTGAAATGTTATGTTACGGTAACTATTTATGTTACTCTATTTGCCTCTCTCCTCATTAATTGCATGACACATCATCTTTTTTGCGTATGTGGCATCTATGTTACTAGCTATGTTACTCACAATATCGATAGTCTTATGATGCACCTCTGTTAGTTATTAGTATATCAGCTAATTGGCCAGCATGTATGGAGTAGTTTGCTGTACAATTGTTTTTGGTCTGAAAATGTCTAAGTGTGAGTTGCATTCTGAACAAGTTATTGTGGCTGTTTGATGAATTTTTGTACCGAAAATTCATAATATAGATATAAATTTGCAAAGTTCTTGTCTATGACGTGTGGGTCCCATGAAATAGAAAATATCTATGACATTTACATATATGATACTGGACTCTTGTTATAGGGTTCATCATCCACATTACAACGGTGCAAACAGATTATAATTTCAACACCCTGGTTGAGAAATATGATCTTCAGAACTATTGAAACATGTACATGCAAATGAACTAGCAGAGTTGCCTCACGTGAAGCTGTCCCATGCAAATACGAAACATGCAAACGATCCTACGTCGAAAAGAAATAAGGCGATAAGGGTGGTGCCCATGGGTCATTGGCTACTTGTGCACATACGGCCGGTATTTATACGGATGATGTCCTGGATGAGGTCATATACACCACGCCGGTGGAGAGCCTGCGACGCCGCGCACTTCACGTATACGTCCGGCCGGACTGCATACGGACTGAGGGATTACGTTCTACACCAGTCAAGATAAACTGCAATCTGTTTAAACGTCGCGCGTATTCAGCGAACCGACGTAATCAGCAAACCCTACCAGCTGCCTATATAAAGCCAGCTAATCGATCGGCCAGGGAGGAGGCACGCATGGTCATGCATGGATCTTCACGACCATGGCCCGACTGCCTCACCAACGTCGGTCATGTGCCAATTTTCAATCGTATTGCTGACCGCTTCATCAACGTCGCATATGTGTCAATCTACAACCGCGGTGTCGACCGCTTCATCAACGTCGTCCATGTGTCAATATTCAATCGTGGTGCTGACCGCTTCATTAACGTCGCCCACATGTCAATCTACAACCATGGTACGACTGCCTCATCAACGTCGCTCATGTGAAAATCTACAACCGTGGTGTCGACCGCCTTATCAACGTCGCCCATGTGTCAATCTACAACCGTGGTGTCGACCGCCTTATCAACGTCGCCCATGTGTCAATATTCAATCGTGGTGCTGACCACTTCATTAACGTCGCCCATGTGTCAATCTACAACCATGGTACGACTGCCTCATCAACGTCGCACATGTGAAAATCTACAACTGTGGTGACGACCGCCTTATCAACGTCGCCCATGTGTCAATCTACAACCGTGGTGCTGACCGCCTAATCAACGTCGCCCCATGAGAAGGATAACCATGGCAACGACCGCCGAGCTCACCTATGTGCACCAATAACTTATGCTAAGCAAGACAAGCAACAAGGTGATAGCAATATAGAATACTTCAAGCATGAAGGCTATCACAATGTAAAGTGCATAAGTAAATAGCTCAGATATAGAAATAACCGAGGCATGCAGAGACGAGGATGTATTTCCGAGTTCCTCCTTTTTAGGGAAGTATGGCTGGGCGCCGACGAGCCAAAAGCCACCCTCTTCATCTATGCAATCTTACTCTTAATTACACACGTCGAGATCATCTCGTGATCGTGTTTCGGCGGAACAAAACTACTCTTCTTCTCATGTTCGTCTAACACGACGACGACTACGACACAGCTTAATCGGAAGTTTTCTGTAGGCTTGATCCTGCAGATGTAATTAACCGGATGCTTTGCAAAAGCGCCGGGAATCAGCGGACTACAGGCAATCTCTTCAGTCAGATCTCCTTCATAGTCGCAGAAGGCAAAATAGGCAAACTCCTATGGGAGCATATACATGTACTTTGTATTCGATACAATGATCAATAAAGATACAAGTTTCCATATATACTGTGTGTTTGTCATCTCTTTTTTTGTTTTGCTTTTCGTCGAACAGTGGACATGCTAACTTATTGCCTCTTGTTGATTTTTGAGACTCATGTTTGTGCACCAATCCATGTCTACTGTTTGTTTTGTGGGGATTGGGGATTAGCGATTTTTGTGGGGATTGGGTGTGGGAAGGGGTTTTCCCAATTATCTACGTGATAAACCCACCAAACCCCAAAAATCTCTGAGAAACAAACAGGGCCTAAGGAGTCTTGACCGAGTATTGACCTATACTCGACCCCTACGTGTTTGAGTGTTTGTTTTGGATACATATGCTGATGTGGATTTGCTCCACGCACCCCCGACATACATGTGATTCCCTCGATACAATTGTTTATGTTGCCGATTGCTTTGTTTACCGCCTCAATTATTTTATTGCTTAATTTGTTCTGTTTCTTTTTTCTAGATTTCTCCATGCTTTGCTGCATGGGTGCAGCGGAGCGAAGCATCACTTCGCGTAGGAAAATGCAGGAATTTTGTAGCAGGTGTCTTTGGATGGTGCACAGGAATTGAACACATGAATTTTAAAGGATTGATAGTGAGAGTAGAGAGAGATAGAGTGAATTGCATTGGACTTCGCGTAGGAAAATTAAATTAAGATTTTAGCTCACGTTGAGAATCCTATGAAATTGGGGTCATAGGAATGGATTCCATAGGAATTTGGTGACCCCAATCCTGATCCAAAGGGCTTCCGTAGAAAAAAAATTCATAGGATTCAAACCCTCCAAAATTCCTACGAAAATCCTACAATCCAAAGAAGGCCTTAATAGCAATATTTTGTTTGCTTGGCTCGTTGCTTTTCAAGATTTTGTCCCTGTTAGGTCTCTTGTAAAAATTTAGTCTATGCTCAATTTTAATTTGAGAGAACCTCTTGGTGTACCATATTTTTATAGGACCGTGCTAATAAGGGCATGTGCCCCAGATTAGTTTTGACTGTTACTTCACTGGCAGTTTTGATGGGTCGGCCCAAACTGACCGCTGTTGATTCACACGTGGTGAAATGTTTAGTCCACCTCGATAGTTCGTAGTATGCACGACCTATTTATAAATCCGAATTTGTGACGCCTATCGTTACCATTGCATGAAGTGGTGATGGTTGGACCTGGGCCCCTTCATTCAGTGCTAATTTAATATGCATGGTTGTGGAGTCACACGGGGAGATGTTTAGTCCCACCTTGCTAGTTTAGAGGGTGTATGACCGATTTATGTACCCAAGTTATCCATTGGTATCATAAGCCATGAATCTAAGGGAAAACCTGAGTCATTTGAGCTCTTAGATCTACCACTACAAATATGGCTAATTTTTTTATGGTTGTGCTCTCGAGATTAAGACCAAGCTCAGATATACCATCCTGAGATAGGGTTTTTTATTGATAATTCGATAATTAAATCATGCCATGTTTTATTTTATTTTTTAGTGGAAATCATGCATGCTTATAAACCCGGATTCAACGAAATGGGCTGGTTAGGCCCAAGCGCCCTTCATTCACTGCTATTTGTTTATGCATGGTTGTGGAGTCACATGAGGGGTTTTTGGTCCTAGCTACGACTGGTTTATATACCCGGGTGTGGCAATGCTATTAGAAAAGCATTGAATTTGTTGGGCCTAATTTGGGTCCAAGGTCCAACCTCTAAATTCAATGCTAATCTTTTATGCATTGTCATGTACGACTGGTCTGTTGTGCGAGTCACACAAGGATTAATATGGTATCATTGGACTTTCACATTGCTCACACGTAGCATATCCCATTGGAGGCAGAATCCCTGAAACGGTTGATTGTTTTTTACTTTTTAGCTACATTCTATACATTAAAAGAGTATAATGAGGTTTACCGCTATTATTTGAAATTTACATATGATGAAGAACATTATATAAATGTAGTACCGTCCAAAACAATAGGAAAATTCACAACTTTGCTATGAACGGTCACGCAGTCATGTGGCAATGCTACGACCGGTTTATATTAGATTAGCATTGAATTTGTTGTTAGATGTATGCCCAAGAGGCAATAATAATTAGCATCTGATTAATAATATGACTCATGATTCTATACTAAAACTATTATGCCTCCTGAATATCTGAATATGAGATTCAGAGTAAAACTCACACGCACATGTAGAAACATGAACAAAATAAAGATACCCTAGTCTTGCATTTAGACTATTTTGTTAATTGCTAGATGACCGTATTTTCCTTATAATGGACATAGTTTATGTCAGCATCAATAAATAACATATTGTTGGTTGAAACAATATGGCTGGATAGACCCAGTTTTGTTGATATACTAAGAGATTCCTTTGCAATGTGTTTTGTCATAAGTGACATATCACATCACGTTTATAGTAGTAACATGTCCTTAAACCATGAGGTTATTAGGGTTGTACATGCACGAATAGTTGCTTTGGTGCTATCAAGTATCACACCGTAACAGGATGATCAAAATGGTAGTTACTGTGTAACTTCAAAAGTGTGTATTAATCTTGATGTTCCAATATGGGAATTTGCTCCTCTTTCAAAAGGGAGATACATCATGGGCCCACTCGGTATGAAAGTTATGACTATGTTATTCAGACAATACATGATGAAGGGATACCAAAATACAGGAACGAGTAAAAGGATACTTGCCAGTTAACGAGATCGACAAAGATATAGTGATCATAGATTGATTCACATAATATCGGAATATCTAACCTCGGGTAAAATTCAGTATCGTGAGTAATGAGAATGATGTACAATAACCAACATGTTCAACTCAGCACTTTCGTATAACAATGGGAGTCAATATGGACGTCCATGGTTCCACTATTGATTATTGATCGGAAAGTTTTTTAGAGTCATGTCCACTTGTTACTAAACCTGTAGGGGTCACACACTTAAGTTAGGTCTGGTTATTTGTGTATTATGGTAGGTCTGGATCAAGAGAGAGTATCATCGGAATGGTATTTCCGAGTGATCGATATATTTACATATATCAAAGATATTAGTAATATGTTATGTGGACAAGCATGCGGACATTCAATGTCCCAGATTTATCGAAATTGTTCCTATTAATTACAGAACATGGTGGAGAGGAAATCGGAAGAGTTTTGGAGTTACGGGATAGTCCCAACAAACCCTAATTTGCGTAGGAATATTTTAGAAGGTTTAGGAGTTTCTCTAGAATGTCTAGAAACATCCAGGGTGGTCAATGGGCTGCACCCGACCCATGTGGGGGCAGGCCACATGGGTCCATACGCCCACCTAGGTGGCTAACTCCCTGGTGGGAGCGGCGCACCAAGGAGGTGGGGCCACCACAAGGCGGTGGCCAGGGTTTACCCTGGCTCGGCCGACCGAGTGGGGCCCTGGTGGGGCGGCGACGCAAAGCGGTAGGCCCCCCAAGGGTGGCGGCTAGGGTTGGGGAGGCGCCCCAAACCCTAGGCCGGCCAACCCAAGGGCCCACCAGTGGCGATGGCGCATGGGGAGTGGTTGCCCCTCCTCCAAGGCTCCCCTCCCCCTCCCTCCTATATAAAGGAGGGATCCTCCTCCTTTTGGAGACACATAATTAAATCTGAGTTTTTGAGGTGTCCTCTCTCAGATCTAATCTCTCTCTCCCCCATATGTTGAGATTTCCATCTTCATATTCACCAGTAGAGGCTAAGCTCTGGACAACGAAGTTCTGCTGAACCGGAGCTGACGGACGTGTGCGAACTCTCTGAGGGATTATATGTTTGATCCTTCGCTCGGTTGGATCCAGAAGGCTGGACACGGGGAGTCGGCTACATTCTCACCGCTAAACTTAGCCGTGAGAATCTTCATCAGGCTACATCGACCTCGTCATCAACATCTCTTCCGATTCACGGTGTTGGTAACGAATTACAGCTAGATCTTAACTTGTTGTTTACTTGTATTTTTATAGATAGATCTTGGTTGTTGCTTAGCATGTGGCAAAAAAAAATCCGTTGCGCAACCCTACATTTGTCCACCTTCTAAATTCAATGGTAATCTTTTATGCATTGGACATTCATAATTTTCACACGTGGCATGCCGCCCAAAACAATCGAAAAATTCACAACTTTGCTATGAACGATCACGTGGTCATGTTGCAATGCTACAACTGGTTTATATTAGATTAGCATTGAATTTTTCCACCCTCTAAATTCAGTGATAATCAATTATGTATTAATTGGACTTTCATAATTTTGACACGTAGCATACCGCCAAACAGTCGGAAAATTCACAGCATTGCTATGAACGGTCATGCGGTCATGTGGCAATGCTACGACTGATTTATATTAGATTACCATTGAATTTGTGCACCCTATAAATTCAATGATAAAATTTTATGCATTGGAATTCCATAATTTTCACACGTGAGAACCCTTTTCCGATTATTCCCTAATTTGTTGTGGATGTTGAGTGTTGACGAGAGGATAGAACGTGAAAGCAACCGCCGCCACCCAACATCTTGTCCGCCGCACTTCATCGGTCCTCCGTCTAAAATCAAGATCCACTCCGCCTCTGCGTCCCATGGATGGAGTTCCGGACTCGTCCGCTCGACCAGGACCAAGACGAGATCCATGGCGGCCCACCGCAAGGCTCCCTTCTTTACTCTCCTGCTCGACCACGGCTAATCCATGGCGGTAGTGCTCGACCACGACTACATCCATGGCGGCCGTGCCCACCGCACACCCGACGGCAGCACGCCGTGCTTCGGCGCCTCGGTCATGCTGATGCGTGCCGGCACGGTTGGCTTGTAGGGCCAGGTGGCCCGAGGCCCGACTGGGCCGTGGCACGACCGACCCAAGTTCCAGCACTCCACACATTCCGTCGTGCTTAAGACAAACCGGTGACACCGCCAATTCCTATACATCGCCTACGGCGACGCGCGCCTGCAGCGTCGCCGTAAGGGATGCGGTGCCGTCGCTTAGTGGGTTGGCCCAGTTCGACGTTTTTTTTTTGTTTTCCTTTTTTCTTAGTTTCTTTTTCTTTTTTCTGTTGTATTTCTTTTCTTTTCTGTTTTTGTTTCGTTTGTTCTTTTTTCGATTTTTTCATATTTTTCGGAAATTGTTCAAAATAGAAATTTGTTCAGATTCAAAATTTCGTTCAGATTCAAAATTTCGTTCAGACTCAAAATTTGTTCAGATTCGAAATTTCGTTCAGATTCGAAATTTTGTTCAGACTCGAAATTTGTTCAGATTCGAATTTTTGTTCTGATTTGAAATTTCGTTCAGATTCAAAATTTTGAATCGAAATTTCTTTCAGACTCGAAAATTGTTCAGATTTGAAATTTGTTCGAAATTTTTAAATTGTTCCGATTTTGAATTTTATGCAAATTCTAAATTTGTTCCGATTTTACAATTGTTCCAATTCGAATTTGTTCAAATTCGAAATTTGTTCCGATTTCGAATGTTGTTCAAATTCGAGTTTTGTTCTGACTCGAAAATTGTTACGATATGAAATTTGTTCAAATTCGAATCTGTTCAAAATTAAATTGTTCCAATTTCGAAATTTGTTTAAAAATAAAATTGTTCCGATTTCGAAATTTGTTCAAATTCGAAATTTGTTCAAATTGAAAAATGTTCCGATTCGAAAAAAATTCAAATTCGAAAATTTGTTCCGATATACAAATTGTTCCGATTCGAAATTTGTTCAATTTTCAGATAAAGAAAAAACAGATTTTAAGTTTTTTTTTTTTTTTTGAGAATTCACTTCCTACTCCTCCGTTTCTCTCCGCGTCCGGACCACCGCTCTCGCGCCATCTGCATGAGTTCACCCACTCCCCCTCCACTCACTGACACGGCACGACCCACCTCCACAGGCACGTGACGGCCGGGGAAAGAAGCGAAAAGCAAATGAAAATATCCCTCTGCTTTCTTCGCCACCAAGCAAAAGTAACAAGCCCCGCCTCCACCACCCGAGAATCCAACCGCAGATATTTGCCCGCAGCACCGCCTTGCCGACCGCGAATCCACGGCCAACGGCGGTCAAACGTCAGGCACGGCCTATCCGGTTCTTGCAACGGCCACGCGGTGCACGCGTCGCCGTCAACAGTATGTCGGTTTCACTCCGACCGAAGCCTATAAACCCCGCGCCGCCCTCGCCCCCCGCCCCGCCATCCCCGCTCCCCGCCTCGCGGCCACTCCGCGCGCTGCCGCATTTCATGGACCACAACGACCCCCCAGCCACCGCCGCCTCCATGGACGCCGCGCTGCTGCTCGAGCCCAAGTTCGAGATGGAGCCGTTGCTGCAACACCTGCCGTCGCACAACCAGCTGATCACGCCGCTCTCGCTGGCGGTGCCTCCGTGCGAGCCACCGCCGCGTCCGCTGGAGGCGCTGCTGCAGGGGCCGCAGGTGCCGCCGTTCCTGTCCAAGACGTACGACCTGGTCAGCGAGCCGCACCTGGACGGGGTCATCTCCTGGGGACGCGCCGGCAACAGCTTCGTCGTCTGGGACCCCTCCACCTTCGCGCGCGACGTGCTCCCGCACAACTTCAAGCACAACAACTTCTCCAGCTTCGTCAGGCAGCTCAACACATATGTGCGTATCCTTTCGTATTCCATCCTTTCTTGAGATACTCTGCTTCGTCTCTTCTTGAGATACTCTGCTTCTGTCTGCTACTCTGTTCTGTTGGAGATGTTGCTCTCATCTTTCTATTCTTTTGATCTTCTGGTGTACTACGAAAACTTGTAAAATCTGCTCTCTATATAAGCTTTCGTTGGATTTTCTTTTTTGTGACTGGAATTGATGGCAATTTGGTCTTGCACCCAAGAATTGGATTAACATGATCACTGAAATAATCCTGAGGAATTAATTGATCCTGTGATGGCAAGAAGCTTAATCATTCCCTTCCCTGGAATGCGACGCTTTCGTGCTGGAAGGTAAGCTTCGCGATCTACATGTGTATACGCATTTGTAGTTGCTGTTGCCAATTCGTTTTCTCCTTCACTGCCAAATGATGTACTGTAGAATGTTTATTGGTCTCTTGCTGCTCTGTGTCACTGTGTGTCTGTGTGACCATGCCTTCTTCCTCTGCCCCTGTTTTGCCCCTGGTTTCACAGGTTTGGTCCAGTGCAGCTTTACTCCTCGTACTTCATCATTTCTCCATATTGCCATATTTCTCAGACTCAAGCACTTCGTTTTTCAAATTTAGAAAGCAGTTTATGCACAGTTTTTTGTTGGGTAGCTTATTTCAGTCCATGCGTAGACTTCTTTGATTCTGTTAATCTAGAAAATGTTCAGTTCCTTCATGTGTTGTACTCTCAAAAAGGATTGGGAGGGGGATGTTGTCAGTATGCAGTGTTCAGTTCCTTCTTTTTTGATAGGCATAAAACCTGGACTAGGACCAACAGGGGTTGATCCTCTCAAAAGGTAAAAAAAAAGGAGGGGGGGGTGGTGGCGCTGGGGCTTAACTGCTAGGTTACCATGTATTGGGTTTGCGCCCAGTACACTATACAGTCATGTTATGAGCACATAAACTTAATAACAATATCACTGTTGACATTTTGACTGAGTTTATGGTTATACTGTTATGAAGAGTTATGATGGGACTTCCTGTTAGTTCTGTTTGCCCTTTTTCCTGCTCATTGTAAGTATTTTAACATCTTGTTTTTCATATTTATCAGGGTTTTCGCAAGGTTCATGCTGATAGATGGGAGTTTGCCCACGAGGGATTTCTGCGGGCAGCAAACATTTGTTGAAGACGATTGTCAGGCGCCGGTCCTCGCCAACGCAACAAAGCAGCCTTCAGCCTGGTTCATCTATCTTCAGGAAGACACAGCCTTGTTCTTCTGGTGAATCCACTATGGACCCTGAGCTTCACTCCCTGAGAAGAGAGAAGAACGCACTGCTACAGGAAGTGGCCAGGCTGAAGAAGGAGCACACTCAGACGATTGAGCGTATGAACACACTGAATCAGAGGCTGGAAACGGCGGAGGACCGGCAGAAGCAGGTGGTCTCCTTCTTGGCAAAACTCCTTCAGAACCCAGATTTCCTGAGGCAACTCAAGATGCACAGGGAGAAAAGGGAGGAGATCGACTCCGGTAGAGTGAAGAGGAAGTTCCTGAAGCATGCACCACATGGCAGCACAGACTCGGGTGCATCCAGCTCGCCGCGCACCGGAGAGAGTGGTTTGGAGCTCCCTTCATGTTCTCCTGTACATCCAGTTGCACATGACGCCATTGCAGATCTGCAGAATTTTCTCCTGGAAGACACGGACCTCAGCGATGGCATGCTGCCAAGCAACTTTGGGCTCGACGGAGTCCAAGCACCGAAGGACATCGATGCTTTGGTTCAGGGATTCGACACGCAAGATGAACTTGGTCTCGGCACCGGGGCTAAGCTGCTGGGAATGCCTCCATCTTCTGGTACTGCTCATTGCCAAGATTTCACAGTTGCCAGGTCCAAGGGAAAGAATGTGATGTGGCCAGGATTGGATGGTACATCTTCTCAAGCCAATTGCCACGTTTCGTTACCGGATGACATGGGGATGGTTTCACACGCCATGGCTAGCAAACTGGTCGATGCAGATGATGAGCAAGTTTGGGGCGTGGATGCTTATTTACAAAGTTCTTGCAGTGGCACCGGTCAAGAAGCCTATGATGGTACCCTTGCTAGTGAGCCCTATCTGGTGGACATTGCCAACAAGCCTGAGAGATTCTGGGAGCTCGATTTTGAAGCACTGGATGACGGAGACCTGCACCTGGACAAATGTGTTATTGGCGACCCTGCTCTTCAGCAACACAGAGGAAACATGAAGCCGTAGTTGATCAATTGCGACGTGGGTAGTAGGTCTGGTGCTTTCCACCTATTTAAATAACTAGCTATGAGAAATGCCGTAGTTATTTGATATTTCGTAGGTATCCAGCAATAGGTTGCAGATAGCCAATATGACAACGCAGGCATGAGGCATGCCTGCCAAAAGTCACATAGACAGATAGACAGGAACATCCGGTAAGCAGAGGTGGGAGAATTTATACCTGGAAGTGATGTTATTCACGCCAGGATAATGGGGCAGTAGCCCAGTGGTTAGGGACGCACCTACCGACGACTCCTGTCGCAGAATTTCTGGAATTCTCTCAATGGTGGGCTTCTATCTATTAATATACCGACAAGGGATAGTAAGGTTCGTTTTTTTTTTCTTTTGGTTATGCACGCCAGGTTGTATTAGCTCCAGTCGTAAATAGTCGATTTAATAGAAATGCAGCCAGACTTTTCTAACTTAATTACTAATGTTGTGAAAAAGATTTTGATTGATAAGGTGAAAACAGTAACATTAGATTTGCCATGAAAAATGTTTTCATTAATTTTCTACTAACATAAGAAGAAAACTAATGCTCAAAGGTGCGTATTGGAGACTGTGTCAGTGTATAAAATGTCATCTATATACCGACGAGGCAGTATTTTTCTTACTACTAATTTTGGATTAGGGTAAAGCTGTCTTTTTTTTTATAACAAAGGGAAAACTGATGTTGCTGTGAGCTGAACCTAGGTAGTACCTGTTTGGCAATAACCAAATCTGACGAAATAGGCCGTAGCCCCGCTATATAAATATAGCAACAACCCGATACAACCAACAGTCACGATATGCTGGGGCGGCAGCAAACATACACCCAAAGCAAGGGGAAGAGAAGAAAAGAAGAAGAAACAAAAAGGAGACATAGGCGGATCGACTAAAACGATGGTGACCCGTAACCGCTGCGCCCTCTCCAACAGAGTACCACCACGCTCCTAGCACCGAATCGACGAGTACCAAGCAGCCCCTTCAAGAAGGTACGCCATGCTGCTGCCCGGACCAGGGCACTGGTCCCAGGGTTTCCCCCGGCACGGAGGGAAGCGAAGGGTAGCCTCGACGCCCTTCAGGAAGGAAGGATGCCACCCGGAGGTGGCACCGCGTCGGTGTCGAACAAACCGACAAGGATTTCTCACGAAACCCCTTCCACCACCCCGGACGATCGGTAACACAGGAGCCCCGCGAGGACGAGCCTCGAAACCACCAGACTAGCCGCCCACCACCATGCGCCAACAAAACCGAAGTCACCACCATCGTCGTCTCACCGAAGTAGTCATCCAGCTGTCTGCCAGACGGAGGTGAGGAGCAAGAACCGGGCGCAGCAGTACCGCGACCGAGCGGGAGGGAACAACCTCCACCGCCGAGGACGGTAGTCGACCGGACGGGGCAGCAGAGCACACCAGTCTCTGTCAGGTCCGGCCGAGCCCAGCGGGCCCGTAAAGCCCCCATGGGGCATACCAGTCCTAATGGAGTCCGGCCGGTCCCGAAACGGGTTCGTGAAGCTCGCCGCCACGCTGCAACTAGGTCGGTTGCCGCTGCACCTGCATCCTCCACCTCCCCTACATCCGCAGAACGAGCCTCAGAACCGGCGAGCCCGCCCAGACCCAGATGGAGCCCGGCGGGCCCAGATCTGGGCCACGGGGCCCAGTCGTCGCCGCCCTGCTGCAAGTCGTTGCACCGCACCGCGCCGCCCGCGAGCACGCTTGCATCGCCGCCGAGACACCACCCCTGGCCGAGGCCGGCCCATTGTCGCCTGAGGAGCACCGCTGCCGGGAGAGGGAGCCCCGCCTCCAGTCAACCACGGCGCGGGTGAGAACAGGCCGCCGCCGCCGGCGTCCACCGAGCCAAGCTCGGCAGCCCGTGCCGGCGGCGGCGACGGGAGAGAAGAGCGAGGGAGGGCTGGGCGGGGGAGGGCGGCAGGCGCGCTGCCGCCACGGGGGACGACGGGCGCGCCGGGGAGGGAGGGAGTAGGAGAGAAGGAGGGGAGGTGGTGTAACATCCCAAATTTTGGAACTAATAAAAACTTAGTTTCACAAGACCCAAAATTCAGAACCAACAAAAACTTTTTGAAATACTTCACTAATGATTGTGTTTTCCTTTATATTGCTCTGTTTGACCTTATGTTTGTAGTGTGAATTGTGCTGACTTGTGTGTGTGTTGTTGATCATGGTGTGTATGTGACTTGCTTGTATTGAATTTCTTGGAATGCTTATGTGTGGTGATGTTCTCAAGTCATTAGAACCTTGGTCCACCCTATCCAAAATGATTTAACTCTAAGATTGTCAAGTAAAACCCCTCATCCCTCAGGTTAACACCTATCATCTCTAAGCCCTTCCCATTTGGTTAAATCCTGGAAGATTTGGAAATGCACCTTTGTGGATCTCATCTACTCCATATCATCTTTATTATGAAATCAAGTTTGAAAGGTTTGGAAGTTGTTTGCTTATTCATCCATCTCCACTTTGTGGCCTAATCAAAGTAATGGTCATTTCCTCCTGTATTTAATATCATCTTGACACTCTCACACCCCAAACTTATTTCTGAGACTTGTGATCCAAAAACACCATTATTTCATGTGGATTTCTAAGGCTAGTCCATATTGAAATTCCTGAAAAACCTTTCCAACTATCTGATTTTAGCCCATGATTTTAATTAGCCAAAATATCCAATTTAGTGAGTTTTCTGCTTGACATTGTTCTCTGAGGTGTGGACTACAAACCCATGTCCTTAGTTTCAATTTTGGAGTCTTGGAACCATTAGATGCATGCTTGTTTTTGTGGCCAGAAAATAAGACAGAAAACTGTTTGTTTTAAAAACCAGTGAAAAACAGAACGATGCCTTATGTTCATCAAGTTTCCCTAGCCTTGCGCATTTTAAAAAAATTGTTTAAAATATGTTTCTGGATTCTTTAAACATGGTGATCAATGACCAATTGAAAATTCCACAATTGGATATCATTTGCTAGGAAATTGCAGCATGAACTTTCATAAGTTTTAACAGTTTCAACACTTAGGAATTTTTGCTAAGTCCTTTTTTCTGAACTTTTTTCTGAACTTTTCTGGACAGATTTTGGGTGATCCAAATTGATTGAGTTCTGTATGATTTGGAAGATGAAATCCTGTCTAACTTATACCCTAGTATGCCACCACTCAGCCCCAGCTTTGGATGCCCTAGTAAGTGGCCGAGAGAGAGAGAGATGAGGGTGGAAAGAGGAGGCCGACAAGGAAGAGAAATAGGGGGGAGACAAGAGGGGAAACACGTCTCCACCACCGCAGCATCTCTCCCTTCTCCTATACGCCTGGGACTGCAGCAGCTCCAGTGCCCTGGCATGGCCTGCAGCACCCCCGCCTCCCGCACGCCACCGTGTTCCTCCCTCCCACACGCTGCCTTGATCCCTCCTGCACATCACCGTGCTACCTCCTGCACGTCAACGTTGCCGTGCTCCCCTGCTCGCCGCTGTGCACCACGAGGAGACAAGGAAACCCCGACGTCTTTCCTCTGCCTCCACCTCTCTCCCTCGCCCCGTGCACCTCTCCCACCGTGCACCACCTCCCTCGTGGATAAAAGGCCACAGCCCCTCTCTCGACCCACCACCTCGCCATTTCACTCCCCCAGCTCTGCCTCCCCCACCTCACTAAGCCTCAGCCCTCCTCTCGCTCTCTGCGAGCGAGGAGGAGCTCGCCCTCACCATTGCCCGTGGAACCTTCCCGAGAGGATTGCAACCACCTCCGTGCTCCATTCCCTACCATTTTCGTTTCTCTGAGATTCCCTAGTCGCGAGCTATCTCATGGACATCTCCGTTTGTTTTTAGGAACACCGGAGTCGCCGTCGTCGTCTCGTGTCCGCCGGGGATGTCCTCGACCTCGCCGTCGTTTGGGAGCTTCCCAGCAAGAGCGGCTGCCCTCCCTGTCAAACCCAAGCTCTCGACATCCTCCTCGACCGTTTCCATCGCCCTGCGGCAACTCAAGGTGAGCCGTGCGTGTGCGACGCCATTGCTGAGTTCTTTGCTGTGTATCCAGTGCGTTCCTGTAAAGGAGATGAAGCCAGCACCGTGTTGGGCCGGCCCAGCCCAGCAGCAGCTCGGCCAGAGTAGATCTGGCCCGTTCCGTTTTTTTTAGCAGTCTAATTCATTTCCTGCCTTAACAGAAACTGTCCTGTTGGTTTAAATCTAAATAAAATATGAAAACACTAGACCTGACCAAACCAAAAATCATGGAGGTACCCTAGCATGTTCCTAACCAGATCCAAGTGGTAGATCCACTTTTGGATAAACATTTTTGGAGAATTAAAATGTGAGCCAGAACTACTGCTTTTTACCAAAAACTCAATAACTATTTTTCTATGATAGCTATTGGTGCAAACTCAACTGATTTGGAAAGCTTTAAATGATACCTAGAAGTAGCAATTTGCCTCTTATGCAAATGAGCTTCCTAAATAAAATGGCATCCACTTTGGTAAATGACCAGAGAGCCTTTCTAGGATTTTTGTAATTTATTTGGTGACAGATTTTGATGTGAATCCAATTGTGTGGCCTTCTGTAGGATTAGGGGTACCTAATCCAAGCTTGGTGTGATTTTTAGAGCTATATATTATTTTTGGTGTGCATGACTAGTTTTAATGCTTTTTCTGTTAATTCTTGTTTATAGTTTATTTAATTTTGTAGAATGCATTAGTGTCTTATTTGTAATTTCTAGCATGCATAGGTGTTGTACTCTCTGATATGTGTGTGTTAGCTCATATCTTTGGCATGTTAGAAAAGTTGGTGTTGCATATGTTTATTTAAGAGTAATACTACTAGTGTAGTTAATTCCTAGAATATTCCTAGTGTTTAGGATTTGTTTGAGGATGAAATTCCTTGGGTGGTTTGATTTTTGAAAATATTGCTTAAACATCAGTAGCATTTCATAGCTACTAATATTGTAGCATGTCATCCCTTGCTACCTATTATTTGGTCCTTAGCAAGGCATGTTTAGTTGGGGTTATAGTTATGATTATTTAGGACTCACTAGCATGAGTAGCCTTATGTTGTGTTGTTGTTTTAGTAAGTTTCCTATTATAGCCAGAGGATATCTAACCTCCTAATGCCTTGTTATGAAAGTGGAACACCCACTGGTTCCATTGCATTCTGATTGAAAAATAGGGTTCTCAACCCTAAGCATGTTTGTAGTAACCTTTTTGTCAACTAGAGGTGAGTAGTTGTTTTCCCTTTTGAGGATTGAGTGGTTGTTGTGTGGTGAAGTATTTTGGCTTGTAGAGATTAATTGGTGACTTAACTTTTGTCTGAAGTATTTCCTGTTTAAATAAAGATGTTAGTTGCTCATCCTTGCCTAAGATAATTTTGAGATCTATGGCCCTAGCTTGTGTATAAGTGTTAGACTACTGATTAGTATAAGGCCCTTGTAAGTGTAGATCCTAGTTGGTTGCTTGAATGATTAGTTTGATGCTTGTGGTTGTTATTTGTTTGTGTACCACTTGTGGTTTTGTTTGGTGTATTGATTGTTGTTTATTTCTCTGTTTGCGACGCTAGATAATAACGCTACCGGAGTGGTATTTGGAGAGAATTGATCGAGGAAGGATGGGATTTTTATTATATTGATCAACAAGGAGAAGTCCAGGGACATTATGCTGAAACCAGGCAAGCTACTTCACTGAGCTTGCATCTATATACATCTATTTTGATTCACATGTTTTACGTATAAGAAGCATAAGTGATTTACGTGGTGTTTGCCACTAAAGTTATGATTTTGAAAACCCTTTTACAAAATACAAGTACATTATTGAGACACCCGATATAGAGGTGTTAGTAGTGTGCAGTAATTTCTAAATGTATTTGTTTTTACTCAAAAGCCTTTTATAAAAATCTTTTGGTGAGATTACGATCCACCCAAGTTTTGGTCAAAAGTATTTTGCTATGGAAATTGGAAATGATTGTGAAAACCTTTTCAAAAGTTTATGAAAAACTATTTTGCCACTCTATGTAGAAATATCAGTTTGTTTATATAAAACTATAGGATGGGAAAAACATTGTTTATTCAAAACTCCTTTGAAAATCCTTGGATGAATTATGGTATGCCGAGATGTCGGTGATGAATGGAGAAATGGAGTATGGTGATGTTTATGAAAAATGCACATTGTGTCCTTGTACTTACATCCCCACCGAAAATCTGTGCGACCACATTTACCCACATATGGGCAAGGGCGTAGTCATATAATTTGCTCGTGTTAGTACTGGATGCCTCAATAACGAGGATAACCTCGTTCCATGAGGGGATGGTCTGAGGACCTACCCCCTGACCTGGGTCCTCTTAAGTGAAGTCTACCGGAAGCCGGTATGAGTGTATTGGAGAAAGAGGATTGAAGGGCTCCCTTGGGTCCGCCGGACAGAACTACGAGTCCTCACACTTAGTTTCTGAGGATTTAAGTGTCGATGGAAAGTGTCGTAGAGGCAGGGTCCTATACTAGCATGAGCAAAGGACAGGCTATGGCCGGGAACTCAACTTCGCATACCCCTGGTATGGCGGGACGTGGCTGACACGATGAGTGACCGGATGGGTGTGGGAAAAGCGTGCTACCTCTGCAGAGGGTAAAAACTATTCGAATAGCCGAGTCCTCGGATATGGACAGTTGGGAAGAACTGCTAAGACCATGTGCAAGTTTTACAAAGTTTTGAGTTTGAAAGGAAAATGAAGTGGAGATTGTTTTATGCAACTATACCGAAGGGTAGTATGAGGTTGCTGGAAAATGAGTGACCCTGAAGGGGCTATGATCGGAAAAGGAAGTGTTTTGGAGAAATGGACAAGATGGTGATTTTCGAGGAAAAAGTTTTAAAAGAGATTTCTTACCTTTTTAAACAAAGGTATATTTTCGAGAAAAAGGTTTAAAAAGACTTCTTACCTTTTTCAACAAAGATAGTGAGAAAACTACTTTCCAAAAGGTTTGTTTCCAACCAAGATATTGAGAAACTACTTCCAAAAGGTTTTGTCTTCAACAAGATTAAAGATCTACTCTTCCCTTTTTCAATAAAGGTATATAGATGTTTTTCTAAAAATAAAGGTTTTATGAAAGATTATCAAAATTAGTGCATGCTCAAGTTGGGGTAGTTTGCGAGTACAATCAAATGTACTCATATTGGTTTCGTCCCTGGCTATTGTCTTAGCCAGATTTTAAGAGGAGAAGTTCGAAGAAGAGGAGTTCACTGGCGTCTTTGCGAACTAGGGCGCTTCCCAGTCAGCTGCCTGTAGGGTTAAGGCAATGACTTGGGCTCCACGTTGTTTGGTGATTCCGCTGCAAGTACCTGTTGAAGCTTATGACTTCAATCAAGTAAGTATGTTTATTCGGTATTTATGGGTGTTCTGTGATGCCAATTCGAGTTATGTGCAACAACAGACTGATCACGGGATTGTTGCAGGAAACATAACGAGTATCTCGGATAGCTAATCCGGGGTCCTCACAGACTTGGTATCAGAGCCATCCTGACTGTAACAGACCTTAGTTAGCATGGACGTTAGTTAGGAGAAAATATTTTGTTAAAAAATATATATATTAATACCAAAAATATATCTTTATCTAGGAAAGTCCAAAAATGACTTCCACTCTTCTCATCTTCTCAGATAATTTCTGAGTCTTACCCTTCTATTTTAAGATTTACCAAGGATTTCTCTACTCCCTCTTACCCGTTCCAAATACTTGACGATGAACCCAAAGGAGACCTAATTAGCTAGCACCTACAAGAAGAAGCCTCCATCTTGAATATTCAACATTCAACATCAAGGTGATTGATCTGCAAATGCCAAGATCATCGATATCAACAAAGCAAGAGACTTCCGAAGACCTTCGCTCAACGTCAACAATTCTACTCAAGTTGCAACCTCGACAATCTCAAGTATTCCAGCTGAAGCCTAAGGTGATGAAATGAAGACTTCATCAACCATGTATAACCAAGGCCCCTAGGAAAAACATATGATGAGAACTTTAGTTATATTACCCGACTACCACGAGTATTAGGTGTCCATTGGTACTAAATGTACCTTGAGTGTTGTTTGTCTGTGAAGTTCTTTGCTTGTGTGTGCTCTGTTTGTGTGATGTTTTTCATGTGTGTTTCACAATCACGCCTTGTCGGCAGCACAAAGTAATTTCAAAAATTTCTCCTTATTATAAAACTCCTTTTGAAAAACCATTCTTGACCTCTTGTCCATAGCTGCACCTTGTTGCAGATATAAACCCGCCTAGGAAAATCTTCTAAGATATTTTCCCTCTCATCTAAACCATCTCCTGTGAGAACTGACAGATCCGCAAGATACAAAAGACCCCCGATCTTTAACCAAATAGCCTGAGATTTTTACAACCTAACCGGCAAGTCATTCATGCACCATCTGGAGCAAGTGCGTCAAGATCTCGAAGGAAACTGCAATTTTATGCCAACCTCGTGAAGGCACGAGCCTCACCTCGCAAAATTAAATTGTGAAATTACAAGAATACCACACTAACTTATCTTACCTGACTTTAGATTAACATCTGACCTAAATAGTACCGACTAATCTTCTAGGACTGCAAACCTTGACAAGAAACGAGGACATAAGGAGACTCATTTCGGATTGGCAACTAGAGGAACTCAAGGAGTGCATAAGGATTTCTACGAATATTCGAGCTCAGAGACCGCAAGAAGGAGGAACTACGACAAAAAGACATTGAAGAGAGATTTCTTAGGTTGGCAAAGAAGCAATATACCAGACTATCATTGAGTATTTGGAAACTCTTATATCAGAATCTATTATTCTTAATCTCTCAAGAAATAGTGTGATATTCCAATGTTCGTGTTATATAGAAGTAGTTTGGTAACAAGCCTCATGAACTTGTTAACAAATCACTTTTGTATGCTCAAACAAGTGAGTGTCATATCCAAATAAACAGAATGTCAGATCATCCCGTACATCTCAGCCTCTGGAATATGAAAAGTGGTTTGATGACAAGACTAGCTACCTTGTTAACAAATCCTTCTTGTATGACTAAGGCAATTCGATGTCCTAAAAGACACCCACCTTCTTATACAACTAACTAATAGGAATCATCGATCCACACCCCCAAACCACCTACCTCTAGAATCCTTGAATTAATTTTTAGACTCCTCTGGGAACCCGATACCCTAGACTGTACTTCCTAAGATTCTTACCAAAGCTGCGTGAAGCTCAAGAACCAAGGAAGTCAACAATGAAGTTCCTCCTCTACTCAGCTGAAGAAGGCTAGAAGAATCAAACGACGGAAGCACCTGCTGTGGACAACATCAATCACCAAGCAAGTTCAGACGCCCTTAGAAGCTTATAACATCCTTCTTCTAACAAAAAAAAAATCGGAGAGAGTCGAGTACGCCAACTCGACGCATCCTGAGAGCAACACGTCCCCATCTACGACCTTCGTAAGGCGAAACTATCAGGAAGTGATATCTGCACCAACCCCAAACACCGAGGAGTGACACCCAGGAAAAAGATCGGCAAGCTACTCAAGAAGAATGGTGCCTAGCTCCAAGTTCACCCCAGAGGCGACCTTCAGCCTGAACCCTCAAAACCCCCTTTTTAAGGAGGGAAGACCTGCAATAGGTATACAAGAACCTGGTAATAATTAGTTCCTTCCGCCTTAGCCTTGTAGTACCGAGAAACAACCAACCAGGACTCTTCATCGGCATCAACCATCAAGTCACCCCATCATCAAGAACTTGGGCTCCTCAGAGGAGATTATCAACAAGGAAAGCCTTGCAGCATCAAATTGTCGAGATATCACCTAGCGACCTCACTGAAGAAGCATCGACCTCGGAAGTGTAGTCAGCCCAAAACCCGTGCCCTCGTACTCCCCTGTACCCCCGGGCAAATCTCGAGGACGAGATTTATTTTTAAGGGGGGAAGGATCTGTAACATCCCAAATTTTGGAACTAATAAAAACTTAGTTTCACAAGACCCAAAATTCAGAACCAACAAAAACTTTTTGAAATACTTCACTAATGATTGTGTTTTCCTTTATATTGCTCTGTTTGACCTTATGTTTGTAGTGTGAATTGTGCTGACTTGTGTGTGTGTTGTTGATCATGGTGTGTATGTGACTTGCTTGTATTGAATTTCTTGGAATGCTTATGTGTGGTGATGTTCTCAAGTCATTAGAACCTTGGTCCACCCTATCCAAAATGATTTAACTCTAAGATTGTCAAGTAAAACCCCTCATCCCTCAGGTTAACACCTATCATCTCTAAGCCCTTCCCATTTGGTTAAATCCTGGAAGATTTGGAAATGCACCTTTGTGGATCTCATCTACTCCATATCATCTTTATTATGAAATCAAGTTTGAAAGGTTTGGAAGTTGTTTGCTTATTCATCCATCTCCACTTTGTGGCCTAATCAAAGTAATGGTCATTTCCTCCTGTATTTAATATCATCTTGACACTCTCACACCCCAAACTTATTTCTGAGACTTGTGATCCAAAAACACCATTATTTCATGTGGATTTCTAAGGCTAGTCCATATTGAAATTCCTGAAAAACCTTTCCAACTATCTGATTTTAGCCCATGATTTTAATTAGCCAAAATATCCAATTTAGTGAGTTTTCTGCTTGACATTGTTCTCTGAGGTGTGGACTACAAACCCATGTCCTTAGTTTCAATTTTGGAGTCTTGGAACCATTAGATGCATGCTTGTTTTTGTGGCCAGAAAATAAGACAGAAAACTGTTTGTTTTAAAAACCAGTGAAAAACAGAACGATGCCTTATGTTCATCAAGTTTCCCTAGCCTTGCGCATTTTAAAAAAATTGTTTAAAATATGTTTCTGGATTCTTTAAACATGGTGATCAATGACCAATTGAAAATTCCACAATTGGATATCATTTGCTAGGAAATTGCAGCATGAACTTTTCATAAGTTTTAACAGTTTCAACACTTAGGAATTTTTGCTAAGTCCTTTTTTCTGAACTTTTTTCTGAACTTTTCTGGACAGATTTTGGGTGATCCAAATTGATTGAGTTCTGTATGATTTGGAAGATGAAATCCTGTCTAACTTATACCCTAGTATGCCACCACTCAGCCCCAGCTTTGGATGCCCTAGTAAGTGGCCGAGAGAGAGAGAGATGAGGGTGGAAAGAGGAGGCCGACAAGGAAGAGAAATAGGGGGGAGACAAGAGGGGAAACACGTCTCCACCACCGCAGCATCTCTCCCTTCTCCTATACGCCTGGGACTGCAGCAGCTCCAGTGCCCTGGCATGGCCTGCAGCACCCCCGCCTCCCGCACGCCACCGTGTTCCTCCCTCCCACACGCTGCCTTGATCCCTCCTGCACATCACCGTGCTACCTCCTGCACGTCAACGTTGCCGTGCTCCCCTGCTCGCCGCTGTGCACCACGAGGAGACAAGGAAACCCCGACGTCTTTCCTCTGCCTCCACCTCTCTCCCTCGCCCCGTGCACCTCTCCCACCGTGCACCACCTCCCTCGTGGATAAAAGGCCACAGCCCCTCTCTCGACCCACCACCTCGCCATTTCACTCCCCCAGCTCTGCCTCCCCCACCTCACTAAGCCTCAGCCCTCCTCTCGCTCTCTGCGAGCGAGGAGGAGCTCGCCCTCACCATTGCCCGTGGAACCTTCCCGAGAGGATTGCAACCACCTCCGTGCTCCATTCCCTACCATTTTCGTTTCTCTGAGATTCCCTAGTCGCGAGCTATCTCATGGACATCTCCGTTTGTTTTTAGGAACACCGGAGTCGCCGTCGTCGTCTCGTGTCCGCCGGGGATGTCCTCGACCTCGCCGTCGTTTGGGAGCTTCCCAGCAAGAGCGGCTGCCCTCCCTGTCAAACCCAAGCTCTCGACATCCTCCTCGACCGTTTCCATCGCCCTGCGGCAACTCAAGGTGAGCCGTGCGTGTGCGACGCCATTGCTGAGTTCTTTGCTGTGTATCCAGTGCGTTCCTGTAAAGGAGATGAAGCCAGCACCGTGTTGGGCCGGCCCAGCCCAGCAGCAGCTCGGCCAGAGTAGATCTGGCCCGTTCCGTTTTTTTTAGCAGTCTAATTCATTTCCTGCCTTAACAGAAACTGTCCTGTTGGTTTAAATCTAAATAAAATATGAAAACACTAGACCTGACCAAACCAAAAATCATGGAGGTACCCTAGCATGTTCCTAACCAGATCCAAGTGGTAGATCCACTTTTGGATAAACATTTTTGGAGAATTAAAATGTGAGCCAGAACTACTGCTTTTTACCAAAAACTCAATAACTATTTTTCTATGATAGCTATTGGTGCAAACTCAACTGATTTGGAAAGCTTTAAATGATACCTAGAAGTAGCAATTTGCCTCTTATGCAAATGAGCTTCCTAAATAAAATGGCATCCACTTTGGTAAATGACCAGAGAGCCTTTCTAGGATTTTTGTAATTTATTTGGTGACAGATTTTGATGTGAATCCAATTGTGTGGCCTTCTGTAGGATTAGGGGTACCTAATCCAAGCTTGGTGTGATTTTTAGAGCTATATATTATTTTTGGTGTGCATGACTAGTTTTAATGCTTTTTCTGTTAATTCTTGTTTATAGTTTATTTAATTTTGTAGAATGCATTAGTGTCTTATTTGTAATTTCTAGCATGCATAGGTGTTGTACTCTCTGATATGTGTGTGTTAGCTCATATCTTTGGCATGTTAGAAAAGTTGGTGTTGCATATGTTTATTTAAGAGTAATACTACTAGTGTAGTTAATTCCTAGAATATTCCTAGTGTTTAGGATTTGTTTGAGGATGAAATTCCTTGGGTGGTTTGATTTTTGAAAATATTGCTTAAACATCAGTAGCATTTCATAGCTACTAATATTGTAGCATGTCATCCCTTGCTACCTATTATTTGGTCCTTAGCAAGGCATGTTTAGTTGGGGTTATAGTTATGATTATTTAGGACTCACTAGCATGAGTAGCCTTATGTTGTGTTGTTGTTTTAGTAAGTTTCCTATTATAGCCAGAGGATATCTAACCTCCTAATGCCTTGTTATGAAAGTGGAACACCCACTGGTTCCATTGCATTCTGATTGAAAAATAGGGTTCTCAACCCTAAGCATGTTTGTAGTAACCTTTTTGTCAACTAGAGGTGAGTAGTTGTTTTCCCTTTTGAGGATTGAGTGGTTGTTGTGTGGTGAAGTATTTTGGCTTGTAGAGATTAATTGGTGACTTAACTTTTGTCTGAAGTATTTCCTGTTTAAATAAAGATGTTAGTTGCTCATCCTTGCCTAAGATAATTTTGAGATCTATGGCCCTAGCTTGTGTATAAGTGTTAGACTACTGATTAGTATAAGGCCCTTGTAAGTGTAGATCCTAGTTGGTTGCTTGAATGATTAGTTTGATGCTTGTGGTTGTTATTTGTTTGTGTACCACTTGTGGTTTTGTTTGGTGTATTGATTGTTGTTTATTTCTCTGTTTGCGACGCTAGATAATAACGCTACCGGAGTGGTATTTGGAGAGAATTGATCGAGGAAGGATGGGATTTTTATTATATTGATCAACAAGGAGAAGTCCAGGGACATTATGCTGAAACCAGGCAAGCTACTTCACTGAGCTTGCATCTATATACATCTATTTTGATTCACATGTTTTACGTATAAGAAGCATAAGTGATTTACGTGGTGTTTGCCACTAAAGTTATGATTTTGAAAACCCTTTTACAAAATACAAGTACATTATTGAGACACCCGATATAGAGGTGTTAGTAGTGTGCAGTAATTTCAAATGTATTTGTTTTTACTCAAAAGCCTTTTATAAAAATCTTTTGGTGAGATTACGATCCACCCAAGTTTTGGTCAAAAGTATTTTGCTATGGAAATTGGAAATGATTGTGAAAACCTTTTCAAAAGTTTATGAAAAACTATTTTGCCACTCTATGTAGAAATATCAGTTTGTTTATATAAAACTATAGGATGGGAAAAACATTGTTTATTCAAAACTCCTTTGAAAATCCTTGGATGAATTATGGTATGCCGAGATGTCGGTGATGAAATGGAGAAATGGAGTATGGTGATGTTTATGAAAATGCACATTGTGTCCTTGTACTTACATCCCACCGAAAATCTGTGCGACCACATTTACCCACATATGGGCAAGGGCGTAGTCATATAATTTGCTCGTGTTAGTACTGGATGCCTCAATAACGAGGATAACCTCGTTCCATGAGGGGATGGTCTGAGGACCTACCCCCTGACCTGGGTCCTCTTAAGTGAAGTCTACCGGAAGCCGGTATGAGTGTATTGGAGAAAGAGGATTGAAGGGCTCCCTTGGGTCCGCCGGACAGAACTACGAGTCCTCACACTTAGTTTCTGAGGATTTAAGTGTCGATGGAAAGTGTCGTAGAGGCAGGGTCCTATACTAGCATGAGCAAAGGACAGGCTATGGCCGGGAACTCAACTTCGCATACCCCTGGTATGGCGGGACGTGGCTGACACGATGAGTGACCGGATGGGTGTGGGAAAGCGTGCTACCTCTGCAGAGGGTAAAAACTATTCGAATAGCCGAGTCCTCGGATATGGACAGTTGGGAAGAACTGCTAAGACCATGTGCAAGTTTTACAAAGTTTTGAGTTTGAAAGGAAAATGAAGTGGAGATTGTTTTATGCAACTATACCGAAGGGGTAGTATGAGGTTGCTGGAAAATGAGTGACCCTGAAGGGGCTATGATCGGAAAAGGAAGTGTTTTGGGAGAAATGGACAAGATGGTGATTTTCGAGGAAAAGGTTTTAAAAGAGATTTTTACCTTTTTAAACAAAGGTATATTTTCGAGAAAAAGTTTTAAAAAGACTTCTTACCTTTTTCAACAAAGATAGTGAGAAAACTACTTTCCAAAAGGTTTGTTTCCAACCAAGATATTGAGAAACTACCTTCCAAAAAGGTTTTGTCTTCAACAAGATTAAAGATCTACTCTTCCCTTTTTCAATAAAGGTATATAGATGTTTTTCTAAAAATAAAGGTTTTATGAAAGATTATCAAAATTTAGTGCATGCTCAAGTTGGGGTAGTTTGCGAGTACAATCAAATGTACTCATATTGGTTTCGTTCCTGGCTATTGTCTTAGCCAGATTCTAAGAGGAGAAGTTCGAAGAAGAGGAGATCACTGGCGTCTTTGCGAACTAGGGCGCTTCCCAGTCAGCTGCCTGTAGGGTTCTGGCAAATGACTTGGGCTCCACGTTTGTTTGCTGATTCCGCTGCAAGTACCGGTTGAAGCTTTGGGCTTCAATCAAGTAAGTATGTTTATTCGGTATTTATGGGTGTTCTGTGATGCCAATTCGAGTTATGTGCAACAACAGACTGATCACGGGATTGTTGCAGGAAACATAACGAGTATCTCGGATAGCTAATCCGGGGTCCTCACAGGTGGCGGCGCTGCCGGCCGGCGGCGCGGGGCGGCTAGGGTTGGGGAGCGCTCGGGAGGTTGGGGAGGATCTGTTCAATAACCAAATCTTAAGACTGAAGAGACAAGATCTCTGCACACTGATAAATATATCATGCAAAGAAATAATCAGGATTGAAATTGGCATGATCTTCATTATTACTTGAAAGTTTGTACAAGTACAGACAATCAGCTGCTGCTACTATACAATACATAACTGAATAGTTAGTGCACACAATGTGTGCGGTAATGCAAAACTTATACATGCATTCTCAAAAAATACAAAAAAAAACTTATACATGAAGGTGAATAAAACTCAAGCCTCAGTCAGAACAGTGATGAATTTCGGTGAAGTTATACTCCCAAATAGCACTCACTTGCAGACAATACCGTAAAACTCTCTCCACTACATATGTTTTGGGGACCCTCCAAACTTTGGAGTCATCAGACTTTTGGTCAGCCATATTGCTGTCTCTCTGGACGACACAGCTCCTTCTCCAAAGGGTTTAAGAATACCGGCCAGCTCGTCAAGCCTTTCCTGCTCCAAGAGCTTTGCACAAATCTCAAGAAGTGACTCAAGAGCATCAGCTCTCTGCTGTACAACGTTCAGATGATCAAACTCGCCAGGTGTGCTATCTGCATTTCTCAATTTTAGAGTGCTCACTGGTGATGATTCCTCTGTACCGGCATCTACATCACACAAGCCTGGTTTTGTTCCTTGACAAGACTGAGGTGTCTTCACATCATTTCTTTGCTCTTGCACTACTCCAATCGTCAATTCCTCTTTTGGTATCGGTGCCTCATTAAGATTTTGACTTGCACCGTTAGCTGGGGCAACCTCAACTGAACTGCGGGTTCTGATAGTTTTAAGACGTATCGTCCCATCAATCTGTCGATCACTTGTTGCTGTCGAGTTCTCCTCTGTATTTTGAAGTGATAAAACGTCTGTCGTTTGCTGTTCTTTGTTTCTGGCTTCGGGATCCACTGACATTTGCAAAACGCAGGCATCCTGGGTACCAACAGTTGATGGATCTGAATAATTTGTCGAGCTGTGCATAGTCTGCTCTGCTGCAGTTTGTAATGCTTCATTGGATCCGTTGGCTTTGCCTACTCTCTTTCTGGCGCCACTTGGCTTTCTTGACTGCTTGTCTACCAGGTTACTCTTGGTAGGCTTCACTGGAAGGTAGAGTGGAGAGCAGTTGCACGATTCAGCTACGTATGGCAGCAAATATGGGTGCCTCAATAGCTCTCCAGCCTGTAAACATTTTGTTTAACTTTGCATATTACGAATGTGTCGACGCCTTTGGTTAAAACTTTTGAAGAAAGTTTCTGGTACTTACAGTTGGTCTATGTTCTGGATTTTTCCTTAGCATACTCTTCACTATCTGCTTCCTGAGAAAGAATGCTTAAGTGGGTAAATATAATGTAGATTTGCTGTACTGGGCAATAATTTAAAATGAGTTACTCACAGTGACGATGAGTATATTGGGGGCATTGGAGATATTGAAGATCTGTTTATTTTGTTGACTAATGTTGCCATGTCCTTTACAAAATAAGAAAAGATATATTCATGAGTTGCCCACTTATACAGAGAGAAACTGAAGCAGTGTATCAAGAAATTGTGTGCACTGACTGTAGCTTTGAATGCAGAGCGGTGTGCTAAAATCTCAAACATACAGCAACCTGGGAGTAAAAGAAAACAATAGCTTTATGAGCAGCTGTTTAGTTCTGTGAAGCATTGTCACAGAAGACTAGAGGTCACTTGAACAGAGAAAAATAGTACTGGGAGCTCACCAAGTGACCATATATCAGATTTGTAACCATAAGGTATGTCTGCAAATATTTCTGGGCACATGTAGTTTGGGGTTCCTACAACCTGGAAAACATATAAATTCCAAAATTTGGTAAGTGTGAATTGCAGTCCAGCTTTACTGAAATGTTATTACTTAATCTTCAAGAACATTTATTTCCATGTTACATCTTTTCGCTTTCAATGGTTGTAAAAAGAGTGAGTGAAATACGAAACTGTATAAAACATATTACTAGTAGGTTTACATTAATTGTGGGTATACTTGCGCATATCATAGTTTAGTGAGATTATATGCAAGCGGGGGTGATTTTGAATGACTGAATGTGTCCTGCCAACTACATTTGCATAAATACATTGGCAAAGGGTTGAGCCGTACCGATGAAGCAAGGTCCTCCATGAGTAACTTTGCTAACCCAAAATCAGCTGTTTCAAGAGATAATATGAGTACACATCTGATGATATTTTCATCTGAGAAATGAAGATATGTGCACTAATATATATCTTACCGAGCCGCACGTTGTTATCCTTGTTCAACAAGATATTGGAACACTGCAATGCAACAGGATACTAGGAAATGTCAATTTGCCGATGGTAATATACCCTCAGAGGTGAATCCATGGAGAGCGGCGGTTTTACCTTGAGGTCACGGTGGAGCACGCGGTTGCAGTGCAGGTAGTCAAGGGCCAAGAGCAGCTGTGTGAACCACCGGCACACCCTCTTCACATGACGCAACCAAACATGCAGTAAGTTTCTGAACCCTGAACAAATATTGCACGGTGTAAACCCTGAATAACTAGTGTTCTTACCTCTTCAGAGAAGAGAACGCCTCTTGCCTTCTTGATCCTCTGCGCCCTGTGAAGAATCCCAAGTCAGTAACAGAAAAGCGTAGAGGTTATATGCGCGGCGTCGGCTCAGCTAGGATTGAAACTTGAGCAAGAGCAGCTTACATGTCACCTCCTTCGCAGAAACTTGTGACGATGCAGACAGAGGTCCCCTATAATTGCAACCACAGACGAAAAATCAGTCTCGGCCAACATCTCAATCAAATTTCTACCCCGAATTGGGCCGTGTGTTTTACCTCGTCGACCCATCCGTCCTTGTACTCGACGATGTAGGGGTTGCTGAGGCTGGCCATGAGAGACATCTGCGCAGCGAGCGGAAACAAAGCTTCAAAATTCACTCAGAAGAGTCTGCTGCTGCAGCTCAAGCGTGGGGGTATGCATTGAGGGAGAGGGTGCGAGAGAATTATTACTACTTACCTCCTGGTAGGCGGTCCGCTGGAACTTGTCGTTCTGCTTGGAGAGCCTGATTTTCTTCATGACGTACCTCTTCTTCTCGGCCGTGTGGAGGACGAGGTAGGCGGTGCCGTAGGCGCCCCGGCCGATCTGCTCCACCACCTCGTACTGCTCCATCGCTCGGAGACAGAGATCGACCGCAGCCTCCTCTTGGCTCTCTCTTTCTGTTACTCGCTTTGGCTTGGCTCTCTCTCTGGTGTCTCCTCTCTGACGCCCACTGTTTCGCTCACGGCCGAGTATAAATGACGCTGCTCACGCTCACGGCCCTCGTGTGATGATGGTGGCTTGCACGCGTGTGGGAGGGCCGCAATAATGGCCGGCGCGCTCGCTCTGTCTGTCCGGTAGAGGAGGAAGAAGAAGAAGACGGAGACGAAACAGGGGATTCCACGGTGCGGTGCGCTTGTTATACAAAGCTTTATTGGATCGGGTGGTTAAAAGGCGTGTTCTATATGGAACTTAATTAATCCACCCGTCGGTTCATCATTCTCTCGCGGTGCACCGTGTGTTAGTGGAGGAAACGTTGCTTGCTGAACGCCGGCGGGCCCCTGCTGGCGGTGGATGCTTTCCTCTCCCACTCCCACCCGTTGTAGCTATTTTCCTCTCTATCTTATGTCAGACACTCTGCCCTTTTGCTCTGTTTGATTGTGGGGTGGGGTTGGCTGCCTGCCTTTCCGTGTGAAAAAGCGGGCATTCCCATTAGGGCTTGGCAGCACAGGCACCGACCAGCCCTACTGTCTCACCTTGTAACTTAATGGCGAAAGTCTCCATCCCTCTCCTCTCTCTCTCCATGGACGGCGTGGCATGCAGAAGAATCGGGAAAGGTTTCCCGGTTTCACACTGTCCATGGCATGTGACAACTGTAAACGCCGCGAGTGGGTGACCTGCTACTGCTAGTACTCTCCGTATCAAAATATAAGACTTTCTAACTATTTCACACATATGAATCTAGATATGTTTTAGTGCAAGATTCATACATTACATTTTGACAGAGTATGCATGTGCCGTTCCTTGGATCCCATGCAGAGAGTGGGTGATCGGCGGCAGTAGAAGGCATGCCGCAGTAGAAGTCAATGTCGAGATTTTGGGTCACTGTTTTTCCTGCACACGCAGACATATCTGGTCCAGCTGAAAATGCTCACTGCAGCTCAAGGAAAACGGCTAGTGCACCGCACATGATTCTACCACAGGAAATGCTAATTTTTCTTCTTCTTTATACTAGTCACAATGGGAAGTATCATAGATTGGTATCATGCATATGATACTAGTTTATGATACTACCCCTATAATGCATAGTATCATATAGTAGTATCATAGCCACATCTCATTTATTTGTTTTTAGTATCTCAATACAAATATGTGTACAAGATTAACATGCTATTAAAATATCTTATTTTACGCGCTATGATACCGTAACATAGGTAGATACCACTATCTTCTCTTTCATCATTAATTACTATGCCACATCAGATTTTTGGCATGCATGATACTAGTATGATACTCTCATTGTGGCTAGTCTTATATTTCAGTAGGACAGCTTCTTTATTCTATTCTCTTTGGAATTAACAATTCTTGGGACAAGAATTTTCTACTCTGTTACCAAGCCTTTTGGGATTCGTGGATCGGGATATGCTCGAAAGAAACACTGCCAGTACCAAAACCCTCAACCATAAGATTATTTAATTACTAGTCTGGAGACACACTTTCCCCTCCCTCCCTCTCTCTCTAGCGCTACAGTACCTTGAGAGTCTGCTTTCGTCCCCGAGCTCTCCTCTGTCTCAAATCCAGCGGCGTTGCCGCTTGGAGGAGGGATGGAGGGGTGGCTCGGCCTGTACAGAGTAGGAGTAGTCTCGGCTTGATGCCGGAGCTGGGCTTTTTGCCCGTAGTTAGGAGCGGGGCATGGGATCTAAGCGGCCAGATCTCCTGCTATTTAGGGTTTCTCTGCATCGTCTTCATGCTCCAGAGGATGGAGCTGGAAGTGGTGGGAGGGGCAACCGTCTCCTTCAATAAAGTCGCAGCTTGTGGCCTTTGCTTGGCGTGGAGGCGATGCTATCTGGCCCTTCTTCTGGCCGGCCTCGGTGGCGAGGGGAGGAAGTGCACCGGTGAGTTCATCTGTCTTTCTGTCAGGTTTGGCGACGGCTGGGATGCTTCTGCTCGCGATGGTCTTCTTCTGGCCGGCCTCGGTGGCGAGGGGAGGAAGTGTCGTCACGTGTCCTTTGCATCTGCTGGGTGTGGCGGCGACCTGGGAGTGCGTTGTCGCGGAGGGCGGCTTTGTCTTCTTCGTTGGCAAGGTGCTAACAAGGAGATGGAGTTCACTGCGGCTGCTGGCGTCCGCTCGAGATGGTCGCGTGGTACTTTGAAGCTGTAGCTCGGAGATTCACACATGGTGGCCTTTGTTTGCCACCATGATCCTTGGCCGAAGGGACGGCCTCTCCAGGCGCCGTTTTTGGCGCTATCGCAACCTCCAGTTCGGAGGCCCGATGAAGGATTCTCGCCGGCGGTCACCGGCCTTGCTACCCCAAGTGGTATTGTCCCCGGCGGTGGTGAGGACGCCCGGCGTTTGAGTTCTGTTGATGGTGGTGGAGTTGAGGGACCTGATCGCTTTTCTTATCCGTTGACTAGGGTCCTTTTAGTAAATGTTGAGGACTGCTGTTGTCGGGGATATGACCCGGGTATCCCAAAGTTGGTGCTTTTATTGAGGCAATATACGAGAGAGACAGGAGATAAATAATTATAAGGTAAAGAAATAACAGAAGAAAGAAACCTGGGCCGCATTCCTCTTACCGAGTCACTGACAGGCCGACATCCCCAGGACTCGGATAGCCCGGCATAGCATTACCTCGGCTGGGCCGAGTTCTGGATACCTCGGAATGGACCGAGGTTCCCGCGCGTCGGTCCAAGACCCGGAGCAGGCCGACGTCTTGTTACCTCGGATGGGCCAACTTCACCCGATCCCGAACGGGCCTTCGCTGGGCAGGCCGAGGTTTTCTCACCTCGGGCCCGGCCGGCCTCGTTGCACTTCGGCCAGGCCGACATTTATACCCCGGTCGGGCCGGCTTTCCCTCAACTCAGGCCGCAACCACCATCTCCACTACGGGCCACTTCCCCCGCTGCAGGTTCGTGGGCCGGCATGTCCGTGTCAATCTCGGCAGGCCGAGATCTCGCCAGGCTGGGCTAGCAGCTACCAGGCCGAGTCGCCCCCGCAAGCTCCTTTGCTCGTCGGTCCGAGTTACGATCGATACCTCGGCCAATTCTCTCCTTCAACCGAGATCGCTACCTCGGTTGCTCCCTCGACACGACGCCAACGCACCGCCTCGACCGCAACCTCGACCGGGAGCCTGGATCGCTACGAGAGCGCTACCTCGGCCACTTCCCCAACTCTCCATCCAGCCACAAGTCAACCGCTGCATCAACAAGCAATTCCAAGACCAAGGGCTACATGACAAGGCGAAGGACAGACGGGACAAGCCAAGACCATCCCCATGATGCAGGAGCAGTACAGAGGACAGTACCAGCGTGACGTGCCAATAGTGCGACAAGACCCCAGTAGTCTTTTCTTGTACAGTGATGTACTGTGCAGTGTACAGTGTTCTGCGGGCCACCTCTTGTCCCCTGGGCTCCCTATATAAGGAGCACCAGGGGGAACGCTCACAGCAGCCCGCGCAGGCTCATTTAGCCCCTTGGGCTCATTTTCTCCCCATTGCTCATGGGAGCATTCTTCCTCTAGCTAGAGAAGACCTCTTAGAGGCAACCTTGGCTCAGCTCATGGAGCACTTGTACAAATCATATGCAGAGGGAAGAATACACCAAATAAGCTAGATGCTGCAGTAGGGGTGTTATCTCTCACGAGAGCCCCGAAGCAGGGTAAATCCTTGTGTTCATCTGTTTGTCTGTGTGAGCACTTCTGCTCGCTATCCCTCCCGAATCCTCTAGCGTCCATCGGCCCAAACTTAAGCCTACCCTAGGCATCTGTTGTTCAATACGACGACAGTTGGCGCCCACCGTGGGGCTGGTTGTGGCGCTTGCTGGATCAAATTCGGACGGGACCTTCTTCATCAACTCGGGGACTCGACATCACCATTATCCCCCGCGCTCTTGCTTGCCGCCGTAAGCAGAGGCTGGCGCAGCCTCCACCAACGGTCATCATCAACAGATCTCGGGTAACTGCCCTTCGATGGCTCGGCTCATGTCGGTTCTATCCATCCAGTCTGCATCAACAATGCTCCGTGAGTATTTTCCTTGGTACCGCGCGCAGTTAGTTAATCCTGAAAGTCACTCGGGGACTGCCCCCTTCGTACCTTGCTTAGTTGTTTTCCCCGGGAACGAGATGTCGTGACCCGGGGACTGGTCGGGCAGTCAAGTTTAGCTTTTTCTCCTGGATAAGAAAAGTGACTCGGGGACTCGGTTGAGTTCGAGTCTGCATCCTCGTGCATGGTATTGCTGCTAGATTTAATTTCCGACATATGCTAGAGTAATTTTCATCTGTTAGTAGAATTGTCGTTCCCGTTAAATATTCATTATATATATGCTTGAACTAACATTGAAAGGTGGTATCGGTTTGACCGAGAGAATATTCATCACCAAGATCATGGTTGTTTCGGTCGTCCCGGATTCATTTTATATTCAATATGGCTTCAGAGCATATCGCGAGTAACCCTTGGTATCGACTTGCCGAATTATAAATGGCGTATCATCCCGAGTTATCGCTTGTGGCGGCAGATCAGAATTTCACGGCAGCATATCCTCAGATCGCCGTTTATTTCGGTTTGCCAAAGTATCATGACATCGTGCAATATCCTCAGGTCGCCGTTTTGTCTCGGTTTGCCAAGGTATCATGGCATCATCCCATATCTCAGATCACCGTTTGTTTCGGTTTGCCAAAATATCACGGCATCTCTCTCATACCATCAAGTATCTCATGAGTGCTGTCTTTACCAGCTCAACCGATTATCATGGTTCTTCAGTTATCCCAGTTTGCCAGAGTATCATAGCATCGCTATCTCAGCTCAGTGAGTCGAAGAGTATCCCGACTCACTAAGCATAATGTGTTGAGAGATATCTAAAACCGGCATAAGGCAAGTGCCCATGATGGCAAAGTGCCAGTTCAGCTGATAACAGCTATATGTTGGTTCAGCTAAGGCTGCCAGCATATCTTTACGGTAAAAACCGGCATAAGGCAAGTGCCCATGATGGCAAAATGCCAGTTCAGCTGATAACAGCTATATGTTGGTTCAGCTAAGGCTGCCAGCATATCTTTACGGTAACGCCCAAAGTGGCAAAAACCGACATATGACAGTGCCCATGCAGGCTATATGTCGACATGCTCGTGTTGGCAATATAAAATGGGATGATACCCATGCAGGCAGTGGGTTGATTATATGCAGTTTTAAATATTGTTGTTGGCTCTTGGAAGTCTGTGCGCGACTCTGCAAGTCCCCCACAGCCTCGGGGACTAATGTCGGGGATATGACCCCGGGTATCCCAAAGTTGGTGCTTTTATTGAGGCAATATACGAGAGAGACAGCAGATAAATAATTATAAGGTAAAGAAATAACAGAAGAAAGAAACCTGGGCCGCATTCCTCTTACCGAGTCACTGACAGGCCGACATCCCCAGGACTCGGATAGCCCGGCATAGCATTACCTCGGCTGGGCCGAGTTCTGGATACCTCGGAATGGACCGAGGTTCCCGCGCGTCGGTCCAAGACTCGGAGCAGGCCGACGTCTTGTTACCTCGGATGGGCCAACTTCACCCGATCCCGAACGGGCCTTCGCTGGGCAGGCCGAGGTTTGCTCACCTCGGGCCCGGCCGGCCTCGTTGCACTTCGGCCAGGCCGACATTTATACCCCGGTCAGGCCGGCTTTCCCTCAACTCAGGCCGCAACCACCATCTCCACTACGGGCCACTTCCCCCGCTGCAGGTTCGTGGGCCGGCATCTCCGTGTCAATCTCGGCAGGCCGAGATCTCGCCAGGCTGGGCTAGCAGCTACCAGGCCGAGTCGCCCCCGCAAGCTCCTTTGCTCGTCGGTCCGAGTTACGATCGATACCTCGGCCAATTCTCTCCTTCAACCGAGATCGCTACCTCGGTTGCTCCCTCGACACGACGCCAACGCACCGCCTCGACCGCAACCTCGACCGGGAGCCTGGATCGCTACGAGAGCGCTACCTCGGCCACTTCCCCAACTCTCCATCCAGCCACAAGTCAACCGCTGCATCAATAAGCAATTCCAAGACCAAGGGCTACATGACAAGGCGAAGGACAGACGGGACAAGCCAAGACCATCCCCATGATGCAGGAGCAGTACAGAGGACAGTACCAGCGTGACGTGCCAATAGTGCGACAAGACCCCAGTAGTCTTTTCTTGTACAGTGATGTACTGTGCAGTGTACAGTGTTCCGCGGGCCACCTCTTGTCCCCTGGGCTCCCTATATAAGGAGCACCAGGGGGAACGCTCACAGCAGCCCGCGCAGGTTCATTTAGCCCCTTGGGCTCATTTTCTCCCCATTGCTCACGGAGCATTCTTCCTCTAGCTAGAGAAGACCTCTTAGAGGCAACCTTGGCTCAGCTCATAGTCATGGAGCACTTGTACAAATCATATGCAGAGGGAAGAATACACCAAATAGGCTAGATGCTGCAGTAGGGGTGTTATCTCTCACGAGAGCCCCGAAGCAGGGTAAATCCTTGTGTTCATCTGTTTGTCTGTGTGAGCACTTCTGCTCGCTATCCCTCCCTGAATCCTCTAGCGTCCATCGGCTCCAAACTTAAGCTTACCCCTAGTCATCTTTTGTTCAATACGACGACAGCTGTGTAATTTCTTATCTTTGTGGTGTCCTCTGTAATTTGTACCCCCACCGAAGTAATATATGCAGCTAGCCCTCTGGGCCACACCCTGTTCCAAAAAATAAATAAGATTATTTAATTTCCATAATGATTGATTGGTTTGGTTTGACGATGATTGGCTGATTGCTCCTGGTTATCAGGTGCTACTAGTGCTCTCTACCTAAAATGTGGTTCCCTACTAATCCTAGTTGATGGCCACGGCTCAAGGTGATCGATCGATGATGATGTTGCATCCACCCATACGGATGATGTATACGTGTCTGTTGGCGAGTCAAATCGTCTACATAAGCAAACAAACCACGGCTAGCTTTAGGAGTATCTTTTTATCTAGCTCGAAACTCATCTGGCTTAACTATATGATCTTTCTTCTAACTGCTCCGGTCTCTGCACTTTGAAGAAAAGCTAGCAGTACCAGTACTGGTTCTTCTGCACCAAAGCTCCCGTTTCTGATCCTGTCCTAGTACGATTTAATTTCTCTACATCAAATATATCTCGTACTAGTACCGTATACGAGGTGAAAAATACATTTATAGTTTAGCAGTCGAGTTTTGTGGTACTGGTACCATACACGAGGTTGGGCTATTGCTTTCGCCTAGGCAGATGATAGGGAGAGAGAGAGACAAGCTATCCGCTCACAGTAGAATGGATAGGTTGCCCGCTCGGGTGCGTTGTTCCGTATGCAACCCGTGCAGCACTGTACACTGTACTGTACTTACAACAAAACTCGTGTGTATCTTTGTAGAAATAAAGAAAAAAAGCTACCACCTCACGAGTTTTTTAGCTAGGAAAACAAAGCTATATGTATTTCTCACCCAAGAAGCGGACCATGGTCTGGTTGGCGGTCTTTCTCTTTTTTTCTCGTGAGAGGAGCATTATCCGTTCCATTTTAAGAAGAAAACACAGAATATGTTATTATTTACAAAAAGTGCATCATCTTTCTAATTTTAGAAATGGGCAGATTACTCCTCCTCTATCACATCTCCCCGGGTGGAACTTCGTGTCAGGATCCTGAAGCCTCTATCGATGCAAGCCGTCGTCAGTTCGTCAACTGCCAAAGTCGACGAGAGGAGAAACATGGGAGATCCGACGGTTCTTATTCGCCGATAGCGATTCAACTTAAAATACTCTGACTAATTGTACAAATCTGAGCTCCATGGAGCTATTTATTTGAAAAAATCGAAAATCAAATTTTGAAGTTCCAAAAAATTGAAAAAATCATGCATTTAGATAATGGCGTATTCTACCTTCTTTTTTTCTGGCTGTGCAAAAAAGACAAAATCTAAAATTGAAAATAGTGAACAGTGTAAAGTTTGAACTCTTCAAAATCTGCCAGATTTCTTACCGTGTAGCCCAGAATATGAGTTGTTGGTAGAACACAACATTGTCTACATTCATGATTTTTTTCAGTCTTTTTTAAACTTAAAAAATATGAATTTCGAATTTTCAAAAATAAAGTGCTCCATGAAGCTCGGCCCCATTTGCACTTTCCGCTATAGGCCTAGCTATCCCGTGAGTAATCAGCAAATTAGACACAAGCCTTTCTCTCTCTTTTTTTGATAATCAGTACACAGCATAAGTGGAAGGGAGCGTTTCTACAATTCCACATGCTCGTACAAGGTACACGCAAATATACATGTGTAAACATATAGTTTATTAACAAGGTAATGGACAAACGACCCCAGAAAATAGATGTCCAGGTCGGCTTAACCAACTATAAACACCCTTAAATTAAACCAATTTTGGGCAGGCAAGAATCAGAGGACAGTCTCTGCAAACAGAAACCGAGAGAACCGAGATTGCCGCGGATTGATGAGAAGCTAGAATCCAGCCCATCCTGATGGCTGATCTACTTTCTTCCCTACCCCGGTGCTGAATCTCTGGGAGGAACTCCCCTGACCACTCGCTCGGTTGATCTGTGCTGCTGCAGCAGCACTACCCGATGATGTGCCGAAACCCCACGCATCAGGAGAAGTACCTGCGTTTGTGCTCCTCGTTAGGTTTTGCCTCCCATTGGTTGGGTGGTCGACCTTTGGCCTGGCATGAGCTTTTGCCTCCGGGAATGCCTGCCATGTCTTGGCCTCGGAGCTGGATACTGAAGAGTTGCCAGCCAGCATTCCTTGCTCAAGCTCCCACACCGTCCCTTCGATCTTCTCCTTTCGCTACATGGATTATAAGTCTAACGTAAGATGCTAGAAATATTCATAGATAAGCAAATGTGCTGTACAGTACTAAAATATACATATAGAGTAAGCACCTGAGATCCCAATTCTGGTACCCTTGAGCTGACTTTGCTCGAAGGCGGCGGTGTAGTCTCAGCAACAGTGCGCTTCAGCTCTTGGATTTCCTGACGTTGGGAGCGGCAGATTGCCGACAGCTTTTCATACTTAATTGTCATCTCAGCCTTCTCCATTGTGGTTTTCTTCAACTGCTCCTTCAGATTGGACACTTCAGCTTGAAGCTCAGATGTCTTGCCAGTAGCAGTAGTCCCCGAATGCACATTATTTGCATCAAAGTCTGCAACAAAACTGTTGAAGGGATCTTTCCCAGATGTTGTCTTGCCTTGTGATTGTGATGCTTTATTTTTCACAGAACTTTGTGGTTCCATGAAAAGATTAGTGTCCAAACCACCCATAAGTCCATTACTGGATACAATGTTACTTGTTGTATTTCGCACGGTCTGGCCAGAATGGCCATGCCTATCTCCAGGGGTGCTGCTGCTGATATCCACCCTGCTTTGGTTATACTTGGATGAAGGCAATGGCTTAATTGGTTCCTCGTCAAACAAAGCATTCCTGCTATCAGCAACTTGAGAACCCTGTGCGTGTTGTGTCACCCAAAATGCACCTAGAGGTGCATCTCCTGCATTTGCGCGTCCATGAGATGATGAACTATCAGTTTGTTCTCTTGGAGGCGGGGGAGGGCTCCTTTTAGGTGCCACGTGCGTTCTTTTATAAGCACCTACACGGGAGAAACAAGATGGTAGTGAAGTGAGACAGTAACCTTGGTCATTCACCAGTTGTACTCTCTCTTCTGAGAATATTTAAAATAAACAATCAGACCAGAATAGTCAATACTTTATTCTAGCACATTGTGTGCTGCAAGGTGGCATGGCAGAAAGGTTAGGTGAGGTAAGCTTATTGCACTATCTAAAACATGACAATGTAGTGATTACCCGGTCAGATGCCACTGAAATAATAAAGTGAGCAGATGCCACAGAAACAATAAAGTGAGCTCTTGCCATTGATGCCTTGATGCCATCTTAAATGGAATGATGTAAACTCTGGTATTAAAAACCATATGGATGCTTATCAAACAATTTTATAATAAGGTGATGCTGGGCTTATGAATAGCAGAACCTATAATTATGAGGATGTTAAATGGGAACTTTTACTTTATTAGAAGACGTGTAAAATTCAGCTTCATCCAAAATAAATATCCTAGAGCCTAATTTCTTAATGACACTTCCTGATTTTATCTTACAAAACAAAATGTGTACCGATGACAGAATATATAACAAAATGTGGAGCAATGCAAACACTGCATTTTTCTATTTTCGAAGGGTCCCTTTATCTATGTTCCTTCAAATACAATCATTAGAGTTATAAAACATACAAACGGAAATTACATTGATTGAATATGATCTCATACTCTAATTGTTTTCCTAAGTCCAGACTCTCTAGAAAACTACCACTGATTTAATACTGAATATACTCAGAAAGCATGTGAAGCGTCGCTACAGTTTTCTACCAACAGAAGAAACAAACATGCCTATGTTTACAGATTCTAACCATTACTATGGATCAAGAGCATATAGCATAGAATACAGATTCTAACCACATGATCCATAAAGTGTATTCCCTGCATATAGCATTTAAGAAAAACCTCACCTTCATCTTGCAAGCCCATAGAAATGGCTGCTGACGCCCCATCAGGTAAACTTTTCTGTAACTCAAGAGGCAGTAGTTCATTAACACGAAACCAGACCTGTCAATTGGAAAAAAAATTAACATCAGCCAATGAAAAACATGTTTATTTGGCTCCTAAGACTACATGCAGCAGTCTATGACTAACCTAGTACCATGGAGATGAATGTCCAATCACCTGCGTGATATCTGGTCTGGCATTTGGAGAGGCTTCCAGCATATCTTTGATCAGCCCTGTGACACTGGTGCTGTATTTAGGTTGCTCTGGAATGCGATAATTGCCATTAAGGACCTGCAACTTCGACTCTCCATCAAACGCAGATTTGAAGTAGCATATTCTATAGAGAAGGCATCCCAGGGCCTGGCAAATGTGGAATAAAGTGTTATAAATCAGTTCACCATACTTTGGATGTGGACATGAGGTGCAAGATCCAGATACTTTGCAGCTGATGCTATACTTGTGATCTGGTAACCTAACCATTCTGTTCTGGCATTGGTTTACTTACTATTCAGATATAAATCACTTCAGCATTATGTTATAACTTTGCAGATGAGCCTAGTATGATTCTTAAATTGGAAAATATACCACATGTTATGACATTAATTTACTTATTATTCAGGTATATGACAATGAAGACCGCACGCACATATACTATAGACTTACCCAAATATCGACTTTCTCGCTAATGACTTCTCTTCTGTAGAGATCCCACATCTGAAAAAACATGAACAGATAAGAACACTGGAGGCCGTATTCAAAAATTAACGATCATGCAGACAACTTTTTATTAACCTCAGGGGCTCTATATGCCGGGGTTGTATGTTTCCTAATGATATCTTCTTCAATCCCCCTATCTTCTGGCTTATCAAAGCATTTGTGATTTGTTGATGTGCTTCCAAAATCACATAGTTTCCATGCACCATCTAATCCAAGAAGAACATTTTCAGCTTTCAGGTCCCTAAAGAAAGGAGGCAGAATGTATGATCTTGGTGAATACAAGATAAAATCTATAAAAAAAAATTGCTTTGCAACAACTTCAAAGCAAGTCCCTCGCTCAGACCACAATCATGCAGGTAAGATCTGCTTGCGTATGATATTTGCTCACACACAGATAGCCAATGTACAAGGTATAGGCATTCCATACTATAGGCCAGAATACAGATGTAATACAGGCAAACACATAGCAATAGTCAGTTTACTAACGTACCAGTACTCCAGTAGCTGCTAACTGAACTTAAATCAACTAATTAGATAGTGAAACAGAACAGCATAACTGTGCAAAAACCTAACTAGTGATACTTGATAAACATGCCTATCACAAGGCATTCTTATAGAATGGGAATAAAAGATGGCCTTTTGACATCTGTAAATGACTCATTCCATGTACCTATGTGCAATTGGTGGTAACTGCCCATGCATAGCGAAAACCGCATTGCAAACATCTCTGAATATCAAAAGTGCCTTCTTCTCCTCATAATAACCAGTACCTCTGCTCTCAATTGCACTAACCAAGGACTTCTCGCAGAACTCCATCAGAAGCAACGCCTCCTTTGTGCGGCCCATGTCAAAAACATCATGGGCAACCAGTGTGACAACATTGGTATGCCCTTTGAGGAGGTTCATCACCTGGATCTCCTTCATGACAAGATCAAGTGATTCCTTGTCATTGCAAATAATGTGCTTCAGCGCATACTGCTTTGACGAGTGCAAAGCGTCACATGCAAGATACACACAAGAGAAACCACCTTGTGCAATGGCATTGCGCACTGTGATTTTCACTTTTTTTATATCAATGGTGCGGCCTTCCAATCCAGCCTGCACTTTCCCCCCAAAGGGATTAAACCTCCGCATTCTCGAAATATCCGTCAGGAGTGGGGAGGATAAATGAAAACTAAGGACTGAATGCTTCTTCTAATGTTTCTGCAAAAATAAAATGAAAAAGACGGGGAAAATGTAAGTTCTGGCACGCACAACTAACATAAAGCAGAACATGATACTGTCTAAGCAGCCTAGAAGGGGATAATCCATGATAACCCCCCAGGTACCATTATGTTTGCTCACAGGCCCCTTTTATGTGTCACTGACATGTGGGGTTTAAGTGGCCTGGGGGGGGGTTATAAGCTGATGTTCTGCATTTTCTTTTTCTGCATGAGGCAGTGCTCAACCACAAGCATAACCATTAGAAGCATATGAAATCAATCGTGTGTGGTACAATTTAGATCCTGCATGTTTCATAATCATGTGTTCACTGTAGGCCCTGACAATTTCAGGTTCGGCTCCAGTTAGAAGATTAATCATTGGCACTCCATCCTAATTGCACAAGTATTAAGGGTAACCGCTAGAACTAGAAGCTAGAACGAAATGTATTGGCATGATCTAACTAAAATATGAACCGAGGACAAACAAACGGCCGGATCTACACGGTGTGCCAGGTGTGCACCGGCACACCCCCAAATTTTGGAGGTTCGTTTGTGTTTAAGTGATCAAAAAGCTCATACCTGAGAAACCAACGTCCAAGATCGCGACGAGGTAGAACGGGAGCGGCGACGGCGGCGCCGCGCGCGAGAGGCGGAGGGGTTTGGGGTGCGAAGCGTCGGAGATGACACTAAGCTACGGCAGGGAGGCAGCGGTAGGGCACGGCTGCGGTAGACTGCGGCGGAGATTTCATAGCCGCATTGGGTCGGATCGGAGCTTGGGTAAAAAGATGGGTGAGGAAAGGTGCGGGATGGTGGAGAGGACGAGTGGTCAGATTCCGACGAGGAGGAGGCGCACCTCTCAGATCGGAGGCGGCGTCCGAGAGGTTCGCCGTCGCCGTCAGGCTCAGAGCTCGATCTCGACCTTTTGGGGAGGAAGGTATCTCTGCGTCTCTGTTATGGCTGATGGCTGGTGGAGGAGGGAGGAAAGCCGCGACGTGTTGTGGTGGTGATGGAGGAGAGGGAGAGGTGGGCTGTCCGCCTGTGCGAGCGTGCGAACAAAACAGATTTTGGATTTTTATCTTGGAATCGCTATTGTCATTTTGTTTTTTCGTGTGGCTCAAACCTGGACTTTATAACTAGATGATTCCCCGCGTGTTGCTGCGGAAGTTAGGAATAGTTTTCTTGTTGCGATCGAGAACAATCTATCGCAAGAGTATGATTTTGCCAACATTTTTTTTTTATTTTAACTGGTAGATGTTGGCATCTCATGATTACTCAATAGTGATGGTATTCAGAAATTAATAGCAACGTGTCAGGTTTTTGTGTCTAATTAAACATCTAGCATAAGAAATTTGAGAAAGAATAGTGAAGAAACTCTCGGGAAAACATAGACTAATTTACACCTCCAACATAAGTAGAACGATTTGGATTACAGAAATATGTGAAACAAAAGTAAGTATGAATATTTATTGCTACTTGCTAGTCATGTTCTCCTATACTGACAGCAATAAATCAAAATATTTGAGAAAACCTATCATGTGACGCACCCCGACCCCCGCGTCGCCTCCCAGGGGCGACTCGGGGGAAACCCTAACCCGCCGCGCCGCCACCCCATCCGGCCACCCTCGTCGCGCCGCCGCTGCCGGAGGATGCCGCCGGGCGAAGCCCGCGCGTTAGACGGCGGCGGTGGGGCTCTGCTCTCACGCACGCGCGGCGTCTCTCGGCGGCGCGAGCTCCCGGTGGTGAGAGGCTCGGCCTCCGGCAACGCGGCCGACGCGGTGCTCCGGCGGTCTGGCCATGGTCCCGCCTTGCCCCCTGCCGCCAGCCCCTGCAGCGCCTCCTCGGCTGACGGCTTTGGCCGCTCACCCGAGGCGGCGGCGCCAGCAAGCTCCTCTTGCTGGGCGCGTCGGGGTGGGGTGGCAGCTCCCCCTCCTGCTCCTTGGTGCTGCGGATGGGGCGATCTGGAGCCTGGGCGACCGCTACTCGCTGCGCCGGTTTGCTGCGCTTGGGGCACCGGATTCGATCCGCGCCGATCTGGCCCATCAACTTCGGCTGGCGGCTTGGAAGGTGGAACCTGCACTGTTGTGGTGCCGGCGACACGCAGGAGGTGTTTGGGCCAGTGGGTTTGCAGGTCGGCGGCGCTGCAGGTCCTCCCGCCTTGGTCCGGCTGCATGGGGTTGAGAAGTTGGGTGCTCCGGGCGAAAGCTTGATGGCACGGCGTCTATGGACGTCGTTCTCCCTCTTGAGGGGTCATCATGGAGCTCCTCGCTCTCCTCGGCCTCGGATCACATCTTCGGGTGAAGACCTAGATCCTGCGGTGCAGGTCGGACGACGGCGTCGATCCTCGTCGCTTCCCCTCCTGAGGGCATCGTCTTGAAGATAGTGTTTCTGCGTGCTTGCCCGTGGGCTGGACTTACACAACATCGTGGTTGGCGGCTGCCAATTGACGATGTCCCGGTGGTCTGTTGGCGTTGCGAGTTGTGTGGCAACGATGACGGTGGTGGGGGAAGCCCAGTCGCGGCATGTCCTTGGTCACCGGCTGTCCGTGCTGCGTCTCGTCGAGAAGCTGTGAAGTCGGAGTTGCGTGTCACGGGGCGGCAGGCTGGCAACGATGCCACTTTTTCTCCTGTGGCCACGCGGACTACGCCGGTGCAAGGTGTGCATAATTCTGCGGTGAAGCTCTTCGTCGAAGTCGGAGCTGCCTCTTCCTCGACGCTTTGGGTCGACTGTTTGGCATGGGCCGGCATGGATCGGCGGTGCTTGCGACGAGGGCTTGGTTCTAGGTCGCAGAAGGTGAAGTCGGAGTCGCTGCCTCGCGAAGGTGTGATGACGATGATGCCGGATTGCAACCTCGACGATGGTCTCTCTTCTAGGCGGCGTGCGTGCTCCGTGTGGGTGGCCAGGTTGCCGGGTGCACAATGTGGTCGTGCTCCATGACGACATTGGCGTATCGCTGTTGTAACGGTTTTAGGCCGGTTCCCCGCAAATGAACCGGTCAATTCCCTCTATTTTTTTAATAAAATGAGGCAAATTGCCCGTTTTGTTTCAAAAAAAAATTGAACAAAGGATGACCACATATTGAATCTTCAATCCGTCCATCCACGCCGACTTGTTGAGTATTATGAATAGTAATGCAAACATTAAGGTAACAGATTATTTTTCCACGGGAGATGCAAATATATGTTGGACACCGAGCCATCAAATTAGATTGCCAAGCAAATATATGGCTTGACTAAATTGAGCTAACTTGATTCAGAGTAAATAATATGAAGAATTCCATTTGCAGCATAAATCGAAAGCCTAAATGAAGCTAGTACTTCTAAGGTAATCTCATTTTCTCGTATATAGTTATCAAGATAGGTGTCACACATGTGATTCTTTCTTTCCTGCAAACCATATCTCGTGCAAGCAAATCTGAAGCAGCAGGAAGAGAAAAGACAAAACATATGTCAGGATAACTTATGTATACACAAAACCACACAGTCAAGAAGATGCAAGAGAAAAAATCGAGCCCAAATCCCCAATGTCACTTAAACTTACGGACAAATTCAGGGAAAGTGAGTGGAATGAACGGGACAATTCAATTAAACCTGGACACGGCAAGCAAACCCCAGCACCAAAATCTCCTAAGCCCAAGAGCAACCATGGACGTGAGAACAACTGAAGGTAGGAGTGGACTGTCGTATTAGCTTAGTTGTCGGGCTGTACCGCTCCAGGAAAAGGGGATCGTACGAGGCGATCTTGGGAGCGACCGAGGGTCCCTTGCGCGCCGCCGGCGACGCCGCCGGTTCCCTCTCTCTCCGTCGGCCGCACCGGCGGCGGGAGGGAGGGGGAACCACGGGTATGTGCGCTAGGCGGGTGCGTGGTAGGGTTAGGGTTGAGGGAGACGCCGCCGAGGCCGTTGCGGTGGTGTCGCGTCGGAATAATTCTTTCCGGGCTCCGTTCGCGGTCAGGCGAGGCTTCTGCCTTCGTCTAGGAGCCAGCGGGGTGGGGGATCCCCGGATCTCGTCGAGGTCGCGGGCTATGGTGTCTGGAGGTCCATCGGCACTGGCCGGTTGGGTCCTCAGATGGGCGATGGATGCATGGAGACGAAGACCCTTCTTCCTCCTTGTCGGTATGATTTGCTGCTGCTGCTCTTCTCCTTCCTCTGCTCTGATGCTGGAGGGAGATCCTGCTTTGCCCGGGCGGATAGCCCGGCCGCGGTGCTGGACCGGTCGGTTGACTCGAGTTCTCTTCCATCCGGAAGGGACACTTTTCGCGGTACTCAAAGCCAAAGATGGCGACGGTTGTTGCAGGTGTGTTGGATTGGTGTCCATGCCCTCTCGGCGCTGGTGTCAAGGAAGGAGGAAGCAGCATGGCGGCAATTGTACCGTGGTCGAAGATGATGACCTGCTTGCGCTTGGTTGCAGATCTTTCTGCTGCAGGGGTCTTCTCTCAAAATTCTGGGATGATGACACAGGTCTCCGGAGATCTTCTTGTGTTATGGTTGTCTTAGGTTGTTCTAGGTGTTCATGGTCCTTTGTGATTGTGTTACAGCGTGCTTGTAAGGGTCAACAACTTTGTATTTTTTCGTGATATGAATGCAGAAAATCTCAAAAAAAAAACTGAAGGTAGGAGTGTATGATCTGGTCGAGGTGGTAGAATACAGGGGATACAGATCCGTGTTGGTTCCCTTGCCGTCACTATTCTCCTCCTCCGCATCTCAGTACTCTATGGAGGTCACGGCATTGTAGCAGCTACGACGGATAATGATGATGCCCACGGTGTGTCCGGGTGGATTGGGAGGGGAGAGGGCTGGATGTGAATGGCTGAGGCGCAGCACGAAGTTTACATGAGGGGAATTCTGCGGGAACATTTCGTATGCCTGCATCAGTTTCCCGTGGAGCTAATTCTCGTGGGAATCGTGGGGGAGAGGAAGAGAAAGAGGTGTTGATTTATTTATTTATTTTCAAATTTTCAACCACTATATTAGATCAGCAAGCCGCCTCATTAAAAATCTTTCAGTCCCCTTAGATACCTGGTAAGGAAAGAGTGCGTCTGAAACTTATTGCCTCGAGCGTCAACAAATAGTTATATCATCCGCTAGGAGGCTTACAAGAAAACCAGGAGGTTCCTCATGCCAGACATCTGACGAGGATCCCTCCGCTAGGCTAGCTAAAACATGAGCAGCCTTGTTAGCTTCCTAGGACAATGTTTAAAAGAAACACGAGAGAAATTACGCATTCCTCGTAAATTGTTGTCGCCGCCCCAGTGAGTTTCCTCTGTTTTGCATGATCTCCACCACATCCGTACAATCTGATTCGACGATCAACTTGTTGCAGCCCACCTCTCCCGCTAAAAGAAGGCCGTCGCTGCATCTTCTACAAACTGCAGCTTCCACCTTCCACATGAAATAAGAGAGCCAACATGGTCATGAATAATCACACCAGTTCCACCGGTACCAATATTGATGTTAAAGGCAGCATCGACATTGAGTTTTACTATGTCTTCAGGGGGCTTTGTCCATCCATGTCTCGCCATAGGATCCGGCCCTCTTCTCTTTGCTCTCTTATAATTAAGTGCCAAAGCCAGTATCGACTCGGGGCAAGGAGGGTATCACCATGGGTTGCTCTACGCCTCTCCCACCACAAGTACCATGTTGCGACAGCCATCAGATCGCATATCCGGATTTCTGGTACCAATGGAGCCAACCCAGAGTTCAGCAATAACGTTTCCAAGATCGTAAAGTCCTGGGCTTCAAGAACTATAGCATTAGTGATCAGCTGGGACATCCCCAGGCCCTCCCAAACCTCTTACGCCCGAGCACACTTGAAGAAGGCATATGAAATACTCTCGCATTCGATAGAACACAGCGGGCACTGACCAGATACAGGAACATGTCGATTTGCCAGAACCCCTTGACAAGGGATAGCACCCATCATAGCCCGCCATACATGAATTTTGATTTTTGCAGGAGTTCGGAGAGACCAGATCGCCTTCCACACATGTTGTTGGGTTGCGCAACATAAATTTAAAATTTTCGTCCAACTTGCTACGCAACGCTCCAAGATCTATACGATGAAGATACATGCGAATACGAAGATCCAAAGATCTAGATAAAATACGTTACCAACACCGAAGTTGCGGAAGAAGTGTTGATGACGTAGTCGATGTAGCCAGTCACCGATGTTGATGTCGATGACGTAGTCGAAGTAGCCTGTCGCCGATTCTCTTAACCAAGCCTGTTAGAGAGATCTCATCGTCTTATCCTTTCTTGATCTCCTTGGTCCAGCAGAGTGAGGGTCAGACGTCTCACCCCTCTGAGAGCTCGCACGCGAACGCCGGGAAAGGTTCAGCAGGGCTTCGCCATCCAAGCTTGAAGCACTACTGGCGTATATGAAGGTGGAGTTCTCAACACATAAGAAGGAGAAAGAGAGAGATTAGATATAGTCTAATCGGAGAGGTTATCTCTAATTAGAGGTTCCCTCTAAACCAACTAGAAGAGATCTAAACTAGAGAGTTTCTTGTGTGTCTCCAAATAGGAGAAGGTGGGGGTTTATAAAGATGGCCAAGGGGTGGAGGGACTTGGGCAAGGGGAAAGACCCCTAGCTCAATTCGGTTTGGGAGATTCGGTTTGGGAGGAGGAGTTGGAGTAGGACTCCAACTCATCTCCCATCCCCTCATTTCCTTGCACCGACCCGGGTGGGGCCCGCCGTGCGCTGCACCGCCTCACCCCGTCGGCCCGCCTCGCCGCATCGCGCCCGCATCGCCCGTCCGCGTCCGCCTCGGCCCACCGCCACCTAGCGGTGGTGCGGCTGCCATGTGGGCCATAGGGTCCATGTGGCCGCCACCTTTTATTGGCCTTTATATTTTTCAATAATTATATCAATTAAATAAATTAATATTTAACTAAATAATATTTGTCTAATTAATTCTTATTTAAATATTTCCTTTTACGGAATATTCACCGAATTAATTACCTATCATGTAAAACACTTTTACATGATCCAGGACACCCAGTGTGCGCAGACAAAATAATCTAGATAAATATTTCCATCCAAATAAACACCCTCGGATTAAATCCGATAATGATAGTAACTTCTATCATTCCGAGACGTCCAACGTCTGCCTTTATTATCTCTCTGATATATAAATATATCTATCACGCAGATACCATTCCGGTGATACTTTCTCACTATGTTTCAGACCAACCAATATACACAACTAACCAATCATAGTTTAAGCGTGTCCACCCTACAGGTTCGATAACGTGTAGCTATAATTAGATATGCTCATCTAATCACCGGCCAGGGTCAGATCCGAGGATGACCTGAATAACTGCTACCGTTATGCGAAGACACTCTGTTGAACCTCTTGATTATTAATACATCATTCCCATTACTCGCGATACAGAACTTTACCCGAGATATACATATCCGATGATGTTGCCATGAATCTTTCCTGGTTCACTACATCTTTGTCTATCTCATTAACCGGCAAGTTCCTTTACTCGTTCCCGTATTACGATATCCCACACGGTGTAACTTCACCATGCATTGTCTGCATAACATAATGGATACCTTTCATACCGAGTGGGCCCAGGGCGTATCTCTCTTTGACAGATGAGCAATCTTCCATCTCAGAACATTATGATCATGCATACCTTTGTAACTACCCAGTAAATGCCGTTATGATCACCCGTTACGGTCGTGATGGTTGACAGCACCAAAGCATTTACTCTAGTATACACGACCCTAATAACCTCAAGGACATGCCGTATAATAACCTTTCTGAGATAAGCTAACGACAAAACAAACGAAATCTGTTAGCATACCAAAACTTGGGTCTACCCATTCATATTGTTCTCCCACAATATGCCATTCATTGATGCTGACATGTACAATGTCCATGACCATGAAAGTTTGATCATCAAACATTTAACAAATTAGTCTGTAAATAAGACTAGGGTAAGTTTTAATGTTCATGTTTTCTACACGTGCGCATGAGCTTTCTCCTGAATCACGTATTCAGAAATCCTAGCAGTTATAGCATAGTAAACACGAAACATAATATATGAATCAGATGTATAAATACATTGCCTTTTGGGCATACATCCAACAATCTCCCACTTGCACAACTGGCAATATCTAGTTTGCATAACTTTAACATCTGAGGAGATGTTCGGTGTTTTTCTCATGCTCACTCTTGTGGTTCGACTCTTGTCTTTATTCCTTAATTGGACAGCATGAACTTTTATTATTTCTATGTAGGAAATAAACCTTTTCTTGCATAGCCTTTATTGATCATTGATCACTTGTAGCTCTGGTTATACAAGGCGTAACCTTGGTTCTTTAACTAAGAAAACAATTCCATTGTTTGCACAATTTATTGTTTCTTTTGCAAAGATCCACACCTAGTTCATTCAATGAACGATAACCCCTTTTGGAAGTTTCTAATACTCCCACTCACTTTGCTACTTATTGTAGTTTTTTCGTAATGTGACCCTATTTCTTGATACACAAATTTCAAAGAAATTCAGTTATCATACCTTGGCTTATCTTTATACTTCTCATAAGATTTTCCAATGTAACTCTTACATTTTGAGTTGTTTTCCCTTTTGAAGTATTTCTTCAAAATACACCTTATGGAGAATACTCAATTTTAATTGGAGTCAATTAAGCTTTTGTTACAAAATTCAACTTGTCGACAATTAATTTTAATTATTCATATTTGATCTTAAAATTGCACTAGACAAGAAATTCTCTTTATGATCAATCATTAAAATCAATTGATCATGCTCACCATCGTTTTTCAACAGCCATGGTGATGCGGCACCGTCTGAAGTTACAGCGAAGACTCTATGCGTGAAGAGGGAGTTAGCAGAAACTGGTTACCTAAAATATGTGGTACCAGCTAGACGTCAATGTATGGGAAAATTTACTATCAAGATCACTCCAATAAACAAGGTGCAGCCACGGTTCAGAATCCCAAGTGAGTACCTGATGATTGGCTCAATTAAAATCCCAATTCGTTTTTAGCATGTACTGGAGCTAGTTGCTTGAGGATTTCAACGTCCCTGGACCATCCTTTGAATCGAGGAGCAACCAAAGAATATTCACGGTGGTGGACGTATCCATATTTTAATTAGCTTCCTTTTTCTTAGTAGCGATTCCGAAAAGAGTCAAAAACCGTGTTGGTTTTCTATCAGGCGCATGTCCCTTTCTTTCTACGTTTCCGAGTAGAGTACTTGTACGTCGGTCCCATGGACCTTTATATTCCTTCGTGTTCTAGTATTAGGGCAGACAAGTTTATTCGTGAGTAAAAGTACCAGAAAATCGCCATGGTTTGGCGGCCAAGTTCGGTGTGTTCCTGTTGATAATCACATCGAGGATTTGTTGCCATGCGTGAGGATTGGAGACGATCTGCTCCAGTTGCTACGTGATCCTTTGGATCGTCCAAGTACTTCCGGCCGCCGGGTGCGCTTGTTGTTCAGCTTGGTGTTCACATCTACTGCTAGTAACTCAAGCTTTTGTTTTTTAATTAATCCTAACACTAGTTTGATCGACCGCAAGTTGTTGAGAAGCTAGTGTTGTTCTTTGGCTGATTGGATTCTTGTCTCTGCTGGTTGACGTGAGACAGGAGTTCGTGGTATTTTCGCTGTTCAGATTAGAACTGTACCGTGAAAGATCGACTAGACAAACTGCGGCTAGCTACGCCGTATGACATGGATCTTGCACATGAATTTCTCTATATTTATGAGAATATAAATTCTCCCATGTGTTGAACCAAGTTCAAAACATCCTAGTGAAATTTTTGCAACATAATATTATACCACTATCAGGATTCCTCCTAATACGGGTAATAATATGTCCCATATGTATATGTCATAAAAAACTTTTAATGACATACTACACAATCAAATCAAATAATTATCTATAAAGTCACTCAATTACTGAATAACTCTTTCAAGCTCCCACTGATTTCTTTGAAACTATGACCTGCCATTTTCTCTATGAAAGTTATAAACAAAGTTTATTTTGCTTCATCCAAACATACAATATCATCCCTCTTTATTTGTCATTGACAAATAACTTGATTACTAGTTCTATATTCAATTAATAAGACCCTCGAGCTGTATTTTGTACACTTGCTCGATCAAAAATTTCCTTTAAAGGAATATGTCTTATCAATATCTATATAGATCAAACTAGTAATTCATTCTTAGATCATCAAAACTGTGCTACATATCCTAATATCTTTTGTAGTCAACTCTTGATTTTGTCAGAATACAATTCATGACTAAACAAGTTTGAGATCTTCCTTAAGTCTAACAAAAGGAACAAATTATCAGTTTTCAATAACTTAATAATGATGATATTTTACTTTATGACTTTCTTGTCAAAATTTGGATATATCTATTTAGCACTCCTTTTATTATTTTATCTTAGCATTCACATTTCCTAGAAACTGAAATGCTTCTTGATTAAGTGATTTTGCTTGACAAGAAGTCATACATAAAATGTAATGACTCTCAGTATTAGTCTAAAAGAATGTCAATTGGAACTGCCTCCGCTTGCACAACTTTTGATAACTATTTCCGAAGATTCAATAATCTTTTCAAGAATCACCATCCTCCCACTGAATTATTTAGAGGTCCAAAACCCTCAAGAATCACATCTATCTTAGTAACAAAATATTGTAACTTATGTGGTGGTTTATAAGAGGACTTCCAATTAAAATATTGGAACAACCTACAAAGTAATTTTTTATTTATCTTTCAACCTTTTAGGGCCGAATTTCATCTTTCAGAAAATTCAAGTCCTAAAATCTTGTGTCCCACTTTTGTTTATCTTTCAAAACTATGACACAAACAAAAGACAAATATTTTTTCCTAAGTCCTTTTAATATTCAGATCTGAATTCATCTTTCAGAATTACGAAGTATCCAAGATTTTTCACGACCCTTCATAGTCTATCTTTCAAGACAATGTCGCAAAATTAAAGACATATAATAGTGCTAAAACTAATCAAGCAATTAACAATCTAATATGGGTTTCTTTGGAGTACAAACTTGCATCTGAAGAATCTTAGTAATGACTTAATTAAAACTCTATGAATCGAAATCAACTTTCAACTCATCCTATTACCAAGACAATATTTCCAAAATACTTTTGTGAAGTTTCAAGATATCAAAATTTGACTATCTCTCAACTTATCCTTTATTGACTCACTATGTGCCTTTATACCTAATGAATTTAAACTTCAAAAGAAGAATGTAATTCATCAAGTCTTTCACTTGTTTCACACAACAATATCTCAAATTTCCTTCCATCATGCATATTATGCATTTGAGATGATAGTGCCACACGAAGGTGGTGTCAACATAATCACAAAACATTTCAGAACAAAATGATATCTCAATAATTCAAAAGATTTGTAACTTGATTATCCACGAAGGGATTAATCCTTTAATATTCTCACGATAAACGGGACGAACTTATTCCACAAACCCTTAAGAGTATTACATCGCCAAGATTGCGACCTTATTACAAAACCGGGCCAGGCCCACAAATCTTATAAACTAAAACTTGAAAAGTAAATTGGAGATGCCTTCATCTTGTGGATGAAACTTTATGCGCCTAGCTTGACACACATATCCATCTTTTACTCCTCCGTCTCCTTACTTGTCGTTTCTCCTATATCGAGTGCACAAAATAAATTTAGCAATCGATACTCCAGAGTCACTAGTAAGAATGACAAATATCATTTCAAAGTATAATTCTTTATACCTTCTTGCCATTAGCAGATTTCTTTTTCTGCAGCAGGTACTTCTTGCAATTCCTTTTCCAATGTCCTTTCTTCTTGCAGAAGAAACACTCGGAATCTGTTTGAGCTAAGATCTCAGCCCTGTTAAGTGCCTTAGCACTTTTAGACTTCTTGACTTTCTTCTTCTTGAACTGTGCAGTTTGGGTAACCATCAAGACTTGATTGTTTTCCCTTCTTACACTAGCTTCAGCAGTTTTCAGCATTGCGAGGAGCTCATTTGGTGTTTTCTCCAACCCATTCATGTTGTAATTCATGATAAAACCGTTGTAAGACGGGGGGAGGGATGCCAACACCACATCTATACTCAGCTCAGCTGGAATTGGAAATCCCAAAGCCTGAAGCCTCGTACCATAACCAAACATCTTGATTACATGCTCGCTCATAGAGCTTCCTTCTGCCATGTGACATGACCATAATGCCTTCGTTATTTCATAACGCTCAGTCTTAGCTTGAGTCTGGTACATGGCTGTGAGTGCGACAATCATGTCGTAAGCAGAAGTTTGATCAAACTTTTCTGCAACTCAGGTTTCATACATGTCAACATGAGACATTGAACGGAGATAGCCGTATCACTCAACAGGGTGTACGCATCTCTCTCAGCTTCCGTTGCTTCGTCACGTGGCTCCTCAGGAAGAGGACCATCGAGGACGTACTCACTCTTTGCATTCCTAAGAACAATCCTTGGCGAACGTACCCAATCAGAGTAGTTGCTTCCATTTGCAGTCAGGGGTTTCTTCTCAATCAGGGATCCAAGGTTAAAGGTGGGCAGTATGTTACGAGCCATTGATCTACAATAATTAAAGTTCACTTAGACATGTTCATAATTATTTCTAGCACTATGAAAGCGATCTAAATTAAGTGCTCTCACTAAAATTGATATTCCTCATGATCAAATTAGTGTATACGAAATCCACGGCCAACATACGATCAAAGGATTACTTTGCCTCAACGAAACAGGAAGGTTGTCAATCTTCCCGACTTGCTTAATACAAAGGATTAAACGTATGGTGCGGAGAAAAATAATAAATTCAGAAAGTAACAGAGAACAGATGATTGCAGTTGGTGTTTTATCAGTGTAAAAGAATGGACCGGGGTACACGGTTCACTAGTGGTGTCTCTCCATAAAAGATAACATGCATGTTGGGTAAACAAATTACAGCTGGGCAATTGACAAATAGCAAGCGCACGACAATGCAATATATGACAAGATAGTTTATTGTAGTATTTATTGGGCATTACAACATAATACATGGACCGCTTACCAGCTGCATCCATGACTAAATAATCCACTTCCGGGATAGCATCTGTGTCTCCCGTTAGTATTAAGTTGCAAACAACAGATTATTTCATTAAGCAAAGTGTGTAATGTAAACAAACGCATTAGACTTAAGAGCAGTACCCCTAAGCTAATCATTAGTTATTTTATCCCTAGTGGCAACAGCACATCCACAACCTTAGATGTTCTTGTCACTCACCCAGATTACTAGAGGCATGAACCCACTATCGAGCATAAATACTCCCTCTTGGAGTCACAAGCATCTACTTGGCCAAAGCATCTACTAGCAACGGAGAGCATGCAAGAACAGAAATAAAATAGTAGATAGATTGATAAACAACTTGATCATAACATCACTATTCATCGGATCCCAGCAAACACAACATGTAGCATTACAATAAGATGATCTTGATCATGTTAGGCAGCTCACAAGATCTAAACATGATAGCACAAAGTGGAGAGACAACCATCTAGCTACTGCTATGGACCCGTAGTCCAAGGATGAACTACTCACGCATCACTCCGGAGGCGGGCATGGTGATGTAGAGCCCTCCGGTGAGGCCATGACGCCAGGCGTCGGTGGCCTGGAGCTGGTCGTGATGCTTGACCAGGACCCACGTAAGCACGACCTCGACCAGCGCCTCCTATCCTTCGGCTAGCTGCCCGATGATACGTCTAAAACGTATACATAATTTTTGATGTTCCATGCTTGTTTTATATATATTGCTACATGTTTTATATACACTTCATAGCATTTTTATGCATTTTCTGGGACTAACCTATTAACAAGATGCCACAGTGTCAGTTCCTGTTTTCTGTTGTTTTTCCATTTCAGAAAAGCTAGTAAGTAAATATTCTCGGAATTGGACGAAAATCAACGGAGCCCAGTTTTTCACCGACACGAAGACGAAGTCCGAAGGGCGCACGAAGAAGCGACCCAGGGGAGCCAGACACCCCTAGGGCACGACCCCCTGCCTGGCTCACCGTGTTGGTGTGTGGGGCCCTCGGTTGGCCCCACGCGCCGCCCTTTCGCCTATATATTGCCTCCATCCCGAAAACCCTAAATACCCGAGCATTATATCAATCTAGCAAGATGAATAATCATGCTTGGTGAGGGCCGTAGTATTTCCAGTTGTCCTGTTGATCCTACAGTCACGCTAAAATATGCAAACAAACGTTAGAAGTGTCTAACTCTGTTTTGCAGGACATGTGATGTGGTATATTCTCGAAATTAAATTTTGTTGACTAACCTTTGTATTGTTGGCCGGCGTGCCGTTGATCCTTGTTCGTCGAGCTATGGTGATAGTGGAGGATAGGAGAAGGCATTCAATTGTCGTGAACCTCGACATGGCCGCACTGGTGGAGGCGCCACCAGAAGATGAAGGAAGAAGACTATACTACATCACGAAGTGTTATTTACTTGTGCATGTTTTATATGGTTTTCTTGCTTTTCCCTTGATTGCGCAGTAGATGTGATTATTAGGGAGATTCCTCAGTTGCTGCAGAGTTTAATTACTTGAGCTAAAATTAAAAATATCAAGGTGTTCGTGCTCTTCAAAGTCGTAGCAGCGTCAAACCGGGTGCTTGTCTCCTCTAATTAGAGACAACCTCTCCGATTAGACTAGATCTAATCTCTCTCTTTCTCCTTCTCATGTGTTGAGAACTCCACCTTCATATACGCCTGTAGTGCTTCAAGCTTGGACGTCGAAGCCCTGCTGAACCTTTCCCGGTGTACGCATGCGATCTCTCAGAGGGGTGAGACGTCTGACCCTCACTCTGCTGGACCAAGGAGATCAAGCAAGGAGAAGACGACGAGATCTCTCTACCAGGCTTGGTTAAGAGAATCGGCGACAGGCTACTTCGACTACATCATCGACATCAACATTGGCGACGGGCTACATCAACTACATCATCAACACTTCTTCCGCAACTATTGAAGATTGTTTCCAACGTCATAGCTTGATCTTACGGACTTGTGGCAATCCGTGGACCTTTCGGCTGCTCCTAGTATGCCCGTCGGCGCCAACTGATGGCTCCCAAGTGCAGGAGATCAATTGTAGTACCTTTCAATTAGAAAAGGTTGTCGAACCCACGAGGAGCTGAAGGTATTGGTTAGTAAGATTGATAAATAAAACAATAAAAGATGCAGTGTTTTTGGTATTTTCAGTTGTATAATTGCAAGCAGATAACAGATAGTAGCAAGTGAAAGCTCTCAAAGAGAGAAAGCCCAATCCTCTTATGTGGCAAAGGACAAGCTCAAGTGATGTGTAACTTATATGTGGCAAACGTTCCCGAGGGCGGCATGGATGATGCTAGGCATAGAGATTTATTAAACAACACGTTGAATATCTTGTCAAGTTTTAATCTCTTTGGACGGAGCCATAATTAGGTATAGCTAAATAAATAAACTACAACCCCTTATGATGGATCATGTGGCCAAGCAAATGACTGCACAAGAATTATTAAGACCTAAAGTCCCACCATAGCATTACACTCTAAGGTCCCCGATACTAATACCCTCATAATATAACTTCATGACTCGGTCTCAGGTTTACGTGTCCTCCCAAGTCTCCATCAATTCATTACACTACGGTGTTCTCCTATGAGCCCATAAAGGTGAAGTGTTGTGCAGTCGACGTTCGCACAACACCATCATAGAATCACATAAAAGATAAACTCTTGACAAAATACCAACACATGTCATATATAAATCATGCCAATTCATCCTATGCCCTCAGGAACATACGGGAACTACTCACAACGTGCGAACATGATCATAATCAGTGGCATAAGTGGTACAACACAATCTGAAATTATAACTTCACCACCAAATAATGACAAGTACTCAATCACAAACATGAATAGTAGCACAAGACAAGTATCTAGGGTATAGCAACTCTCAAACTGCGAGGGGAACGGAGTGGATCACGGTGATGATGATGGTGATGGTGCTGGTCTTGATGGGGGTGATGATGTAGAGGCCTCCTCCCACGCCAAGGAGGAGAGGTGATGACGATGACGATGATTTCCCCCTTCTCCGGAGTTCCGGAGCAGCAGGATCTGACCCCCCTCGGAAGGGATCAGGAGTTTCGCCGCCGCCGCGACCTCGGATGGACTTGGAAAAATTAGGGCGTTACTTTTCGGGCGAGACGAAGGCGTCGATAAAAAGCCCCAGGCGAGGAGGTGCCCGAGGCACCTTTGGGTGGTCCCACGCGGCCAGGTACATGGGCCGCGTGGGCCACCCCCATTTGGCCCTCGTGGCTCTCCTCTCTTCGGTCTTCTTCCCTCTGCCTTTCTCCCGATGAAAAACTGACGCAGTATTTTTCCTTTTATTATTTGAGGTCCTGTAGCTCCTGAAACATTAAAGACAAGAAAAAGGAGGTTTTCTGCCTCCCAGAAATTAAATACCAAAAATAGGGACTTTGTATGAAAGTCCCCAAAATCATCTAAAACATGTAGAAACAATCATATAATCATGCAAATAACATTCTAGTATGATACTAAAAGTTATATAAATGATGATATAAAATGCACGTATCAACTCCCCCAAGCTTAAACCTTTACTCGTCCTCGAGTAAGTAAGGACATAGATCATTACATGCATCAATGGACTTATGGTTGATAAATAAATACGGGCATTGTATCATCATCATATTCAATTGCAAGATAAGATTAATGATCTAAAACTCATACATATGAGGGCAACATAAGTAGAACTCTAGCAATCACCCCTTACTTTTGAAAGCAAATAACCATTGTATGTTGGACAATCGAATCATATTGTTTTTCACATGCTTTTGCTCTTCATGGCAAGCATTATAATCTTTTATACTTTGCTGAAATTCAAAGACAAGATAAACTCTCATTGGATAACAAGTTCAAAAGAAGACAAATGAAAAGACAGATAGATATAAAAATTGTTATCACTCTTGCTTGACTAGTAACTAGTGCAAACTTTAGTCATGGATATCTCAATCAAGTTCCCATGCTCTACACAACCCTTTTCTTACACTTTCCATGGCTAGCTGAAATTTCAGGTGCCTTCCTTTCATTCACATTCAAGAGCATAAGTATTGAAATATCCATGATCATTAATTTGCTCAAAAGATACTAGGTTGTAACAAGAGTGTTTTATATCCTTTTCATTAAGTCTTCTCAACTTCTTATCCTACAAGACTATATCTTAACCTCAAACTATTAATTCACAAGTCTTTTTACTTCTTCTATATTGAGATAATTCTATAATTGTCCAACATACTCAAGTTAATTAATTTCAAGGCAAGATGTGATTGAAATTCTAAATATGCCACGCTCATTTGCATGAGTGTTACCCATAAATCCCCAAACAAGAGAATCATGGATGACACCATACTTTAATATTCATTGATAAACCATAAGATAGGGATACATGATAATGCTCCATGAGCTCACACACGCCTAAGAGATATTGATAACTAATCGATAAAAGCAAAGCACACCATGACTAGATAGATATGATAGATTGATAAAGAGAAAGACTAGATGGAACTCCCCCAAGCTTGGCGTTCCTCCAGATTCTCCTTTGCTGCAGCCTCCTCCTTCTCATATTCTTCCTCCCATTCAGCCATCTTCCATGGGAAAGGCCTTCCATCACGGAAAGATGTAGGTGGATCATTGTACCTGAGGGTGGCGGCTGCTGCAATCTTCTTGAAGCGTTCTTCATATTCGCAGTTCTGGTTCTCTACATCCCACATGAAGCATTGGAACTTCTCCCATTTGTTGATGACGTCCTTGTACCTATCTTCCAGATCTTCAAGCCTTTTCTTGTACTCTTCAACCTTCTTCTCCAGCTCCAGGTTCATGAAGTGGTGAGCATCAAGGCTGCGGTAAACCACAGTGCCATACCTGAAGGTCTTGTCCTCTAACTCATCCAGCCTTTCCTCCACCGTGCCGGTGGCCTTGGGAGCCTTCACCTCCTCCACGAGCATCACGCCCTCCTTGAAGCACACGGTCTTCGGTGGTGTCATCACGGAGTTGAGGTAGCGGTTCACAACACCTCCTTGGGAGAGCTCTCCCCCTCTTGGTTGGATCCGGAGCAAGACATGGCTAAAACCTGACAGGCAGAAACAACAGAAACAAAGATCGCTCGAGAACGCTCGGTGCGAGATTAGATCGGCAGAGAGGGTATATATTGAGGGTTTTTAGGTCAAGACGAAGCGTCGGGATCGAAAACGAGACGAAAAGGGACTCCGAGGTGGAAAAGGAGTGCCCACGCGGCCAGGTACATGGGCCGCGTGGGCCCCCTCTTTCCTCCTCGGGTCTCCGTTTCGTCCAGTTTTCTTGTCCCACACGTTAATTTCCATAAAAAATGACTCCGTAAAATATTATGCAATTCCGAGAAACTTTCCAACAGTAAGTTACCTTCTATTGATTTGGGTTTCTGAAACTGCACGGTTTCTCTCAATTACCTCCTCCGGTGTTTGTAAATTCAACTCCTCCACCCTTCCGATGAAGCTCTTTCCTGCAATATAAGGTTTAAGGCGTTGTCCATTGACTACATGAGGTTTACCTTTCATGTCACCGTGAAGACGGATAGCTCCTGAACGGTACACCTCCTGTATCACTAATGGTCCCTGCCACTTTGAAGCTAGCTTCCCTGCAGAAAACTTGAAACGAGAGTTGTATAATAAAACTTGATCACCTACTTTGAATTCCTTTTTCTTAATTTTCTTGTCATGCCAAATCTTAACTTTTTCTTTAAACATCCTGGCACTTTCATAAGCTTCATTTCTCCATTCGTCAAGTAGGTTTAGGTCAAGAATTCTCTTTTCTCCCGCAGTTTTAAAATCAAAGTTCAGTTGTTTAATAGCCCATCTAGCTTTATGTTCTAGTTCAACAGGTAAGTGACAAGCTTTTCCATAAACCATTTTATAAGGAGACATTCCCATAGGATTTTTAAAAGCAGTTCTATAAGCCCACAAAGCATCATTAATCTTAATTGGCCAATCAGATCTAGACTTATTCACTGTCTTTTCCAAAATGAGTTTAATTTCCCTATTGCTTAATTCAACTTGCCCACTTGTTTGAGGATGATAAGGAGATGCAATTCTATGGTTAACATCATATTTTGCCAAAGTTTTTCTAAGAACACCATGCAAGAAATGAGAACCACCATCAGTAATTAAGAACCTAGGAACACCAAACCTGGGGAAAATGATGTCCTTGAGCATCTTCATTGCTGTGGCATGATCTGCACTTTTGGTTGGAATTGCTTCCACCCACTTTGTAACATAGTCAACTGCAACCAAAATGTGAGTATGCTTTGTCTTTGATTCTGGGAAAGGACCCATAAAGTCAAAACCCCACACATCAAATGGTTCAAGTGGCAATGAATAATTCATAGGCATTTCATTCCTCCTACCAATGTTTCCTACTCTTTGACATTTATCACAAGATTTAACATATTCAGCACAGTCCTTAAATAAAGTAGGCCAATAGAAACCAGATTGTAATACCTTTGCTCCTGTGCGATCTCCTGCATGATGCCCTCCATAGGGACTGTCATGACAATCTCTTATAATAGCCTGTTGTTCATGCTCAGGTACACAACGTCTAATAATACCATCCACACTTTTCTTATAGAGGAAAGGATCATCCCAAAAATAATGTCTAAGATCATAAAAGAATTTCTTTCTTTGTTGAGAAGTGAAGTGTGGAGGCAAAACTTTACCAACAATAAAATTTGCATAGTTGGCAAACCAAGGAGATGCAACTTTAGCACTAGAAACATTAACAATTGCAAGTTGTTCATTAACAAAGCTATCATTAATAGGAATAGGATCATCAGGTATGCTTTCCATCCTAGAGAGATGATCAGCAACTTGATTATCCTCCCCTTTCCTATCAACAATGTGTAAATCAAATTCTTGCAATAGAAGTACCCATCTTATTAGTCTAGGCTTAGCATCTTTCTTATTCATCAAGTATTTAATAGCAGAATGATCAGTATGTATTGTGACTTTTGAATCAGTAATATAAGGTCTAAACTTGTCACAAGCAAACAGTACTGCTAAAAATTCTTTCTCAGTTGTAGCATAATTCTTTTGAGCAGCATCAAGTGTTCTACTAGCATAATAAATAACATTCAGTTTCTTATCAACACGTTGGCCCAAAACAGCCCCAACTGCATAATCACTAGCATCACACATAATTTCAAAAGGCAAGTTCCAATCAGGAGGTTGAATAATGGGAGCAGTGATTAAAGCATTCTTCAAAATATTAAAGGACTCAATGCAATCATCATTAAAAGAGAAAGGAACATCCTTTTGCAGAAGATTGGTTAGAGGTTTTGATATTTTGGAGAAATCCTTAATGAACCTACGGTAAAAACCTGCATGCCCAAGAAAACTTCTTATACCTTTGAGGTCCCTTGGATATGGTAGTTTTTCAATAGCTTCAATCTTTGCTGGATCAACTTCTATTCCTTCTCCAGAAATCTTATGCCCAAGAACTATACCCTCAGTAACCATGAAGTGACACTTCTCCCAATTAAGAACCAAGTGTTGGTCTTCACAACGCTGTAAAACTTTGTTAAGGTTGAACAAGCAATTATCGAAGGAAGTACCATACACAGAAAAATCATCCATAAAAACCTCCATTATCTTTTCAATATAATCAGCAAATATAGCATTCATGCATCTTTGAAAAGTAGCAGGAGCATTACATAAACCGAATGGCATTCTCCTGTAAGCAAAAGTACCATATGGGCAAGTAAAAGTGGTCTTTTCTTGATCATCCTTATGGACAGGAATTTGCGAGAAACCTGAATAACCATCTAGATAGCAAAAGTGAGAGTGTTTAGACAACCTTTCTAGCATTTGATCAATAAATGGCAATGGATAATGATCTTTTCGAGTTGCTTTATTCAATTTTCTGAAATCAATAACCATCCTATAACCAACTACAGTACGTTGAGCCACAAGTTCATCCTTTTCATTTGGAACAACAGTCATTCCACCCTTTTTAGGAACACAATGAACAGGACTAACCCACTTACTGTCAGCTATAGGATAAATGATACCAGCTTCAATAAGTCTTATTACCTCTTTCCTTACCACTTCTTTCATTTTTGGATGGAGGCGGCGTTGAAAATCAACAACAGGTTTTGCATCTTCCTCCAGATTAATTTTATGCATACATAGAGCGGGGCTTATACCTTTAAGATCATCAAGAGAGTATCCAATGGCTGGTCGGTGAGCTTTTAGCACATCAAGTAATTTCTCTTCCTCTTCAGCTGAAAGGTTAGCACTAATAATGACAGGATATATGCTCTTCTCATCCAAATATGCATATTTCAGATTTGCAGGCAAAGGTTTCAATTCAAAACTAGGATCCCCTTTAGGTGGTGGTAGCACTCCTAAATTATCAGGTGGGATATGCAATTGTAATTGTGGTGGTTGTTGCCATAATATTTGTTCCAAAGCCTCTTTTTCCTCATCATTAAATGGTTCATCTTGATTAAGCATATAACGTTCTACAACATCAGTTGAAGCTACAGCTATATGAGCAAGAGTTTCAATTAAATTATTAGGAATTGGCTCTTTCTCAACATGTTTATCAGCAAATTTGGAAAAGTTAAATTCAAGTTTCTCACCAGCACATTTAATAAACACTTTCTCTTTAGGCAAATTAATTTCAGCACCAACAGTATGTAAGAAAGGTCTACCAAAAATGATAGGACAAAATGAATCTTGAGGACAACCAAGCACAATAAAATCAGCAGGGTATTTTATTTTGCCAACAATACTTCAACATCTCTAACAATTCCAAATGGACTAATATAATCTTTATTAGCAAGTTGAATTGTCATACCTGTCTCTTCCATAACAATGGGATCAATATCAGGCTTGATCTCAAGATAAAGAGAATATGGAATGACACTAATACTTGCTCCAATATCACATAGACCATGATAACTTGAAGTCCCAATAGAGCATGATATAACAGGTTTCCCAACTTTGGCCGAATTACCTTTGATGACTTTGGTAGCATCTTCACATAGATAAACATCCACTGGGTCTTCTTCATTTAGTTGCTTGATAACAGAAATTTGAGTGTTGACTTCCACCTGTTCATAAGGCTGAGAACATCTTTTGTTACTCTTGTTAGTAACAGCTTTAAGTAAATTCTCCTTAACTTGGTTTGGAAATGGAGGTGGTTCAACATACTCCTCAATTGTCACAGATGACATTGGTTCAACCTGTTTAATAACTTTAGGAACAACAATAGATTGTTTAACAGGTTCAACATAAACTTCAAATCCACTTTTTGGAACACAGATATGATCAGCAAAACCTTTAGCTATTTCAATTATAACATAAGGATCAAGACCAAAAGTATCACTCAGATTTTTAAACAGAATAGAAGTAGAGAAATTCTCTACACATGAATATTCATAATCAAAATATGGCTCATTACCTTTATCAAGATCCCAGTGGCTAGTATTTTCAGAAATAGTCTCCAATAAATTCCATGCTTCTTCTTCAGTGTTATTAGTAAAACTTCCACCAGATGAATTATCCAGAATCTCCTTGTGCTTCATAGGTAGTCTCACATAAAAGTTTATCAATATAAGTTTCCTTGTAAGATCATGACATGGATTCTTGCGAAGGAGTTCCTTTAACCTCCCCCAAGCTTGAGTAATACTCTCTCCCAGATGTGGCCAGAAATTGAATATATAGCAGCGGTTATCATAAGCTTCTTTAGGAGTAAAATATTTAAGAAAGAAAACCTTCCTCAAGATACTCCATTCATTCTGGACCTCTTCATCCAAGACCTGTACCAATCACGAGCATTACCAGATAAAGACAAATACAATAGCTTCCTTTTTACCTGATCCTCTGAAATACCAGGTAGTCTGAATAAGCCACATATGTCCTCAATTATTTCCATGTGCTCGCGTGCCGACTTAGTTCCATCTCCTGTAAATGGATTTTTCATAACTCTTTTAACATGACCCATGGGAATTTTATATCCCACTTTAGGTATCTCAGCACAGCAGTTTCAACCACCTTTGCAGTAGTGGCATAAGCACTTTCATATAGAGCAAGATGCAGCGAGGCACGATTCATAAATGCCATAGTAACAATGAGATAAACAGCTTTCAAGTTTCCTTACCAAACTTCTTACCAATAGCGCTACGCTCCCCGGCAACGGCGCCAGAAAAGTATCTTGATGGCTCCCAAGTGCAGGAGATCAATTGTAGTACCTTTCAATTAGAAAAGGTTGTCGAACCCACGAGGAGCTGAAGGTATTGGTTAGTAAGATTGATAAATAAAACAATAAAAGATGCAGTGTTTTTGGTATTTTCAGTTGTATAATTGCAAGCAGATAACAGATAGTAGCAAGTGAAAGCTCTCAAAGAGAGAAAGCCCAATCCTCTTATGTGGCAAAGGACAAGCTCAAGTGATGTGTAACTTATATGTGGCAAACGTTCCCGAGGGCGGCATGGATGATGCTAGGCATAGAGATTTATTAAACAACACGTTGAATATCTTGTCAAGTTTTAATCTCTTTGGACGGAGCCATAATTAGGTATAGCTAAATAAATAAACTACAACCCCTTATGATGGATCATGTGGCCAAGCAAATGACTGCACAAGAATTATTAAGACCTAAAGTCCCACCATAGCATTACACTCTAAGGTCCCCGATACTAATACCCTCATAATATAACTTCATGACTCGGTCTCAGGTTTACGTGTCCTCCCAAGTCTCCATCAATTCATTACACTACGGTGTTCTCCTATGAGCCCATAAAGGTGAAGTGTTGTGCAGTCGACGTTCGCACAACACCATCATAGAATCACATAAAAGATAAACTCTTGACAAAATACCAACACATGTCATATATAAATCATGCCAATTCATCCTATGCCCTCAGGAACATACGGGAACTACTCACAACGTGCGAACATGATCATAATCAGTGGCATAAGTGGTACAACACAATCTGAAATTATAACTTCACCACCAAATAATGACAAGTACTCAATCACAAACATGAATAGTAGCACAAGACAAGTATCTAGGGTATAGCAACTCTCAAACTGCGAGGGGAACGGAGTGGATCACGGTGATGATGATGGTGATGGTGCTGGTCTTGATGGGGGTGATGATGTAGAGGCCTCCTCCCACGCCAAGGAGGAGAGGTGATGACGATGACGATGATTTCCCCCTTCTCCGGAGTTCCGGAGCAGCAGGATCTGACCCCCCTCGGAAGGGATCAGGAGTTTCGCCGCCGCCGCGACCTCGGATGGACTTGGAAAAATTAGGGCGTTACTTTTCGGGCGAGACGAAGGCGTCTAAAAAGCCCCAGGCGAGGAGGTGCCCGAGGCCATTTGGGTGGTCCCACGCGGCCAGGTACATGGGCCGCGTGGGCCACCCCCATTTGGCCCTCGTGGCTCTCCTCTCTTCGGTCTTCTTCCCTCTGCCTTTCTCCCGATGAAAAACTGACGCAGTATTTTTCCTTTTATTATTTGAGGTCCTGTAGCTCCTGAAACATTAAAGACAAGAAAAAGGAGGTTTTCTGCCTCCCAGAAATTAAATACCAAAAATAGGGACTTTGTATGAAAGTCCCCAAAATCATCTAAAACATGTAGAAACAATCATATAATCATGCAAATAACATTCTAGTATGATACTAAAAGTTATATAAATGATGATATAAAATGCACGTATCACCAACGAAGTGCTTCAGTAGCTCCGGGTCTTTCTATAGTTGGTCTCCTTAACTCGATGGTGGAAAGGGCATGTGGACTGGGTCCACACGGGGGTCACACGCACATGTGATCGTTTAGATGGGGACCCGCAACGTTTTCGTAATGTTGGGATGTCCATCACCTCTTAGTAGCTTTTATATCGGTCTCGTTCTTTGCTATAGATATGCTTTGGATGCTATAGTAGGGGGGGATTTCCTTCGTCATGCTGGGGATCAAGCCTTCAACGCCATAAAAAAATTAATAGCAACATCCTCTTCCTCAACTAGTAAAATAAATTTAGCCCTTGAGGGCATCTATGAAAGAATGGATGCTCTTCAGGCAGATATGTCTAGTTTAAGAGAAGCTTATAACCAGGTTCGTGAACACCATGAGAATGCTCCTTTTAATTTCAAACCTTCAGGATGGGTTCCCTCGGTAAAAATTGCAATTAATGGGGAAATTTTTCATGCCTACTGTGATATTATGACTGAATTTTGCTTAATGCCCAGGACTATCTATGACTCTTTAAATATGTAGGATCTTTCTAAATGTGGGAATCACATAACTTTTGTTGATAATTCCACTAAATTCCTTTAGAAACTACTGAAGGAGTCTTTACAAAAATTATGGGAGCCACGGTACCTATTAATTATTATGTTATTGAGTGAAGGAGAAGGGCATATTACTCTTGGAAGATCATTGTTGAAACTCTTTGGAGCTGTCATAGACATGAACAAGGGCACTCTGAGGTTTCACTCCCCGTTAAAATGCCACCATGTTTTTCCTCAGCTTAAAAGTAAAAGTAAGAGGTCCAAAGGTAAAAGTTTAGATGTTTCCACTCTTGATAATACTTGATTCATACTTTGTGACTAGCTAAAAGGCGTTAAAGAAAAGCGCTTATGGGAGGCAACCCATTTTATTTTCTGTTATTTTATTTTGTTGAGTCAACGAATTAGCTTACTTCTGTAATAATTCCTTTGTATCTTTTATTTTTCGTTTTGTTGTGCCAAGATGAGCCTCTAATAGCAAGATAGCACTAAAAGTTTAGTTTGCTGTCCAGAAACAGATTTCTATGCCTCACGATAAAAATTTGTGAAAAATCACGGAACAGTATTGTAATCTGCAATTTTTTTGCAGAAGCCTGAGCTTTTTACCTATCTTTCGTTAGTTCAGCATTTTCTGATTTGAGTGACGTAAGTGCCTCGAAAAAATCCGTCTTCACGGACTGTTCTGGTTTTGACAGATTCTGTCTAGTTTTGCATTCTCTCTTTTACAAGTGTTAAGTGAAATTCTTTAAAGGTGGAAGAGCTTCACATAAGGCTAGTAAACAGTAGATAAAGTTAAAAATGATGTTTATAATGTATCTTTACAGAACCAAGTGAGATTATGATTTGATACACTAACCCTCTAATGAAGTTTACTCTGAGTTTGGTGTGAAGGAAGTTTTCAAGTATTAAGAGAGAAGGGTGATAAAATAAGATCAAGAAGAGTGAAGAGCTTAACCTTGGGGAGGCTCCCCTGGACCTCCCCAACATATTTCAAGAAGACTCGAGCATCTAAGCTTGGGGATGCCCAAGGCATCCCTTATTCATCGACAAATTATCAGGTCATCTCTAGTGAGACTATATTTTTATTTATTCACATTTTAAGTGCTGTTCTTGGAGCATCTGTGTGTTTTATTTTAAGTTTGTTTATATTTTGTTCTCTAGTCATAACTAGTTGGACCCTAGCACTCTTGTTTGGGAGAGAGACACGCTCCGCTTTTTCATTAGAATACTCCTATTCTTCACTTATACTTGTTGAGTATTCTTGTCTAACGCTGCTATGCTTCTAGCTCTTGTTTTTCATATATCTCTTGTTCAGAGCTATTAGTTCTTTTGAAGAAAATAATCTCTTGCTTCACTTATATTTGTTTTGAGAGTTGTTAAAAAATTGATTGGTGTTTGGTTGGAACAGAAAATGCTATGCATGTGGTAATGGTATAAAGAAAATGCTTACATAGTCTTGTGGATCATTTGTTTTGAGTAACTTGATACTTTTCAATTGTTTTGAGTTATCAAGTAAGTAATGTTTAAACTTGTGTATCATGTAAGTAAAGGCTCATTAGTGAAGAACTACCGTTAAAGCTTGAAGTTATTTGATTTGTCATAATTGGTAGTTCCAAAGTCTAGATATTTTCTGGTTAAGAGGATGCTTTGCTTAACAAGGAAGACAGTGCGGGGTCTTATAGTTTTTCTTATATGTTCATCATATGTTTTTTTATACCGGTTGACGTTATGTGTTTGCTTAAAATAACCTTGCTAGCCTAAACTCTGTACTGAGAGCGAATGCTTCTCGTGCATCAAAACCCTGAGCCAAAATCCATGCCATCTGTGTCCACCATACCTACCTATATGTGGTATTTTCTTGCCACTCCAAGTAAATTTTATCTTGTGCTACCTTTAAATTATTCAAAACTGTTACAACTTCTTATTTGTGTCTCTGTTTACCAGCTCATGAGAAAGTAGTAGATCATCTTTATTACACTTTTCAATCAGACTTTACTCCAGACTAGCAGCTTACATCTGCTTATCTATAATTTTGCAAAAAGAGCTGGCAGCGGGGTGCCCAGCCCCCTTAATTTACAACTTTCATCATAAACTCTCCTCACATTTTGTTCCTGAGCATTTAGTCAAACATCTACATGTGTAAACAAAGGAGAAAAGAGAAATGATCTGCTTGCTGCAGAAATAACGTTCTTCAATGGGAGCCGCTCTTAAAAAGTCTGGTTGGCAGGGGTAATACTGTATTGTTTGCTACCATTCGTTTACCATTAACATGCACCTCTCAAAATATATTTTTACTCTCTGTATGATTTCAAAAACTAAAAAGCTCTAGCACATGACATAATCCCTGCTTCCCTCTGCGAAGGGCCTTTCTTTACTTTTATGTTGAGTCAGTTTTCCTACTCCTGTCTATTCTCCACAAGCAAACACTAGTGTCAACTTTGGTACAAGAATTGTTGTATGTTAGCATATTAGACTAATTATACTACTTTGTGTTGACAATATCCATGAGATAAATATGTTGAAAGTTGAAGCAAATGCTGAAACTTAAATCTTCCTTTGTGTTGTTCAAACACTTTTAATTCGGAAATGTTGCTTGGTGAGCTAACTTTTATGCAAATTCTCATAGCTCATGTATCCAAAGTACTATCCATGAAAAGTTTTTTTTACTTGTATGATATATTATGTTTACTCCTTGTTTACTTTTTAGCAACTATATACAATTATCTTGGATCACTTCATTCAGTTCATGTGCCTTACAGTACTATTTGATCAAGATTATGTTGGTAGCACGTCACTCCAAAAATTATAATATTATCATTTACCTACTCGAGGACGAGTAGGAACTAAGCTTGGGGATGCTGATACGTCTCAAACGTATCTATAATTTTTGATGTTCCATGCTTGTTTTATACATATTGCTACATGTTTTATATACACTTCATAGCATTTTTATTTATTTTATGGGACTAACCTATTAACAAGATGCCATAGTGCCAATTCCTATTTTCTGCTGTTTTCCGTTTCAGAAAAGCTAGTAAGGAAATATTCTCGGAATTGGACGAAAATCAATGGAGCCCAGTTTTTCACCGACACGAAGACGAAGTCCGAAGGGCGCACGAAGAAGCGACCCAGGGGAGCCAAACACCACTAGGGCGCGACCCCCCTGCCTGGCGCGCCGTGGTGGTGTGTGGGGCCCTCGGTTGGCCCCACGCGCCGCCATTTTGCCTATATATTGCCTCCGTCCCGAAAACCCAAAATACCCGAGCATTATTCCACGAAAAGTTCCATCGCTGCCGCCGTCGTCAGCCCTAGTTCGGGAGGGTTCTGAAGCTCTTCTCGGCACCCTGCCGGAGAGGGAGATCATCACCGGAGGGCTCTACATCACCATGCCCGCCTCCGGAGGGATGCGTGAGTAGTTCATCCTTGGACTACGGGTCCATAGCAGTAGCTAGATGGTTGTCTCTTCACTTTGTGCTATCATGTTTAGATCTTGTGAGCTGCCTAACATGATCAAGATCATCTTATTGTAATGTTACATGTTGTGTTTGCTGGGATCCGATGAATAGTGATGTTATGATCAAGTTGTTTATCAATATATCTACTGTTTTATTTATGTTCTTGCATACTCTCCATTGCTAGTAGATGCTTTGACCAAGTAGATGCTTGTGACTCCAAGAGGGAGTATTTATGCTCGATAGTGGGTTCATACCTCCAGTAATCTGGGTGAGTGACAAGAACATCTAAGGTTGTGGATGTGCTGTTGCCACTAGGGATAAAATAACTAATGCTTAGCTTAAGGGTACTACTGTTAAGTCTAATGCGTTTGTTTACATTACAAACTTTGCTTAATGCAATAATCTGTTGGTTGCAACTTAATACTAACGGGAGACACGAATGCTATCCCGAAAGTGGATTATTTAGGCATGGATGCAGCTGGTAAGCGGTCCATGTATTATGTTGTAATGCCCAATAAATTCTACAAGAAACTATCTTGTCATATATTGCATTGTCATGTGCTTGCTATTTGTCAATTGCCCAGCCGTAATTTGTTTACCCAACATGCATGTTATCTTTTATGGAGAGACACCACTAGTGAACTGTGGACCCCGGTCCATTCTTTTACACTGATAAAATCACCAACTGCAATCATTTGTTCTCTGTTACTTTATGAATTTATTATTATTTTCCACACCATACGTTTAATCCTTTGTATTTAGCAAGCCGGGAAGATTGACAACCTTCCTGTTTCGTTGGGGCAAAGTAGTTTTATTGTGTTGTGTGTAGGTCCACGTCAACCACCAAATCATCTGACATTGCGTTGTGCCATATTTTCTGGTGCCGTTGACAACCTTCTGAAGCAGTTTTGACTCCTACAGGATTGATAACCTTGGCAGATATCAAGGGAAAATTACTGCTCCAATACATCATACCTTCCTCTTGGGGTCTCCCAACGAACGTGTGTTTTCACGTCATCAGGCAACAACACTAGGATTACACTAATATATTGCCAAGTGTTTCAGGATTTAGAAGATATATCTATACATTGCATCGAAACATTTGTAAGGGAAAAAGGAAATTAGCAACATGATCTTCCAGGCCGGAGTCTCCGCCCTCAGGGGTGCTTAGGGGCCGGAGTCTCCGGCCTTCGTTTTTGGTGCGCAAAGGTTCATAGGACGACACTCTCAGATGGGGGGTCCGGAAGTGCCCCGGAGGTTCCCCGGAGTCTCTGGTCAGGCCGGAGTCTCCGCCCTTCGTGTAGGACGGAGTCTCCGCCCAGGCCGGAGTCTCCGGTCCTCCAAGACCGGAGTCTCCGAGGTTAGTTGTCTGCAACGGCTATTTTCTGGGAGGGGTATAAAAACCCCTCCACCTACCTCCAGCCAGCTAGCTCGACCAGACCAAGCAAGACCACCATTGTTGCAAGCTCAAAACTACTAGATCTCCCAATTCCTCCACCCAAACTCTTTGATCTTTGGAGGATTGAAGGAGAAGGCCGAGATCTACATCTTCACCGAAGCGTTCTTCATTTCCCCTCATTCACTTGAGGGATTTGTGCCTAGGATTTCCACTAGGAAAACCTAGGCATCTTGTTGTACTTACTTGCTTGCTACTTTTGTGTAGCAGATTTGTGGTGCTTGGGAGCTCCCAATCCTTTTGTGGGTTGTGCCTCAAGTGTGTTGTAAGGGCTCCGGATTCCGCCTTGAAGGATTCCGGTAGTGGAAGGTGGACCGAGCTTTTGGGCGAGGTTCATCGGAGAATATGGTGAGGCCATTTGTGGCGCTTGAGTTTAAAACTCACACCCCTCCAACAAGACGTACTCCCCTAAAAAGGAGGAACTCGGGAATACATTCTTATCTCCGTGTGCTTCCCGTTCGGTTACTCCTTACTCTTTAGTTATTACTTGTATCTTATCTTGTTTAGGCTTAACTTGTCATATAGGTAATTTCACCGTAGTTGCATATCTAGAGAATTTACCTTTGTGTCAAGCCTTAATCGAAAAAGAATTAAAATTTTGAGTAGCACCTATTCACCCCCCCCCCCTCTAGGTGGCCATACGATCCTTTCAGACGGGCATACTAGGAGCAGCCGGAAGGTCCGCGGATTGCCAGAAGTCCGTAAGATCAAGTTATGCCGTTGGAAACAATCTTCAATAGTTTATTGGGAAGCAAACATAAATAAACTGAATGTTAAGAAGACTTCAATAACATACCCGCACAAACTTATGCGGTGCCCGCACACCATGTGCTCTAGATCAGATCATGTATCTACGCATAGACCGCTCTGATACCACAATTGGTTGCGCGACGGAAATTTAAATTTTTTGTTCAACTTGCTACGCAATGTTCCAATATCTATACTATGAAGATACATGTAAATATGAAGATCCGAAGATCTAGATAGAATACGTTACCAACACCGAAGTTGCGGAAGAAGTGTTGATGACATAGTCGATGTAGCCCGTCGTCGATGTTGATGTCGATGACGTAGTCGAAATAGCCTGTCGCCGATTCTCTCAACCAAGCCTGGTAGAGAGATCTCGCCGTCTTCTCCTTACTTGATCTCCTTGGTCCAGCAGAGTGAGGGCCAGACGTCTCACCCCTCTGAGAGCTCGCACGTGTACGCCGGAAAGGTTCAACAGAGCTTCGCCGTCCAAGCTTGAAGCACTACTGACGTGTATGAAGGTGGAGTTCTCAACACATGAGAAGGAGAAAGAGAGAGATTAGATCTAGTCTAATCGGAGAGGTTGCCTCTAATTAGAGGTTCACTCTAAACCAACTAGAAGAGATCTAAACTTGAGAGTCTATTGTCTCTATTGTGTCTCACCAAATAGGAGGGGTTGGGGGTTTATATAGATGGCCAAGGGGTGGAGGGACCTGGGCAAGGGGAAAGACCCCTAGCCCAATTCGGTTTGGGAGGAGGAGTTGGAGTTGGACTCCAACTCATCTCCCCTCCCTCCTTTCCTTGCACCGACCCGGGTGGGGACCGCCGCTGCACCGCCTCGGGTGGGGCCCGCTTGGCCGCACCGACCCCGCGTGTGGCCCACCGCGCCGCCCGGCCGCCGCCGTCGTCGCCTCCCCATGGGCCACTCGGCCCACTAGGGTTCGGCCGTGGGGGGAATTCCCCCCCACCCGCTCGGCTTTGGCCCACTACCACCTAGTGGTGGTGCGGTTGCTATGTGGGCCCTAGGGCCCATGTAGCAACCACGTTTTATTGGCCTTAATATTTTTCCAACAATTATTTATAAATTAAATAAATTAATATTTAATTAATATTTAACTAAATAATATTTTGTCCAATTAATTCTTATTTGAATATTTCCTTTTATAGAATATTCACCGAATTAATTACTTATCATATAAAACACTTTTACATGATCCGGGACACTTAGTGTCCGTAGATAAAATACTCTGGATAAATATTTCCACTTATATAAACACCCTGGGAATAAATCCGATAGTGATAGTAACTTCTATCACTCCGAGACGTCCAACGTCTGCCTTTATTATCTCTCTGATATATAAATATATCTATCACACATATACCATTCCGGTGATACTTTCTCACTATGTTCTAGATCAACCAATATACACAACTAACCAATCCTAGTTTAAACGTGTCCACCCTACAAGTTCGATAACGTGTAGCTATAATTAGATGTGTTCATCTAATCATCGGCCAGGGTCAGAACCGAGGACGACCTGAATAACTGCTACCGTTATGCGAAGACACTCTGTTGAACCTGTTGATTACTAATACATCATTCCCATTACTCGCGATACAGAACTTTACCCGAGATATACATATCCAATGATGTTGTCATGAATCTTTCCTGATTCACTACATCTTTGTCTATCTCGTTAACCGACAAGTTCACTTTACTCGTTCCCGTATTACGATATCACACACGGTGTAACTTCACCATGCATTGTCTGCAGAACGTAATGGATACCTTTCATACTGAGTGGGTCCAGGGCGTATCTCTTTTTTGACAGAGGAGTAATCTTCCATCTCAGAACATTATGATCATGCATACCTTTGTAACCACCCAGTAACTGCCGTTATGATCACCCAGTTACGGCCGTGATGGTTGATAGCACCAAAACAATTACTCTAGTATACACGACCCTAATAACCTCGTGGTTCAAGGACATGTCGTATAATAACCTTTCTGAGATAAGCTAACGACAAAACAAACGGAATCTCTTAGCATACCAAAACTTGGGTCTACCTAGCCATATTGTTCTCCCACAATATGCAACTCATTGATGCTGACATATACAATGTCCATGACCATGAAAACTTGATCATCAAGCATTCAATAAATTAGTCTGTAAATAAGACTATGGTAACTTTTTACTGTTCATGTTTTATACACGTGCGTATGAGCTTTCTCCTGAATCACGTATTCAAAAATCATAACAGTTATAGGATAGTAAACACGAAACATAATATATGAATCAGATGTATAAATACATTTCCCTTTCGGCATACATCCAACACAGCTTACGTAGATAACAAAATCCATCGCATGTAGGCAAAATCCCAGTTAATTGTTCAAGTGCATTATGCATAGATGATCCTGCTTGTAGGCAAAACCCATCACATGTCGCCCATGTTTTTTTTCACCAAGAGCAGAAAATCTTTACCTAATAATAAAAGCGCTAAGTCTTCCGCGGTTTGGTGTGTCGTTGGATTGAATTTGCCTATAAAGTTATGAGTAATTACCCACCTATGCCATCCAAAAGTGAAAAAACGTTTCGTTTCGTATGTCAAATCCTTGCCCATCGTATGCTTGGTCGCTGGTCGGTCGAGTATCCGATGCCGATGGGTGCAGCCAGGTGCAGCAGAGTCCGGCTCAAACCCGATGGAGACTGTCCTCAAATAACCATCGTATGCTCCAGAATCGTTTTATGATCGCTCCGTTTAATTTCTTACCTCCTCAGCCCTCGCCCACGCAAATCAACCCATATATAGCCCCTCTCTTCCGCGCGTGACTTCCACGATAGATCGCACAAACTCGCCGGGTTCGCTCGCCACTGAAGCTCGAAACCGAGCTTTCCGTACGTCTCCAATGGAAGTCCCGGGTCGACGGATCATCTCTACAATGTCTGCTACGCATAAACGGCAGCACATGAGCACAAGCAGTAACGCCGAGTAGAGCAGCTGAGTCGCCGCTGGTCGGAGTTGCCGCCTCGACGGATTGGCCGCCTGCCGAAGTCCCGGTCACGCTCGGCTCACCCGTGCGGGCTCTGCGCGGCCTGGTTGTGCATCCCTCAGCTAGCTGACTGGACGGTAGCCGCCATTTGTGATTTTTCTTCACGGATTTCACTTTGTGGATGGATTTATCCCATGGACTTTGTACAAAAGCCAAGTTCAACGCATGTGCCGCCGGGCGCCGGCCAAGACGAGGCTGTACTCGCGATTTGGCACGACCAGAAGTGACACATGAACGACCGACCTTGAGCTTCATCATATCCATGTCTTCCAGCTTGCCAGGCGACGGACGCCTTTGGCCCATGCATTTTCGCGGCCTTGTCGAGCGAGGGGAGGCGTACATGGCAGTCTGGCAGAGGCCGCCATCGAAGCACGATAGGCAGTGTTCCTCGACCCTCGAGGTGGTCGCATGGAGTTCATCATGCACACCAGCTTTTTGTTGAAATACATGTGCGACTTTCCCAATCATAAGGAAGAGACGTTGCATAATCCTCCCGGTGATCTGTCTGAGTCGTGAGAATTGAGCGCATCACCAACGGCAGCCACACAAGGTTGCTTCTCCAACGCCAAGATTTTGCACTGCATCATCCAATGGAGATCTGCCGGGGCTTCCTGTAATCGGCTATGATGCCAGACAGGCCATCCTGAACTTACGTAAGCACTGCCAGGAGTCACAACTTCTGTGCTCATCTGACATACAAGTGTTTTACGTTCTGATATATGAGAGACCTTTGCACTTTTCTATTTGAGAATCAACTGTTTTTTTTTAAGAATGGCCCTTGCTACTTTGAGCACTTTCAACAGTGTTTTGCTACTTGCAAAGTTTTTTAATAATTTTGTAACCATTGCAATACACAGTGCATTTGAACCTTTGAATATCTTTAACTATAACAGAACTAACTAGATGCTTTATTTGGTTTTATATGATATATTTTTTATCTCCCGTTACAACGCACGGGCATGTTTCGTAGTCAATGAAAAAGCCAAAAAGTTAACTGAAGTTAACACACCCACGCATTGTCCTCTCTCTCTCAGAAATCAGTGGAGCGAAGGCATCGTTGCCTCATTTGCTCCGCGTTGGTCACTTGATCTCTGGCCTCTTGACGTAAAATCCAAGTTGCTCCCTCCAACCCATCCTCCCTCTGCTTGCCTGCTCGTCCTCTGATCCCCATGATTGTCTGGAATAGTACCAAACGGAGGTAAACAGCAGTGGCGATGATGGCGGCGTAGATCGCGACCAACCTTCCCGACCGCCTCGGCGCCGGCGCCGGCGCGGGACACGAGGCGCTCCCCGTCAGTCCCGGAGCTTGGAGCCGATACACACGGCGGCGATGTAGCTTGAAGCCGGAGGTGACGGCACCTGGGCCAGCTAACTCCAACGTCGTCGCGATGACCTTATCCTCTGCCCGTAGATGTCGTTGCGCCACTGCAGCGAGCAGAGCACATCCTCGCAGCATCAGAAGCTAGGGACCTCTCGGCGGCGCGCCGTGGAGCTGTGCGGCGGCGCGGGTAGAGGCGGGGCCCTCCCGGCGGCGCGCAGTGGAAATGGGGCCCTGGAGAGGGCCTCCCGGCGGCGCGCGTTGAAGCTGGGGCCCTCTTGGCGGCGCGGGTGGAGGTGGGGCCCGGGTCGTGACACCCTCCCGGCGATGTCGAGTGGAGGCGAGGCCCTGGCGACGGCGCGGGTAGAGGCTAGGCCGGCAGCGGGATGAACCGGAGGGAGGGCGCGTGGTGGCTTGGAGCGGGGTGGTGATCCGTGCAGGATGACGCCGGTGAGCCGCGGTGCCGGCGGTACGAAGGATGCAGCGCAGTGGGTGGGCGGCGCGATTTGGGGAAGACGACCGAGTCGGAGCGGTTCTTTTTGGGACGACGACTGTGTGGTGGGTGCGGTATCTTTGCTATTTTTGTTGGGCGCTAGAAACAGCGAACGGGCGCCTGGGCGCTGCCTAGACGCGTCCACTTGGGGACCCAGAACGATATACAAATTGGGACCCTAAAAATCATACTAATAACACTTTTCTTTATTTACTGTACACTAGTAATGTTGCACGTGCAATGCACGTATCTTGTTTCAAATTAAACACATGCATCTTGCTTAAAATTAAAGTATGTTCTTGTTATAATACTGATATACTTTAAATAATCAAGCAAAAATTGAGGTGTACAAAGTAGAAATTTAAATTTTCATGAAACAACAATGCACCACCAGGAAATGTAAAAAAAAGCACAAACAATAATGTGCAGTCACAAATAAATGCAAGTTTGGGACTAAAATCTGTACTACATCCCTTCATGTTAGGAATACAAAGAAATGTAGGTTACACGCTGTTTATTTGCTATTTGTTTCCAAAAAGATAATCATTTAATACTTTGAGTTAAAAGCATGGTGATGCATGCACTGGAAATAGGGATAGACAGTTTAGAGTTCTCACCAACAGGTTGTCCTCAAGTATTCGAAATCCCATTATAACCATTAGTGCGTGTATAGTAACGATATGTACTTATCCATCGACGAATAGATCAACTTGATTTATCAAGATATTGGTGTTGTAAACCAAAAAATAAAATGGATTTTCAAACTCTTACATATAAACACAATTAAATGGGGAATTACGCCTATGTTTATATCCTTGACACACGGTTCAGCATATCAGTACATAGTACGTTGGTACCATAAATAACATCTTCAATAATTTCCTTTGAAAATTGACTCAATCCACTGTTGTTTCAGACAAAAATAAGATAAAATCAATAGCAGATAAATGGCTAGATTAAATGTACACATGGAAAAGAGAAGAATGAAGTATACCTGATATAATCAGTACGGTGATGTGTTTGAATCATCAACGATATTTGTGCAGTGTGAGGGTCTTGTGCCTGAGAGGAGACTCTTGAGAAATTCTTCTTATTTTCCAATTGCATAACAGAAGTAGCACATGTTCTTCTGACTTCTGATCCAGTGCAAGCCATCTCCTCATTTCTTCTATCAAGAATGCGGCAGAAGCGAGACCACGCCGCTACACGACGCAAATATTAAACGCACTCAGAAACACCAAAGAGAAATTACCAATTTTTGGAGGCACAACTTAACAATAAAATCATTCTGGTTTATACAGCAGGGATGACACGAACTGATGTACTGCAGTAACCTTGAGCAAATGCGAAAAACTGAATTGAATTCATCACTGTTCATTAATCTGAATGTCAGAAATTCTGAACATCGGTTAATTTAATAATCCAAGCAATAGAACATTGCTATTTCATACTTTTAGCTTTAGTCACAACTATGCTAAACTATCCTATTTAATTATCCAAGCAATGGACTCGGTGATATCTAATCTAGCATGTACAAGAAGCTAGGCATTTAAGCAAACAGGACGACGGCGTAACAAATCCTCTTGCCGAGTTCACGTCCTAAGAAGAGAAGGCTGTACCCGATTCAGAGAAGGGAATGAAGAATATTCAAGATTGACCAGGACGGAACAGGATGGAACGCACCATCGTCTGGTCCGCAGCGCGCCGGGGGTATGCAAGGCTGGCGGCCGTCGAACGCACCGGCGGGGAGGAGCTGGCAGGCGACCACGCGGGAGACCTCGCATCAGACTGTCCGGCAGCGCCGGGATGGAGGAGATCGTGCCGGGCGTCGTGAAACAATATGATTTGGGGGAAAGACTCGTACTAATTACCTTGGGGCGATGAAGAAGGGGACGGGTTCTGTCCCTCAGCGAGCATCTCCTAGACCAGCAGCCTGAGCCGAGCATCGAGGCCAAGCTGCGGAGGCTACAGTGACTCCTCGTCGGGGCGTCACCTCCTCAACGCGGGCGTGCGGCCTCCCGGTGGCGGCGCGGCGAGCAGAAGGCGGCGCCGGCGCCGACGCACATCCTGGCGACGACCACGGCGAGCTCCAACAGGTCCCGACCCCGCTGCCCTCCACCCAGAGCGACGCCTCGCCGGACGGGTGGCCGGTGTTGAACCTCGGCGGATGTTCGAGCAGAGGGCGCGGCCCCCGGCGGTGACGCGGGCGTGCGGCCTCCCGGTGGCGGCGCGGCGAGCAGAAGGCGGCGCCGGCGCCGGCGCAGACCTGGCGACGACCACGGCGAGCTCCCGACCCGCTGCCCTCCACCCAGAGCGACGCCTCGGCCGCGTTGGGCCTAACTTAGGCAATAACGATTCGGTGCTGCGTTGAGTTTAGCTCAACACGGACCGAACGATCTGGTTCGTTGATTAGCGATCGTACGGCATAAATTTAATGTATCCGGCGAAGTTTGCTCTTTTAATAATAGTATAGATAACTTCCATGAATATTAATGTGTGCAATACTTAGAGATATATCAAATAGTAGCAAAATGTCAGTGCGTTGCAACGGATGTGAACGTACCAAACATTTTAGGTTTTAGAGCATCTATAGCAGATATCGCATAAGGCTCTCGGCCCAGAAAAGTCCAACCGATTTGGGTGCGGTCAAACGATTTGGGTGCGGCGCCTTTTTTCGGCCTGAGCAGATGCTGGAAAAAGGGACGGCTTGGAAAAATATATCCGGGCCACCGGATAAGCGGCGGCTCGTCCGCTATATTAGGGGTACGGAGGGGTCGATACGGAACCAAAACCGAACCCCTCCATCGCACCAAGCACAGCGCCACCGCCTACCTAACGCAGCTCCGGCAAGTGATGGCTACGTGTTGGTGAACCCTAAGAGGAAGGTTATGATGTAGACAGCAGTAAGTTTTCCCTTGAATAATCTACCCAAGATTTAATCGGACCAGTAGGACTTGACGATCTATTGGAAGGTTGTTGATGTTGACTCCCCCTGGCGCTAGGGAGCTTGCACCAACGTGGAATCTGCACAGACACAAACCAGAACTTTGCCCAACACGAAACAGAGAGGTTGTCAATCTCTCCGGTCTTGCAGAAACAAAGAGTTAAACGTATGGTGTGGAAAACAGCAGGAAAAACAGCAAGTAACAGGAAACAGATGATTGCAGCAGGTTGTGTAAACAGTATGAGGAAATTGGACCAGGGTCCACAGTTCACTAGTGGTGTCTCTCTCAGAACAGATAACTAGCATGTTGGGTAAACAAATTACAGCTGGGCAATTGACAAATAGAGAGGGCATAACAATGCAATACATGCCAAGATGTCTACTATGAAATCTAGTTGGGCATTACAACAAAGTACATAGACCGTTATTCCAACCGCATCTATGCCTAAATAATCCACCTTCAAGGCAGCATCCGCATCCTATTCAGTATTAAGTTGCTAACAACAGATTATTGCATGAAGTAAAGTGTGTAATGTAATCAATACAAGTGCCCTTGGACACTGCACCAATGTTTTATCCCTAGTAACAGCACATCTACCATCTTAGACCTTTCTGTCACTGATCCAGATATCTAGAGACTGAACCCACTATCGAGCATAAATACCCCCTCTTGGAGTCACAAGCATCTACTTGGCCAAAGCATCTACTAGCAACGGAGAGCATGCAAGATCAAGAGCACATAGATAAACAACTTGAATAAACATGGTATCAATATTCATCGGATCCCAGCAAACACAACATCTAGCATTACAATAAGATGATCTTGATCATGTTAGGCAGCTCACAAGATCTAAACATGGAGGCACAAGGTAGAGAGACAACCATCTAGCTACTGCTATGGACCCGTAGTCCAGGGGTGGACTACTCACGCATCACTCCGGAGGCAGGCATGGTGATGTAGAGCCCTCCGGTGATGATCTCCCCTCCGGCAGGGTGCCGGGAAGAGCTTCAGAACTCCTCCGATCTGAGATTGACGATGACGGCCGCGACGGAACTTTTCGTGGAATATGATCGACCGTAATAGGGTTTTCGCGTCGCGGAGAATATATAGGCGAAGAGGCGGCGTCGGTGGCCGAGGGGGGCCACCACGCCATAGGGGGGCGCGGGCCCACCCTGGGCCGCGCCCTAGTGTGGCGTGGCCCCCTGGTGGGTCTGCTCCGACTCCCCTTTGGACTCCGTGATCTCCTCGTGATATTATTGACGATGTCTTTTGTTTCGTCCAATTCCGAGAATATTTCCTTAATAGATTTTCTGAAACCAAAAACAGCAGAAAACAGGGAACTGGCACTGTGGCATCTTGTTAATAGGTTAGTCCCAGAAAATGCATAAAAATGATATGAAGTGTAACCAAAACATGTAGCAATTGATATAATATCAGCATGGAACATCAAAAATTATAGATACGTTTGAGACGTATCAAGCATCCCCAAGCTTAGTTCCTGCTCGTCCTCGAGTAGGTAAACGATAAAAACAGATAATTTTTGAAGTGACATGCTACCAACACAATCTTTGATCAAATAACAATGTAATGCACATGATCTGAATGAAGTGATCCAAGCCAATGGTCTATAGTTTGCAAGCAAGTAAATAAAGAGTAAACATAAGTGATCACACAAGTGCAAACTTTCATGAATAATACTATAAAACATTTAGAGATATAATAGTCTAACATAATAGTTAGCTCACAGCAGCAATAATTCTCAACATGAAAGTGTTTGTATCAACACAAAGGAAGATAATAGCTTCAGCTTTTGCTTCAACTTTCAACATGTATATCATATAGATAATGTCAATGCAAAGAATATGATCAACCAAACACAAAGTTATGTAAAAACTGTTATACTGGAGTTGACAATGATGTTTGCTTAAGTAGACAGAAAGAAGTGGGAAAACTGACTCAACATAAAAGTAAAAGAATGGCCCTTCGCAGAGGGAAGCAGGGATTAACATCATGTGCTAGAGCTGTAGTTCCCGAAGGCATATAGAGAGCATAAAATATTGTTTTGTAAGGTAATGGTGTATACAGGTGTCAACAAATCAGCAAATAGGCAATACTCTACTTCACTAGTTGATCAAACTTTACAAGAGCGGCTCCCATGAAGGACGTTATTTCTACCAGCGGGCAGATCATCCCTCTTCTCTTTTGTTTACACACTTGTGAACATTGCTTGACTGACGAATCAGGGGCAAAAAGATGTGAAGAGAATTGTTTGGTTAAAGTTGTAATTAATTGGGACTGGGCACCCCGTTGCCAGCTCTTTTTGCAAAATTATTGGATAAGCGGATGTATATGCCACTAGTCCAGGTGTGTAAAATTTGATCAACCAGGAAATAAAGACCACCTATCTACGTCCTTATGAGCTTTTCAAGTAGTGACACAAAAAGGAAATGTAACAGTTTTGAGTAGTTAGTAGATAGCACATGAAGAAATTTACTTGGAATGGTGAAAACACCACATAATAGGTAGGTATGGTGGACACAGGTGGCATGGATTTGGCTCAAGGTTTTGGATGTACAAGAAGCATTCCCTCTTAGTACAGAGTTTAGGCTAGCAAGGTTATTATAAGCAAACATCATTATCAACTGGAATAGCAAGAGTGTACATAAAACACAAGGTTTGACGAACCATAGACTCCCACTGTCTTCCTTGTTAACACATAGCCTTCATCCAAAAATTATCTAGACTACTATGGACTTCCAATTATGCAACAGATTATTATAGCAGAAAATCCTTATAGTAGTTCTTCATTAATAGCCATTACTTACATGATGCACAAGCTTAAACATTAATTACTTGACAGCTCAAAACAATTGGCAAGCATCAAATTACTCAAGACAACGATCTAAAAAGATTCATGTAAGCATTTTATACCACTACCACATGCATAGCATTTTTCTGGTCCAACCAAACACCAATCAACTTATTTGACAACTCTCCAAACAGATATAAGTGAAGCAAGAGAGTACTTTCTTCAAAAGAAACTGAAAGCTCTAACAAGAGATACATGAAAAACTGAGAGCTAACAGCAATAACAGCAACTAGACAGGAATACTCAACAAGTATAAGTGAAGCACAAGAGTATTCTAATGAAAAAGTGGAGCGTGTCTCTCTCCCAAACATGAATACTAGGATCCAACAAGTATAGCACAGCAAACAAAACAAAACAAACTGAAAACAAAAACACACTGACGCTCCAAGGAAGAGTACACTAGTATGAAGCAATAAAAATATAGCACCATTAGAGATGACCTGATAATTTGTAGATGAAGAAGGGGATGCCTTGGGCATCCCCAAGCTTAGATGCTTGAGTCTTCTTGAAATATGCTGGGGAGGTAAGCCTCCCCAAGCTTAAGCTCTTCACTCTTCTTGATCATGTAATATCATTCTCCTCTATCAACACTTGAAAACTTCCTTCACACCAAAACTTAACAGCTTTTCTCATTAGCAGGTTAGTGCACTAAAAGATAATACTTCAAAGTTCTAGCAAAGACAAAACTCACAAGCCAACTATTTTAAACATTAGCCACTGTTACTAGGCTCAAGTGGGCACTTTTACACGAAAAGAAACCACTTAAAAACTTGTAAAAGAGAGAATGCAAAATAAAAGACAGAATCTGTCAAACCAGAACAGTCTGTAATGACGAATTTTTTCGAGGCACTTACGATGCTCAGATGAAAACTTTTGAAATAATGAAAGTTGCGTAACATCATCAGGAACATGCACAAAAAGTTTCAGCATTTTTCGATTTTTTTGATTTTCTACTGAATTAAACGGTGACGAACAGCAATCTGTCCCAATGCAGTCCCGAAAATAAAAACCAACTTTGCATTAGTAACTCTCCTTGGCACAACAAAACAGCAAATAAAGATACAAAGGAGTTGCTACAGAGGTAAACAAGCATCCTTGACTAATACTGAAAATAAAAGATAATGGGTTGCCTCCCAAAAGCGCTTTCTTTTAATGCCTTTTAGCTAGGCTAGAAGATTTTAATGATGCTCTCATAAGAATAAGAGTTGAAAAACAAAAGAGAGCATCAAGAGGCAAATATCAAACACATTTAAGTCTAACCCACTTCCTATGCAAAGGAATCTTGTAACAAAATAAATTATTGAAGCATAAAGCAACTAGCATAGAAAGATGAAACAAATATAGCTTCAAAACTTTCAACATAAAGAGAGGTGTTTTAGTGACTTGAAAACTTTTACAACCATATTTTCCTCTCTCATAATAACTTTCAGTAGCATCATGAACAAACTCAACAATATAACTATCACATAAAGCATGCTTTTCATGATCTACAAACACATAATTTTTATTAAGCTCTAAAACAGTGGGGTTATCAAACCCACTTTTGACAATAATAGTATAATAAATATCATTAGCCAATATAGGACCATCATCAAGAGCATTATCATATATAACATTAGGGAGCACATTTTTACTTTCTGCAATTTCCTTTTCTTGAGTCAAGGAGCTTGTTACTTCAAATTTATCAAAAGGAGATATTTCAATAGAATCATGACATTCAACAATATAGCATTTTTCCTCCTTATGTGGGCATGGAGGGTAATCATATAATGTAAGAGTTAAAGAGTTACTATCATTGTTCTTCACTCTCCTCCTCTTTTTCATCCAATGAGATCACAGTTTCAGCAATTTCTTCTTCCATAGGTCCCTGAAAAGAAGCAAGTTGTTCTGGAGAATAAGTTTTCTCAAGAAATTTAGTGATATAAGGATTGTCATTGTAATATTCAAGGCAGTAACCAAGTATAGAAAAATTCTCAGATTTATAAGGAGAATCATCATCTTGAATATAACCAGCAATTTCATAAGCACCCTTAAAAACAACAAATTCTTCAGTTTGTTCAAGATTACCAAAGTCATAGTTTCCTTTAGCATAAGCAGCCAAGGTTTCATTATCATTATAATCACATTGGAAAGGGAGGTGTTTATGCCTTCTACAACAAAAAGATTCATTAAAGCAGTAGGATTCATCAAATGTAGAACACAAGTTCTTAGCAAAATAATTCAATCTACTTATTTGTTCCCATAGATGTTTCCCTTTTTGAGACAAGCGGTATTCCTCATAATAAGTTTGATGTTCCTCCGTGAACCCACCGTGCCAATAATATTTAGTATCAAAGAGAGAAGCCATTGATAGCAAGTAAACAACTAGACATAATAACAAACCGAAATAAACTAGATGCAAGAAACTTTTTTTTTTGTTTTTGATTTTTAACAGCAAGCAAAACAAAACTAAAACAAGACAAAAACAAAGTAAAGAGATTGGAACTGAGAGACTCCCCTTTCCAATAGCCTCCAAGTCCCCGGCAACGGCGCCAGAAAACAGCTTGATGGCTACGTGTTGGTGAACCCCAAGAGGAAGGTTATGATGTAGACAGCAGAAGTTTTCCCTTGAATAATCTACCCAAGGTTTATCACCAGTAGGACTTGACGATCTATCGGAAGGTTGTTGATGTTGACTCCCCCTGGCGCTAGGGAGCTTGCACCAACGTGGAATCTGCACAGACACAAACCAGAACTTTGCCCAACACGAAACAGAGAGGTTGTCAATCTCTCCGGTCTTGCAGAAACAAAGAGTTAAACGTATGGTGTGGAAAACAGCAAGTAACAGGAAACAGATGATTGCAGCAGGTTGTGTAAACAGTATGAGGAAATTGGACCAGGGTCCACAGTTCACTAGTGGTGTCTCTCTCAGAACAGATAACTAGCATGTTGGGTAAACAAATTACAGCTGGGCAATTGACAAATAGAGAGGGCATAACAATGCAATACATGCCAAGATGTCTACTATGAAATCTAGTTGGGCATTACAACAAAGTACATAGACCGTTATTCCAACCGCATCTATGCCTAAATAATCCACCTTCAAGGCAGCATCCGCATCCTATTCAGTATTAAGTTGCTAACAACAGATTATTGCATGAAGTAAAGTGTGTAATGTAATCAATACAAGTGCCCTTGGACACTGCACCAATGTTTTATCCCTAGTAGCAACAGCACATCTACCATCTTAGACCTTTCTGTCACTGATCCAGATATCTAGAGACTGAACCCACTATCGAGCATAAATACCCCCTCTTGGAGTCACAAGCATCTACTTGGCCAAAGCATCTACTAGCAACGGAGAGCATGCAAGATCAAGAGCACATAGATAAACAACTTGAATAAACATGGTATCAATATTCATCGGATCCCAGCAAACACAACATCTAGCATTACAATAAGATGATCTTGATCATGTTAGGCAGCTCACAAGATCTAAACATGGAGGCACAAGGTAGAGAGACAACCATCTAGCTACTGCTATGGACCCGTAGTCCAGGGGTGGACTACTCACGCATCACTCCGGAGGCAGGCATGGTGATGTAGAGCCCTCCGGTGATGATCTCCCCTCCGGCAGGGTGCCGGGAAGAGCTTCAGAACTCCTCCGATCTGAGATTGACGATGACGGCCGCGACGGAACTTTTCGTGGAATATGATCGACCGTAATAGGGTTTTCGCGGAGAATATATAGGCGAAGAGGCGGCGTCGGTGGCCGAGGGGGGCCACCACGCCATAGGGGGGCGCGGGCCCACCCTGGGCCGCTCCCTAGTGTGGCGTGGCCCCCTGGTGGGTCTGCTCCGACTCCCCTTTGGACTCCGTGATCTCCTCGTGATATTATTGACGATGTCTTTTGTTTCGTCCAATTCCGAGAATATTTCCTTAATAGATTTTCTGAAACCAAAAACAGCAGAAAACAGGGAACTGGCACTGTGGCATCTTGTTAATAGGTTAGTCCCAGAAAATGCATAAAAATGATATGAAGTGTAACCAAAACATGTAGCAATTGATATAATATAAGCATGGAACATCAAAAATTATAGATACGTTTGAGACGTATCAGCGAGCAATCCACGCCGCACCACACCTCCTCTCCCCTTCCCACCGGCAGATCCATGGCCGGGTCGACCATGCGCAGCTCCGGCGCGCGCGGAGGAGGCCGGGAGCCGCCGGAATACGAAGCGGCGAGGAAGGCCGTGCGGCGGGTACAAGGCCCGCCGCTGAGAAGGGCTCCGCTAGGAGCAGCCGCACGACACGGAGGCAGGCAGTGATATGTCTCAAACGTATATATAATTTTGGTTGTTCCATGCTTATTATATATCATTGCCACATGTTTTTATAATGTTTTTATATCATTTTGACATATTTTCTGGAACTAACCTATTAACAAGATGCCCAGTGCCAGTTCCTGTTTTCTAATGTCTTTTTTTTTTCTTTTCAGAAAAGCTAGTCGGGAAATTTTCTCGGAATTAGCTGAAACTTTACGTGAATTATTTTTACGAAGAAACAAAGACGGAGCCAGAAGGGTGCCTACAGGGGGGCCCACATGCCCCAGTCGCCACCTGGCCGTGGCCTAGGGCTTGGCCGTAGCTGGGCCCCACCTAGCGCCCTCGAAAAGCTTCCGACGCCGCCCTTTCACCTATAAATTACTTTCCTCCCGAAAACTCTCGGTACCCGATCATAAATACGTCCGAGGCCGCCGCCGTCGCCAACCCTAGATCGGGCGGATTCTGAAGCACTTCCCGGCACCCTGCCGGAGGGGGAGATCGTCACCGGAGGCATCTACACCACCATGACTGCCTCCGGAGTGATGCGTGAGTAGTCCACCACGGAACTACTGGTCCATGACAGTAGCTAGATGGTTGTCTCTCCTCCTTGTACTCCATTGTTTAGATCTTGTGAGCTGTCTAACATGATCAAGATCATCGATTTGTAATGCTATTTGTTGTGTTTGCTGGGATCCGATGAATTATTGAGTCATGACATTATTGTTCTTTTTATCTAAGATATATTTTATTTATGATCTTGCATGTTCTCCGATGATTGTGTATACTTTGGCCAAGTAATTAATAGTATCTTTAGAGGGAGTATTTATTCTAGATAGTAGGTTTATCCCTCTCTGTCTGAGCTCGAGTTGACAGAAACGATTAAGTCTTGAGATGTGTTGTTGCTACTAGGGATAAAATAACGGAGTTTATTGCTATATGTTATAACCATTGCTTACATTACGCATCATGCTTATTGCAATTATCTGTTGCTTGCAACTTAATACTTTCGGGTGCCATGCTTGATAGTGTGGATTATTAGTCATAGATGCAGTTGGATAATGATCTATATATTTTGACGTAATGCCAATATTAAATGAAACGATGAACTTTGTGTCATGATAGTATTGTTATGCGCCCATGATTTGTCAATTGACCAGCTGTAATTTGTTACCCAACATGTTTATCTTTCGGAGAGACACCACTAGTGAACTGTGGCCCCCCTTCTATTTTCCTATATTGCTTACAACCGTTTTCATAGCTTTTCATAGTCATTTGCTCGCTGGTCATTTTGCTCTCATATTATTTTACACACATACATTTAATCTTTTGTGTTCAGCAAGCCGGAGAGATTGACAACCTCTCTATTTTGTTGCGGCAAAGTAGTTTGTTTGTGACTATGTGCAGGTCCACGTTAAGCTCCTTGCGCCAGGGGAGGGATACATCTTGTTGTAGCCTTCTCCAAGTCCTACTGGATTGATAATCTTAGTTTTGAAATCAAGAGAAAATTGCTGCTACGCTACATCATACCTTCCTCTTGGGGTTCACAGCGAACGTGTGATCCACGCCATCAAGCAGCTCCAGCGGCGGCCGGAGAAGGAAGCAGCCGGAACCGGAGGAGGAGTACCGGCTGCCGGATCTACCGCCCATCCGGCGAACGGGTGCCGTGTCACCGTCGGCGGGCGCGTCGGGGTCTGCAGCCTCGACACCCTCGTCGACGAAGTGTTGTCGGCGTGGGAGCGTGCGAGGACGTCGACGCCGAGCTTGCCGCCGCAATAGCGACGCTTGAGGCCGGAGAGCCCGGTGCCGAGGACCGCATGCAAGAGGCGGTCGAAGCCGGCGAGGTCGCCTGGGCCGTGCGCCGCATCGTTGAGATGGACGAGGTCGACGCCGCCGTCGCTAGGGAGAAGAACGCCGCCGCATCACTTCCGTCGTCGTCGGGGAGTAGATCTAGGATTTCATTTCCGTTGTAGTGTAGTTTAATTAACGTTATAGTTTAATTTAATTTCAGTTTTAGTCTAGTTTGGATCATCTTCCTCTGTAAAATTCACGCGTGAACTAGTATGTGTTCTTCGGTTTAAATATCTAGTAGCAATATCGTGCATCTGTTCTGCGAAAGCAAATTTTGGTACTGCAAAACTTTTCCAGCTCAACCGGATACCAATTTTCTGGTACCAAGTTATGCGGTATCTGCTAGAGATACTCTTATGAAGTATACTATGATCTTTGGTGCATCATTATGAACCATAAGAAATATGTTGGGTTTCACCTAAATTTCGATTCTCTTACATGTTTCTCAACAGTACCACTTACTTTCCGAACACCAAACACAACACGTCAGGGCGGGACGAGGAGAGCTGCCGCCCCCGCTCGACCACCTCAAGCAAGCGTGATCGCCTCTGAGGGAGGGGTTGAGATGGCCCGCACGACCTTGTCGACGAGAACCGCGTCGTGGCGTCAGGGTCCGCTGCCAACGCCGAGGCAGGGGGCTCCCAGTCGATGGTCGCCGCTGACAACGAGGACGAGGAGGCGTGGGGCTCCGAGTGGGATAGGTTCGATATGCTCGACGAGTACATCCTCCACCACACAAGCGGTCTCGCGAAACTGACGCGGCACTTATTGAAGTCAGGCTAGCGGCGGCGACCGACGACGCTACTGCTCAGCGCCGCTACGAATCTGTGTTTGACGATCACAAGCTTGCGTGGAGGGAGCGCATATTCGCCGACAAGTTCTATCTCAACTCCGACGAGCAGCCGCCATTAGGGTTAAGTTTTATTAACTACGACGAGGAGCCGACATTAGGGTTAGGTTTTAGTCCCGTCTATCTATGCAGGTCTCAAGTCTCTATTGTAATCTCGCTCGAACTATTTATGTTGTTGAAATCTAGCGCGAATAAATTAATTGGATATTTGTTCTGCAATCTAGCGCGAATAAATTAATTTGAATATCGTGAATAAATTGATATGAATATCGAGTTTCAGACGATTTGCATAATTGTTTTTGGGTACAAGATATCTGCTAGAGATGCTCATACACGGAGCCAAACAGAGAGGGGACGTTCTGAACGCAGCGGACGCTGCCGCTCACTATCTCACCATCGAACATATGTGCCGGTAAAAATGAAAGAAATTGTCGCATGCTAGGAATCATCGATTGTGCATTTAGTGATCTGTGGGGCCATTCGCATTTAATTTCTCTCTGTCAGAGAATTACTATGTGGGGCGCTGTGCTATGGTTGAATTACTGTCAGAGCCGCACCGTGCCGTTTCGGTGAGCAGCAGTGTGTGGGCAGTGGGCTACTGGTCATGCATGTCCATCCTAATTTGTTGCTACTACCACGGTAAAAAGATAAAACGGCTGAATCTAGGGCGCTCTTTTCAAAAAAATGTATTTTGAAAAATAATTAGAAAAAAATCAACGTATAAATATGTGCACTTTAAACACGTTTTGACATAAAAGGTCCTGAAAATTCTATATGTAAGTATTCATATTTTATATTTTATGTTTGCACATAAAGTTTCGCGAAAAGATGACTTTTTTTACCTGTGTGGGGCCCTTTTCTCATAAAATGCATTTTTTTTTGTCTTTTTACACCAGTAAAAAAAAATCATGAATCTTTGTGTGTGCATATTAAATGTGGATGTGACTTTTTTAATAATGTATATTTTTTCTTTTTACACCAACAAAAGAAAAGGTCGTAGCCCAGAATTTTGAAAATAATGGGAAATAATATTTCGAGTTTCAATTTTCTGTAAGTAGATGCATATTGATATGATCTACACATTTTAAAATTTTCACTAACAAAAACATCTTTTTTGAAAAGTAATGAAAATGTTGTTTTTGATTTTTTTTTTCTTAAGTGCTACAAGGAGTTAAGCGACCTAGTATCATCACAAATAATGCAATAGTAAACTGAAAAAATGTTTCGTAGAAATATTTGGGTTTTTTTGGTATAAAAATTTGGGTTGTGGTTTGGTGGGTAGGGAGGCCCGCACAGGCAAGTCCTGCAAAGTAAGCAGTGTCAGTACCCGCGCCAGCCTCTTCCCCCTAGAAAAATTGCCGTGCGGGTTTTGCCCCCGCACCACGAGCGGCTCTCACCGCACCGCTTTGTTTTCCTTACTCATTAGTTTAAGGCAACGTTCAAAGCTAGCACCTGACCACGTATATGTAGACCACAGACCTGCACGGTCCTTCCACGCTCGGCGAGGTGGGATTATTCATTCCCTGCTTGTGAGTGAGTGCGCTGCGTGGTGACCATTCCTTCTTTCAGAGTGCTGATGTATGTATGGGCCCAGATCCATGGCCTTGCTGCTGGGCCGTGAAGTTGTGCTGATTTTTCTTCCATCCCGCACCATGCAGGCAGCCCTCATGCTCGGATTCGAAGCCCGCGTCACGGTCCAAAGTACCTCAACGCTTCACGGTCCATGTTCCAAACAGGGCACGAAACAATTTCAAATTTAGGACCCACGAGCTCCCTGCATCGACCGAGTCATTCACATTGTCGCATCCATCTTTCAACATCTTCTAGTTTCTCGTGTTAATCTGCCATCTCTGGCCGGAACAACGTTAAGGGTCTCTTTTGGTTGAAAGGATTTTTAAAAGATTTTTTTTCAAGGATATCCTCTTATTCTCTAGCTAGAATTGGGCTCCTTAAGAAGATATATGATACTTCTACTTTTGACACCCTTTTTTTTCCTATTTTGAAACGCAAATTGATAAAGCCACCTGGCGAGTAGGGGGGCAGGAGACGGCCATCTCGAGGCACATCACGACCTACACGCAACACCGGCGAGACCCGGGAAGGTAACCCGATTGGGAGTCTCTGGTTCAAGCTGAGGCACAGGTAACATAATGGGTCGTATCTCCACGGCTTTCCTTTACTGATTCCCTTTTCAATTCACATTCCGTTGCGCCAGGTAGAGTTTCCTCAGCAGGAAATGCGAAGGTTGCTTAAAGCCGGCCGATAGGCGAAAGAGAATCAAAAAGTTTTGTTCTGATCGGAGTCATATTCACACAATAGACAATACTGCGGTGAAAGCCTTAAGCCAGAAAAATCTCGAAATGTTAATGAATTATTGACGCCCTGAAAGGTATACTGTGTTCATAGAAGTAGGCCAACCGGCCAAGATTACATCGCGGGCTGACACAGACGCCGAGCCCACACCCACGCTGACAAGCAGCTACACACAATATAAACTCTACTACTCGCCAAACCTCAACCATTCCGCCTTTAGAAGGCACCCTCTAAAGAGGTTGGCTGCTCTCCAGGTCTCGGCTTCCTCCCTAATAGCCCGGATCACCAAAGCCGAAGAAGGGGAGACGTTGTTGAAGACAATGTCGTTCCGGTGACACCACATGGTCCAACAAACCAAAGCCACCATCGTCTAGAGATCTCTGTGTCGTGACGATACCCACTCAACCAGCGAATCCCCGAGCTCGGGTATCCAACTTGCTAGTTGCCAACTGCTCAGACAGGCCACCCACACCGTTCTTGCAAACACACATTCAACTAGCAGGTGATCAGTGGACTCGGCCTGTTGGTCACAGAAAGGGCACGTGTCCGGTCGCGGTAAACCACACCTAGCTAAATGATCAGCCGTCTAACGCCGCTTCTTGAGGGCCAACCACAAGAAGACTCTACACTTCGAGGGGGGCCTCGCTCACCAGATCTGTCGCACACACGACATCGCCACCGACCTTCTGAACAATGCCGCATAGCATGATCGTGAGGAGTATGCACCACTAGCGTCCCAACACCATCTGAAGACATCCTCCTGACCTGGTTTGAGAGTCACCTCAACTAAGCAATCTGCAAGCCCCAGGAGCTCTTGCAAAGCCTGTGCTGTGAGGTTTGGCAATATGTCCTCAAGCCAACCCTGAGTGAGACCCTCACGAACACGACGGGTTTTAACCGCTGACCTCGAGAATTAAAACGATTTTTAAAAGCATTTGTATAGGATTTTTACCCATAGAAAATTTTCCTATAGAGTTCATTTGGTTCAAAGGATTAAAATCTTCAAACATCGTATGGAATGCTTTTCTGAATTACAATCTTATACAGTAGGATTTCTAATAAGAGGTGATACCTTTTGGAAAAAATTCTATTTGTTTATGACAACTATGACATCACTCAATCCCTATACAAATTTCCCGCCTTTTCTCGTGGTGCAACCAAATAACAACTGCTACTGATTTTTGCGTTTTTGGTTCATATATCCCATCAGAAAGGGGAAATCCACTTCGGCTCATAGGTGTATCTACACCCACTGTCCAAAAAACGAATTTTAAAAAGTTAAAAAATTTCAAACAAAAATTTCGGGTGTACACATGAACATTCTATGTTCGTACAAAAAAAATCGGGATGAAAAAACATTTTGTGCGGTCGGTGTAAAAAGACAAACCCCTGGTGTTCAAAATTGCCTCCGTACGTAACATTTTTTTCCCTTTTTTATACCGGTCACACAAAATGTCATTTCGATGCGAAACTTTTTTGTACGGATAGATATTTTTCATATGAACACCCAAATTTTTTGTTTGAAATTTGTTAACATTTTGAAATGCGTCAAAAATGCATTTTGCACAACGGGTTCATCTGCACCGAGCCAAAACATCACGTCCATCAGAAAGTGTGTTTAGCGCCCGAGCTCCGGTGCTCCCTTCATTTAAAAAATATTCAAAAATCATATTTGTGAGTTTCAGTGAATTCTGAAAACAATTCCAGATGTAACCAACAATGTATCCCGCAAACGTGTAAAATATCAATTTGAAACACGTTATATTATGTGCTACACAAAAAATAACAAAATCTGATAAAACTTAGAGATTTGAAAATATAAATACTCAGATCCACACTTTGTCATTTGTGTGTAGTTCAGAATACAAAATATTTGAAGTATGTTTTACACGTTCATGGGATATAATATTGGCTACATCTGGATTTTTTCAGATTTTTTGAAACTTATAAATATGATTTTCGATTTTTTTTTATTTGGATGGAGCATGGGAGCTCGGGAGCCAAAAATCTCCACTCACTATCCCATTTCCTTTTAATATATAACATAATTAAATTATTTTGAGTCGCCAAGCTAAAAACGTGTTTTGCAGTCAAGCTATTTAAGATACTCATACTCATCTCATTTAGTTTCGAGTTGAGTTAAAAACGAGTTTCATATTTCTTACAACCCTAACCACGGCAAAGAAGTACAACTTGCGCTTCCAGATTTTTTCCTCACATTCTCGTATTAAACTACCGTCATTGTTCAGATCAAGATTAACGTCTTGACTTGGCTGGTTAGTCCTGAAGAAACCGAGTAACATCTTCACAGCAAACTACATATCCCACCACGACAAAGAAGCACAACCTGACACGGAGGGAAATGTTCCACCAAGATTCCGAGAATCTGCATACACAAACAAGAAAGAGATGAAAAATGTGATCGTCCTTGAGCACAAATTTCCTCGCTAATAATTTACCGAATCAAAGTTCCACGATACAGAAGAAACATATAGTGCTACTACTTTATTTTGATTGAATGAAATGGATAGAAACAGCATATGTACGAGGAAACAACAAAACATGAGCATGTAGACTGAACTACTGAAAACACCAGCAAGGCGCAGAAAAAACCAGGCACAGCATTAATTAACTAGTGTTACCGGGTCTTACACTCTTACTGCCAGGCAAGCGTCATTGTTAAGAAAGAGAACTTGTCCATCATGCTGGTCAAGGTCATCCATGCTGATCACACCAGAAATGACCTTCGTCTTCACAGGACCCCCACGTTGTGCCGCAGTAACGAATCAAAACCTGGCACGGCGGCCCTCCTTACGTTAGCGGACTCAAGCAGAAACTTCCTGATCAATTCGTTGATGTCATGTGCAAGCAATGTTTAACATAAAACTGCCGGCCTGAACTGATCAACGCCAGGTTTAGATTTTCCTGAGTCCTCGCCCCAAAGAGACTTGTAAGGCCCTGCCAAATGGATGCATGCTATACTTGTCAAAGATGTAAGTGCATAAAACCATCAGCAGAAGCAAGAACTTAGCATTGAACAACAATGGTGCTGCTACTCCTCTTCCTCTTGCTCCAGACTCCCTTCTACGCTCAAGCATCCGAAAACATCACGTTAGGGTCCACTTTGATTGCTCAAGGCCCAAACACCTCATGGATTTCACCTTCCGGTGATTTCGCGTTTGGCTTCCGCTCCCTCGACACCGACACCTCTGTCTACCTCCTCGCCATCTGGTTTAACAAGATCACCGCCAAAACTGTTGTTTGGTACGAGCACACCAACACGACAGTGCCAGCTGGCTCCCAGCTGCAGCTCACACCTGGTGGCGTGCTTTCGCTCCAGGACCCTGCCGGTGAATTGATATGGAATCCCGGGGTGACCAACGTCGACCATGCCAGCATGCTCGACACTGGCAACTTCGTGATGTATGGCAAAGATGGATCCATCAAATGGGAGAGCTTTGCATCCCCATCTGACACCATACTCCCCTCCCAGGTGCTGCTTAAAGGGGCCGTCCTACGCAGTCGGCTGGTGGACAACGACTACTTAGATGGAAGGTTTGTCCTTAGCGTAGAGATTGATGGCAACCTAAGGTTTTACACCGTGGCTGTTCCGTCCGGTTCCCGCCATGATCCTCCATATTGGGATTCTAAGACAGGTGGAAATGGGTTAAGTCTCGTGTTCAACACAACTGGTCGCATCTACTACACTATAAATTCTGGCGAGCCATTAAATATTACGTCAGAAAGTCTGGACTCACCGGCAGACTACTACAAACGCGCCACACTTGACGCAGATGGCGTGTTCCGGCAATATGTGTACCCCAGGAAGGAAGCACAGACCAGTGGACTGAACACGGAGTGGAGAGTTATGGACTATCACCCACAGGATTTCTGTAAGTTTGACCCAGCAGATATCGGAAGTGGTGTCTGTGGTTTCAACAGCTATTGCAGCTTCAACCCAAACAAGAGTGTGGATTGTCAGTGCCCACAGAACTACTCACCCATCGATAATGAGAGGAAGTACAAAGGTTGCAAGCCAGAATTTGCTCCACATAGCTGTGACTTGGATGATACTGAATCTATGCAACAATTCAGCCTACTTCCAATGATCAATGTCAATTGGCCTTTTGGCGACTATGAGAAGTACAACCCCGTTGGTGAGGACTATTGTCAAAAACTTTGCTTAACTGATTGCTTTTGTGTCGCTGCAGTGCACTATAACAGTACTTGTTGGAAAAAGAGGAGCCCCTTGTCCAATGGGATGTTCGGTAACATAGTGGGAAAAGTTTTTCTCAAAGTTCCCAGGACTAGTACTCCTGGGTCCCAGTTGAGCAGTAACTCCAATACATGGAAGAAAGAGAAGAGGTATTGGATACTAGGAAGTTCATTACTCCTTGGAGGGTCCGTCCTTGTTATTGTTTTCCTCGTCTCCATTCTGTGTTTTGGATCTTACTGTGTTATTAGCCGAAAGAAGTCAGCCCAGGTACAATCAATGAATCATGAGGCATTGCCTCTTAGAGCATTCACATACAAGGAGATTGAGAAGGCGACCGATGGATTTCGTGAAGAGCTGGGCAGTGGTGCATCTGGCATCGTATACAAGGGCCAGTTGCAAGATGAGTCTGGGACTGGTATTGCAGTCAAGAGGATTGACAAGATGCTCGCAGAGACTGAGAAGGAGTTTGCCATTGAGGTTCAAACCATCGGAAGGACCTTCCACAGAAACTTAGTGAGGTTGCTTGGTTTCTGCGGTGAAGGAAGAGAGAGGCTTCTGGTGTACGAGTTGATGACCAATGGCTCACTTAATGGATTCCTTTTTTGTGGTACAAGGCCAGCCTGGAATCTCCGCGTTCAAGTTGCACTTGGGGTGGCAAGAGGCCTGCTGTACTTACATGAGGAATGCAACAGTCAAATAATCCATTGTGACATAAAGCCCCAGAACATCCTTCTTGATGAGAATCTCGTGGCAAAGATCTCAGACTTTGGCCTAGCAAAGTTGCTCAGGAAAAATCAGACACAGACGAACACAGGCATCCGGGGAACTCGAGGGTACGTCGCACCCGAGTGGTTCAAAAACATAGGGATCACATCCAAGGTGGACATTTACAGTTTTGGGGTGATCTTGCTAGAGATTGTGTGTTGCAGACGAAATGTGGAGCTAGAGATAGCAGATGAGGAGCAAGCAATACTGACATACTGGGCAAATGACTGCTATAGAAGTGGGAGGCTTGACTTGCTAGTCACAGGTGATGACGACGCAATCTTCAATATAAAGAAGGTGGAACGCTTCGTGGCTGTGGCATTGTGGTGTCTCCAAGAGGAGCCGGCAATGCGGCCTACCATGCTGAAAGTGACACAGATGCTTGATGGATCCGTCGCAATACCCACACCTCCTGACCCATCTTCCTTCATCAGTTCACTCCAATAGAAGATCGTGCTTTTAAATGTAAGTTACAGTGTCAAGAGAGAGTATAATGGATATATATTACTACATCAAATAATAAATATCAGTGATGATTCCTTCAAATGTAGGTAAACAGAAGTAGTACTACATAAGAGAAATGTGTATCTCTATGTTACTAAGTTAAAGAAAATAATGGTAAATTTCTGCAATTTTCATGTACTATCTTTTTAGGTCCAGTACCAGAGTTAAGACATGAATGTATTACTTTGTGATTTGTGAATCAGTGTGCATTTTTTGTATATTGCCTAGCATTAAAGGATGAAACTGGAAGCTGCAAGAAAACACTGAAATGTAGTGTGGGGGAGGATCAGGAACCAGCAGGTAAGATTTTCTTCTGACGCGTTTACAACTGAAAGCTAGAGGCGTCGACTTATTTGAGGAGTACCAAATATCCCATGTCACAGAGGCTCACTCTTAGCCAGGTTATGCTCAAGTCACTATGTTAGTCATTAGATTATCAACCATTTAGGATTTCGATGCAGAGGTGTAATCCAGGTTATTACTACCTCTTTCTTTCTCTCTTTTTATCTTTTTGGCTGTGTGCTTCCTCAATGTTTTTTGACATTGTGTTGTTGCAGAGGCTGGATGTAATCGATATCAATTTGATATTAACTAGTCAACGTGCACGTGCCATGCACGTTTAACACGGGACATATTATCAACAAATCATGCAACAAGTTTAATCTCATTATTCAAGTGCAATCTGAAAATATAACAAAATTATCACACCTGTATAATAATATACTTGTGAAATGTTTAGGCACTCCTACTCGAACGAACTCAACCGACAACTTAAAATGAAAAATTATATCCCGCTGACCTTTACCATATCTTGTACACCTTGGGTGGGGGAAGTAGGTGGTGTATGCCCCTACCATTATTACAAGATAAATCTCATAGATGGCATAAGATTTTTAGATCAAGATTATATACATATGTTTAGAACAGTGTCCATGATTGGGTGCTGTAAATTGTAATATGATATTCCAATCTTTAAGCAATATCATCATATCGGAATTATTACACAAGCAAAGTATCAATATTGTAATACTTACCACAATCATACACAGATCAAATACTTACAATTGAACTGTTATCTGTTGGAAGCTAAATCACTTAGCTCCCTTCTCAATACGGTTGTGCTTCACACACACCAACACATATGCATATATGACACTCACATATATGCTCTATATATCATACATATGCTTGAGGCTACATCTTGGCTTACAAGCTTCTCAACTTTCTATCTTCTTGTCACTTACATGGGAGGGGTGGTACCCCTATTTATACTTGTACATGACCCTTAAGATTGTTGCCATGTGGCACAATCCAAAGCCTACACCATACTTCTAGAGTATTCTACAACTCTATATATTTTATACTACTACTAAATATCTTACTCTAGAACATTCCTAATTCTAGAGTTCTCCCTACATACCCTAAATACTTCATGGACCTTCCAGAAGCTTCATGCATACATATGACAAGATTATTTCTAACAATCTCCCCCTTAATCTTGTCATATCAAGTAGATCCTCTAATCCACATCACCTGTACCATCCGCTTCATCTTGTGACGGCCTCACACCGCCTCATGTGCAGCAACGGCGTCACATCGTGCTTGTCAGCTTCACGCTGATTCCATATAAGATGGCATCACACCACCGATTCGGTTTCACACGAGCTTCCATGCGCTTGTGGCATCACACCACAATCGTCGGCCTCACACCGACTGTTCTACTTGACGATGGCATCACACCAGCGTCGTTGGCTTCACACCAACCTTTCCATAGACTATGGCATCACACCATAGTGGTCGGCCTCACACCGACGCCTTCTATGACGATGGAATCACACCACCGCCGTCGCGCGCAGCGGCATCGCACCACTGGCGTTGGCTTCACACCAACCTTTCCATAGACTATGGCATCACACCATAGTGGTCGGCCTCACACCGACGCTTTCTATGACGATGGAATCAAACCACCGCCGTCGCGCGCAGCGGCAACGCACCACTGCGGCCCTGTAACGGCATCACGCCGCCGTCTTCTCTTGGCAGCATCACACCGCCTAGTCCTCTTAGCAGCATCACGCTACAAGCAGCTAGCGGCATCGCACCGCCAACAGCCTCCACCTTCATCGTCCTCCACGTCGCATGGAGTCCATCGCCGTCGCCCTCAGATCTTGAGGCTCTGATACCAATTGTTGGGAGCTAAATCACTTAGCTCCCTTCTAATATGGTTGTGCTTCACACACACCAACACATATGCATATATGACACTCACATATATGCTCTATATATCATACATATGCTTGAGGCTACATCTTGGCTTACAAGCTTCTCAACTTTCTATCTTCTTGTCACTTACATGGGAGGGGTGGTACCCCTATTTATACTTGTACATGACCCTTAAGATTGTTGCCATGTGGCACAATCCAAAGCCTACACCATACTTCTAGAGTATTCTACAACTCTATATATTTTATACTACTACTAAATATCTTACTCTAGAACATTCCTAATTCTAGAGTTCTCCCTACATACCCTAAATACTTCATGGACCTTCCAGAAGCTTCATGCATACATATGACAAGATTATTTCTAACATTATCATACTGCAAGTGACTTCAAAAATATTTATTGCTTTAAAGTTCCAATCAAATATTTGCTATGGTTCAGTTTTCAGGTTTTGTCGAATACTGACTGCACTGTTCTTGAATTAATCAAAAATTCAAATGAACTCCAATTGAGCTGTAAATTTTAGGGTATGCCAAAAGTAGTTATACCTTTCTTGTGTAAAATTTCAGATTGTTCTGAGCTTGTTTGGTTGCCCAAATAAATCGAAAAAAGAGAGCAGTTTCAATGCGCTCTGCCCGGGATTTACCTGTGCGGATCCTTGCCTTCATGTATACAGGTCCTTGACCACCGATGCTCTCGCTCCAGAGGACTTACACAGTTCAGCTGGTATGAAAACAATAGAGAATGCTCGGATGGGGATGTCAAACGCCATGATGACGTGGTCCTCTCGAGATGATTCTTGCGTCTCGCTCATCAGTATAGCATCCTCCACCTATTGCAAACGAGCGTGCATATGCCGGCCATGGCCTCCTCCTCCTCGGCATATCGCTCCCTCCAGTTGCCAACCTCCTCGACCACCGCCTCGAGCAGCCTCCGTCTCAACTATGGCTGTGGTCATCGGAATTAGAGGTATCAATGGAGGTTGCCTGCGATAATAAAACAGCAGACTGAAACGCACAGGCGGCCAGGTGAGCTCGAGGCCGGTGTCACGCCGCCGGTAAGCGCCCCGCGGCTCCGTGCATCTTCCTTCCTGCGTGACCCGCACGAGCGCGTGGTGCACAAGGCCATGCCCAGAACCCCTCACGAGCAGCGGCGACAGCGAACCTCGAGACAGCGGCGTCGAACATCCTGGCGGCGACAGCGACCAGACTCGATTCGCGCGGCGTCCGTGAGAAACCGGACTTCTACGAATTCGATTCTGTCAGAGTCTTGCTTGAGTCAATCGGCGGGCAGGGCTCGCCGGCGTCAGCGCCCTCTGCCTGGAGCTGATCCGAAACGTCGACCTAGAGGTCCGCTCCTTCAACCTGCTCCTCAATGCTTCGCGATCAGCGTGCCGATCGTGTCCTGATCGGAAACAGACACCTGATTCTGATCAGAGTGCTACCATCTCACTTGCGTTTAACTTTTTCCTAATCTCTCGCGATTCCTTTGCATCGTTGATTGAAAAATAAACGGACAAGATTTAAAGTGTTTGGTGCTCGACATCTGGATAATATGGATCGTTCATCGAAAATTGAACGGACAAGATTTAAAGTATCCCAACATGTTTGCTCTTTTAATAGTATAGTATAGATATATTGTCCTTTGTCGATAAAAAAAGTATTTCTAGTAGCTCTCATACTACAGGGTTGGCTAATTAACGTTGACACAACAAGTATCAAAGTACATATGCCGGATAACATAATGAACTGGGTACTGATGTGCAATTTGTAGTCTCTGACTCTCTGGGCAAGTGCCTTCTGAGGACTCCAACCATGAAGAATCATCGCCAAAATTCATGCAAAATATAACGTACACAAAATCATCGCAGAAGCGACGTATACTACTGTACGTACTAGCAATTACTCAAACCTCCTGGGACTCACCGATGCGGCAATGCCCAGACCCCTCCTCCTCCAAGTGCCGACTCCTCCTTCCGGTTCCAGCGCGCTCTCCGCCTCCATCGATCTGCGACCGGAGCGGCGGGAGGGAGTGTCGCAAAGGCGCTTGGTCGGCGCAAGCGCGACGGCCAGCGGCCGGGAATGGAGCGCCTGAGCCCAGCGCCGCCGCAGCCGGACCGCCGGAGCGCACCAGCGTTGCCGTCAGAGGGCCCAGAGGAGCACTCTCCCCAATTTGTTTAAGCCCATCAGGATTAATGGGCCAGTAGGTCGGCCCACGTTTGACGTGAAAACAGGAGCCCTAATAAGCACTGGACTGGGCAGACAAGACCCTGAACGGTTAAACCCTCTCCCCTCCGCAAGACCCACAAAGCTTCCACCCGCCGCCGCCGCCACAGCGCCTTCCGGCTCAATCCCCGGCGTCCCACCCCATGGCGAAGAAGCGGAAGCGCGATGCTCCCGCCGCTGCCGCGGTAGTGAAGCCCGACGACTCCGCGCCGGAGCGGCCGGAGCGCACCCTCTTTGGGTTCAAGGACAAACCGAACACCGACGCCGAGCCTGCTTCCAAGGACGGCGCCGCCGGTGCGCCCTTCCGGAACAAGGAGAAGGTGCTCATCACGTGCTCCCGCCGTATCATCTACAGGTGAGCGCGCTGCCAAGTGCCATCTCTGCCCCGTGTTCTCTGGGGGATGTTTGTATATATAGGGTGTAAAGCGTTTTGGGGATTGGATTGGTGTGTGCGTGCGTAGGTACCGACATCTGATGCAGAACGTGGTGTCGCTGCTGCCGCACGCCAAGAAGGACAGCAAGGTGGAGTCGAAGCAGAGCAAGGGCGGCCAGCTCAACGAGCTCGTCGAGCTCCGGAGCTGCTCCAGCTGCCTCTTCTTCGAGGTACTACACATGTACACTAAGTTCGCTCCTTGCTTGCTTGATGGAAATGGTTTACGGTGAAGATTTCCTACTTTGATAGGAGAACTACATAATATGAAAGGTCGCTGAATTAAACTGCGTTTAACATGGAACGAGTTAGTCGTGTTTGCTGCTAAATCAACTTCAAACTTGAGCTTGAATATGCACCAGAGTTTAAATACTCTGTATGTTTAAAGGTTTACCGAGCTTTGTAAACCGCACTGTCTGTTTCACCATGTGTTGCCATATTGTGACACCGCTCCAGAATTAGGCAATTTTAATATGCACCAGAGTTGCAAGTTCTTATACTGAAGCATCTACTACATGTGTATTGCAGTGCAGAAAACAGAAAGATCTTTACCTGTGGATGGTCAAGTCTCCTGCAGGGCCATCAGTGAAATTTCTAGTCAATGCTGGTATACTCTCACACCAATAGTAGTTATCCAGTTGGTTTACACGATGCTTCATCCAGTAATGCCTAACCATCCCGTGCAGTTCACACTATGGAAGAACTGAAGCTCACTGGTAACCATCTGAAAGGGTCACGCCCTCTGCTTACATTTTCATCAAATTTTGGCCAGCAGCCTCATTGGAAGCTCTTGAAGGAAATGATAACTCAAGTACGTGGATGGTTTGGCATGTTACATGTTGCTGTGTATATGTTATCAGCATTTTAAACAAGAGATTAAACTTGGTTTTTTGAAGCATGTTCACCATAAACTCATTTATACGCACGGTGTGCTATATGTTATCAGCGTTTTAAACAAGACAATATTGATCTGTATTAATCTTGTTGGTTTATTTTCCTTTTTTGCGAGAATCAATTTTGTATTATTTACCATGTGCTCTTACTTGTTATCAAGAGAGATTAAACTTGATTTTTGAAACATGTTCACCGTAAAGTCATTTATATGCACAGCGTGCTACTATTAGCGTATGCGCATTTGCTATGATGTGTATATTTGCATCCACTACTGGTCTTTATTTGTGTATAATATAAACCTTTGAAGGAAGGATTCACCCTATAAAACTCTTGTTCTGTTAAAATCCAAGTTATGGACAAACCAAGTACGTTAAAATAAGTATATTGTATTTCCATGATTCCATTATTTGCTGTGGACTCAGAAGTAGAGTTGTTTATGATGTTGTCAGGTCAGTATCAGTGATGTGACAATATTGTGTTTGGAGTTAGTTCTGTAGGCCTGTAGGGTCAGATTAATTATATCGAGACACGCTCTTCTTTTATTCAAAGAACTTCAGAGCTAATTAATTGCCCATTGCTGTACTTGCAGATTTTTGCTACTCCAAAAGATCATCGAAAGGCAAAACCTTTTCATGATCATGTGTTTGTCTTCTCCATTGTGGATGAGCACATTTGGTTCAGAAATTACCAGGTGATGTATTGCTCTGTTTGGATTTTGTTTTTGATGAGCTTTTGCTTCTTGAAACCATATAAGTTATTAGCACCATCTGAATTATAGCAAATGATATATACCTGCAGATTTCTGTACCCCACAATGAGATTGACAAGGTTGATAAAGGAGGCCTGGACAAAATGACTCTTGTTGAGGTAAAAGTACAGTGAGTTTATATCTGGATAATGTACATAAATCGTGGTTGCTAAGCATTATTTTAATTGAATTGCTCTGTGTAGGTTGGCCCCAGGTTCTGTTTGAATCCCATCAAAATATTTGGCGGTAGTTTTGGTGGCCCCACATTGTATGAGAACCCATTCTACGTGTCTCCCAATCAGGTATGCTTTCACCAGTTTATGTATACTATAGTACACATGCTCCAAACATCTTTGTAAAGAAAATCTGGGTTTAGCTCTTCCATTATCAAGGAATGGTTAATAGTATGAATTTCGTATATGATTAAAAACAGTAAGCTCTTAAAAAGTTGACTGAACATTGAAATGCTGTAATGCCATGCTACTTTTGGTGTAAACTCCGCTGAGGTGGTACCGTTATCACGTAGACACAGTTTAATAAAGTGTTCTAGAAGGACAATGCATGCCGACAATTCTCTCTCTTTCAGATACACTCCTTGTACATGATTCTGCCGTTCTGTTCTCCTTGTGTTGGCCCTAACTCATAATGTTTGATCTCCATGCTTACAGTACAGTTTAGTGTCTCCCTGCAAAAAAGAAAAGGTTCAGTTTCATGTTGTAGTGTGGTACCTTGTGGTTCCAGACAAATATTTTTTTGTTCCGCAGGATTCTGATGCTATTCTGTATTTGATTCAGTTGGCACAAGGCTGTTCCTGACATGTTCATATATGTTTTCCCATAGTAACTTCATGGGTCGTAATTTAATTACGTTTTGTGTTTATTTCCCACCAGATCCGGGCACTAGAGAAGCGGAAGAAGGCAGGGAAGTACGTTCAGAAGGTGAAGGCCAAGGTGAGGAGGAAGCAGCATGAGCAGGCGCACCACCTGGAGCCCGATGAATTTGCTGATATTTGGAAAGGGGAAGACTAGTGCGATTGTTCCGATGAACTGGTCAAGCAAAGGATTGTACTACTCGCGCTGGCTATCATCAGGCAGTGGATTTTGCGTACTATTATGTGGTGGTTCTTGTATGCATGCTTGCTATTATTTGCATAAACAACTGGATCTCGGTGTTACTCGTATCCATATCGCCTTGTGTTTGGAGTGTGTTGCCTCGATACTGCCTTGCTACTGGCTGTTTGTTTCATCGTGTCTATTCATTTGCCCCTTTTTCTGTGTCTGATAATATGATTGCAAGAAAATGAGCAAAGCTTCGGTATAAACCAAACGCTACCGTATTCCCTCTTTCTGCTCAGATCTATATGAATCGAGGTGTGACAGAAGTTTATAATAGACAAACAATGTTGGCCAATATGAAAGGCCTAACATTAGCTTTTGCCAGGTATTTGCTCAATTAATCGAAGATGTACTTGTTTAATTTTGAGAATAATAATCAAAGATGAACTAATGATTTTGCGTAAACAAGCACAAAAACAATCGAAATAAAAAACACTCGAACTTATCTGTTTCGGGGCATGTGACGAACAATCGAACTGCACTAACGATGTCTTACTCTTACAAATGGGCCATAGAGTATGCAAGGCACAATGACACAAACGGCCGTATGGGCCTGAGCAATAAGCCCAGCTACACAGCCCAAAATTCTAGGGTTTCCATCCAGCTCCACGCTACCGTGCCGCACACATATAAACTTGAGACCAAAGCCGCTCGCCCATTCTTCCCCACCGCCGCCTCCTCCCTCTTCTTCGAGCCGAAGCGCCTACCCGCGACCGAAGGGATCTCCAATGGCTCCGACGTCGAAGATGGCGCTGGGCATCAAGCGCGCGTCGCGGTCGCACTCCTACCACCGCCGCGGTCTCTGGGCCATCAAGGCCAAGAACGGCGGAGCCTTCCCCAAGGCCGGGAAACCCGCCGCCGTCGCCGAGCCCAAGTTCTACCCCGCCGACGACGTCAAGCCACGCACCGTCAGCACCCGCAAGCCGAAGCCCACCAAGATCAGGTGCGTCGCAGCTCGCGTCCTGCCTCTCTCGACCCCGTGCGGAGCTTTAGACTGAGATCGATTCGGTTGTTGCTCGCAGGTCCACCATCACGCCGGGTACGGTGCTGATCCTGCTCGCCGGGAGGTACATGGGGAAGCGCGTGGTGTTCCTCAAGCAGCTCAAGTCTGGCTTGCTCCTCATCACTGGTAAACCGCCCTGCCTCCTGCACTACAGTTTCCATTTATTCCGTTTCCTAGCCCAGCAGGGTAGTTGTATGCGTTGTTTCGAATTAACTTCTAGGTTAGCTACTCGAAGTGACTATCTGCGTGGTAAAGATCTCGTTTGTTTTGCTATCTACTCCTTGCTTGTTTGTTGGGTAAATCAGATCGACAATATTACTGCCGTTTAGTTTTTGGCTGTTTACTTTTTCTTCCTGCAACACTTCGTTGTATCGACTGTGTTTCTAAGTGTGCTTAGAAAGGTGAACTGCACTCGAAAGAACATGAAATGCCTGATGTAGTGTTACATTACTTCTCCGGGGATTATGTGGCTTGTAGGGGCTCTGTTGGTACCAATGTTACTATTGGGCATCAAATAACCTTGTGTATTATCATGTAAATAGTCTGCCATCGGCATTTTCTATTGGAGATTTTCTGAAGTAAAATCAGGGTTTCAATTTTTTATGTTCCGGGGGTCTTCTTCTTTTGGAGTCATGTTCTGAACTTAATCGTGAATTGGTTGTGTGAACTGCTTGCATGTTTGGCTATTGTCCATTGAACTAGTAGGTGACCAATTCAGATTGCAACCAGTTATCCCTTGAGTTGTTTGCATGTTTCATAGTCTTGCAGTTTAGCATGTCTAATTTTAATGCTGCTGATCTCTTCAGGGCCCTTCAAGATCAATGGAGTCCCAGTTCGCCGAGTGAACCAGACCTATGTCATTGCCACATCCACAAAGGTTGACATCTCTGGTGTTAAGGTTGAGAAGTTTGATGACAAGTACTTCGCGAGGGAGAAGAAGTCGAAGGCTAAGAAGACCGAGGGTGAACTCTTTGAGACGGAGAAGGAGGTATGTCCATGAACTATTACGATTTGCTTCTCCTATCAATCTCTGATCAAATACTTTGGCTTATGTTATCAGACTTTGCTCTAATACTTGATCTTTTCTCTGTTAAACCTACAGGCAACCAAGAATCTGCCTGACTTCAAGAAGGATGACCAGAAGGCCATCGATGCTGAGTTGATCAAGGCTATCGAGGCTGTCCCAGACCTTAAAAACTACCTTAGTGCTCGGTTCTCTCTCAGGGATGGTGACAAGCCCCATGAGATGACCTTCTAAGCTACAAGTTTCTCAGTTTGTGAAAGTATTTTGCCTAGCTTGTTTCTGAACTTTGTACCCTCTTAGTTGACTTCCTATATCTATTGAGGTGACTGTCAAATATTATGAGAAGATTTGAGAGAATCATTTTCTTCTTTGGTGGTTCATTGTGACATTTGCTCAGCTTAACACCTTGTCATGCATTATTGCGCTGTGATTTGTTCTCGTGTCGGTTCATCTGACGATGGTTCTGCAGGTGTGTTGGTTAAAATATAGAACTTGGTCTTTACCCTTTTTATAAATTGATTGAATGAATACATTCATTTGGCAGACTGTACTTATTGAAAAACTTACATCATTTTGTAATCAAATTCTAACAGAACAAAAGTTTGCCAACCATTGTATGTAATTAAAGAATATTCAGAGTTATGGCTGGCATAACATCTTCGATTGGGTAAAAAAAACAGCGTAAGCTTCACACGATTGGGTTGAAAACAGCATAAGCTTCACCGCTTCAGGCAATTTGGCAAAGAACAAACAAAAATACAGGTACTTACCTGAATTAGAACTTGTCCTACTCTTAGTGCTTGGGGACGGTTTAAGAAATCATGAAACAGTGAATTCTCTACGGTACGAATCTACTTGCGAGTGTCACACAACTCCTGAGCTACAGGAGGCCGAACTTTCGTTCTTGCACACGCAATACATGGATGTCAAAGAGTCCGACGAGCCTTCCGCTTTTCCCATGAAGGTGCCATTCCCACGAATGTGCCACGGTGATGACGACCGTGAAGGGTGGACTCTTGCCGGAGTCTGAGCTGTCTGTCGTTGCTGCTGTGATCAACTGTTTGGCATGTGCTCCGACATGGGTTTGGCATGTGCTCCTACATGGGTTGCCGCGGGGCTCCGTCGATGGTTGTTGGAAGTGAATTCAAAGTCCGGGGCTCCGTCGATTGTTGTTGAAAGTGAATTCAAAGTCGCTAACTCATGAAAGAGTGATGACAATGGCACTCAATGACAAGCTTAACGCTGATCATTCTTCCCATCGGCGTGTGATCTTCATGTGGATGGTCAGGTTGGCCTATATATGGTGCCCAATGTGGTTGTGCATCATGACGACATTGGGTGTACCTGTAGTGGCTTTAACACGGTTTTCATCAATTTACTGGGCAATTCTATTCTTAGTGAGACGAGGTGAAACTTTTGTCTCTGTTACGGAAAAAGATCAATTGCACTTGGCAGCATGAGCCACTTCATCAAAAGAATGGAAAATGTGAATACCCATGTGAGACAAAGTAAGGGGAGCGAGGGATAAATACAAAGCCCAACGCCAACAACATGATACTTGTTCTTTTGCTCACCCTTTTTTTTTACTTCTCAACATATGTAGGAAAACAGAGGGCTATGTATATGCCTTCGAAATCGAAAGAAAAAAACCCGTTGTTGACATAGGACCAAAGAGCCGAACGAGGCCCAACATATGGTTGACAGTTGACACAGTATAAATTGTATCCAACCATCTAGGGGTTAAACGCCTATCAATAATGATGTGTCATTCTCACCGACAAAGATGCGTTCGTGGTGAATTCGTCAATATTGAAGCACCGTGACTCCCGCGTTTATAAAACATTAGCATTTTGTGAGTGGATGCGTGTGAGTGTGTCTACATTGTAGTGTTTCTAAGAAAAATTATATGTTTCGTAAAATACAGATATATGATAGGCAAAGTTAAGATTTCGAATAATTTTGAACGGACCGCTTATTTGCAATCTAACGCCAAGAGTTGACTGGCTCCCACTCAGGATGGGAATGGGCCGACCCGGACCTAGCCTTGGACCCGGCCCCTCTGGCCCCAGGGCCAGTTTGTGAGGCCACGGATCGACCCACATAAAAATAGTAAGTGGCCTCGTTGGCCCGATGGGTATTTTGGGTCGACCCAAATTTAAAATATATTTTGTCTTGTGAACAAAAAAATGTTAAAATTAGGCACGTATAATACAATCGGACTAGTTATAAGAATTAATGTTACGGATAGCAGTATCGGGTGCTATTTATATGCATGTATAAGAGAATAATCAAAGTAGCAAAGCAAGTCCGGCCTCCGTCTGTGTATCTACGCATGCATGCGTACGTGTGTGCTTAAAGAAAAAAATGGTGTGTTCTTACGGGATTGAGTAACATAAACAATCAAGTCTCCCGCCCGATCGTGGGTATGTAGGCTGCGCGTATGGCCAAAAGAATTTATTTATTTTGATAAAGAGAAGGGCAAAACAAATGAGTCACCTTTACTTACTTTGTTTGCAAAAAAAAGTCACCTTTACTCTCGTTATAACAAAGTGTTAGCTGAAAATTATAGTCCGTTTTAAGATTGTGGCCTACGACAATGTCGACGTGATATAGATCGCAAATTCGCAACTACAGCGCCTTGTCGGAAAAATAAGGTGGCCGGCCCCGGGTGACCCAAATCTAATTTGAGGCCGACCCACAAGACCCATTGACCCTGATTTTTTGGGTCAGGTCGGCGACCCGGCGGGCCGACCCGGCCCATTCCCATCCTGAGCTCCCACTTCAGAGACGACGCCGCGAGAAAGCCCGCGGTTTCTAGGACTGTTCTTTTCACGGCCACGCTCCCGCCCCTTATCATTTTGGCGGGAAAATTCTGTCGAACTCGAACCCTAATCAGGCCGCGCCATGGACAAGTTCCTCGTGGCGGCGCCACCTTCTGCCGGCGAGGCCCCAGAAGCGCCACGCCCGCCGCCACGGAGGTGCGCCGCCTCGGACCCCGTACATCTCTCCCACCCCTGTTCCGCCTCCTCTCTGTTCTGACCTCCCTTCTTGTCCGTAGGTGGCACCGGTGGAGCCGCATCGCCATTGAGCTGGATGGGCGCATCGACGCCAGGTTCCAGCATCGGGAATCGCGCCGCCTTCTTGATTCTTACGCCGAGGTGGTAGAAATTTGGAAACAAGTGATGCTATTTTTTTCGGTTGTCTCTCGATTACTGTGTTCCGATTGGAATTACTGCGCAGGTGTTCCGAAATAACTGAAATTCCCCAGAATCGTAGCATGGCTAATTTATGACATCCTTAGGGAATCTAGTGGTAAGGCAATGCTAGTTTAGTGGGAGCAAAGCTTAAATAGTGATGGCCATCTCAGTGTTAAAAGTGATGTTAAAATTGTGAGTTTGAACGAACTTTTTTTTGGGGGGGGGGGGGGGGTTATGATAGACCAGAAAATTGCAATGACTTGTTGTGTGGGGGGTTATGATAGACCAGAAAATCGCAATGACTTGGGACTTAGCACTTTCAGGATGTTGCAAATGTCCAGTCTTTTTGCTCACTGGAATTTCGGAATTTGTGCTGATGACTGATGACTTCCCAACCTCCATAGGTGCTTATGGTAGCATCCTGGACAGTGGGGAAATAATGTCGATAGACTAGTTCAGATAGATCATCCCTATTTGTGTTTTGTCGTTTATGATAATTGATATTTACATTGGCAATCTGTGTGTTAAATTTGGAATTTTGTACCTGAAAATGGAGAAATTATTGCAGTGCCTAACTGCCTATGGTACTTCCAGTTTTTTTAAAGTGAAGCAATTTTATTCTATTAATACATTTGGAAATAATGTTGCAAAACTGTTTTTTTTTTCCCGAGAAGACTAGGACCTTCGAACACAAGTACTACACACATGGCGAGGAACGGTGCCAGACATATGTAATGCTGATAAGTATGCTGCTTTTGTATTTTGTAGTGTTGAATCATTTGTATTATCTGGCTAATCTTTCTACACTGCTGCTCCTTTAGGTGAATCGCATGATTAATGCTTCAACATTTCCTGGGTGTTACCATCCAGTGAGGTCAGTATTTATCTTTTTATTGGAGCATTTCAAAATCACTAGTTTTACGACCACCTTCTACACTTCCATTGCACACTTTGTAGTAACATGTCCTTATTAGATAGGCTACTAAAGTTGTTTTATTGTATTTGGGCAGGGAGGGGGTTTCAGCAATGGAATTTGATAAAAAGGTAGCATTGAAATGTATAAAAATATTTGTTATTCCTAGTTTATTATCGCTACCAGAGGTGTATCAAGTTTGGAACATCTGCTTGGAATAAACGGTCTTGCGTCCATAATAAGAAGCAAAATGAAGTGACCATTTGAACGGAATTAATAAGTATAACGAAAGTCTATTGATTCCTTACTGATTTTTAGTCAGACCGTGATACATAAAATATTTAAGCATCTTCCTTGTGTTTCTAATTGTGCAGGGAGTATACCTTGCATCAGTGACACTCTCCGGGTGTTTAACAGTACATGACTTTGAGACTTTATACTGCTCCTTGTATGGCCCATCACGTAGTAAGTTAAGCTTACCTGACTCACTTTTCTAGAAAATGCTGAAACCAGATGCCTTTCAAATAATATACTTAGGATTATATTCTTACTAGGACCGCCTATGTTGGTAGGATCGGGATCATAGAATAATTGTTGGATGACACCTTACACATCGTTGTTCTGCGGATCATAAGATCTGGGTTATGTGTAGGATCAGGATTGGAATGGTCCAACAGGAACATATGGTCGTACACTGTACCGATTGTGATCTTGGGCAATTTTGCTTTAAAATACATCAGGCATTTGGAAGTTCTTACTATAAACTGTGCAGCAATAACTTCCTTAAGAATGATTGTGTAGTTTCGAAACCCTGATGTTCTCCTAGTTCAAATTATCTTCCTCGAGAAAATAGGGCCATGTACATGTGATTTGGATGCCAGATTAAGGATTCCACTACTACGGATGTACCTCTGTGCCTTCTTTGCATTAAAAGTGTCCTTGTTAACCATTCTAATATCCAGTTAGAATTTCTATATCCATATCGAACCAAAAAGGTTGGAATGCTGTACTGGTAAAACAACCTTTGAAATATCCAAGGACATACTCTGAGATAAGGAGAAGTCGCACACCAAATGATTTATTCATAATTTACTATCTCAGGTCATTGTCATATTTCTGATGCAATTTACTCTTTTCATCGATAGGCTTGCCAGATGACTCTTCAAACTATGTGCTCCATATATCAAATCGAATGCCCCTGTGTGCTGTCCGATGGAATCCAGGAAATCAAGATGAGGTCAGTATGAGCGTTGATTTTTCTATTTCACTATATTAGAGGTCAGTGGATTTGGCACATCGACGAGGAATGCTAACTGCTAAGTGTAACTGGCAGTTCGGAACTACAATTAGGTTTACTTTATGAGTTGAATGAAGCGCTTTTGACTTCGTATGTTTTCTATCCAACTTTATTATTGAGCTTTAAGCATGCCTGATGCAGATTGTTTGCTCATCTAGCCAAAGTGACAAAGTTTCACTATATGATATTGGTTTGTCTCATCTGTTCCGACTGAAGTAAGTACCCATTTCGCATCTCAAGGATACTTTAAATATATTTTCTCCATGTTGACTTACATCTGAATTTCAAAGTCATAGAGTTATTCCTTCTTCAGTTTCCAAATAATCATGCGAATAAAAATATATTTGGTGTTACCTTCCCTGTTTTGTTTCTGCCAAACGGCACCACATATGGCCATGGGATTTTGAGCTTATGTTACATAGCACATATGTATGCCTTTTCCCCAGTTTGTTTGGTACATTACAAATATCCAAACCGCTAATGGGCACACCTATGTTAGATAACTGCACTGATCCTTAGTCTAAATCATACTATAATAATTAGACAGGGTTCCCTACGCATCATTAAAAGCGAAGGTACACAATGCTAAAGAAAAGGTTTCCAGATAATATTTGACTAAAAACCTACTTCCAGATGTCTACACTTCTACACCATTAGAAGGAAATTTGTTATAGTAGCTCGTGGTCCACGATTACGTCGCTCATATTTTTACACAACGTCCCTCACGACCCTTCTGAATTTGTGTTATTGTATTTTAGGTTCTACAGAAAGGGAAGACCAAATTTCACGCTCTCTGCTCTGAATCCCGGAAGGGTTTGACTGATCTAGCTTTCATGTCAGAGGATAAGTCACGGTACGCGACATTTTTGTGCTTATGCACACCATCATGTCATTTGGGATAATGCATATCATAAAACATTTCTCTTATGTAATTAATACAAAGCTTTCTACAGACAACTGACTGCATAGCATGTTTCTTCTTCGTTTTATAGAGTGGAAAGTATAGTTTGACTGTAGTCTCTTAAAGAAAGACTAAACAAATATTAGTAGCTGTGAAGCTAAATAAATGGAGTCGTGCTAATATTTATTGTTACCCCAATGATAAGACTTTTTACTTGGCTGGATGGGTGAGATGCTTTTCGAAGAACAGATTATGTAGTACGTTTGGTGTCACTGTGAAGTTCAGATTCTGCTAATGGTGTATGTCAGTTCACCAGGCGAAATCAGGTTATCAGTGCTACGAGGTGTACTGGCAACATTGCTACCACGTTAATTACCAATATTGGTATTTTAGGAGGCATAAGCTATGTATACATGTACCTAATACCAGTATTCTTAATGAGACTTCTATTGCTGGAAATTATGCATGAGCTTTGCACTTATTGGTTCTCCATGTCTAGGCTATTTGCATCTGGGCTTGATGGCGCAGTATACATGTGGGACAGGCGGCTAAGTAAGACACACTGTATTGAGCTTACAGCACTCCCAGAATCTCAATTTACCAGTGTCAAGCTGAATACGGATAATCGGGTATGCTAATTCTCATGTCAAGTATTTGTTGTTCTATAACAATTAGTATGTACCTCTCCTAATTGTCAGGTTGAACATGATGTTCTAGATCAATAGGTCTTAAGCTTCATTAATGCTGTCCTCTTATACACCGAGTCAAAAAAAAAAAAAAAAAAGGCCACCTGAGGCTAGCCCTAGGTAGTATTTTTATAGAAGAAGAGCTCCTTTGTGAGAAAATCCGGAAATTCGTCCCCGATGGGGATCGAACTCTGGATGTTGAGTATGCTCAGCCATACTCCAACCACCGGGCCTCTGCCCGTTCTCTCTTATACACCGAGTCACCAACCTATGTTTCAGATTGTCTTGCTTTTTAAATACCACCTATTATATTGTAATGCACTTAGTCTGCTGATTTGTTGTTTGGATTACTCAACTATAATAACCTGTCTAGGTGCAACTACTGTATGGTAAATCAAAACATGGTGCGTCCAAACTTAATGTTACATAAGAGGGTAATCTAGTTATTTTTTCTATTGATGTGGCTTACATTTTCTGGTAACTTTACTAGTTCATCTAATTTTTAACTCAGCAATGTTTACTCTAGCCGTAAACATTGGGCCACTCCGTATAGGGACTTACTGTTTATCTTTTCAGACAGTGTTTGGTGCAACTAGAAATGGCACAATTCATGCTTGGGATACGCGAGGAGGGAAAGCTTCAGCTGCTTTTCAAAGCCATAATGAGGTACATTCAGCAGATAAATAGTTTGCTAGCTCTGCTTCTTTTCATTTGATCTAAGATCATGCAACTTGATTCCACATGATGATTTCAGTGTTTCGAGAATAAAAAGAACAAACTTCTGTTTGTGAACTTCATATGCTGAGTTTCTACAGATTCTCATATGCACTGTCTGGTAGAGCTAGTCAGCTACTCCCTCCGTCCTACAATATAAAATGTTAGCTCGGCCTCCATTTGTCCACTCTCACAAAGAATGGCCCTTTATTGTAAACCTTTTCATGCAGCAATGTCCGTAGCCGTCATGGCAACACTAGGACTAGGGTTTCTTGCCTTGTTTCTAGGCTGACAAAACTTTTGTCCAGGTTCAACCATTATCATCAGTGAAGATATCAACATTGTTGGGCAAAATTGCATCGCTGAAGGTATGGGAAAGATAAATAGATTTGATATAATTGGCAGTTATGGTAAAGAAAGTTCATGTTTCTCTTTCCATTCTTGTGGCCATATTGACGCCTCACATACGCATCGTATTATTGACTGTTTCTATATGAAAGCCATTGGCATGAACTATCAACTAATCAGATTGTGGAAGCATCCAACTTGTTAGAATCATAAGGTGACTCACATAATAAAAGTAGTCTACTCCACTGAGCCAACATATCTGTTCGACACCAAACAATATTAGATGCATTATTATATGTTTGAAATACAGTATTTTATGTTTGATTAAATGTTATATAAGAATAAATGTGGGTTCCTTTTCTTGACCTCACATAAGGCACAAAAAGTAAGACTAGGAATCAGCTCCAGAGCATATCATCTGTAGAGAAGGCACTGTTATGTTCACTCAATTTATATTGCTAACAATATTAAGGCTATATAATGTATTTCTTATTCTTACGTTAGTTTTACGTTGTTAACTATTTTCAGGAACAAGCAAACATTGTTTCAAGTGAAATTCTGTCTATAGATTTTAACCCTAGTTGCTCATATCAGTTGGCTTTCCATCTTGATGATGGCTGGTAAGTATCTCAGATCTCACTAATCTTCATTGTATAATCATAAAAAGTAAGGGTTATTTTGTTCTTTTTAGAGTTTTTTACCCATCAATTCTTTAGTTTATAGTATAAATTTGAATGTGCTGTGTGCTTACTATGTGCCACATCTCAGTGATTTGTCTTTTATCTGCATCCCATGTTAGGTCTGGAGTCCTGAATGTTAACACGCTCAGTGTGAGTCATCTGCACTGCCCTCCTCCTGCTTGGTTGTAAGTGTTGATCTATGGATTTCTTCAAACTTTGACCACATTACAAAATTTTGTAAGTAAGACTTACAAATATTACCAAATTCTTTCCCCAAGGAAATATGACGAAATTGTTTTGTGGTTCTCTGCTGTTGATTATATTAGGGAGGGTGTGGACTCCGTGTTGCATAAGCGGAAAGCGACCTGGCTGCCGACATCGTCAGTAAGAAAATATTATAGGGCACCCTTAGTCTTAGCACATGCAAGAATTTTCTTACAATTATACAGAAATCAGATTGAGGCGAATAAAATTTCATGAGTGCTCAAAGATGTAGTCCTGCGTACCATGTTAGCCATAATGTCCATTTTTTTTAATGTCCATTATTTCCATTCTTTGACATACAATATAGTGGAACACATTAAGGAATTTGATGCATGTCATATGTTTACATTGTCCAGATTTATGCAGTTGGATCTTCCTCCAATAATGGAATGTATGTGTTGGATTTTCATCCACGTACAAGCTCTGCATGCCATGTGGACTACAAGTGAGCTGATCTTTCCTTTCTCTCTTCCTTTGGTATTCACACAATCAACTAACTTGTCAATCTAATCTTCTAGCTGTTTTCTGGGAACATATGTGGAGAAGTTCCACAGTTTCAGCAATTCATCAATCAATGCTTTTTGGCTGATCCAAAATATAAAAAAAGTTCCCTTGGAAAACTCTTGTTTCAGCCCAGTTCATGCACAATGTTCATTCTTGTTTACTCACTTGGTATTCCATGTTTCAGGGAGGAAACAAAAGGCTCCGGAGAAAATCAACCCGCAGAAAACAAGTTTATTCCTTTATCCGAAAGGGTGCTTTCCTGTGCAGCCCATCCACTGAGTCATAACATAATTGCCGGCACTGAGGTTTGTTTTCTTACATTCTGGTTAAGAGTTGTTACATCTATAATCTGCCGCAAGTGACAAGCCATACTCGATTCATGTATATGCCGAATGGCTTTATTCTTACCTTGCATGTATAAGTGGAAACCATTAGATTTACAAATCAAATCTGAGTCAGGTGGCAAGAATATAACTATTCATTATCTTCTCCAGTTCTCATCGTTGCTCATGGTATCACAAAAGTACGAGACCATCAGAAATCCAGAGTAGCGCTGGGTACATCAGGAGCTTCATCCAAACACAAGCAATGTCCCTGGTTTCAGCATTCGCAAGGCTGCTTATTAGCTCATGGCCGCCCTGCACATAAGAATGATGTGCACCATGGGGACCTTGATGGCGCCACCACAAGCTTTGAATTTGGCTGGCACGTCGGTCTAGCTGGGGTTATTCTGCAGTCCATCAAAAGATTCAGCCAATACCCTACTTCCCCAGAAAACCAATGGACATGGTCGTGCTGACATCCAAACAAGTGCAATGATGCTGTTGCACTCGATCTTCAAAGTCTAGACCTTCAAGGCATTGCTTCCAAGGGTTGCTCATTGTAATTACCGTTTGTTCTTTAGTTATTCTTGACCTAGTAGTAATCGGAAAGTGCTGTTCTCTGTATATGTGGTGTTCTATGCGTGAGCTCTTTGGTATCGGTAATTTGTGTTATGTACATGAGCCTTGTTGATGATTACCATGCTTCGAGATGGTGCCGAGATTTCAGCAGGTCGAGCCAAGAGGCATCATCACCCATGACCGCTTATGTTCATGTTTTTTGTTCTGATCAAATGCTTCTGCTAGGAGCAAGGACACCTTGAGCCTCGTCCCTGACAAACAAGGTATGAAAGTTTGAGAAACTAGGTGAGTGGTGAAGTAGAATCTCTAAACTAACCCAGTAGCAGGACAAAACTGACAACTGTGAGATAATAGGACATTGTTGACCCTTCAAGCATGACCATGTAGAGTGCTGCAAGATCCATGAGGAAAAGAGGACAACAACATTGATGGACAATTTCATTAAGACTGTATTGGCAGCAATATCAAGTTCCGTAGTGCGGCGGTGGCCAAGTCCGACTCCTAGGGAGTGAATTTTGGGTATATCACGGGATTAAGCAGCCAGACACTGGTTTGCTCCCAGATAATAATGTCAGTTGCCTCCGTGTGCGCTTGTGCCACAACGTTCGAGCTCAAAGCGTGCGTGTGTACGCAAGCTCAGATACTACAACTGCCGCAGTGGACTACTGGAACTCCCAAACAACAAATCGTTGCTGCTCTCCAACACATTTTTTGAAGAACAGGAATGTCAGTAGCACACAGAACTGGGATAAACCGGTCACTTTATTCAGCTCCACAACTCGAGTAAAGCCAACAAGATCACGACCATCAAATACGGAAATCTGTCCAAAATCTGGAACGCAATGGCATTCTGCCAACAAGCTATGAACCTCGAGCCACAAGTTACACAACCAACAAAAAAAAATCTAAGTCAAGCATGTCTCAAACCAACAGGATGTTATGTTACCCCCACAATGCAGCGAACAACTAATTTCAGGCCACATTGTCTCATTATTTATTAGTACAGTGGAAGAACTAATTTCACAATCAAGGAGGCCTTATAACAGTGGTTCATGTGCTCAGCACCAGCCAACAACTAATTTCAGGCCACATTGTCTCATTATTTATTAGTACAGTGGAAGAACTAATTTCACAAACAAGGAGGCCCTGTAACAGTGGTTCATGTGCTCCGTACCGCATGGAACATCAAATTGCACACAGGAAAAGGTTCAGCTGAATGACAAAACGCACAGAAGCTATTATATACACAGTCAAATCTTAAAGCAGTAACCAACAGCTAATCCTACATATGCCCTCAAGCAGAGAGCCAGGTACCCACCATACCACATGTCCTCAAGCAGAGAACCAGGTACCTACCATACGTACCCTAGGTCCTCAAGCAGAGAACCATGAACGCGACACCCAAATCCTTAAGCGAAAACCGAGCATCATGGAAGATAGTAGCCTAATGCGCCGTCTGTGGTTAGGACTAGCGGCTAAGAAAGCAGCAGACAAGAGCATGGTTAGCTCGGCTCAACGCATAGACATCAGGGTGCGCCTCTGGACAGCCGGGGTCTTTGAAGGCCGAGCAGCCTTGGGATCAATTCGCCTCAGGTTCCGGCTTACCATCTTCTCAATCTGTTCTATGGAGTTGGCCAGTTGCTGCTCCACGACATCAGCGAGAGCCGGGGTGTCACTTGGTCCTGATGGAGTCTGCAAGAAGCAGCCATCAGATGCCTCCAGCGTGCCCTCGGCCAAGCAGGTTTCTGCTGCTGATGTGGTTGCAACAGTTTCAGCAGAGGCAGCAGGGCCAGAGGCAACAACAGCCAGGGTTTCATTTGTTGGTATGCCCTGATCTGTTTGTGCTGGATCACCAGGCTGCGAGGTGGAGTCTTCATCCCACTGGAGATGCCGAGCTGCAGCATCTCGCAGACAATTTTTCCTCTCAACAGCCTGCAGAACGTTCAGTTAGTATAGCACCAGATTGCCATGGAAACACCACTAGATGCATGAAAATACGCACACAAACTATTAGGCTTAAAAGGCGAAAGCGTATTTTCACCATACTGAAGTTTACAGCGGACAAGAAGATTTTCACCACTTACAGCATACATAACTTGAGCAGGAATAGAAGGCATGAACAACTAACCATTTCAGAGAAACGATGCATGGTTTTTCTATTTTATACCAAGGGAAGTACTGAAGCATAATTTGGTGTAAAATCTTGACCAACTGAGAACATATTGAGGGACATAATTCTTCACGGACACTTTTTTAACACTGCAGACATACATCTGTTTTGACTACAAATACATGAATTACATCAACTTGCATGAATCTCATTATCAAGGTTCTTTAATATTGCATAATATGAAAATTTATATCCATTGTAGGCAACACATTGCAGAACACTGGGCAATCTAATTTCTAGATATTAGAATAAAAATCGGTAGATGACTGAACATGGAGAAAAATGTGAGACACACAAACATGGCAGAAGAGAACATCAAAGTTCTAATATTGCATCATGGCAATAATATTATATTTATTGTAAGCTGCAACACATTATGGAGCAAACTGGAGTACAGTTCCAAAATATCAGAATTTAAAATGGATGATTGAACATGGACTGGAGTACTTGACACATAAAAATCTGGTTCTAGTCTGTATAGCTATAGCACAATATGGCAATGTAAGTATATCTAGATGAATGAAATTACGCAGACAAAAAAAAAAACAAGAGTGAAACTACATTCTCACGAATTGTAAGCAACATATTACAGAACACACTGGAGTATAATCCCACAATATGAAGTTTACAATGGACATATGACTGAACAAGGATTAAAACTTGACACACAAAATCTCGCTGAAAGAGAACACTTGCAAAGTAAACTGAAATTACGCCCCAAAAACTAAACTATTGATTTACGAAGTTCCATATAAGGTCAGATTTCATGAATCTCAGCAAGGTACAACCAACATAAGCTAGAAAATAATGTTGCTAATAAGGTTATCTGTACAACACCTTGTAGCATTAATGTGAATAGATGCTGCATAACCTTCGACGAGACACCATAGACAACAAGGTACAAGCAAAATGCAGATAGATCGTGTAATGCAACACTGCCATGGTTCATCAAGGAACGGACCCAAATGACGAACTGGTTATCACCTTGATGACTGAAGTGATGTCGCGAAGTGGGGTCCTCGGGTACCACTCGGGCAGGGAGCTCCTCCTCTTCGGTGCAGTCCACACTGCCCATGCTGGTGGCACGTTCTCCTTGAGTCCTTGTTGTCAGACGGCAACGGAACCCGTCGAGCCAGCGGCTTGACGGCGCCCTTCTCCACCACAGCTCCGGGAGACGCCAACCTCCTGATAAAGAATCCACCACCAGAGCGATCTGCTACAGCCGTCCTGCTGGAAATCCTCACTTCGGCCATCTTGGCTGCGAGAAGATTAATAGCAGGTCAGCAGCGCAAGAACCCAAGAAATGCATCGAAAATGAAGACGTGGTCCCAGAAATCACTATCCTTTCTTTTACCCGCAAGAACACGCCTCAACGGATGAGAACCCATGAAAATCACCCGTAACATCAAGAAATTGCCTCCAAACACAAATAGGCATCTATTCCCCTATTCATTCTACCCAGAATCCAACTGAAATCCTCTAACTCAAACGGATAAAAAAAAAACACGAACGCCATGTGGGGCGGACGCGAGGCAACCAAACACTTCAAGATTTCAAACTTCTCACCTCAGATTCCTGCAGCTCCGAATCTCGCACGCCAATCCGCAGATCTGCGAGGACGGAAACCAGAGAAACGCATCAAGAAATTGCTCGGGAAACGGCAAGAACACAAGCCCTCGAGAAAGAAATTGCAAACATTCTCACGATTTGCTCGGCTCTTCCCCGATTCCTGCCGATTCGAACCTCGCAACGGCCAATTCCCTAAGGCAGGGACTAATCGAGTCCTGATTTCTGGGTAGATTCCTAGGGTTTGGGCTTGAAGAGGTGGCTACGGCCTCTCTAACGGGAGGGGGACACGAGGAGCGGGATCTGATCGTGTTTAAAATTGAGGAGGCCAAAATGGCCGGTGTACAATGTGTGTTCCCTCTTCCTGGACCAGGAGCACCATCACACCGTCCATGTAGTGTGTCCGGTCGGAGGAGAAAACGGGCAGAGTTGTTCCGGCGTATGGACCAGGTGCATAGTTGCTAAAATTCGACCGTTGTTTGTTCTCGGTGCAGAAATCAGAGGTCTTTCTTGTAGTATTTTCTTTTTGGAGCTTAATATTTCACTATAAATTTAATTAAAAAATTCAGAACTTACTTGGATGACGCTCTTTCCATGCTTGTCATAAGAATCCTTTTAACATGATCACGTACAACCTCTAGAAAGAACAATGAACAATAAGGGCATTTCCCGCAAACGGATGTTGGCTGTCCGTTCGTAGCAGTTGGCACGGCCCAACGGCACCCGCAAACGGACATGTGGCACGTCCGTTCGTAGCAGTTGGCACGGCCCAACGGCACCCACAAACGGACATGTGGCACCTTTGTGTCACCTTTGCGGTCCATGTAGACGAAGGCAGACAATGCCTGTGTCCATCATTCCTCTCCGCCCCGGGGCCACCTGCAACGAAGGTGCAGGCAGCACCGAGAACGTGCTCGGTGTACACTAGGGGTGTCAATGAGCCGAACTCGAGCGAATATACCCAGCTCGGCTCGAGCTCGATTGAACACACGAGCCTAAAATTTTGCTCGAGCTCGGCTCGCGAGCTATTTTCTGAGCTCGGCTCGGTTCGCCAAAGGCTCGACGAGCTAACAGGCCTCGCTAATTTTTTAAACTTTTAATCAGTGCGTACATGCGGCTGTGCCTCTACGTGCTTTATTTCCCAGTTCCCACTCTAGCCTCTGTCTTATACTCTCGTGAGCCTTCACTCATCTTAGCCGAGCGAGGTGGTACTAAAATCGTTGTACTGTCCGCCAACGCAAGTCGCCAGGGTACTGGCTTTGATGGGCCGTGCAAAGCTAGAAGAATTTAGTGGGCTGCGGTATAGACAGCGAAGAGGTTCTGATCAGTCATGCTTATGCCTAAATGGCTGTTAAAAAAAATCTGTACATGGCTGTTGGTAGGCACAACCGCAGTCCGCACAAGGCACGTGCTACGTTTTCTTTAAGTTGTCTTGGGCTAAGCATGCTGGCCACCAAAGGCTAGGATATTTCCACGACAAACTAGCTGGACTGCATCCATTCAAAAGAAAAAACGAGCTAGACAATATGCTAACATTACGTAATTAACCTCTTGCCGAACTTTTCTCGAACTATTCGAGCTCGAGCCAAACAGCTCGCGAGCTTCAAACCAGGCTTGAGCTTGGCTTGTTAAGGCATCGAGCCGAGCACGAGCCGAGCCTCTAACGAGTCAAGCTCGAACGGTTTGACGAGCCCGAACTTTTTTGACAGCCCTAGTGTACACGAAGTTCCCTAGCTCCAACGGTGTCCACAGAAGACTCCTCCAACCTCGACCCATGGAGGTCATCGTCGCCCGTGCTAAGGTCAACAGACAGGGAGGTCGCCCGTGCCGAGGCAACGCTTTGTCCAACCACATCGGGTCGGAAGTCATCCGCGCCGAGATCTGGGACGATAGTGAGGTGTTGTGCTACTGCTCGACGTGTCTCGATCATTTTTTTTTGTAATTTTTGTGTGCATTTCTTTTGCAATTTTATAAAAAAATTGTTAAATCCAAATGTAAAATTTATGTTGATTTTAGATTTTTTTTAAGAAAAAAATGAAAAGGTTGGAGGGCGCCGCTGGGCACTCACCATAGATATGTGGACTTGGTCAGAAACCCTTATACCGGAGTGGCCGTTGCGTGTCAAAATGTAGCTATGTGTACTCTTAATCCTCTCATCCAAACGGTGATGAACATAAAAAGCCTCGGGGCGGTGTGCGTGTTGCAGAGGTTGAGGCGGGCCGACGACTAGGGATATTGCAACGCGATGAAGCAGAAGTGGCGTGCGGCAACCAGAAGTGTTGCGACACGGCTAGGCAACAAAGGTGTCTCACAACCAGGGATGTTGCAACGCGGCTGGGCTCCTTGCGATTGTAACAATTTTTTGGCTTCTCCATCTTTGTTGGAGCGTCTCATTTCATAGTAGTCATGATATTTTCTCTTTAACTTTGACTTTGACTTTGACTTCGATGGATGTTTGTCTTATCTTGCAGAGTCAGTTTGGGTGAGTCTCTGGTTATGGTGGACTGGTGGTGTTCATGTAGGCTTAGCTCCGGTTATATTGGTTTTATGTTAATTAATCGGACAATTCTCTTCAAGTGTGGATAATGTAAACGCGAGACCGTATGACAAGAGAAAACGAAGAAGCTAACCGAAATTGAATACAGATGTAAATTGAAGACTTTGGAGGGCAACCGGTAACTACACGAAAACAACGCAAAAATTAAGAGAAAAGGAAACCGCCACAAAATCGAAGACTTGGGCGATGACCGGGACACGCGCAGCAAGCAAAAGCTAACATCGGGACCGGAAATTTTCCTAGAATATAGCGACCGGATTGCCGGAGATAGGTAAGTTTTTGACTCGTTAAAAAGATCATTTTTAACCACTTAAATGATTTCGTGGTTTTTTTAAACAAAAAATATATTGTTTTTTGGTTTCAGAAAAAAACAACCTCTTGCTTTTGTAATTAAGAAACTGACAGCCTCTCTGTAGACCTTCTTTGCGTTATTGTCGCGAAAGATCTTCGTCGAATGTTTGCAGGCTGAATAAGAGGCTGTTTTCTGTAGAACGATTAATAAATGGAAAACGTAAGCCCATAGAGAAAGCTCTAACGCCAGAGGAAAAACGTCCATCTTTCTCTCTGAAAAAAAAAAGAAAAAAACACGACCAGCCAAGCAACTCTATCGGTCTCTCTCCGCGCTGAAGATTCGATACCATATAATTAGTCCCACCTCGCTAACGGAGTAACGATGACACCAGCTTAAATACGCCGCTCCCGACGCCCGCACCAGCCGAGCGTGGTTGCGCGCGCTTGTAACTCCAGCTGTAGGTGGGCTAAAGAGTTGGTACGGTGCGGTTGTGATCTTCGAGCCCATGTCAGAACCAGATGAAAAGGCCCTCGTCAAGAGCGGCGCGGCCCAGGAGCGGCACGCAACGGTGCGCGGAAAAACTGCACAGGAAAAGCCCGGCCCAGTAGAGCGTGCGTCACGCCTGTGGGCTTACACGGAGACGAGCGAAAGAGCGCCTTGGCTTCGCCGCAACAAATGTTGTGCGAAGGGAGCCACTTCGTGTAGCATGGCTTCAGCTAAGGCCGTGCACGGTTAACCGAAAACCGTGAAACTGAACTGAAAAAACCAAAATCGAACCGAATATGTGGTTATTTTGGTTTCTGGTTAAGGTTACGGTTAGTAAAATAGCTAACCATATACCTTGCGTTAATACGGTTAATAACCAAAAACCGAATGGTTAAAAAAAACCGAAATGTCTATTAACTTTTATTAATTTGGTTTTTTCAGTTTCCGGTTAAGGTTACGGTTAGTAAAATAGCTAACCATATGCCTTGCGGTTAATACGGTTAATAACCAAAAACCGAATGGTTAACAAAAAACCGAAATGTCTATTAACTTTTATTAATTTGCTACTTTTATTGACTTTTATTAACTTTACGGGTTACTTGTAGCATGTGATTTGCTACTTCTATAGACTTTTATTAACTTTATAGGTTATTTGGTTACTTTGGATCATATGCCTATTAATTTTATAGTCTATTCCGTTATTTTGTAATATATGGCCACAAAAAGAAATTGTCATTTTAAAATTCACGTCAATTTAGGTTAATTTGGTTATTACCGAAACCGAACCGAAATTAAATGGTTATTACCGAAACCGAACCGTATTCTCGTACAAAACCGTATTACCGAAGTATTGAAACCATATAAATAAAAAAACCGTATGAACCGAACCGAATTAACCATATTAACCGAACGCGCAGCCTTAGGTTCAGCTCACTAACCAACCTACCGACTCTTTTTTTATTATTACTTTTAGAAATAATAAACGTTTGAACATAATGTACACATCTCAAACCGGAGAAAATTTTCTTTGCTAGATACCTTATTTGAGTACCGTATTTGAAAGACACTTCATAAAAGTATAGCATCCATATTACTCCCTCTGTCCATAATATAAAGATGTTTTAGACAATATCAATACGGACCAAACGCGAAGCAAAATGAGTAAACTACCCACTAAAATATCTACATACGTACGAAGTGGTCATAGCCAAAAGTCTGAACCGGAGCTGGGCAATCACGAACACACCATACACACGGACCATGTCTTCCTTAGAGCATCTCCAACGGCACTCCTAATAGCCGGTTCGGTTTCGCTCGGCCCGAGATGACATTAGTGCTTGGCATCGTCAAGGATGTCAAATAGTGCGAGCACGCCGTGGCCAATCACCCGGAAGCAGCCCAGTCGCCTGGCCACGAGCCGCAGGACGATGATAGGGATACCTGACATCTTTGCTGCTTCCCTGGATCGTGTGGCGCATGCGGTTTTATGCGAGAATTTTGCTTGTACGGTATGGCGGGGCAGTGGGAAACTAAAGTTTCGAACAGAAACTGTAGACACCGCGGAACTTTCGAACAGAGCACGAAGGCTTATCCTTTCGCTCCCCACGCCTTGACAGTCAACTTTCGTCCCCCGCTGCCGCCCCTCTCCTTCCTTCGCTCCGCCAGCTCTGCTGGCCGGCGTGTGGATGGTGTAGGTGGTCGTGCTCCTCCTGTAGATAGTAGATCTAGGTTTAGGTTCAAGTTTGATGCTGCTATCTTGTCCCATGTGGCGTATGGCGTTATGCCGTGGGGAGGACTATCGCTGGGGCTTCCGAGCGCTGGCCGGCGATGGGTGGTGTGGTTCTTCTGCTTGCTGCACTCCAGTGGATGGTGATGGCGAGCGGCGGCGCTGTTCCTCAATCCCCCTTTCCAAATAAGCTCGGTTCGTATCGTGGTGGTGCTCCTGGATCGTGTGCTTATGTTCTTCTGCACCGCGAAGGTTGCGGGAAGGAGGATGGGGGGATTGGATCTACTGCTCCACGGGGAGATCTTCAGGCTGCAACTTACGGAGTTCATCAATGGCGGCATACTTGCGCCGCCATTACTTCTGGCTGTGGTGCTTCTTGCGCCATAGCGTCTTCAACCTCCAGGCCGACGTGCCATTAAGGAGGCCCTTCAATAGCTCCGCCGCGGCGCCCAACGTCGCACCGTCGCCTAGAGGTGCCGTCCCCGGAGATGGCGCTGACGGCCGTTGCGTTGAGCTGATCTTCATCCTCAGTGGAGGACCCGATTGCATTCCTAAATACTTAACTTAGGTCCTTTTTGTAAAAGTCAGGGGCTTGGATGTAATTTTCTTTTATTTTGAGGTCCTTGCTGTAATATGTAACCCCACCGGTTAATGCAGTCCGGACCCTTCGGGGTCCTTCCCCTTGTTCAAAAAAGAAAAAAGAACAGAGCAGGAGATACATTGGACAAGCGCTTCTAGGGTTAGGACATGTGCTTCTTTCGATCAGGAACTCAAACGGCAACAAATCTACCTATCCCATCAGCAGCATCAACCAAAGCAGAATGGATAGACAGTACACATCCATTCACCATCATCCGAATGAATTTCCATGACACAACTCCAAGATTCTACACAGAAAGCCTTCAGAAGTTCAGATAGTCGTTACGCAATATCCAGTTCATGATGTTTACGCTGCACAACATGCTATATTTACATTGAAATGCCATATTGATCCTTAGCCCGTGAACATCCCTGGTAACTTGATCAGTGTCTAATTCAGTATTTCCAACTTTAGTCAGACGGAAATCATCAGCCTACGTTCTATGTACTGTGTAGCTATGCCACCTTGCACTTCCTAGTGACCATATTAGTAGCTGACCAGCAGGCCATTCCGAGCAGCGCCACAGCCACGACAAAAACTGCAGATAGAATATGAAATCCGTGAAAACTACAGCTAGATAGGTGTTGCAATGAGAGGAAAGCAAGACACTGCGGTTTGAAATGTTGAGATAGCTGTGAATAGCATACCAGCAATGGTGCCAAAAAACAGCAGAGCAAGACGGCGCCGTACCAACCATGGAAGCTCGGTTTCGAGATTACAATGCCGTTCAAAAGAATGACCTAGTTTTTGGTTCAAACGCGCATTTGATGGCTTCAGCTCGGATATAGGGAACTCCACGCCAACAACAGAATTACCCTGTAAATCTCTTAGTTCAACTTTCATCTGGGGAGGCCCTGCGTTCCAATCTATCTCTATTGCTCCAAAATTTGGTTTACCTGAGAGATACAACAGCAGAACACCAACCGACAGAGGAGTAAAAGCACAACTCAAACACAGCAGAAAATAAATTAGATAGTGCTGAAAATTCGCAGTAGTATGTTCACATGTTTCATGGTAACATTTTAGCATTAACTACAGCTTTTGGGAACTTGTGAAACTACTAGTACTAACTATGCAATTGGGGCAAACAAAGGAACAGATTATGCAAACAAAACAGTAATAGAAAAGAATCTTCATATCGCAATACCATAGGAGCAACGGAATTCAGTGAACCGAAACTTCAGAACACATCCCACAGTAATTGGTTCTTAGGGAGATATGTCTTCATCATATTCCAAGGAAATGAAAGCTTACCATATGAGCATGATTTATGACGGCAGTTGGGGCTAAAGACTCGCATGGGGGTTGGTGTTAGCCAAGCCAGAAGTCTCATAAGAGACTGAAATACTGCTGGTACAGAATTCTCCACAGATTGGGTAAGACCGCTTGAGGTAATGTCATATAATGGATATTGAGCACCACAGTCAAAACGAGCAATTTCTCCAAAATGAACATCACCACTGATAAATAACACCCCATTTCTCTGCATATAAACAGTAAGACCCATGTTCATTTTAGATGACTTCATGAAAACTTAGAAATAATTCCAACACCTCTTCATAGGACAAGTAAATCTAAAGCTTTATAACATACCACAGTGACATCTGTCATCAAACTGGGCAACATTTTTTCTACTATTAGAATACTTCACATAGGTCATAGATGAAAAAAAAACTGTGTACATATGACAGATGCTTAATAATAAGTAAATATGACAAAGGGCTGTTTTTTAATCAAGTAACAGTAAGCAACCTTACTGCTATCGATCAGTCGAAACAGCCGTTCTCTCTCCCTTGGGAAGCGTGCCCAGGACTCCACGTAGAATAAAGGTCCAGTAGTGGCAGAAAGATTGGATACTACCTGCATCAACATATCAGAAGATAGTTATGTTATTTACAGCTATTCCAATGAAAATTCAAACACATAACGTCAGTGTCAAGTTGTCAAAAGCAACGTGAGCAGGATTGTTGTCGAGTTCAAGTCGAATAGCTAGCTCCCTATGTGTTGGTAGTTGTTTGTTTCCTACCTAGCAGTGCATGCTAGTTTGACTCGTTAGTTTAGGTAAGTGTATGGGTCCGAGTCCTAGTAGGCTTATTAGCTGTGTTGTGTTGGAGTACACACGTACATCATCAGTTCATGTACGAGTAGGTCTAGGTCTAGTAGCTCAGCTGGATTACATGACAATTCCGTGGGCGAAACCCAACAGGAGGGGCAGTGACTAGGAATAGGATCTTCAACAGCCATTCGGCAGCTGCTAAACACGTGAACGCGCGCCGTGTGAAACGTACATCATCGCCGTTCTTAACCGAGACTAAGGTTAAGCTCAGTCGCGGAACCGCCGTGGGATTTGGAGTAAAGCATCCCGAGGTTGGCGCTCTTGTTGTCGGTTGGGAAGTTAAGAGAAAGAGTCGAATCCCGCACTATAAGGCAGAGTTGGGTTTTTTTTGGGGTTGATAGTGGAAAAGTCGATCGTATTCTTCAAATTCTCTAAGCAAAGCAATCATAAATGCTGGTAGCTTTTGCTTGAATACTATCACCTGCCATAAAATTGTCGTGAAGACGTATACCATGATTACTCCTTATACCACACTAAGTTTCAGTATGTTTCTAAGAGCATCTCCACCGGGGCTCCCAATAGAGTGTCCGGCAACGTATTGGGAGCGCCGGATATGACTGCCGCGCTATTGGGACGCTGTTCCCCCACCGGTAAACCCCAATACACAAGCTCCCAATAGCTTCCATTACAACAAACAGCTTGCGGGCGTTCGGAGAGGAGCCGACGGACCCGCGGTTCACGCTCAGCTGAGGAAGGTCAAGGAGGAGCACGCCCAGCGCGACGAGGAGGAGGCCGCTCGTCACGCAGTCCACCGGCGACGAGCCCGTCCTGGAGCCGCCCGCCGCATCCAGCGAGCTAGCAGCACCCGCGCATCCAGCGCGGGACGAGCTCCATCCAGGGACAAGCAACACTCGTGCATCAAGCTAGTAAGCTAGCAGCACTCGTGCATCAAGCTAGCAGCACCTCGCCTCCATCCAGCGCGGGACGAGCTCCATCCAGAGGCAGGTCCCAGCGGCCACGACCATGGCGTTGACGGCCACCTCGCCTCCATCTGCCCCGCGTGGCCGAGCTCGCCCAGCTCCGTCTTCCTCCCACCTCGCAACGCCAAGCTCCACGACACCCAGCACGCGCTCGGACCAGCTCGTCGTCGCGCTCGGACCTGCTCGCCGTCGTGCTCCACTTCTTCCCGCCATTCACCATGGACATGGACGTGGTGCCTCCGAGGCCAGCGGGCGCGCGGCTGGCCGGCGTCGGGCTTGGCGGACGAGGTCCTGGAGGCCGAGCAGGCCAGCGCGGACGCCGCATCCGTCTTGTAAACGGCCTCGGCTTCCACGGACGCGCCCACGGAAGCAGCAGCCGGTCGTCGGTATGGCCGAGGCCGAGATCTACATGGAGCTGAGGATGACGCGCGGCGGCGGCGGCGGTGCTGGTCGGAAGGCGTGCTCGGTGCTGGCCGGGGCAGGGGTTGAAGATCCATCGATGGTGGGGAAAAAGATGGAAGGAAGAAAGAAATAGAGAAGATAGAGGAGAGAGACGGGTAGGTGGGATTTTAGAGACTGACGTGTGGGGTTGGTGGCCTGAGGCTGAGCTGGAATTGGTTGCCGCGTGTTGCCGGCAACCCCGCTTCGCTCCCTAGAACCTGGGGTCAATGTGGGCGTGCCGGACGTTCTTTTGGAACTGCCGGCATTTATTTTTGCTATTGGGAGCGCCGGTGGGGCGTTTTTTGCGTTGCCGCTCCCAATAGCGCTATTGGGAGCGCTATTGGGCGTCCCGGTGGAGATGCTCCAATGCTTTCTATACACGTCGAAACTTGGCAACAAGGTTTCACTATGGCCAGTCATGATCGAATGCCAGATTCGCATTTAGCATATCCTATATCCGCTTCTGTTGGAAAAAGAACATCATAAACAATCACCAGAGTTTACTCTTGTCTATTTTAGGACAGGTGCGAGAATATATACCTGAATTGAAGATCCAATGATGGTGATCTCTGACTGAGGACCATGCAGCTCCCTCTCTAACCACTGCCACTGAGGATCTCCAAGTATAGTTCCATCACTTAAGAGTGGGTCTCTGTGATATCTGGTGTCTAACATAATTACCTGTAATAACGTATTATTTTATGAACATCTAATGCACGTAAAAGTAAAATTAATGATGAAACAGAATATGCAAATACGGTGGCTTTGACTCATTGATGACCATTTTAGAGCATGTAGTACAGTACCAGCTGTTAACAACTCAAAACTTATGTAGGTTGCTCATAACATCTGCTAAGTTGCTGCTTTATACTGGTTGTAAACTCAATAGTTGAGTGTGTGTTAACTGTGCGGTGAACTTAACAAATAACATACAACTGTATATAAAGCAAAAGCGGCACCAAACAAATCTGCACTCAGATGGTACCAACTTGTTACAAACCATACTGTGAATTGAAAACTGTTACAAACCTTCGACATCAGTTACTACAAAATCTTGAAGGGTGGTGTGGGTTTCCATTTCAGACTGTTAAACAATGAAGCAAAAACCGTTCACAGGATAACTAGAAGAGCTACAATTATTCATTCCGAAAATACAATGAAATAGTACTCGGGTGCAAATTATAAGTACAAAAGGGGAACATGGCACATACTGGAGCAGTGGCGGAGCTCGAAAAAAATTCAAGGGCGGGCCAGGCTACAAGAAAACACAAGAAAATGCTCTGAAATATGCAGCTTCACCGGACATTAGTGATTACTCCAATTCCATAAACAATCCTCCAAATTGCTAACCAGACAATTGGGAAAGAATGAGAAGTATATGGGCAGGGAAATTGGAGTAAAGTAGGGCTCGATCAGGCCGCAGCGTCGCTTGCCAGCTGCTGGACCACCGCAGGCTCCGGCCGTCACGCCGTGTCGTGCGGCCGCAGCTGCAGCGATGCCCAGTGGCCGCCCCTGGCTCGGGCGGCGGCGCGGCGCTGCTGCCTCCGGTGTCTTCCACTGATTCCCCTTATTTTCTTGTGTAAATCGTTAGATCTAGCCCTCGCATCTCCATGTCTGTGGCTTCTGTCGAGAGAAGATGGGAGAGTCGAGCGAGAACGAGACCAGTAGCGACGCAGCATAACTGACAGGCCAGTGCTGTTGATGGGCTGGCCTTAGATGCATACGAGTCTCAAAGAAATATGCAAAAAACTTGGGCGGGCCATGGCCCAGTTTGGCCCCAACGGAGCTCTGCCAGTGTACTGGAGGGATCACCGACATGTTTATGTACGTCTATGAAGACATCCTATTTGAACAGGATTTTGGCGAAAAAACCCTAAGAATTTGCAGAAAAAGTTAGACATGGTATAATAGACTGTACCTTTACCCGTTTTCCTTCAGGACCAAACATTTTTTTTTTAGATAAAGGGCTTTATTACTCAATTAAGTATTACACCCGGACTCTGCATAAAGAATGCACACAGCCGCAGTCCCGGAAAGAAATAAAAAGATAAAGCGACAACAGGCGAATTACAATCAGCAAAGAATAAAGCCAAAACGCCTATGTCCGAGGCAAGCTCAACGGCCTATGGAGGTCCAATCCGGCGATCAAGCGGCCACCCATGTTGTGATAAAATGTCCCTTGCCACCTCCTCCAGCCGTGCACACGCCTCCGTAAAGAGGTCTCGATGTCCCACACGCTGTAAGGTGGACCACGTACGGAGAATACCTGTGCATCGGTAGAGTACCTGCATAAGAGAAACATCTTTATCATTGAAAACCTTGTCATTTCTACTGAGCCAAAGCGACCATATAACTGCAATCGCTCCCACCCTAATAACCGTTCTAAGCTTTTTATCTATCTCATTTAACCAGTTGCCAAAAACATTGGCAACAGACTTGGGTGGATAAAGATTAGACGCTATTTGGATAGATGACCATATAGAACGTGCGAAATTACACTCGAAGAATAAGTGTTTTATTGTCTCATGTTGTGGACAAAATACACACTTAGTGCTTCCATGCAATTCCGTTTGACAAGGTTATCCTTGGTTAAAATGACACCCTACGAAGATACCACGTAAATACTTTTATTTTAAGTGGAATCTTCATTTGCCATATTTTTTTATTATCATCGACTGAAATATCAGAATGCACAAGCGCCCTATACATAGAATCTCTGAGAATTTTCCATTCCCGCATAGATTCCACCGAAATTCATCGGGGCCTTGTGTAAGTTGGACTGAGGCCAACCGTGCCAGCAAAGCATTCCAAGATGATAATCTCGGACCGAATAAATCACATCTGAACGTCACATTGGGTGGTGAGCACTGCATAACAGTGGCTATAGTATCCCCTTTGTGTCGAACAATATTGTATAGGGCAGGATATTGCTCCCGGAGGGTGGTGTTTCCTAACCACTTGTCCTCCCAGAATCTAATCTCCGTGCCATCCTTTATATTAAATACACCAAAGCGAAAGAAATGTTTCTTAGTCGCCATGAGGCCGGCCCAAAAGTGGGAATCACCAGGTTTCCAATACACCTGTGATACCGCCTTTGAGCCGATGTATTTTCTTTTGAGGAGTGTTTGCCAAATTCCATCTTCGGTTAGCAGCTTAAACAGCCACTTCCCTAGGAGAGCTGAGTTCTTGATGCTGAGATCATGAATACCCAGCCCTCCTTGATCTTTTGGTCGACAAACAACATCTCATTTAGCCAGTCGATACTTCTTTTTCTCACCATCCCCTTGCCAAAAGAATCTTGATCGGAAGTAATCCAATTTACTCAAGACACCTTTTGGTAACTGGAAGAAGGATATCATATACAATACCATGTTTGTAAGTACCGAATTAATGAGCACCAACCTCCCACCAAGGGATAGTAATTTGCCTTTCCAACTAGACAGCCGTGCTTGCAGACGCTCCTCGACATGTCTCCATTCCGCATTAGTCAGTTTCCGATAATGGATTGGTATGCCCAAGTACATTATAGGAAATTGACCCTGCTCACAACCGAATATATCAGCATACTGAGCAGCTGCGTCCTGTGCTTCACCGAAGCAAAACAATTCACTTTTCAGGACCAAACATATATGAGGTATAAACACCAGCTTGTTTCCTCCTATATACAAAAGAGAGGGTAATATGAGGTTTCTGATGGCCTACAACTGTAAGTCTAAAAATCCTGAATGTTTAGTCACAGAAGATCCAAATAAGCTGCCAAAAACAGATTACCCAGGAAACATCATAAAGAATAAACAAAAAAGAAGGCATTCTAGAGTACCATCATTTATAAAGCAGTGACCTTGTAGCAAAAGAACATCAAGAATTCATAATTAGCTCAATTATTCCTGTATACATACCGTGAACTGTCTTCAGCTTCATCCAAGAAATCTAAAAGAAGCCTTTGACTAAATACTTTCCCACTATATTCCTTTCCTGCATCATTCAATCCGTAATCATGGTCATCCCATGTTCCAATCACCTGCAAATTACCGTGAATGATAGTGATAGCAAGTCCTTCATTAACTAGTAAAGAGGACGTTTTCTTGGAAAAATGGAAACGACAAAAATGTTGCGAGAATCGTCATGTCCTCAGAAGATACAAAAAAGGGTCTCAAACATGGTCAGTGGTGGAGCTACACTGAGGCAAAACCAAGCAGTGACCCGCCCAGTCCAGGAGCCAAAAACAATTTTATGCCTATAGAAAGGGCAAAGCCTAGTCCACTAAAAGCCCAATCTACTGAGTCTTCCTCAATCTGTCCCACACAGTTTATTTTCTGTAGCTCCACCAGACATGGCACTGAGCAACAAAATGAACCAGTACTATTTTGTGTCGTCCTACAGGTTACGGCTCAGTTATAAACTATCATTCTAAATAGCATAAAATTGACTTCCTCCTCAGTCGTGGAATCATGTGTGCCATCAACATATCTGCATTTCGTGATATTGACAATGCCAGTGCGGTAGTGCCCATGTTGGATTTTGTAATAATGATAACATCCACAAAACCCCAAGAAACCTCCGCCAGCAAGCTCCAACAACCATGTTGGACTTCCAGACACAGAGACCAAACAAAACAGTAGACTATTTAACCCTCTGAAGAAAGAAAATCTCACAAGTCAGTGAAGTCACTACCAACAACAAAGCCTGCCATCAAGAAACAGAGCAGACAGGGACTTATCGACCCTAAGAAACCAAAGCTACCAATCGACGACCGACTACACAGGCAATCAACTACCGATTAGACATGCAATCAACTACCGAGCACACAGGCAGCCGACTACAGGTAGCAAGTTCAATGCGGCAAACGACCGGGAGGTCACCTGAGCCGTCTCTCTCAGCTTGGCGTACCCTGGATTGGCCTTGCCCAGCTCGTACTTCCTCCGCAGCTCCTCCTCCGTCGCCGGGTAGAACCGCGGCAGGTTCTTCCAGGGCCCCACCGTCCGCTCCTTCCCGAACACCCGGGACGGGCGCTTGTTGTCCCCGTAGACGTTGTCCCCGAGCCAGATGAAGACCTGCGGGTCGAACCCCACGATAGCCTCCCACACGGGCTGCAAGGAAAGAACAGCAAACAAGCCCCCATCAGCTCCAATCAAGCAAAGCCAAGAAAGTCGGCGCGGTGGGCGTTTCGTCGAGCACCTGGGGCGCGCTCTGGTTCGCGCAGGAGCCGAATGCGATCCTGGACACCACGTCGGTGGCGTTGGGGGGCGCGCCGAGGGAGGGGACGAAGAGGAAGAGCACGAAGAGGGGGACGAGCCGGGAGCTGGCCATTGGTGCGAGCTCGGAGGTGGAGAGCGTAGGAAAATGGTGAGAGATGGAGGAGAGGTGGGATATTCCAATTCCCAAGGCGAATTTTTAATTTTTATTTTTGGTGAGAAGAAGATCGATGGATCCTTTCTGGTGATACGTGTGGCGTGGTGAAGGGAGCGGGTGGGCAGGCGGAGGAAGAAACATCTCGATGACCATGTTTTCCCTCCATTTGTTTTCTTTGTTTGACAACATGCCCCTTCATCGTAAATTTCCTTTGGACTCTTGAGATTTCAATGCTGCTTTTTATTTGAAAATATCGAAACTCATATTTTTTTTTAAGTTTTAAAAATCTAACATTGGGTAGATGTTGTTTGATGTATCATACAAACATGCAAAACCGCAACAGTAAATTTTTCTAACTCTAGGTTACACAAAAAAGACAAATCTTATAAATTTTATAGTCGGATCACCACTTAAAAAATATAGTCTGATCCAACTTTTTCAATTATGTGTAGTTTTAAATATTTAAAGTGAGATTTAGCACGTTCGAGTAGGTACATCATTGAGTACATCTAGATTTTTTAAAAACTTACAAATATGATTTTTGATTTTTCTAAAAATAAAGAGAACACTAGAACTCAGAAGCCAAAAATCTCTCTTCCATTTGGTTTTAGGTGTACAAATGTGTATTTATAACTTTTTACTGAACACCAAGTACATCATAGATGTAGGCGCACATGGATCTCCACACATCCATAACTTAAACCAGTCGAAGATATTTCAGATTAGCGAAATCCCTATCTCCCTATTGGCAGGGACGTCGTTTCACTAAACAAATAATTCATCTGGGGGGATTGGGAGTTGGGTGCCATTCTATGATCCCTTCTTTTCTCTCTCCTCCTCCTCCTCCTCCTCTTCCTCTTCTCCTCTGTTTTGAGATTCGCCGAGAGCGCCTCGGCTCCTCTCTTCCTCTACTTTGGCCCACTCCCATGATGGGAAAAGGAAAATTAAATAAAACCTTAAGTTGGGAAGAAAAATAAAACTATCCTGCATATGTCGTTTAAGACTTCTGAAATCCTGATAATTTCAGTACACACACACAGCCTGGAGGTGGTGATGAGCGACACGGCGACGCCCAAGGTGTCGGCGCCTCGCCTGGGGTTTCTCCTCCCGGCGGTAGGTTCTGGGTCCTATCCTCGATAGGATCGGACGATGAAGAGGAGCAGGCGCCTTCGATGCCAAGGACGCCGAGATCGCCGGGCTCGACGTCCTCGCTGCGCAAGTGGTGCCGTTCGCCGTCTCCAGTTCGGTGCGATCTGCAGATGTCCTCTTGCGAACGCAAGCGCCTGCTTCGACGGGAACATCAAAGGTTTGCTACTCTTCTCTCGTCTCCCACCTATTCCGATCCGGTGGCAGTCAGTGCAGCCCCTCGCCGACGTTCTCAAGTCAGAACATCAACGAGACTGCCTGTACTGTCCCCTTCTAGTTTCATGGAGGATTCGTTGATGCGCAAGAATGGATTACTGTTTTTTCGTCGTCGGGCTAGATCCTTGCGCGGGAGATGTCAATGGCGGCACCGACGTCTGGGGCGGCACATGGCCGGACGGATCTCGTCTTCTCAGAGACCGGCGAACCTTGTTACGGCTAGGCCGGTTTTTTCGGATCAAGCTGCACCAATTAAAATTCAAAATAGTTTGAATTCTTTTTCTGTGGGCTTGGTAGGGCACAAGGCCCTCACACGTCATAAACTTTTGCATGGGGAAACGATGGGCCACAAGGGCCAAATATCGCTTCGGCCGGGTGCCAGACCTAGCTCCAACTCGCTACGGAGGGTTTTAGGTCAGGTCTGGCAACAATCAAAGGATCTAATCGCTTCTTCTCAGCCGCCCTTGACTAGGGTTCCTTCGAACGAGATACCATGGCCTCTCGTGGTGGCGACAATCCCAGAGGGGGTGGCGGGAACAATGGCTTCAACCAGAACCTTGCAAACCAGGCTCGGGGTGCCGGCAATGCCGCACTTTTGAGCGTGGTGGTCCTTCAGGCGTTGCTAATGGCCGGGGAGCACCGGCAGGGGTCCTAATGGTGGCAACGGACTTGTGGGTAGAGGAGGTTATGGATTCCCCGTGCAACAAAGACAATTTGGTCGTGGTTTTGGGCTGGCACAAGGTGGCCAGAACTTCGGAAACCAGTGGGGTACGGGGAACTGGCAGGAGCAGGGGCAATGCGAATTGGCAAGAACAAGTTAATGGGAATTGGCAAGATCAAGATTATGGCTGGGGGTATGACGCCGACCCGGCTGTTTTTAATGGTGATTTTGGAAATTTTGACGCCGGCTACTTTGAGGGTGACCAAGGTTATGGCCAAGGCAGTGCAAACCAAGGCAATCGAGGTCAGCGTAATCTACGGCAGCACGTTCCCAACTTTGGGGGTCGTGGTCGTGGTGGTAGGATGGGCAGAGGTCGGTTCGGAGCTCGCGGTCGAAGTGGCCGTATTCCCCGGCGTCCAATGGCGCGCCTGTAGTGCACATAAATGATAGTGGAAAAGTTGGTAGAATCCGCATTTCTGGAGGTGTGATGACGGACAGAGAGGTGATTCATGAACTTGAGTGGTTGGTGCAGGGGGAGCACTGATACGTCTCAAACGTATCTATAATTTCTGATGTTTCATGTTGATATTATACCAATTGTTACATGTTTTATATACACTTAATAACATTTTTATGCATTTTTTGGACTAAGCTTAACAAGATGCTACAGTGCCAGTTCCTGTTTTCTACTGTTTTTGTATTCCAAAAAGCTAGTCTGGAAATATTCTCGGAATTGGACAAAACTTGGACAGAACCTCCTATTTTTCCAACACGAACACGGAGTCCAGAGGAGACACGGAGGAGGGCCACGAGGCACCCACACCATGGGGCTGCGCGGGCCCCCCTACCGCGCCGTGGGGTGGTGTGGGGCCCACATGGCTCTACAGCCGCCACCCTTTCGCCTATTTATTTTTCCCGACGCAAAAACCCTAAATACCCGAGCCATTATCCACGAAAAGTTCCAGAGACGCCGCCGCCGTCAACCCTAGCTCGGGAGGGTTCAGAAGCTCTTCCCGGCACCCTGCCGGAGAGGGGAATCATCACCGGAGGGCTCTACATCACCATGCCTGCCTCCGGAGTGATGCGTGAGTAGTTCATCCTTGGACTACGGTCCATGGCAGTAGCTAGATGGTTGTCTCTCCACTTTATGCTATCATGTTTAGATCTTGTGAGCTGCCTATCATGATCAAGATCATCTTATTGTAATGCTACATGTTGTGTTTACTGGGATCCGATGAATATTGAATACTATGTCAAGTTGATTATCAATCTATCTTATATGTTATTTATGATATTGCATGCTTTCCGTTACTAGTAGATGCTTTGGCCAAGTAGATGCTTGTAACTCCAAGAGTGAGTATTTATGCTAGATAGTAGGTTCATGCCTCCGGTAATCTGGGAGAGTGACAATAACTTCTAAGATTGTGGATGTGCTGTTGCCACTAGGATAAAATAACCGATGCTTAGCTTAAGGGTGCGCCGTTAGGTCTAATGCATTTGTTTACATTACGCACATTACTTAATGCGATTATCCGTTGCTTGCAGCTTAATACCAACGGGGAATTCGGATGACAACCTGGCGGTGGATTATTAGTCATAGACGCTGTTGGATAACGGTCTATGTATTTTGTCGTAATGCCCACATGAATATCATAGTAATCATCATGTCATATATATGCATTGTCATGCCCTCAATATTTATCAATTGCCCAGCTGTAATTTGTTCATCCAGCATGTTAGTTATCTTTTATGGAGAGACACCACTAGTGAACTGTGGACCCCGTCCATTCTTTTACACTGATAATATAACCAACTGCAAACATTGTTCCTTTTCATTCTCTGCAATTTACTACTGTTTTCCACACCATACATTTAATCTTTTGTTTTCAGCAAGCCGGTGAGATTGACAACCTCACTGTTTCGTTGGGGCAAAGTAGTTTGATTGTGTTGTGTGCAGGTTCCACGTCAGCGCGCCACTGACAACCTTCAGAAGTGATTTCTTGTTCCTACTTGTTCGATTAAATCTTGGTTTCATACTGAGGGAAAACTGCTGCTACACTGCATCATACCTTCCTCTTGGGGTCTCCCAACGAACGTGTGATCCACGCAATCAAGCACCAGTGGGATGTTTCTCCTTCGACCAACAATTCTTTTCGGGTGTTTATCCAACCAAGTTAGACTTTGCGAGGCTTAGGAAAATTGGGGTAATTCAGGTTGAAGGAAAGGAGGTAAATATGCATTTTGAGGAATGGGTCATCTGATGATGTCGAGACGTATGACCTGGTTGATCTTTGGGTGAGAGTTAGAGGTTGTTCTGATGAGCTGCGGAAAGATTACTTCGCTCTCTTTACAGTGGGCTCTTTGATTGGAAAGACCTTATATGTGGATATGGCTTTCACCCTCGCACATGACGTGGTACGTATGAAAGTATCATGCGCTGAGCCCTCTGCTATCCCCCCTAGAGTTGATCATACTTATGCGGAGTTGGTTACATGCTTTGTTTTGAGGTAGAAGGAGAGGATGGTGGTGATGCTGTCATGGATGATATTGATCATGATGGTGGTTCGGATGGAAATAACAATGGGAATGATAAACAAAATGATGATGACACTAAAAGTGATGATAAGCCTAAAAGGATAGCATGGTTCAGCAGAAAGATACGGAACCTGTTGTCTCTGAGTCATCTAATGCTGAAAAGGGAGTCAAAAGCAAGTACATATGATTCAGTTTGGTTCTATAAATTTTGAACAGTCAATGATCAGACCTAGTGTGGGCACGTTCTCTTGTTTAGTGCCAAAGAGGAGATGGGGGTGACCGTGTTGAGGATGAGGAGGACAGCCTACCTTCGCCAATATCCTTTTCTGCGCCCCCGCGGCTCCATAAATCAGTAATTCTTGTGCCGAGGCATAAATTGCTGCTGCGTCTGTTCCGAGATAACTGCTCTTGAGATGGACATGCACGTGGACGAGAAGTCGTTCGTCGCACCAGAGGCTAGCATGTACTCTCTCCGTCCAAATTAATTGACTTCCATTTGTCCACACATGGATGTATCTAGACATGTAAGGACAAATGGAAGTCAATTAATTTGGAACGGAGGGAGTATTACGGAGCAGCTTCACCTCCAGCTAGCTCCAGAATGCAAGTCTAGCTTCACGCCTCGCAGCTCGCCGAGGAGCACGTCGTCGTACAGCCCAAGGCAGGAGGCCGACTGGGCGCGGTCGTCGCCTCCGTCTCCCGTCGAGATGCACAGCCCAAGGCAGGAGGCCACGGGAGTGTTTTTGTCGACGCATCCTTCTTCGACGCCACGTTCGATATGTACTCCAGGAGGGAGCGCATGTCGTGACGCTCCGTCGTCGCAAGCGCCTGGAGCCCCAACAAGTCCACGGCAGAAGGATATGGACTCGTTTGGATCAGTGTTGCCGTCTACATCACCTGGGTCGCCATATACTCCAGGAGGAGTGTATGCCGCGGCGTCTCGTCGTTGCAAAGCCAGGGAACAGAGTGTTCCTTGGTGGGGTTTATTCCACGACGAGTTGGTTGCGTTTGGAGGCATTCCCGAAGCAAGTGCCAAGGACGTGCGCTCCAGTGCTAGAGTTCGTGCTCAAGCTAATGCTGATGATACGCAATTGGCAAGGCCCGAAAGAGGCTCAGGTGCGCAATGATCTCGACTCTGCAGGTACTTCTTTCGTTTCCAAATTTTCTATTCATTCTATTCCGAACGATGTGGTGGTTGCTAGGGCAGCAAAGTTAGGGGTTTCACTAGGGATGTCACTGAGTCAAGTAGAATCTTCAATCAGTAATATGAAAGAGCTAGATATGAAACGCATGTTGGTTATGCTAAAAAAGAATGAGGAAAAAATAAAAAACAGTGACAAATCTATAGATAATCAAGTACTAGCTGAGGCGTTTGTTTCGAGTACTGATTTAGGGGAGGAGGAAAAATCAGTTCCGAAGGTCATAAGGACCTTGACACCCCGGTTGTTAAAACAAAAAGAGTTTACAATAGACGCAAGTATGACTCTTCCCCTGTTCGTCGAAGTATTCGGATAAAATTAAAAAAGAGATAGCGATGAAGGGTTGCTTTTGGAACAGCGGAGGGTTTAGAGATACAGCTAAACATACAGTGGTGTCTGAAACCATAAGAGATTTTAGGTTGGACTTTTTTGCGGTATTAGAAACGGGTAGGGATAATTTCTCAGCACCTTTTCTCAAAAATTTGGCTGCAGGACTTGACTTTGTGTGGTACTGCCTACCTCCACAAGGGAGGTCTGGAGGTATTCTGGTCGCTTTAACTCACAAACAATTAAAGTGATAAATTGAAAGGATCGTATGACACCTAGAGGGGGGGGTGAATAGGTGCTACTTCAATTTTAGTACTTTTTAAATTTAGGCTTGACACAAAAGGTAAATTCTCTAGATATGCAACTATGGTGAATTTACCTATATGACAAGCTAGCAACTAAGCAAGGTACACTAAGTAAAGACGGTAAACAAGGATAGAAGTAACCGAAGTGAAAGCACGCGGAGACACGGATGTAATCCCGAGTTCCTCCTTTTTAGGGGAGCACGTCTCGTTGGAGAGGTGTGAGCTACCACGAAGGTCAAAACTCAACCGCCACAAAGGCGTCACCTTCTTCTCCGATGAACCGCACCACAAAGGTTTGGTTCACCTTCCACTATCGGAATCCTTCAAGGCGGAATCCGGAGCCCTTACAACAACGATCCGGGGCACAACCCACAAGAGGATTGGGGGCTCCCGAACAGCTACAAATCTGTCACAAAGACAACAAGTGAGTACAACAAGAAGCTAGGTTTTCCTAGTGGAAATCCTAGCCAAGGGGCCCTCAAGTAAATGAGGGGGAAATGAAGAACGGCTTGGTGAAGATGTAGATCCGGGCCTTCTCCTTCAATCCTCCAAAGATCAACGAGTTTGGGTGGAGGGATTGGGAGATCTAGTGATTCTTGAGCTTGCAATAATGGAGTCTTCAAGTTTGGGCGAGCTGGCTAGCTGGAGGTAGGTGGAGGGGTATTTATACCCCTCCCAGAAAAACTAGCCGTTTGCAGACCACTTAGTCCGGAGACTCCGCACTGGAGAGCCGGAGACTCCGGCCAGACCAGAAACTCCGGACCGAATATGTGCGGAAACTCCGGACCCGTGCGGAGACTCCGGTGATACTCCGGACCCTATACCGCACGCGCCGTCCCGGTAGTATCTTCGAAATAAAACCTTGTCTGGGGCGGAGACTCCGGACCGTGGGTGCGGAGACTCCGGTGTTACTCCGGGGTTACTCCGCACCCCATACAGCGGCTGCCGTCCTGTGGAGCTTTTGCTCCAGATATTCGACTTGGCCGGAGACTCCGGCCCTTGAGTCCCCTGAGGCCGGAGACTCCGGACTGGACAGGCAGTTGCAAACAACCCTTTTCTTGTCAAGTGTTTCGATGCATTATGTAAATATTTCTTTTGATTCCTGCACCACTTAACATTACATTAGATATATCCTAGTGTTGTTGCCTAACACACAAAACCTAGGGGATATAAAATATGCCCTTTCAATCTCCCCCTTTTTGGTGTTAGATGACAACACTCGGATTTGCAATAAAGCACACAACAAATATCGACATGTTCCACAAAGGATTTGAGAGGCTCCCCCTACATGTGTGCATACAAGTAGTTTGCATTTGAATACAAATGCTCAACATGTAGAGGAGAGACAACTCACAAGAAATATTGAACATGATACAAATTCATAAGCACAAAGACATATCAAGATAATGGGTTGAGAGGAAAGTAATCATACCTTGTGCATAATAAAGTAGACTATAGACCAATGCACAATAATACATATCACATAGATAGATACCATCTCAACCATAGGTAATATGAAATATCCATATGTCTCACACGAAAGGAACATAGTCTCACACGAATAAGAGGCAAATAAGTTCAACAACAAATAAAAGGACACAAGCTTTAAAGAAATGATAAACGAGCATGCTTGTGTCCGACCCATGCAAATCCCACGAGAAGAACCTAGTAGAACTACTTCTCCCCCTTTGGCATCGAAACGCCAAAAAGGGAAAAGAGCGATGCTAACGAAACCCAAGGCGATCACTCGTCGTCTTCATCATCGTCGTCATCACCACTTGCTTCACCACTTGCTTCATCACTTCTTCTTCCTCATCACTTTCTTCTTCATCATCACTTTCTTCTTGAGCACGCATAGGAGCCTTTCCGGTGTTGCGAGAAGAGGAAGGCATGGAGGTCACATCATCATAATCATTCCAAGGAAAGATATCCACATTCCACTTCTCAAGAGGGATAGTTGCTTCGGATGGCGGAGTTTCGGGATCACCTTCTTGGCGAGGAGGAGTGGTACCACCATTGTTGATTTTGCGCATTTCCTTCATCATATGGGCTTGGTTGGACAAGATCTTCTTGTTGGTAACATAGGTTTGATGGTTTTCCTTGTGCACCGCAACACCCATGCACATCATAGCCCTTTTCCACCACGAAACATTCTTCAACTCATTGTTGACTCTTTCCTTGCCACCATGATCCCAAGAGGGTGGAGTGGCATTTTTCCTTCTTGCCCTAGGCGCTTCTTGCGCCTCTACCTCTTGATAAGTGGCTTGAGTAAGATGATGGTTGAGCACTTGAAGGTTACCATAGTTGTGAGGCTTGAAACGAGATTGATCGAGTTTGGGAATCTTTTTGAGGATGAGCTTCATGACATAGGGAGCATACATAGGATTCTTCCTCTCATGAATAGCAATGTTGATCTCACACCTGATATAATCCATGACATCAATCTCAAACCCTTGGCAGTCCGGTCCGGCAAGGTATGTCTTGTGGCAATGATACATGAGGTTGACAAGAGCTCCACGGATAGCATCCGTATTCCCGGCTTGAGGTGCAATGCTCCAACGAAACATGCGAATCAAGATGTTGTAGATGGGCTTGAGTCCTTTGGTGGTAGCAATGGCACCCCCTTTAGCAGCAAGAGGGGCAAGAATCTTCTTATCATAGCCACTCCTTCAACATGCATTCTTCGACCAATGGAAATGTTCACACCTTTGAACACATATCCCAAAGCCTCTCCAAATTCTGAAAAGTTGCACTAACTTTGAGAGGCCCCGTCATCCAAGTCATTTTGGTGTCCTCCTCATCTCCAAGCACAAGAGTGGCAAAGAACTGTTGGACCATCTCAATATCATAATTTTGTTGGATGGAAATGAGGTGCTCAAGACCGATCTTCCTAGCAACCCATATTGCCTCTTGAAAGTATGTCTTCTTGGCCAACACTTCAAATTCAGCGGTTTTTGAGGGCACACAAGAGCTTTTGGGTCCAAATTTGCATAGATTTCCTTCATAATGAGCTCTTGCTCCCTTCTCCAAAAGTGACCATCGTCCGAGTTGTTGGGCATGTCATAGAAATTTGCGCCCTCATGGTCCTAAACTCCTCCTTGTTCAAACCCGTCAAGGTGGTCAAGTTGTCAAGCTTGGCCCTCTTGGCCTTTCTTCTCGAAGAAGAGCAGCCTCCTGCCTAGCCCTTCTAGTCAGCAGCCTTTTGCTGCTTTAGAGCACCACTCTGCACAGACTTGTCTTGTTCTTCATCATAGATCAAATAGTCTCGACCTTGAGCTTGTTCTTCTTCGGCTTCTTGATATTCGAGGATGAGGATGAAGCACCGGGGTACCTTTTGTTAGCTGTGAAACAGGAGTAGATAGGTAGCATTGAGGTAAGCATACATGTCCATGGAATCAAAAGAGAGAAACAGTTGGAGAGAATTTTTCTTCAGAAACGATCTGGACCGGAGTTTCCGGTCTCAGGGGGCGGAATCTCCGGCCACACCGGAGTCTCCGGTCAGGGGGACCGGAATCTCCGGCCTGAGACAGGAACTTCCAATCTAGGTCAAAACTGAACGAAAAATCGACACCAACAATTTCCTAGAGAGTACATTGCCATCCTAAAGGTTCTACACCAAGAATTCAACAAGAACTACTCTCAAAACTAGATCTAGGAAGAACCCTAGAGGAGAGAGAGTGGTACCCGTGTCCTTCATGGTGAGATCCAAACGGAGGGGAGGAAGATCCCAACGCTTGGGAGGTGGAGGAGCCGGTGGCACGGCGGATTCCGCGGCGGGGAGCGGCCGGAGACGGTCTTGGAGCACCCGGCGGCGACTGGGGAGAGTTTGGGGTCGGGGTGTGTGGGAAGTTGTGAAACAACTCCCCACCCCGAGCCCTTAAGGAACCCAGCGAAACGACCGAGTCGGAGTCTCCGGCCTAAACACCGGAGTCTCCGGACGGACCGGAGATTTCCAGATTTTAGGGCGGAGACTCTGGACAGACCGGAGTCTCCGGTGTTGCACACCGGAGTCTCCGGACCCAAATGCTCCAAAACTGCCAGATTTCAAAGAGGACATGTATGTTGCAAGAAGAGCACGGCTTTAGATAAGATGAGCTTAGGTTTGAACAAAGTCACTGATGGTGGGATACACACTAGGAATTGCAAAATGCAAATATAAAAGCCAATTCCAAGTGTTTCTCCCAAAACAAAATAAAAGGTCTAGGAACCAAATAAAATCAATAGAGACCAAATAAGAACAACTCTTCACAAGGAAGAGGGCGGTGGCCTAGGCCACCATGTATGAGTGTGTGGTGTGACACCGCGAAGATATATCTTGGGTCACGGCCACTACTCGTCATTTAAGCTCACAATTCATAATGAAAATATAGAGACAAATGAGTTCTTACTATCGGCATAATGGGGGGAGGGATAGTCCAATGGATTAGGACCGCACTCCCCCTATGTCCATGCCTACACCTAAACCAAATAGATAGTCAAAATATAGGTGTGTATGCAAGATGGTCAAGTCAAGCTCCTAGAATCCACGATATTTAGCTCATGCCTCAAGAAGGTGAATCTTGCTTCATCAAGTGGCTTCGTGAAAATATCGGCAAGTTGATCTTTGGTTGGAATATAGCCAAGCTCAATATCACCACGAGCAATATGATCCCGAATAAAATGATGACGAATCTCAATATGCTTCGTTCTTGAGTGTTGCACCGGATTGTGGCCAATCTTGATAGCACTTTCATTGTCACACAAAAGAGGCACTTTGTCACAATTGACACCGTATTCCTTTAAAGTTTGCCTCATCCATAACAATTGAGTGCATGCACTAGCGGCCGCCACATACTCGGCTTCGGCGGAGGATAGAGATATGCAATTTTGCTTCTTAGAAGACCAACTCACCAAGGACCTACCAAGAAATTGGCATGCCCCGGAAGTTGATTTCCTATCATCCTTGCAACCGGCCCAATCCGAATCCGTGTACCCGGCAAGAGAGAAATTAGTGCCCTTTGGGTACCACAAACCAAACCTTGGGGTATCAACCAAATATCGAAGGATTCTATTGACCGCCACCATGTGGCTTTCTTTAGGAGCGGCTTGATACCTTGCACACACCCCTACACTCAACACAATATCGGGTCTAGATGCACAAAGATAAAGCAAAGAACCAATCATAGAGCGATAAAGTTTTTGATCAACATCGATACCGTCGGGTTAAGTTCAAGATGGCATTTGGTGTCCATGGGAAACCGCTTCCCTTAGCATTGTGCATATTGAACCTCTTGAGCATGTCTTGGGTATATTTGGTTTGAGAGATGAAAGTCCCTTCATTCAATTGCTTGATCTCAAAACCGAGAAAGAACTTCAATTCGCCCATCATAGACATCTCGAACCTATCGGTCATAAGCTTTGAAAATTCATCATTGAAAGCTTTGTTAGATGAGCCAAATATAATATCATCAACATAAAGTTGGCATATGAAAAGCTCCCCTTTAACCCTCTTGGTAAAGAGGTGGGATCGATTTGCCCCAATTCAAATCCACGGTCTAGCAATAGCTCTCTTAGGTGCTCATACCAAGCACGAGGTGCTTGTTTGAGACCATAGAGCGCCTTATCAAGCTTGTAGACATGGTTAGGGAATTTAGGGTCCTCGAAACCCGGTGGTTGCTTAACATATACCAACTCCTTTAAAGGACCATTAAGAAAGCACTTTTCACATCCATTTGTTGCAATTTAAAGTTATGATGTGATGCATATGCAAGAAGGATACGGATGGACTCAAGGCGAGCCACGGGTGCATAAGTCTCTCCAAAATCAATGCCTTCAACTTGAGAGTACCCTTGTGCAACCAATCTTGCCTTGTTCTCACAACCATTCCACTCATCTTGCTTGTTCTTGAATATCCACTTTGTGCCTATAACATTGCGGCAATCTTTTGGCTTCTCAACTAGATTCCACACTTTGTTGCGCTTGAAGTTATTGAGTTCATCATGCATAGCTTCTAACCAATCCGGATCTTCAAGAGCTTCAAACACTTTCTTTGGTTCCACCATGGAAATATGAGCTTGATGTTCACTAAAGCTTGCCAATTGCCTTCTTGTGGTAACACCTCTCTTGTGGTCACCAAGGATGTTTTCTAGACGGTGACTCTTTATTTAAAGTCTTTTCAACTCTTGCTTTACGACGGGCTTCGATATCTCTATTGCATCTTGGAGGTATCTCTTGATCATCTTGATCATTTGAGTCCCCGTCTTGACCGGAATGTTGACCTTGATCATCTTGAAGCACATCTTCAACAATGGAAGGAGAGGGTTGATCTTGGTCATGACCTTGGCTAGCATCAACAATAGGAGAACTTGGTTCTTGCATAGCAACTTGGTCAACATGAGGAGGGTCTTGAACTTGTTCTTGGGTGGTGCATCATTTGCTTCCATGATAGGCGCCGTTTCAACTTGTGATGAAGAGGCCTCCACTTGAATGGAGCTTGGACTTGCTTGAGGAGACTCGTAATGAATCTCAACGGGACGATGGAAACCAATGCCCATTCTTCTTATAGCATCTTGAGGCTCTTCATTATCTACATCACAAACATGAAATTGCGCCACTTGGGAGCCGTCATTCTCATCGAACCTCACATCACAAGATTCTATGACTTTCCCAACGGTTTTGTCATAGACTCTATAGGTGTGAGATTCGGCACCGTACCCAACAAAAACACCCTCTAAAGCTTTAGATTCAAATTTAGACAAACGAACACTTTTGTTCTTATAGAAACACTTACAACCAAATACTCGGTAGTAGGAGACATTGGGCTTGTTGCCGGTGAGCATCTCATAAGATGTAAACTTCTTGCCAACTCGAAAGAATAGCCGGTTTGATGAATGACACGCCGTGGAGATAGCCTCGGCCCATAAGAAGAGTGGAGACTTAAACTCCGCCAACATAGACCTTGCCATATCCATGAGAGTCCGGTTCTTCCTTTCGGCTACACCATTTTGTTGAGGGGTATATGCAGCGGAATATTGATGACGAATCCCCTCTTCACTAAGAAACTCATTTAAGGTGTAGTTCTTGAACTCGGAGCCATTATCACTCCTAATGACCAATATAGGGACATTGTGTTGGCGTTGAACTTCATTGGAAAAGTCGATGACGGCTTGTTGGGTCTCATCCTTCGTCTTGAAGAAATAAACCCAAGTAAATCTTGAATAGTCATCAACAATCACCAAACAATATTTCTTCCCACCAAGACTGGTTGAGGCACGGCACCAAAGAGATCAACATGAAGAAGTTCCAATATCCTCTTTGATGAAATGATGGTCTTGCTTGGATGGGGAGAATCATGCATCTTTCCTTCAACACAAGCCCTACAAAGACGATCTCTAGAAAAAGAAACATTGTCTTTTAGTCCAAGAATGTGGCCACCCTTGTGAAGACTTTGCAAAGTTCTCATGTTGACATGGGACAAGCGGCGATGCCACAACCATCCCACGTCGGCCTTTCCGAATAGGCATATTGCTTGAGTGTTGGTAGACCCCGAAAAGTCCACCACGAACAACTCATTTTCAACATACCCAACGAACATGACCTTTAGAGTCTTGCTCCTCAAGAGTACCACCATATCAATAGTAAAATGGACATCAAAATTCATCTTATTAAGTGCACGAACGGACATAAGATTGTAACCGAGGGACTCGACAAGCATGACATTTACAAGGGTGATATCCTTTGCAACTACCACCTTGCCGAGACCCTTACCTCCGCTTTTGATTTATCACCATAGGAGACGGATGCTTGATTTATATTTGGTCCCAACTCCGTCATGATCTCCTTGCTTCCGGTCATATGACTAGTGCATCCACTATCAACCACCCATTTAGACCCACCGGAAGCATAGTCCTACAAGAAATCATTGCTTGGTTTTAGGTACCCATTTCTCAATGGGTCCTCTTTTGTTAGCAACAAGGGTCTTAGGAACCCAAATAGAATAAGCAATGTAACCATCATAAGGACCAACATATTTTGCATAAACATCCCATAATAATCAACATAAAGAATGTAGTTGGGATTGTTATGCCCCGCAAAGTCACTACGAGTGGTCTTGCCCCTAGTGGCATTACCACCCGCAATGGAAGTCTTGGCTTGTGCGGGCTTGGCATTGGTGTTGCTCTTCTTCTTTGCCTTGGCCACATAACCAAGACCCTCCTTCCCTTTGTGTGGCTTTTGCTCAAAAATTTGAGCAACAACCTTTTCTTTACCTTTAGGAATAGAGGTCTTGGCACTAGTGGCCTTGGCAAGCTCAACCTTCAACCTAGCATTTTCCTCAATAACATTTGCATGATCACAAGAGGGAGTAGAGTGCTAGGTGAGTTAGATTTAGAAAGTTGAGTTTGAAGTTGCTCATGAGACTTGACTAGAAGAGAGTGGGTACTTTCCAAGGCCTTGTGAGCCTTGTTAAGTTTCTCCACATCCTCAAGGAGTCTAGCATTAGCAACCACAAACTCGGCTTTCTCCTTTTTAATCACTTTATATTTAGCAAAGACATGGTCTCTATCCTTAATGATTTTAGCAATTATTTCATCATTTTTATCATCAAGAGACTCAATTCTTTCCTCAAGAGAGTTCTATATTCACTCTCTTCTTGAAGAGAGGCATTCAAGGATGCAATGGTGAGAGAATCCTCTCTCTCAATTTTCCCTTGTCATCAAGGATTTCTTCGGCCGCATCAAGTTGTCTCAAGAGAGACTCAACATATGCCTTAGTTTCACCTTGCAAGTTAGCCACAATAGTATCGGAAGCAACAAGTTCTTTCTTAATCACAAGACTAGTTTTATCATCTATTTCATGCATAGTCTTGGGAGTAGAAGATGATACCTCGGTGACGTGAGCCATGAGGCAACGAGCGGTGTTGATGGAGAGGTTCTCATTGGGGGATTCGAAGAGAGAAGGAGGTGGAGTTGATACAATGGCCAAAGCGGCCACCTCACGAGTGGGTTCTTCTTCTTCTTCGGAATCCTCGGAAGGATACTCTTCTTGAGTCATCAACACAATTCTTGGTGCTTTCTTGAAGAATGGCTTCCTCTTGACAAAAGGCTTCTTTTGTATCATGTTTGATTGGCCCTTGAGGACAAGCCTTCCACCGTTTTGCTCTCTATTCTCATATGGACAATCTTTGATGAAGTGATGCTTGTTATGACAATTGTAGCAAGTCTTTATCCTATTAGCAAACTCCTTCTTCCCGCTTGGATTGTTTGCATGATCAACTTGAGCCTTTGCCTTGGCCGGGTCACGCCAAAAAGTCCTTGTTGCAAGAGCTATGTGACCATGGAGGGCTTGTTCAAGATCATCGGGAGGAAGGTTGTTCGGGCATGCTTCAACTTCATCATGTTCATCAAGGCACACAACCTTGGCCTTCAAAGCAAGAGAGGGACCTTGCTTCATTCCCATGGCCCTAGCACGGTTGTCTAGAGCATTCTTGGTGGCAACCTTGGAGGCTTGCATCTCTTGCATAACTTCATTGGATGTCATCTCAAGGTAGTTGAATTTTCCTTGAAGGGCCTTCAAGTCAACGGGCTCGAAGGGCATGAGTGCATTCACATACTTCCTCTTGATCCAAGCATCATCCACATAGGTTGCCCCAACATTGAAAAAGGCTTGGGCAAGAATCTTGAGTCTTGCATACATCTCTTCATGAGTTTCACTATCAAGCATGTAGAAGCCTTCGGCTTCATTGTTCAAAGCATCAAATCTATTCCTCTTCATGCTTCATTCCAAGGAACACCTCAAGGCAATCCCAAGCTTCTTTGGCGGTGGAGATTTTGAATGTGATGAAGACCACTTTCTCCAACGGCAAGTTCAATCATGTGGAGAGCGGAAGCATTGAGTTGCGCTCCGCCACCTCTCTTCTTGTCAAGTTGTTAGGATTCACGGCCTTGTATCCCTCTTGAATGATCCTCCAAAGCTCGATAGAGGAACTGTTGATATGAGATTTCATTAAGTGTTGCCAAGTAGCAAAAGCCAATGCATTAAGTTTAGGAGGTGGACCCAAAGGGTTTATGCGAGTATGATGGATAGGTGGGTCGGGAGAGTACACAAGGGAACCCATGGTACTCCGGCTTCCCACCTTCGGGAGTGGTAGTAGATGTGGAAGATTTCTTAGTTTCTTCGGTTTCTTCATCTTCAACCCCTTTCTTTTCTCTTTTCCTCCTCGGTTTCACCGTCATGGGAGGTAGCGGAGTCCTCTAGTGGGGTGGTCTCCTTAGGAACCTTGCCACTTGCGAGTTGCTTGATCAAGTCACGCATCTCGGCAAATTGGTATCCATGGACGATTCAAAGATGTCTCCATCAATTTGAGATCGGCCATGGATGCCGTAGTGGCTTGGTCCTCCGGGATCACCCTCACTTCGTGTCATACTTCTCTTAGGCGGTTAAGCCCAACAAGAGAGCCGAGGCTCTGATACCAATTGAAAGGATCGTATGACACCTAGAGGGGGGGGGGTGAATAGGTGCTACTTCAATTTTAGTACTTTTTAAATTAGGCTTGACACAAAAGGTAAATTCTCTAGATATGCAACTATGGTGAATTTACCTATATGACAAGCTAGCAACTAAGCAAGGTACACTAAGTAAAGACGGTAAACAAGGATAGAAGTAACCGAAGTGAAAGCACGCGGAGACACGGATGTAATCCCGAGTTCCTCCTTTTTAGGGGAGTACGTCTCGTTGGAGAGGTGTGAGCTACCACGAAGGTCAAAACTCAACCGCCACAAAGGCGTCACCTTCTTCTCCGATGAACCGCACCACAAAGGTTTGGTTCACCTTCCACTATCGGAATCCTTCAAGGCGGAATCCGGAGCCCTTACAACAACGATCCGGGGCACAACCCACAAGAGGATTGGGGGCTCCCGAACAGCTACAAATCTGTCACAAAGACAACAAGTGAGTACAACAAGAAGCTAGGTTTTCCTAATGGAAATCCTAGCCAAGGGGCCCTCAAGTAAATGAGGGGGAAATGAAGAACGGCTTGGTGAAGATGTAGATCCGGGCCTTCTCCTTCAATCCTCCAAAGATCAACGAGTTTGGGTGGAGGGATTGGGAGATCTAGTGATTCTTGAGCTTGCAATAATGGAGTCTTCAAGTTTGGGCAAGCTGGCTGGCTGGAGGTAGGTGGAGGGGTATTTATACCTGTCCCAGAAAAACTAGCCGTTTGCAGACCACTTAGTCCGGAGAATCCGCACTGGAGAGCCGGAAACTCCGGACCGAATATGTGCGGAAACTCCGGACCCGTGCGGAGACTCCGGTGATACTCCGGGGGTACTCCGGACCCTATACCGCATGCGCCGTCCCGGAAGTATCTTCGAAATAAAACCTTGTCTGGGGCGGAGACTCCGGACCGTGGGTGCGGAGACTCCGGTGTTACTCTAGGGTTACTCCGCACCCCATACAGCGGCTGCCGTCCTGTGGAGATTTTGCTCCAGATATTCGACTTGGCCGGAGACTCCGGCCCTTGAGTCCCCTGAGGCCGGAGACTCCGGACTGGACAGGCAGTTGCAAACAACCCTTTTTCTTGTCAAGTGTTTCGATGCATTATGTAAATATTTCTTTTGATTCCTGCACCACTTAACATTACATTAGATGTATCCTAGTGTTGTTGCCTAACACACAAAACCTAGGGGATATAAAATATGCCCTTTCATAAATATTGTTCCCGGAGAAAGGTGTTTTAAGTTTCATGTTGTATCTAAGAAGGACAACTTCGAGTGGTCCTTAGTAGCTGTTTATGGTGCTGCCCAAGATGCCCAAAAGGGGGAATTTTTGGCAGAGCTAGTACGTATTTGTGAGAATGAGACTCTACCTTTGATGGTAGGAGGGGACTTTAATATTATTAGGAGGCAGCACGAAAAGAACAATGATAATTTTTATGCTAGATGGCCTTTTATTTTTAATGCGATCATTGAGAGTCTAAACCTGAGAGAAATAGACCTCTCAGGTAGACAATATACCTGGGCAAGCCGTAGGTCTAACCCAACTTGTGAGAAGTTGGATAGGATTCTTACAAGCGTGTCTTGGGAACAGAAATTCCCACTGGTGTGTGTCCGAGCATTGACGAGAGCTGGGTCCGATCATACACCTTTGCTTATTGATTCAGGGGAACAAGCTTACCCGGGCAATAAAGCACATTTCTCGTTCGAGTTATCATGGTTACGACAAGAAGGCTTTCATGAGATGGTGGTCAAAGAGTGGACATCAATCTCATATGGAAATAGTCCCATGGAGATTTGGCAAAACAAGATTCGTCATCTCCGTGCGTTCCTTCGGGGTTGGGCAAAGAATATTAGTAGTCTTTACAAGGAAGAGAAAACTCGACTTCTCAGCCTTATAGATATTTTAGACATAAAAGCCGAGTCCACATCTCTAAATGAAACCGAAAGGGTTGCTCTAACAGATGCTAATGATAAGTTAGCCAACCTAAGAAGGGATGAGGAGGCTAAATGGGCTCAGAGAGCAAAAGTTAAGCATATACAGGAGGGGGCAGAAATACAAAGTACTTTCACCTGGTTGCAAATGGCAAACATAGAAAGAAAAGAATTTTCCAACTTGAACAAGACGAGGGTACTATCATAGGGCAAGAAAACATTAAGAATTATATTACCACTTTTACGAAAATCTATTTGGGGAAGCCGAAAAACACTTTGTCTCACTAGTCGAGACGGAGGTAGCGGATATTCCTCAGATTTCAGTGGATGAGAATAATATACTCACATCAGACTTCATAGAGAAGGAGGTGTATGAGGCTATTATGTAGATAAAAAAGAATAAAGCTCCAGGGCCTGACGGGTTTCCAGCAGAGTTCTATCAAAAAATTGGGCTACGATTAAGCATGATTTGATGAACTTATTCAAAGCGTTTCAAAAAGGGGAGTTGCCATTGTTTCAGTTGAACTACGGTAATATCATCCTCCTACCAAAAAAGGAAAATGTTGTTCAGATTCAGCAATATCGTCCTATTTGTTTATTAAACGTGAGTTTTAAGATTTTCACTAAGGTAGGCACTAATAGAATTACTGAGGTAGCCCATAAAGTGATTAGGCCGACACAAACTGCTTTCATGCCTGGGAGACATATCCTCGAAGGGGTGCTGGTTCTACATGAGACAATCCATGAACTTCATAGGAAGAAAATGGATGGTGTTCTGTTAAAAATTGATTTTGAAAAAGCTTATGACAAGGTCCAATGGCCCTTCTTGCAACAAGTGTTGCGGATGAAAGGTTTTGATCCAAAGTGGTATAGATGGGTTGAACATTTTGTTAGCAGAGGGAGTGTGGGTATTAAAGTGAATGATGACCTAGGTAATTATTTTCAGACACGCAAAGGTCTAAGACAGGGAGAACCGTTGTCGCCAATTTTGTTCAATATAGTTGCGGACATGTTGGCTATAATTATCGCACGGGCAAAGGAGGATGGTCAGGTAGAGGGACTTGTACCACATCTAGTAGATGGAGGGGTTTCGATCCTACAATACGCTGACGATACAATTATTTTTATGGAACACGATTTGGACAAGGCCCTAAACATGAAACTTATTTTGTGTATGTTCGAACAGTTGTCGGGCTTAAAAATTAATTTCCATAAAAGTGAGCTATTTTGCTTTGGAAAAGCAAAGGATGTTGAAGAGGATTATAGAAATCTGTTCGGTTGTGAGTCTGGGTCCTATCCTTTCAGATATTTGAGAATTCCAATTCACTTCAGAAAGCTGAAAAATGGTGAATGGAAACCGATAGAGGACCGTTTTGAGAAAAAGCTTGCTAGTTGGGTTGGCAAGCTTTTATCATATGGAGACAGGTTAATTTTGATAAACTCAGTCCTCACTAGCCTACCCATGTTCATGTTATCATTCTTTGAAGTACCCATAGGGGTTCGGAAGAGAATTGACTTCTTTCGCTCTAGGTTCTTCTGGCAGAGTGATGGCCATAAAAGAAAGTATAGACTTACTAAATGGAACATCATATGCAGACCGAAGGATCAAGGTGGGCTAGGGATAGAGGTGTTAGATATTAAGAATAAATGCTTATTAAGCAAGTGGCTTTTTAAGCTTTTATCCGAGGATGGGGTTTGGCATGAGTTGATTCATAATAAATACTTACATTCAAAATCCTTATCACAAGTAAAAGCTAGACCCACCGATTCCCCATTTTGGAAGGGTCTTATGAAAGTAAAGGACACTTTCTTTGATAGGGGTCATTTCTCTATTGGGAATGGAGAGAAAACGCGCTTTTGGGAAGATACGTGGTTGGGGGATAAGCCTTTATCCAATAAATATCCTTCTCTTTATGATATTGTCCACCGAAAAGAAGTTTCGGTGGCATCGGTTTTGTCTAATGCACCTCCCCTAAACATAGGGTTTAGGAGAGCGTTGACCGGAAACAAATAGACAAGATGGCTACATTTAGTCAATCGGTTGATGGATGTCCGGCTCACGAATCAACCACATGTTTTTAGATGGAACCTCACTAATAATGGAGTTTTTTACGGTCAAATCCCTATATCTTGATTTCATGAGTGGTCATAGGTTTCTCCGAAAATATATTTGGAAAATGAAGTGCCACTAAAGATAAAGATCTTTATGTGGTCCTTATATCGAAAGGAGGTTCTGACAAAGGACAATTTAGCGAAGCGAAATTGGGATGGTTGTAAAAAATGTTGTTTTTGTGATCATGAGGAAACAATTCAGCATTTGTTCATCTCTTGTCCATTTGCAAAAATGATTTGGCGTATTGTATTTATGGCCTTTAATATTAATCCCCCAAATAGCATACCGAATTTGTTTGGTAATTAACAGTATACCTAAGAATGATAAAGCTCAAATCAGAGTTGGAGTTTGTGCTTTACTTTGGGCCATCTGGAACATACGCAATGACTATATCTTTAACAGAGCAAAAACTACAACTTTTATGCAGTTTATTTCAATGGCTACCCACTTGATCCGTATGTGGTCCTTCCTACAGTCAACGGAGAAGCGAGGCGCCATGGATTTTGGGTGCAACCAGCTGAAACTGGTCGCGCGGGATTTATACAACCAGTACAGCTGGCGTTTTGATCTGAGGATAACATATTGATGCAGAGTCAATTTGTGTTGTCATTTCTATTTAGATGGTTGATTCATGTTGCAACTTTGTGCGATCCATGATGTAATCTTGTAATATGACTTGAATTTCAATAATATAATAAAAGCCGCATGCATCACTTTGATGCAGAGGCTGGGGCTTCCCCTTTTTCTAAAAAAAAAGACTTCTGAAATCTTTAACATGTACTAAAATGTATTAGGACCATGGAATAGGCTATAAGGAGACGAACATGAGCTTAAGCAAAAGCCACATGTACAGAATGCGGAGGTAATTGCGAAATAGATTCAAAGAAGCCAAAGAAAGGTGTCCGGAGCCCATATATTTAATTTTGATTAACGTAGAAATGTGTCTTATTTTGATACAAAGATATAGTATTACTCATTGCATTGGCTTCATTATCAGAAGACATAGATTTAAGGTAACCAATCAAAATATTAGTCTTCCAATAAGTTCAAATAATGAGATAAAATCAACAACAATTTGGAATTTAAACTAGGGTTTGCAAACAACTTCCTGATGCAACGGTTGGCCAACAGTTCACTCCTTAGAGCCCACTTGAATGGTTGTCAACCAATCCAAAGAGGAAACAGCCCCTTAGTTAATGATCTTGACCAAACGAAACAAGGAGCTGATGCCTTTGCTTACGGGCTTTCTCCTTCACTTTGGACCTTCGAATCAGACGACCTGCTCGGTAAAGACGTCGCAAAGTTGGCTGCAGGCTCGTTGCGCGAGGCATCACGTTCCGCTGTTGAAAGCTGAAGGTATTATATTCAAATCGAGGAAAATTACACACTAACACTTGTCACGTCTTCTAGAGCCATGACTTTTTTTTTGGGATAACTTACACCCCTTTATTCATTAGAAATAATTGTGAGAGGCAGATACTCTGTTTTTTTTTTCTTTACTTTCCAGCTTTGCCTACTTTTAACTTTTGAAACAGTCCAACAATCAAACAAAGTTTCGTTGATGTTACTTGTTCGTTCATTTGGTGCAGATAAACATTACAGCATTTTGCCGCTCCTAATTGAACCGTGCTCTCCCAGTGGTCAATAAAGCTTCCTCTTCCTCGCAAGAAAACAAAACAAATAATTAAACCAACAAATAGTACAGGTTCTTATGCAGTTATTATGCCCCGAGTATCAAGAACAAGAAGCGCATCGCTTACTGCACAGTTGCTTAAGGGAAAAGGATTACAGTGACTTTACTACAAAGGAAAAGAGTACTGTGATTCCAGCAAGATACATCACAGGCACATGCTATGTTCTACAGTACCATCCAGTCCAGGCTTCAGCAACCCAACAGAGCTCTAATACAAACATATCATGGAGCTAAACACAGCTAGTGGCTTGTTACATGCAGTCAGAAACTCGAATGATATTTTTAAGACAGAAATACCTACATTCCATCATTGCATCTAAATTTAACAACATGTTGTGGGGTCAGCACATGCATCAGTTTATGTTTCCCCAGATAGCTTGCCCAGACGTCACTTTGTTGCTCGGCCTCGCTGTCAGCTCATATAAGATCCGAGCAAATGTGTCCGAGTATTTTCCTTCCGACGTCAAGATCTCAGCAAATGTATTCTCGTGAACGAGGAGGTGCATCCTGTTTTGAGGCTCGGAGACAAGGCTCTCCAGTATCACCGCTGCTTTCCTGCAAACCTCGTAACCGGGTGTGGTGCCTTCACAATCTTTAGAAGTCTGTCGACAGCCCTGATTCAATCGAGACATTGACACACAAATTCAAAATAAGGCAGCTGATTCAATGTTAGTATGCTAGCTGTGATTAAATGGAGCAGATTTTACCATCGCTCACTAGCGAGCCTCAGCCTACAATCCATATTCACTTCTGATACATTGTAGAGTGCGCTAACAGCAGCGGCCTGTGCATCGAATGCTTGCACACTCAACAGATCAACTAACCTCTTGTATACCTGTACCGAATATACAATGTAAGCTTCATTTAAGACCATCTATATAGCATATGAGAGTAAAAAAATTAGAGGTCTGCTAAACAAAAGATTTACCTGTGAAATCACAGGAAGAAGAAACGACTCATTGTCTGGATTAATTATTAGCCGCCCAATCAATTCAGCAGCAGCACAATGCCACGCCTTTATGGAAGAGTCGAGCATGCCCATTATGGCATGAACTGCACTTTTTTCACTGTCTTGGCAAAAATGAGTGAAAATAATAAGGAACAATATAGAAGGGAAACAGTAAGAACAGCATTTGTGATGGACTTCTATCTCACGTAATCTGAATAAATGATGGCTTTGAAGAGCTGAAGATTCGCAGGTCCAGCACAGGTGCCAAATTGACAAGGGTCTCCAGCATGTTTGTTATGAGCTCATCATCTTCTGTCAGATGATAGAAATGCACAAAAACAGGTTGTTATAATCTTTAGATTTATTACAAACAACAGAACAGATGTATTATCAACACATAGCCCTAGTGCAAATAACTCATATATTCTACCAAATTAATATAATGACAAAGAAATGCCAGCTTTAGTGCAATTTAGTTTGCTCTATAAATCCCAACTAAAAATCAAATAGGTCACATACAAGAGTCAATATTCAGATGAAAGCACCTGCAGCTAAAATGAAGCGTACATATATAGGTCCGGTTCTAAAATAGCATAAGTGACACATGAATAATATTGGCACAAACCTATTCAGTCGTGTTTAGAAAAACATATTTACTCAATCCCCAAGCAATTTGTACATGTAAACTAGATGAACTGCACACAACAAACATAATACAGATGCATGGGGACCTAAACCAGATGACAATAATTGAGTCAGACTTTACCTGCATTTTGGTCTTCCAAGCACTGAAATACAGTCTCCAAGCAATGTCTATGCTGAACCATGATAGTCTCGTTTTCTGGCATGAAAGAGAAATTGCGGATAATATTGGAGGCTGCAACAGCACACTGTTGCCTCTCTGTCTGCCCTTCATCATCAATATTAAACAGACCATCTTCATCAAATAAAAATCCTGCAGGTCTCTTCTTTGTGATAGTGGAGTCCTCTATCTTTGGTTGATCATTTAAAGGACTGGAATCGTATTTCAAAGAATATAAGTATGTCACATGGATCATGAAAAGTGAGATGTGTAATCAAGAAATTGACGAGGTCAATAATGACATACGTGGCAGTGTCCGAGTAGACTTGTCCAACGTTTTCAAGACCAAAGCCTGATAGTGTTATATTGGCACCCAAAGTTCTTGCTCTTGGTGGTTTTGTGTGGTCCTTAGGCATTGCGATATCTCGCCAGTCATCAATCTGAATAAGACGATAAAGCATCAAACAAAATGCCAAGAAAAAGACTAGCAATTGTATAACCCGATAAAAGCGTTACTCATTTATGTGAAGAACTGAAAAATCAATAAAGATATAATTATTAGCAGATAGTACAAACTCATTCTTGTGCAAGAACCTTAGAAGTCAAATTAGATAAGAGATTGCTTCAGCAACCAGTTGACAAACTGTAGGCGTAAAAAACAGAACTTATCTTTATAACTTTTCTTTACAGCTACAATGGACAATGATGCCAAGTTCTAGAATTTGCTAAGATCATCAGCTTTTCTTCAATGTTAATGACAAACGATGATAAGCTTAATTAATTGTTTTAAGTGATAGCTTGATTAAATTTCTAATGATTAAGCTAGCTTGACTAATTATTTTAAATGAAATAATAACGCAGATAATTAATCAGTTAATGACAAAGGAATTGGAAACCAGTTCTACTATAAAGTTTCAGATAGAAAGCAACATTTAGTAACACCTACAACTTGAAGGAGAGAATCCAAGAGTCCAGGAACTTTAGCAAGTGGTGTTGTATCCCGACGGAGATCATCCTTCTCCTTAAATGAGAGTACAGTGAGGGCGTTCAATGCCCACAGTATCTCACTCTTTAACCCACTTTGCAATGCTAGTACAATTCTTTTGTTATTCTGATCTGAATAATCCACAACAACAAAAAGTTAACTTCCTTCCTGCCGAATAGTCATGCTGGAAGTAAGGTATAATCTGTACTAAATGGGGCAAAATAAATTACCTACCAGGACAAAAACTTGCCTGTCTGAGTAAAGTGGAACAATAAAGGCCACATCTTAAGCATTAGTGAGAAGGGACAGAGAGACAAGCAGTCACAGATTATACCATTCTGCAATTACTCAGCTACTCAGCCCAAAAAAAATGATTTGGAGCTAGCAAAATAACAGCACATGTACATGCATTCATAACCCATGCTTGAGATCATTCACATTTTTTTCATGCAAGCACATGTCAAAACGTGAAATCATCATACAGGCTCAGTTTGTGGTTGCTATGAAAAGCTATCTTCTACTTTTTTTTAGCTGTTGTGGAAAAAGAAGATATATAACATACATTACTCTGGATAAATCAAACATAGATACATCCTGTTATCGAACGGTTGACCTGTCACATTTCATCTCATATCTGCAAGCGCAAGGAATCTTTTTAAACTTCATTAACAAAAACTCAGGCATCCAAACACCCAATTATGTAAAGCAGCTAAACCCACAGGATTATCATTGCAATGCTCTGAGTAATTATGTCCCCAAAATGAAATGAAACAGTTAAATATTACCAGTAAATCCTACTAAAGTACTAGTGAACATTTGTAATTCCTAAATACGAAAAGCTGAGGAAAAACTTTTCGAAGTCCCCCTCGCGTCGCCTCCCTCCAGGCGACCGAGGGGCGAACCTAACCCTAGCCGCGCCGCCACTCCCTCCTCCCACCTCCCTCCCCTCGTCGTCCCCGAGGCGGCCGCCGGACAAGGCCGGGCGGTGCCGGTGAAGGGGCGGCGGGGATCTGCGCTCTCGGCCCCGACAAGCAGCATGGAGGAAGACTGCTGGTCTGGGCGTCCCTCGCTGGTGGCGGCGGCCTGTGCCGCGCCCTCGCGGGCGTCCCACCCCGTGCCCTCACCGCGCGGCGGCGGCGGCCCGGCCGCTCCCTCCCCCGGCGCCCACCCTCCTTGTGCCATCTCTGAAGGATGCCGCCGGGCTTGCTCGCGCGGTGGACGGTGCTGGCCGAGGCTCTCTCTCGCGCGCGGCGGCGGCGGCCCCTCTCGCGGTGGCGGCTCCCGCGGCGGCGCGGCCTCCCCCGGCGGCGCAGCCTCTTGCTGTGGTGGCGGACCCCTGGCGGCGCGGAGGTCCATGGATTGGTGCATCGTGGTGATGCAGCTCTCCCCCGATGGTGCGGCCGCAAGGTGCGGCGATGCCTGGTTGAAGACCTGCCGTGGCGATTTCTTTCAGGTTCGCTTCTCCCGGCCTTATTTGGAGCTCTCCCCCGTCTAGGTGCATGGGCCTCGTCCTCGGCAGCTCCTTCGACGGTGGATTGTGGTGTGGTGCTTGAAATTGGGGAAACCTTTGGCCGGCGACGGCCTCGACGTCGACGACGCTCCGGCGCCGAATCCCTCCTCGGAGGCGTCGTTGGAAATTTTCAGCCCCATCACCCACCCCCTGCTGGGTGAAAACCCGTCCCTGCTTTGGGGCGGCGTTGCGACGTCGCTTCCCTCCGTGGAGGCGCTGCTCAGGGACAGCAGGGGTGGTTGGCGAGCGTCCTGGTGGCTGCGGTTGTTGGTGTTGGTGCGGCCAGCTTGGGGCCGACGGTGGTGATTGTTTCTCTCCTCGGCTGGCTTTCGCGTGGTCTCGGCCCCGTTGATGTGCTTGCCCAAGAGCCTCCAATGGTTGTTGTTGCGTGTGGGAGCTTCGTGCTCTTGGTGGCGTCTCGGCTCACCTTTGCTCATTGACGACACAATGTATGTCTCCCCACCTGCTTTCGTCTCGATCTCGTGGCGGAGCTCCCTATCTAGGTTAGTGCCAGGTGCTAGGCTTGACACTCCGATGATGATGGTGGTGCTCCTGAGTTGTGCCTGGGTTCGAGTCGCATGCCGGTGCGGTGCGTGAGGCAATGATTGCAGAGTCTTGGCATTGTGATCCCTCGACTACACCCCTCACCTCTTGTGTCTCTTGGTGGCTCTTGCTGTTCCCTCTTCTAGTTGTATTTTTTCATGTATTTTCATTGTTTTCTCTTCCCCTGTATCCCCCTGTACAATTGCTATTCTGTTGTAAGAACATAGCCCGCCAGGCTCTTTCGATGAATGAAACAAGCGGTGGGGATTTATTCCCCCCCCCCCCCCCCCCCCCCCCCCCCCCCCGCGTCAATCTCGAAAAAAATTTCCTAAAAACTATTTTGACCGTAATGTGCAACTTTCCCCTAATCATTTTTAACCAAAAACAAGTTTCCGTTCAAGATTATTGTATGAACTTCATCAAAAGACTAAGCATCTATAATGGTCAGAGCAGCCTCAGCTCGTTCAGTATCCTATAGATTTGTCGTTGTGCTGAAGCCTGAATTTTGTGTCCAAGAATTGGAACAGGGAACATCTGATCTCAAAGCAATATTGCTAGTTGGTGTAGTGCTTTGGTTTTTCAGCATCATACAGCTTTGACAAAGTGTATGCTTGTGTGCTGAAAAATTGTGCATTATGATTCGCCCCATCAAGCTATGGTTTTTGAGGTATTAATTCACGTTGATTGAAAACCACCAGAGCAACGTTACAACCAATCCTCTAACTTGCTTATGTGGGACAGAATGATAGGTCTCTTGGTGTTTACACCATTGTTGCTTGTCATGGGAATTCGAAAATGTTTCATTGTCCAATTGGTTTCCAGTTGAAAAATCTGCAACTCTTCACAATCAATAACGCGTCAAACATGATTGGTGTCTTCATTGTTACTGATGTATATTATGGGATTATCACAACACACATCATATGGCTTTACAGATGGGGACGGAAGAAGCACTTCTTCGACAGACAGCTTCACGGCAGTCCCAATAAAAGACCCCAGAAGACATAATTAACGGCGGCGAACCAGCCCTCAAACCCAAAGTGTCCCCTCTCCTTTTATCTCATCTGTACTCGTTTCAATAGCAGGCGACATAGTTACTCACAGCATTGCAAGCTTGCAGTCTTGCAGATGCAGCTAGAATAGAGAGTTCCTAATGTTCCCCCAACAAGTCGATTCCAGGGGTCCAGGACGCGGTTTGCAGTGTGCTTCTACCATTGTGTCCTAAAATCCTTCGCAATCTCAATTCCAAGCTAAGAAGGGGCGAGGGAGAAGCTCACCGGAGAGGGCCGTGAGGAGTTGGAGGGAGGGCCCGACGAAGGCGGCCGGCGCCGCCGGGTCGCCTACGGCCGCCGCCGCGGCTGCGGCGGCAGCCCCGCTGCCGGTGGTGCTTCCGAACGGGCGTCCGCGCTTCACCGACGAGGATCCGCCGCCTCCACCGGACTTGCCCGTCTGCTTCTGCATCGCTAGGGTTTTGGAGCTCTTCACCTAGCTCGGACAAGGGAAAGAGCGCGTGACGTATTTTGGGCCGGGGAATGGTGGATGTGGGAATAAAGGTCTCGTCACTGACACGTAATCCGTTTCAATTTAATTGACTTGCTCCATGTGCCTATATACCTAGCTAGATTCTGTTCATGGATTAACGAAAATGTGCAAGAGCTCTATTTGCCTCTGCCATTCTATGAGTCGCTTCCTTTTTGCGGATGGCACCCCCACTCCCTTTGGCATCCACATGTGGTGCATAACAAGTCAATTAAATTGGAACGGAGGGAGTAAGCTGCAACAAAAACTCGAGGAAGGCGAGCGAGATCGTTTGATTTTTAGCTCGAAAAGAATCAGCCTCACCGTGAGTTCGTGTTTTAACTCGGTTAATAAAATCGAAAAATATTTACGAGTTTCAAGAAATTTGAAAATAAATTCCGGATGTAGCAATGATGTATCCCACACACCTGGAAAAAAATCAAATTCAAATACTTTATATTCTGGGCTACACAAAAATGATAAAATCTGTTTTTTTTTAAAGGGAAAAAATCCCGGCCTCTGCATCAAGTGATGCACACAGCCGTTTATTACAAAGTTTGAGCATGTATTATTCGAGTTTACATCTCAAGAATCACCAAAGATTGAGACATGCCTCAACCGACACTGACAAAATCTGATAAACTTAGAGGTTTGAAAGATGAAAATTCAGATCCACACTTTTATCTTTTTTGTGTAGTCCAGAATACAAATATTTGAAACTTATTTTGAACACGTTTATAGAATACACCATTAGCTACATCCGGATTTTTTTTCAATTTTTTTTGAAACTCGTAAATATTTTTTCGATTATTTAAAACATCAGGATTACTGGTGCTCAGAAAGTCAGGAGTACGAAATCTCCTCTCGTAATGTTATGTTTGATTTGCAAAAGAAACTAAAATATTCTGCTAGCTTTCACCTTTTCAAGCATAATAATCTACTAAGTCGCTCAAAGTAGACTTGTTTGCACTCCTACTGACAAGGAAGCCCGGCACCGCAAATTACAACCAAACCCAGCGATAGGAGTGCCAGACAAAGGATTTGCCATAGAGGCACGGAAAGAAGTTGGTAAACAGAGAGCACAGATCCGACGAAACAATGGGAGGCTCTCAACACAAGTTTTTGTTTGTTTGTTACAACCAAACGTCAGACTGGTCAAAATGTCGATCTATCTACCTACCAAGGCACATGAAGAAAGCAATCTACAACTGCAAGATTAGCCTAGCTCCTGATAACGCAGCGCTGAAACAACCGATTTCAAACCAAAGAGTGTATGCTTGGCAACTTCGGCTGGCAGGCTCAGAGCACAGACCGTTTGCCAAAGAGCGAGAAACCTTCTTCTTCCATTTGGTAGCTACCAAACAGGCCATCGACCCAGCCCGACAGTCAACTAAACTGTGACCAAACGTCACAGTGGATGCTGCCAAAGTTCCTCAAGATTACACTATGATGTTTGTGGAAAATGAAACCGCCCATGTCGCCAACAAAATCTTGAAGAGCGTCAATACATGCATGTTCCTTCTACCCAACGAACTTCTGAACACCGCTTCAATCTGCTTCTGCGAAAACATGAGATATCCTTTGTTAAAGAGATGAGCGGTAGATATGAGAAGTGGCAGTCATGCACAAGAAAAGGAAGTGAATCCAGAATGTATGGAACTTACAACGCCAGAACCACTTGGCGTTGCGATAAACCATCATGTAAATAGACATTGCTAGAGTGAACCGGTCAATCCTTTACCTTGAGATTTTATAGTAGTCAGATCTGCTAGATGGCGCATTGTTGGCCTCCCATGCGGGCAATTCCAAGGGGACCTTAGTCCTGTTAGATTTTTTAGTATCTGAAGTGCAAAAGCAAACATAATTAAGTATCTTTCTAGGTTGTGGTGACACTAAAGGGAACTGGACAGTGACCACATATAACCACAGAAACAGTTACGCCAAATTTACAGTAGCTTGTTCTCTAGGTTCACAACCTAATTTTTGTAATTACCTTCTTCATTTCAACTTTTGTCAGCGGATCACCAATCATAGTAGACATCCGACAAGCCCGTGAAGCCAACATAGCACGAACCCTCGAAGGGCAAACAGAAGCAGTTTTATCCATCTTGTAGCTACTAATTATTGAACATTCACCCTGAGTGTCCGAAAGCATGGAGACCAGCTCCTTCACGTCTAAATCAAGGGAATTGAAAGCAAGTTTAAATTTTGAGTATTTTAGATGTGTTAACGTATGTTTCAGGCATATGAGAATGAATAATTACCTTGAACACCAAATGTTATATTTTTACTGAAGGGAACAGCTTTCAAAAGATAATGATTGCCAGGAGATGCATGCAAATCTTCTTGTAAAACAAAACCATTTTTTCTGAAATAAGATAATAGAAAAAAGAGCATGAATTTAATCAGTCCCAACTCCCAACTCCCAAACACTGTTAATTATTAGAAGATAAGTGTTTTCTTGTTGTTGTTACGGGCTTACGGCATGCTAACAGGAGAGATAGGGAGCATGTACAATTCCAGAATCCACCATATGGTAAATAAGGTTATACGTTGAGCAATCAAAATACACCTCATTGTGCAATTGAAAATTTTAGCATGCATGACTTGACATGTTCAAAACAAAATAAAATCAGCTAATTTTTTACAGTAAAAGAAAATAGCAAGCAATGAAGATTTCCGTGTTAGCTATCATTTCGGACACAGCTAGAATGATCAGATAATTACATGGTTGACAAACATAAGCATATATCTTTCCCAAAAGTAATTTCACAATATGTAATTTTAACAGATTAGACAAAATATTCTTGATAGAATTAGTAGTCAAAGTTCCAAACAACAAAATTATAAGAAACTGGAGGGAGTACAAACTTCTAGCAGAGAATGCAAATATACTGCACATGTTCTTTCAAGATTTGCATAATGAATGTTAACTATATATAACAAAACATCTGATCAAACAGGCCACTGATGAGTGCTGAATAAAAACTAAATATTCAATATCAAGTTGTTTGATCCACCTTTTGAGCAACAAGAACTGAGCTAGGACCCAAGCAAATGTACCTGATAGTGCTCATGTTCATAGATACGATAACTTCTTCCTCTGGTGATAGTTCAAGTCTCAGTGGCCTGCGTCAGAAAACAGTCAGAAATACTCCACTAATACACGTGAAAAAAAATGCTATAACAGGTACAGATAAACCTAGCATTAACATTCTGAAGTTATTCCTTAAACCACCTATGATCAACGATAGGTTTCGAGAAGTTGTACGTACAAAATAACACAGGAAAATGCTGGGTTTTGCTTACTTACTGAAGAAGGGGCTGTATGTTTAAGGTTGTTGACTGTGATAGGCTCTCAAAGTTGTACTTCTCATCAGCAGCATGCTGACAACAAAAGAAAACAATACTCACTGATATGAGGTACCTTGAGTAGTGCTACTCATATATCCAGAGATTTCTACCACTGTCACTGTTACAATGACAAATATGTAGAGTAGAGGTACCTGATCTACAATAAACAGGTCTTGGTCCAGCTTTCCAATGATAAAACCAAGATTAAACTGCCCAACAACCTGAAGATGAGATAGTTAGTACTCTACAGAACAACTGCATACAACACAGTATGTTTATTATTGCCACATACTTTAAAAGAATGCTTATGCCACATTCAAGTACCTAAACAACGAGGTCTTAACAACAGATGTCTTAAAAAACAAAATACAGTCCACATCTTGAAAGGTACTTCTAAGTTGTTGCAGCAACATGACCATGGTACTTGGCAGGGCCTTGAACAAGAGCCAACTACAATAGATCAAGTGCCCTCTGGATACAACACATGGCAAATTTTATGCAAGACCGGTCCAAAAGGATGGAATGGGCATGAACATATCCTATTTCACAAATCATGATAGCCAAAAATTATCATGGTTCCTCCCAATCATTGAGGACATCAGAATTATGATAGTATGGCATTTCAGAAAAGAGAAAATAATTTTGCAAGGCAGCTAGCGTAGTCATCACCTAGGTAGGGAGAGGACAAATGGCATATAAAATATAATGTCACTCGCAACCTTAGACAACAAATTGGAATGTAAAAAACATGGAGCTGTTTCAAGAACCTCCATTTCTCCAAAATTATCTTTGCTGAAAAGCCTGTCCAATTCATTGGTGGCTGCAGCTAAACACTTCGATTTTCCCTCGTCGTCATTTGGTACGTAGTTATCCAATGTTGCGGCTCTATAACACCTAGGAGAATTAAACTAGTCAAAACCCCCACTCCCGATGACAACAAAACTTGTTTATAAAATAGCAGAAGTGTTACCTACTTACCTTGCAGTTTCCTTGGAACAATGGGCTCCATTTTCATGTGATACCATAAAACTGTTTTTCCTTCTTCTCCTAAGCTCAGCAACTGTAAATTGCATAACCGGATAAGATGCTGATGCAGAACAACCTGAAGTGCCATTATCATGACCATGAGCATCGGGTAAAGGAATATTGGACAGTCTATTTTGAGGTTCAATATCTTCCAAATATTGATCGGGAGCACCAAATTTTGAAAGGCGCCGATCATTCTGTTCATCCTGCAGGGTTTGCAGCATTCATTGTACAGTCAATCCCATGAACTGATAAGATATTAAAAGCTTTTCCAAGGAAACTACTGAACTCATAGCAAAACACAACTTAGCTAATCGGAGAAATTATTCCGAAGACAGATGTCCATATATCATACACGACTAAAAAGGAGAGCTCCTGCCGGTTGCTCTAAAAAGTTTACACGACCAAAAAGGAGCTACCAAAGTACAAGTAGAGTCATGATGCCCTGTAAACTATAATAGTTCAGACATTCACATTGAACTTTTCAAAATGCAACATTAATAGGCAGGCACTATGCTAAGAAACAATCGGTTATGGGCAAAAAATGGAAGAGAAACAAAAATAAAGGGTATTGGCAGTAGTCTAGCTCCTACAGAAATCTGATGGAAAGAAGTGTCCCACTGCGAATAAAATCTGCCTTACCACATCCGTTTCCGTACTGTGAGCGTCGCATGGATTGAGGAGAGGCGCTTCAGTACTATGAGACACATTATTAGATGGTTCAGATTGCTGTGATGAAACTTCTGTCCACTCAGGTACAAATGATTGTGGAGAATGACGCTGCAACAGGCTGGTTTCCTGAAGTGAGCTGGCATTTGCAATACCAGGTGCATTTGCTTCTGGACTTGTTTGTCTCACTTGTCCTGAGCATGTTCCCCTTCTCAGCACTGGAGCTTCAGAAATAAGACTGCAACTGTCTTCGTGCTTCCTCTTGTTTAGTGATAGAAAGTTCATAAGAGAAGACTGAGTTGTACTTGACGGGGAGGATTTAGCAGCAAGCCCTGTTCTAGCATGATTTTCTCTTGCTGGATAACTACCATGGGATTTTTTTGGCTGTTCATACCAGGAGGCTGAAACCGAAGGAGATCTATCAACCTGAGTGGCTGGGCCCCTTGACAAGGGACTCGTGTCTCTGGATGCAGCTCCAGTGGCTAACCTTGTCACAGAAGAACACACTTTCTGATTCTCTGGCGGAACCTTATCATCACTATCTGTTTCATCCGTGTCATTATCATTTTCGGGAGATGAAACATTCTCCATTTCTATTAAATCTGTGCCTTTATTAGGTTCAACAATGGCAGGGCCCTCTTCCTTTTCAGGACGATCTTCAATGTGATTGATGGAAAAGCTGCATTGTTGAGGGCTATACAGATTTTCAATAGTCTCACGTAAAGATAGCAAAATGGTATGCTCAGATGAGAAGAAAATCTTTCTCTTATCAGGTGCGACATTCACATCATAAGATGTGGTTGGAATGCAGAAATTCAGGACGGCGATAGGATATTGCTTGGAATTTGAGCTTCTATACAGTTCATTGACAAGTTTGGTGACCTTTGGCATGTCCACAGGTCTGCCATTTACATAGAAGAATTGTCTATCTCCTGAATTGCGACCACTGCCGGGTCCAGGTTTGGAAAGAAAACCTTCTACCTGGCAGTCTTCTGTGATGGCCATGTTGAAGGGCTCCAGGCATTTGAAAGTGTTCAAACCAAATACCGTAATGATATTGTCTTTCAGTGAGCTGCTTCCTTGAGTTTTAACCACCACCATTTTAGAATTCTTGCCCACAATATTTGTGCAAAGTAATCTGACCCCTTTGGCAATTAAGGCGTAAGCCTAAAGCAGGTAAGACTCAACAATTAGTAATGGAAGATAACAAAAAGAAATAAAATTTCAACATCTATCGTAACATAACAACCTACTCCGAGAAGAAAAACACTAGCGAAGTACCTAATAAGTACTCCCTCTGTTCGACAATGTAAGCCTTTTTGGTAAGCTATGCTAAAAAGGCTTAAATTACATGCACTACCTTCGAAAATATATAGAAAATGAGATGCAGGACTCACATTCAGCAAGGAGATTACTTTGCCATACTCCTTCCGAATATTCCTACTGAACTCCTTGCCCCGAACCGGCAAGGTGGAGAACAATTTCTCAATGGTCACAGTGGTCCCGACTTGCCATGCAATCTTCCTCTCACTGATCACCACTCCCGAGTGTTCAAACTCCAAATGTGTCCCGACCGGCTCATCTTTGGTCTTGGTTTCAACCGTCAATTTCCCCAATGCACAGAGGGAACTCAATGCCTCCCCCCTGAACCCGAAGGTGGCAACGGAGTTCAGATCGGAGAAATCCGATATCTTGGAGGTGTGGTGCTTCAGAGCGAGCGCCTAAAGCAGGTCACATGAGCAGTTGTACGGTCAGCAACCAATGACAGCAAAAAGAGCGAAATTGCAGGGCAAGAGAGATTAGAAATGAGGGGTTTCTTTTGTGCGTGCCTGGAAATTGCTGGGCGAGATGCCGCTTCCGTTGTCGGCGACCTTGAACCACTCCTCGCCGTAGGCCTTGAGGCTGACCTCGACGGTGGTGGCGCCGGCGTCGAGGCTGTTCTCGACGAGCTCCTTGACGGCGGAGGAGAGGTCGAAGATGACCTGGCCGGAGCAAATCCGGTGCACCACCGACTTGCCGATCGGCTTTATTGCCGGCGAGGCTCCGCCCATCCCCGCCTAGACCAGTAAACCCTACCACAGCTCGAGCTCGAGCTCGAGGCGAGGGTTTTGGTTCCGCCTGCGCTTCTCCGGCTCTCCCGTCCCCTCCTCCTCGCCCGTCGCCCTGTTTCGCGCTACGGGCCTACGGTCAGCGATTGCCTGGGCCACGACACCTTTCCCTGGTCTGCCTTACTTGGGCCTAAGTTGAGAGGAGATTTCGTGCTCCCGACTCTCGAGCACCAGTGATTCCGCTGTTTAAAAACAAATCGGAAAATATATTTTGGAGTTTTATTTTTATTTTAAACTCCCGGATGTAGGCAATGATTATCCTAAAAGGTTGCAAAAACAACTTCACATACTTAGTATTTTGGGCTACACAAAAATGATAAAAGTGTAGATCTGAATATACGTATATTTTTAAATCTCCAAATTTATCAGAATTTATCATTTTTGCGTAGCGCAAAATACAGAGTATTTGAATTTGATTTTTAAAAAATTTGTGGGATACATAATTTCCAACATCCGGGATTGGTTTTAGATATTTTTTAAAACTCATAATTATTTTTATTTTGTAAAAACACCAGGATCACTAGTGCTCGGGAGTCAAGAGCACTTGGGAAAGTTGTTTTTGGCACCTGGGCATCAGTGATTCCGCTTTTTAAAGAAAAAATTGCAATTTTGTGTTCCAAAAAATTCTGGCAAAAAGTATACTGATATATATACACATTTTCTACGTATACACTAAATTTTGTTTAAAAATACTTTATATTTTAGTCTACACAAAAGTGACAAATTTGGGACAAAATAGGGGATTTTCATTATACTTCATACATCCATGAGCTTGTTATTTTCTGTAGCCCGAAATAAAAAGTATTTTCAACCGAAACTTTGCACAAATATATATACCATGTTCAAACAATTGGAATTTTTTGAAACTCTAAAGTACCATTTTCGATTTAAAAAAAAAACAGGATCACTGGGTGCCCACCAAATCCGTTTTCCTAAGTGGGGCATCACGCAAAAAAAAATCTCACAGAACGAGTAGTTATGAAAGAGCGAAATGCACGGCTGAAGTCACTAAACTCTACAAAGAGGAGTACCCTTTCACTAAACTCCTAAAATGGTTCATGTAAAAAAATCCCTAAAATGTGTCAAATTGATCACTGAACTCTCAGAGACAAGTAAACTGGTCACAGTTTTGCCAACGGAGCACCAAATGATGACGTGGCAAAGTTACGGTGCCGTGGCATGCTGACTGTGGTTTTTTTTGGCACAAAGGATCTTGATTAAAGAATCATTGCAAGCACGCAACACTCTGGTAAGACATTTCTTTAAACACCCTATGGTTGCCAGAGTTCAGAGCTTGCCGATGATGGGAACGATGAGGAGGCATCGGGGGCAAAGCTCGGGTGGGGCCAGGGTTGAGCTAGTTAGAGCATCTCCACCGGGGCATTCAAATGACCCTCCAAAGACTCATTGGGCCCCCTCGGGGGTGCCGGACATGGCCTCTGATAGTGGTGGCCCGCCCGTCATACACACAGCGCCGGGGTGACCTGATTCATTCGCTTCCCCACTCTCCTTCTTTTTCCTCTCGCCGGCGATTCGCACCATCGCCGCCACTCTCGTCGCCGCCTGCTTGATTCGCACCTCTGGGCCCAAGCCACAGCGCTCACGCAGGCCTGCTTGCCGCCGCTCCCGCCGGTCTCTGACCTCGTCTAGCGCCGGCGCAGCTAATTCAGCCCGGGTACGCCTCTTCTTCCCTCCCGCCCCGCACGCAACCTGTTCGACCATTGGTTGATAGGCTGATTTTATTGATTGGTCATTCGTGGCCTTATTTCATTGCTTTGTTTCGTCCAATAGGCTATGGACAGCGACGACGAGATCATGTTTTTTCCAAATGATGGCGGAGGATGCGCCCTTGCGGCCAACAACGAGGAGAATGAGATGGTCATGGCCGCAGTTCTAGATGCCGCAGTCGAGGCAAACACGGCGCCGAAGTTTGGAGGATCAGCGAATGGGCGGAGGGCCAACAAGGAACGTCACAAAGCAACTGCACACATGCTCTTGTACGCCGACTACTTTGCCCTGAATCCGGTGAACTTTCCTCATGAATTTCGCCGGCTCTTTAGGATGAGCAGGGACGTGTTCCGGAAGATCGTGCATGGCGTTCGGGAATACGACGACTACTTTAAGCTGAAGAGAGACTGCACCGGTCTTCTTGGGTTTTCATCTCTTCAGAAATGCATGGCGGCCATACGGTGCCTTGCTTACGGACTTCCCGCCGATGCGTTGAATGACTATCTCCGTATGTCTGAGTCCACCGTCGTCGAAGCCACCTACAGATTTTGCAGGACAGTTGTGAAAGTGTTTGGAGAAGAATATCTGAGAACACCAAATGAGGCAGACACGACTCATCTCTTGGCACAAGGCCAAGCAAGAGGATTTCCAGGGAAGCTTGGAAGTATCGATTGCATGCATTGGAACTGGATGAACTGCTGATACGTCCAAAACGTATCTACTTTCCCGAACACTTTTGCTATTGTTTTACCTCTAACTTGTGTGTTTTGAATACAACTAATGCGGACTAACGCTGTTTTCAGCAGAATTGCCCTGGTGTCTTGTTTTTGTGCAGAAAGTCAACTTTCGGGAAAAACACCAGAAAAGATCGCAAACCTCCTATTTTACCAGAAGACTCACGGAGCCAGAAGGGGAGGCGGAGATGGGCCACGAGTGGCCCAAACCACATGGTGGCGCGGCCAAGGGGCCCACCGCGCCAGCCATGAGGAGGGCGACTCGGCACCTCCCCGAGTCCCCCTTTCGACTACTTAACCCTCTCTGACCTAAAACGCGGGGGGTCGTCCACTTCATCCAGAAACATCACCGTACGCCGCCGCCATCGCGAAACCTATTTCGGGGACCAGAAACTCCGTTCTGGCACTCCGCCGGGACGGGGAATTGGAGGAGATCATCGCCATCATCATCACCGACGCTTCTCCATCGACCATCCATGTTTCCCCCATCCATGTGTGAGTAATTCCCTGCTGTAGGCTGAGGGGGATGGTAGGGATTGGATGAGATTGTTCATGTAATAAGTTATAAGATCATTAGGGCATGGTGCCTAGTATCCGTTGTTAGTACTTATTGATGTTGTTGCAACTTGTTGAGCTTAATGCTTGTCACTAGGGCCCGAGTGCCATGATTTCAGATCTGAACATGTTATTGTTTCATAATGATATGCACTGTTTATTGATCATACCTGCAAGTTGTATACACATATTGTTGTCCGGAACCCGCGGTCCCAAAGTGACAATAATTGGGACAGCCGAGGGGAATGGCTGCGATGTGAGGATCACATGTGTTCACGGCGTGTTAATGCTTTGCTCCGGTACTTTATTAAAAGGAGTACCTTAATTACCAGTAGATTCCCTTGAGGCCCGGCTGCCACCGGCTGGTAGGACAGAAGATGTTGTACAAGTTTCTCATTGCGAGCACGTACGACTATATACGGAACACATGCCTATGTTTACTTAGTACTTGGATGCTTTATCATTATTATCTGCAATGCCTATGTCTTGATTATTATATGAGCTATCTTATCCATGCAGCGCCCGTTCATCCATCCCTATGCCTACAGTGTTTTAATCCTACTGTTTACTGCAATCACTACTGCTGTCTCTATTTACTGCTGCTATTATTTCACCGCTACTACTGCTATAAAACTGTTGCTACTGATAATCTGTGTCGAGCAAGACTATTCACAGGTGCAGCTGAATTGACAACTCCGCTGTTAAGGCTCTCAAGTATTCTTTGGCTCCCCTTGTGTCGAATCAATAAATTGGGTTTTACTTCCCTCGAAGACTGTTGCGATCCCCTATACTTGTGGGTCATCAAGACTATTTTCTGGCGCCGTTGCCGGGGAGCATAGCTTTATTTGTGAGTTCACTTGTGATCTATATTGCTCGCTGAAATTTATTCATCATGGGTAAAGCTCGTGATGAGAGGGTCCGTGTATTGCCATCCACTACAAGAAAAGGTACGACACTTAGTACCTCTGCTGCTCTTGACTCACCATCTGTATTGAGTCAACTTGTTACACCACCACAATCTTCACGTGTTGGTACTACTGCTGAATCTGAAATTGCCTCTGATAATGTTGATGATGCTTCTACTGTGATTGATGAGAATATTTCATTAGGTCCACTTTTAGATGCTGCTATTGCTAAGTCTAAACAACTTGAAAATACTAGAACACCTAATGGAAGTCCTACTACTCCTGTTTATTCACCTGAGTTAAGGGATTATACTTGTGATGATGATCCTGATGAAACTTATGTGGAACTTGATGATGATTTTATTGATAAATGTAATGCTACTACTGGTGCAAGTAATATGAGAAATTTTCTTGCACAACATGCTGTTAAATACAAGTTGTCACCTGATCCTAAGTTTGCCACTTCTCCTATAAACATTAAAGATAAGGATTATGATTTTTCTCTTGATTTATCTCATATATCTATTGTTGAGAAAACTCCTTTTTGTGGCACTAAGAGTGAAAGTGCTGTAGAGCACATGAATGAGCTCTCTACTTTGAGTGGCTTATTTTCTGATGATATTAAGAAGCGTAGCTATTTTGTTGCTAAGATTTTTCCTTTCTCATTAAAAGATGATGCTAAAGCTTGGTATAACAACTTGTCTCCTGGTTCTATTACTAGTCCTACTGGTTTGCTTGATGTTTTCTTTCAGAAATATTTCCCTGCTAGTGCTCAACATGATGCTTTGCAGAGAATTTATAACTTTGACCAGGAAGATGAAGAGAAACTTCCAGAGGCATGGACAAGGTTTTGCTCTCTTATCAGAGCTCGGCCTGGACATGATTTGGAAAAGCATGATCTACTTGATATATTTTACAGTGGACTAACTATTGAATCTAGAGCATATCTGGATAGTTGTGCTAGTTGTGTTTTCAGGAAAAGAACCCCTGAAGAAGCTGAAGAATTATTGGCTAAAATCAGCCAGAATTATGATGATTGGACTCTACCTGCGCCGACCCCCACACCTACACCGACACCAATATCAAAGAAGAGGGGAGGTATGATTGAATTGAATGATGAAACAATGAGGGAGGCCAAGAAGACTCTCATTGAGAAGGGTATTAAATCTGAAGATGTGAAGAACCTTCCACCTATTGAAGATTTGTGTAAGCCAATTCCTCATCCATCCATAATTGAGGTTCACTCTCTCCACAGGTTCGATGAAGGAGATATTCCCTACTCTAAACCACCTGATCAATGCTTAGATGAATTTGATAATTATGTTATTAAGCAAGATAATTTTAATATGAGAGTAGAGAATCATTTGCATGAAAACTCTCAAGCTATTAGTAAGTTGCATGATATTGTGGAGAGAACCTCCAATGATGTTAAGATGCTTATTAAACATTTCCATATGGTTCAAACTCAAATTGATCAACTCACTAAAGTGCAACAAGACATGTTAGCCAATGCTTCTAAAGAAAAATTAAAACCTGTCTATGTTAGCACTAGAAGTGGAGCTCATACTCAGGATCCTTTATATCCTGAGGGACACCTAAAAGAATTGAACAAGATTCTCAACTAGCTGAAAATCCAGTTTCTCCTTCTAAGAAAAAGAAGAAGAAGAAACATAAAAATGTTGTAGAATCCTCTGAAACTGTTAATGATCCTAATAGTATATCTATCTCTGATGCTGAAACTGAAAGTGGTAATGAACTTGATAGTGATAAGGATAAAAATGATGCTCTTGATAAAGAAGTTAGTGAAAAGGAACCTGAAAAGCATACTAAAAACACAAAGTACACTAAGGAAGACTTCATTGCTAAGAAACATGGTAATGAAAGGGAACCTTGGGTTCAAAAGCAAATGCCTTTTCCAACTAAGAAACTAAAATCAAAGGAAGAAGAACATTATAATAAATTTTGTGAATGGATGAAACCCTTGTTCTTGCAAATTCCTTTGACTGATGCTATTAAATTGCCTCCTTACTCAAAGTATATGAAAGATATTGTTTCTAACAAGAGGAAAATTCCTAATGAGGAAATTTCTACTATGCTTGCTAATTATTCTTTCAATGGCAAGGTTCCTAAGAAGCTTGGAGATCCAGGTATACCAACCATCCCTTGCTCCATCAAGAATAATTATGTTAGAACTGCTTTATGTGATTTGGGAGCAGGAGTTAGTGTTATGCCTTTTTCTCTCTATAAGAGACTCTATCTTGATAAATTGATACCTACTGATATATCTTTGCAAATGGCTGATAAATCTACTGCTGTTCCTGTTGGCATTTGTGAGGATGTCCCTGTTCAAGTGGCTAACAATTGTTTAATTTTGACTGATTTTGTTGTTCTTGAAATGCCTGAAGATGATAATATGTCTATTATTCTTGGAAGACCTTTTCTAAATACTGCAGGTGCTGTTATTGATTGCAATAAAGGAAAAGTAACTTTCAATGTTAATGATAAAGAACATACTGTTTATTTCCCCAAGAAAGTTGACAAGATTTATGGAGTCAATACCATCTCCAATTTTAAAACTATCAAAGTGGGAAGTATTGATTGCCCTATATATGATCATCAAGAAGGATATCAAAACATTATGATTGGATCCATATCAATACAATACAAGGTAACATGAGTGTTTCATGATGTTTAAATCATTTGTGTCATGTAAATTTATTTGGTGCCAAGACTTGATCAACCTTGTTATCAAATGTATTTGCATACATGAAAGAGCTAAACAGCATTTCTTTCTTCAACTTTGTTTTACCTCCTGTAGTGATAATTAGGTTGCAAAAGTTTAGTTGTTTTGAATTTTAAAAATAATTTTTCTGCCCAAGTTTTATTAATTTAAATATCCAGATTTCATGCAAATTGAAAGTTTTCAAAACTCTGTAAAAATTATACCATTGGTCCTATTTTTCAAAGAGCATCGTGGGAGTGCCTGGTGCTGACCAAGGGGACCCACCATGGGGTCAAACCACATGGTGGCGCGGCTGCCCCTTGGCCGCGCCAGCCACTGAGGTGGGGCACCCTTGGCCCTCCAGCAGTTCCCCCACCTACCACTTCTTCCTCTTGCATCACTCAGCTCGTTTTTCTCTCTCACACTCGAGTTTTTGCTGTTCTTCCTCGCGATTTCGATCTCTTTGTTCAGCCCATCTCAGCTGCTGAGATTTGGGGCAATTGCTCTCAGGTATGTGACTCCTCCATGTATCCAAGTAGAATTTTGTTTAGTAAGTATACCTTGAGTATTTTGCTGCTGTAGGTGACTTGTTAAGTGAGTATGCATGCTTGTTCTATGTTGATATTCAGTTTTGATGCATGTTTAGTCCTCTAGCAAGTCCATATAGTAGTTCCCCTCATTTGTATGCTTCAAAGATAATTTTTATGATATGTGTCAAAAATTTCAGAGGATGGAGGGAAATGAACACCAACTAAATCAATATGAATTGGTGGTTCCTGAGGTCATGGGGATCCATCGTGAAGAAGGAGTTTCCATCCTGCTATCCATGCTTGGAATTCATGAGAAGTTCGGGGATCTTGCGTGATTTTCGTACTCTTGTCTCTAATACAGGATTGAGTGATTTTGTAGAGGGAGAACCCTACCAATATGCAAAGCTAACTGTGTCTGTGGTGCAGGACTTTAGATTTGATTGGTCTTCACCTAACCCTATGGTTCACTATAAAATTTACAACAAAAGTGTCCACTTGCCTTTTGATGCTTTTTGTGCAGCAATTAGGGTGCCGCAATGGGGATCACGAGGGAAGATACATGGGCAACCCAAGCATTTGACGGACCTATACGAGGTAATATGTCAAGGAAGAACCTACTCAGATGAAAGTGGTAAAATTCGAAGTATTCAATTTCCATGCATTCGATATTTTGCTTACTTCATCACGAGGTGTGTACTTGCTAGGAAGACTGCAAATAAATTATCCATTCCTGATTTAGCTTTCCTAGCAGCAGCCTTGCAACATGATAAGAGTTATAATTTGGGTGCCTTGATAGCCTTTCGCATTGCTGCCAATCGCGAGAAAGGTGGATTTTGTGGAGGACTCATTGCTTCTCGTTTATTAGCTATGCATGGTGTAGTAGCTCTCCCTAATGATTTGCAGCTTTCTTTAGAGAGGCTCGATTTTGCTTCCATGGGGAGGCATGGCTTTGTTACTAGTTGGTCTACTTTGAATAATCTATCTTATGAGGTGCCTTTTGCCAAGAAGGTGAGGTGGAAAATGGTTAAATCTGAGCGAATAGTCGCTTTGCCTGCACCACGTTTGTTTGATCTTGGTTTCAGGAATGTTTGGTCAGTCACCGAGGATGAATTCGATGCATACTTGAGGGAACATGCCCTGCACACAGAGGATGATGGAGAATGGGCGGACGAGGACTCCACTCAGTTTTCCGGGACTGGGGGCTCGCGCCCCTATCCTGGGGATGCTGGACCCTCTGCCTCATCTTCCTCAGCGGAGCCGGATGTTGAGCACGCCCAGTATGACCCGCCGGCTTGGAGTTCCTACCCGCGTTATTATTAGCCTCCACTTAGGCCAAAAGCCTAAGCTTGGGGGGAGGTATATCGACATCTCACTCATTTACATATCATATCTTGTCGATACTTTGTATATCCATGTTGCAGTTTTCTTTCTTTCTTTCTTTTTAATTGTTTACCTTTTATTGCTGCATTCCAAAACACAAAAAGACCAAAAATATTTCTGTTGTTTCTCTTCATTTGTTTCTTTAAGTTTCAGTATTAGTTTGCTTAGTTTTAAAATTCGGTTTGTTATTCAAAAATCTAAAAATATTTTGCTTTATTGTTTGTTTCTTTTTGCTCTTGTTTCAAAAACTCGAAAACCCAAAAATATTTGTTGTTTCTTTTTGGTTTTGTATAGTGTTTTCAGAGTTGGACAGCCATCCGTGACTCCGATGGAGCTTGGTTTTCATTCTTATCATTCGAAGCAACACAAGTGAAAAAGCAATAAGGATGATCTACAACAACTCGAGTTGGGGTGAGAGGCTGGTATGAACTCTATTTGTTTTCATTTTTGTACATATACTCATCTATGTGAGCATGCTTAGTTGGTTCATGTGAGGTATATGTCATTTAGTGGATGCTTAGTAGTTCTTGTTCTCTCATGATCGGTCCCAATTTATTAATAGTGGTAGCATGTTATGTTGATGTTTGCTTGCATTGTTCTATTCATAGAGGGTATGACATTGTGGTATCCTCCTCTGAATAATTCATTCGAATTGACTTGGCACATGCTCATGCATGCGTATGACTGAAAAACAAAAGTCAATTAAGCCTTGATGATTTATTTTGACTCAGAGTTCTTGTATCACTTTTATGTCTCAATTAATTTCATTTTGTCGCAAGCATGATTATGACGGTTATTGCTCTCTTGATTGTCGCTTCCCAGTCTATTGCTAGCCTTCACTTGTACTGAGCGGGAATGCTGCTCGTGCTTCCAAAACCATGAAAACCAAGTTATTCCAAAGTGTCCACCATAAATACCTATGCATGGCATTTCGAACCATTCAAGTAAATTTTCATGTGCTACCTTTAAAACCTTCAAAGTACTTCTCAATTTGTGTCAATGTTTTATAGCTCATGAGGAAGTATGTGGTGTTTTATCTTTCAATCTTGTCATTCAGACTTTCACCAATGGACTAGTGGCATATACATCCGCTTATCCAATAATTTTGCAAAAAGAGCTGGCAACGGGGTGCCCAGTCCCAATTAATTATAACTTTCATCAATAATTCTCTTCACATGTTTTGCCCTGATTTATCAGTAAGCAACTTAATTTGCAAATAGACACTCCTCCATGGTATGTGAATGTTGGAAGGCACCCGAGGATTCGGTTAGCCATGGCTTGTGCAAGCAAAGGTTGGGGGGAGTGTCACCCATAATGAAACTAAAATACATGTGTAAACAAAAGAGAAGAGGGATGATCTACCTTGCTGGTAGAAATAACGTCCTTCATGGGAGCCGCTCTTGAAAGTCTGGTTGACAAGGGGGTTAGAGTACCCACTACCATTCGTTGACAACAACAAACACTTCCCAAAACAATTTTGCTTCTGTTTTAAAAATAAAAAGCTCTAGCACATGATAATCCCTGCTTCCCTCTGCGAAGGGCCAATCTTTTACTTTCATGTTGAGTCACCATCCTTTCTTTGAGCACTTTCTCGAGAGCATAGTTGTCATTCTTAGTGTAATGTGCTTGTCCCAGAATGTGGTTAACTGTGATATAACTTTGATGCTTTTATCTTTGATATCTTTGATTCTAGTCTTCCCATGAACTTCAGAGGTGCCTGGGCATTTATGTTTTGCTGTACAAAAACGGGCAAGCGAGATACCATCTTATCATATCCTATTATGAGCATTACAATCTTGTGAATTAATATGTTTCATGTTTGTCGCTATTAGTATGTTGGTATCTTTTCATAGTTTACATGCCTATTGAGTGACATTATTTGCATTTGCCTCATCTTGAATTGCCTAAGCATTTGTTCATATAGTGAGAATATATGCATCATATGAAGCAAATGTGTTCGTGAAAGTCTTTTATCGCACTCAGTTGTTAACTGAATTGCTTGAGGACAAGCAATAAGCTAAGCTTGGGGGGAGTTGATACGTCCAAAACGTATCTACTTTCCCGAACACTTTTGCTATTGTTTTACCTCTAACTTGTGTGTTTTGAATACAACTAATGCGGACTAACGCTGTTTTCAGCAGAATTGCCCTGGTGTCTTGTTTTTGTGCAGAAAGTCAACTTTCGGGAAAAACACCAGAAAAGATCGCAAACCTCCTATTTTACCAGAAGACTCACGGAGCCAGAAGGGGAGGCGGAGATGGGCCACGAGTGGCCCAAACCACATGGTGGCGCGGCCAAGGGGCCCACCGCGCCAGCCATGAGGAGGGCGACTCGGCACCTCCCCGAGTCCCCCTTTCGACTACTTAACCCTCTCTGACCTAAAACGCGAGGGGGTCGTCCACTTCATCCAGAAACATCACCGTACGCCGCCGCCATCGCGAAACCTATTTCGGGGACCAGAAACTCCGTTCTGGCACTCCGCCGGGACGGGGAATTGGAGGAGATCATCGCCATCATCATCACCGACGCTTCTCCATCGACCATCCATGTTTCCCCCATCCATGTGTGAGTAATTCCCTGCTGTAGGCTGAGGGGGATGGTAGGGATTGGATGAGATTGTTCATGTAATAAGTTATAAGATCATTAGGGCATGGTGCCTAGTATCCGTTGTTAGTACTTATTGATGTTGTTGCAACTTGTTGAGCTTAATGCTTGTCACTAGGGCCCGAGTGCCATGATTTCAGATCTGAACATGTTATTGTTTCATAATGATATGCACTGTTTATTGATCATACCTGCAAGTTGTATACACATATTGTTGTCCGGAACCCGCGGTCCCAAAGTGACAATAATTGGGACAGCCGAGGGGAATGGCTGCGATGTGAGGATCACATGTGTTCACGGCGTGTTAATGCTTTGCTCCGGTACTTTATTAAAAGGAGTACCTTAATTACCAGTAGATTCCCTTGAGGCCCGGCTGCCACCGGCTGGTAGGACAGAAGATGTTGTACAAGTTTCTCATTGCGAGCACGTACGACTATATACGGAACACATGCCTATGTTTACTTAGTACTTGGATGCTTTATCATTATTATCTGCAATGCCTATGTCTTGATTATTATATGAGCTATCTTATCCATGCAGCGCCCGTTCATCCATCCCTATGCCTACAGTGTTTTAATCCTACTGTTTACTGCAATCACTACTGCTGTCTCTATTTACTGCTGCTATTATTTCACCGCTACTACTGCTATAAAACTGTTGCTACTGATAATCTGTGTCGAGCAAGACTATTCACAGGTGCAGCTGAATTGACAACTCCGCTGTTAAGGCTCTCAAGTATTCTTTGGCTCCCCTTGTGTCGAATCAATAAATTGGGTTTTACTTCCCTCGAAGACTGTTGCGATCCCCTATACTTGTGGGTCATCAACTGCCCGTTCGCTTGGCAGAGAGGATGTATAAGTCAGGACATCACGGAAAGTGCAGTGTCATACTTGAGGCCGTGGTAGACTATGATCTTTGGATCTGGCATGCGTTTTTCGGCACCACCGGTGCGTCAATGACATCAATGTGCTCCAACGCTCCCCGATATTTAAGAAACTTTGTGAAGGCCTAACTCCACCATGCAACCATGTGATCAATGGTCATGAGTACACCAAGGGGTACTACCTTGCTGACGGCATCTATCCTACTTGGTCAACATTTGTGAAGACTATCCATAACCCTGTCGGCGAGGCAGATTGCCATTTTGCAAAGAGGTAAGAGTCTGTTCGCAAAGATGTGGAGCGGGCATTTGGAGTGCGTCAGGCCAGGTTTGTCGTCGTCCGCTACCCTTGTCTTTCATGGTCGCTAGATGAAATGTGTGAGATCATGAGTGCTTGTGTTATCATGTACAACATGATCATTGAGAGCGAACGAGATACGAGAAAGCAACTGATCAACGAGGTGTTCGATTTTCAGGGGCCTATGGCCCATCCACAGCCGGGCGTGCCGACGCAGTATGCAGAATTTCTTGCCATGCATCGGGAAATTCGTGATGGAACAATGCATCATCAGATGCACAATGATCTCGTGATGCACCTGTGGGCTATCAAAGCGACTCAGCCGGCGGCGGTTTGATATGTCATGTTTTAAACTTGAATTCGTATTTACTTGTAATAATTATTATGTTTTCTATCTTCAATTCGTATTGAAATGCAAAAACAACCGCCGATGTGGTTAGATGATTTTTTTTTGGAGTTGGCCTTTGGAGTGTGCCGCTATGGGCGGCACCCCCCAATTGGTCGGACACATGTCCGCCACCCCCAATTGGGCTTCAATTAGGGGTGCCGGACACTCATTTGGAGGGTGCCGGTGGAGATTCTCTTAGGAGGCTACGCAAACCAGGCAAGCAGGCGCCGGACCCTATCGTTGTCCGAACTGAGGACGGCAGCGGGGTTGTGCGGTGCGAGCAATGACACTAGGTGGTGTAACATATAGATGTCCTTTTTTGTGGGATGGATTTTGCATAGATTTTTTGTTTATGAGTAGAACATAAGTATGGAAACCAAAATGCACAGAGGGTGTATTTTAATAGATGTATCCCATGGACGGGTTTATTTTTGCGTTTGAATGCTAGTTTTAAGTTCTTCCAATAAAGAAACGTTTTCCTGTAGGATGAGACTTTTCATAGACATAAATCTTGTTAGGTAGAATGTAATTATGAACAAGAGAATTAAGTAAAACATGTGTTTTGTTTCATTAGATGTAACTTAATGGTATTAGACTACTCTCCTGGATGACCATCTTCTTCAGGTGTAATAGACTACTCTCTTGTGGCTGAAAAATTCGAGTGTTTCTCTCTGTTAGAGTATTACTTGCAACGCAAGTTTACTTAGCCAAGTCGGTTTGTATCTCTTATTATAGTCGGTTTGTAATCCACCTATATAAGGTCTTGTACGTAGCAACAATTGAATCAATGAAACAATAGTTCTATTCAAGTTTACATGGTATCAGACTTACGATCCTAGGGCATGCCTGCCCCAACACCGCCGCCGCCGCCGCCCGGCTACTTCGAGTGGCGCGCCGCTCTGGCCGCCTCCAAAGCCGCCCTCAACCCATCATCTTCTTCCTCTCTAGCCCTAAACCCTACAATGGCCGCTCCAATCTCCTTTGCCGACACAATTTCAGATGTTACATCTCTTATCCCAATTACCTTAGACCTAGCAGCCCACGACTACTACCATTGGTGTCATCTTTTCGACGTCCACCTTGGCCGCTGCAACTTGCGCGCCCACGTCGCCGCCGACTCCGTCCCGCGCCCCGATGATCCCCGCTGTGTCAAAGACGATCTCGCCATCATCCAATGGATCTACTCGCGAGTGTCCACCGAGATCTTCAACCTCGTCTTCCGGGAGGCCTCCACTGCAGCCACGCTATGGGCTGCCCTTCGCCGTCTTTTCCAGGACAACGTCGATGCTCGCATCAACAACCTCAACACCGAGATTCGCAACACTGTCCAGGGGGCCTCCTCCCTCAGCGTCTACTGCCAACGGCTCCAGATGATGGCCGACGAGCTCCGCGAGCTGGGTGATCCCGTGGGAGATCGCCAGCTCATCAATATCCTTCTCCAAGGGCTCGGTGATGAGTTCAAGACACAAGCTGCCTTCATCCCTCTCATGCGGCCCTATCCCTCCTTCGCCGAGGTGTGCTCCCTCCTTCAATGTGCCGCCGATGCGCTCGCACGCAAAGAGGCGCGGCCCCACGTCTTCACCGCCTCACCACGGCCGCCACCACCTCCTGCCGCGGCAGCGCCAACGCCACCTGTGCAACCTCCTCCTGGGTGGCGCCCGAGTCCCAACTACCGCGGGAAGAACCCCATGTACTTCCCCCCGCGGCCCGGTCCGCCGTCTCGACCTGCAGCACCGCCTCCAGCTCCTTCTACTGGTGCCTCGACATCAACATCGGCTCCTCCAGCGTGGCGTCCTCCTCATGATCCGTGGACGGGCCTCGTCCAGGCCTGGTCTATGCCGTGGACTGCACCCTCTCCCGCCGGCGCCCCTCCTGCCTACTCCGGCGCGTGGCAACCAGGGATGCGGCCACACACAGGCACTCCTGGATTCCTCGGCGTTCGTCCACCCGCTCAAGCCTACTACGCAGCTCCAAGTCCCGTTCCTTTTGCTGCTGCCTCGCCGATCCACTACGGTGCTCCGATGTCGATGCCACTCTACCATGCTGATCCAGGAGCCTATTACCCACCGATGCAGTACCCCACGTATGCGGCAACACCATCTGCGCCAGCGCCTGCACCGCCAACAGCACCGTCACCCGCCCCCGCTCCGAGTTGGGATCAAGCTGCGTTTCTTCAGGCCATGAATAATTTTGCTGCTCAAGGTAATACAGGTACTGCTTGGATCTTTGATTCTGGTGCATCTAGTCATATGTCTTCATCCAATAATATGCTGTCAAACTGTACTCCATCTTATTTTTCCTCCATTACACTTGGTGATGGTTCCTCCACTCCAATTTCATGTGTTGGTCACACTCAAATTTCATCCACCACCAAACCACTCCTCCTTCGTGATGTCTTAGTTGCACCCGCCCTTATCAAAAATTTAATCTCCGTTCGTCGTTTTACCACTGACAATCATGTTTCTGTCGAGTTTGACCCTTTTGGCTTGTCTGTGAAGGATTTCCAAACCAAGATGGAGATCGCACGATTCGATAGTTCCGGCGACCTCTACTCCATCCACGGTGCTCCTGCTGCTGCGCCTCCATCTTCCATGCTCGCCACGGTGGATCTTTGGCATCGGCGTTTGGGTCATCCCAATAGTGCCACGTTGTCATCTTTGCTTAGTGATTTCTCCATCCCTTGTACTAAAAATCCTCATAATTCATCACTTTGTGAGTCATGTCAACAAGGAAAACATGTTAGGCTACCCTTTAGCTCTTCTAGCTCCTTTAGTACGTTCCCTTTTGAACTTCTACATTGTGATTTGTGGACCTCTCCAACTTTAAGTGTTTCTGGTTTCAAATATTATCTCGTTATATTGGATGATTTCACACATTTTATATGGACTTTTCCACTAAGAAACAAATCTGATGTGCACACAATTTTTATTAACTTTCAACGCTATGTTGCAACTCATTTTTTTCTTCCTATCAGATTTATACAATGTGATAATGGTATAGAATTTAACAATCTTGCAAAATCGAAACCTTTTTCTTCAACATGGCATTCTACTCCGTTTTTCCTGCCCATACACATCACCACAAAATGGAAAAGCTGAACGCTCTCTCCGCACAATCAATGATATTATTCGAACACTTCTTATTCAATCATCCATGCCATCCAAATTTTGGGCCGAAGCACTACGCACTGCCACTTATTTACTGAATATACGTCCATCAAGTGTCAATCCTAAAACAACACCCTTTTTCTCTCTTTTTCTTTCTCATCCTAACTACTCCGAGCTCCGAGTTTTTGGTTGTCTTTGTTTTCCCAATGTTTATGCTACATCGATTAATAAACTTTCCCCAAGATCTATTCCCTGTGTCTTCTTAGGATATTCCGATGAACATAAAGGCTATAGGTGTTTTGATATTCTCTCCGGTCGTGTGCATATTTCTCGTCATGTCACTTTCGATGAAACGGTGTTTCCCTTCTCTACTCGCTCGATCCAGACAGCCGTCCCACCTTAGCATCCCAATCATCTCCTTCTCAAAACAAATTTCCGTTTTTCACACACGCCACTGCACCTCCATCTTTAGATGTTCCACCCGCTCACCCTGCCACGGCAGAACAAACACCAGAATTCTCTGCCACGGCAGAACAAACACCAGAATTTTCTGCCACGGCAGAACAAACGCAAGAATTCTCTGCCACGGCAGACTCGCGGCAGCACACACCCGTGTCCGCACCCTCCGCTGCGCCGGACACCTCATCCTCGCCATCCCCACTTGCTCCCCACCACGTGCTGTCCTTGTTCCTCCACCAAGTAATAAGCATACTATGCGCACACGCGCAAAATCTGGTTTTTCTCAACCAATTCAAAAGCTTAATTTGCATGTCACCGCTAATCTCTCTTCGCTCCCTAAATCTTACAAGTCTGCTCTTCTAGATCCTAACTGGGCTGCTGCAATGCGTGAGGAGCATCTTGCTCTTCTCTCTAACAACACCTGGCAGCTAGTTCCACGTCCTCCCAATGCGAATGTTGTTTCTGGTAAATGGGTCTTCCGACAAAAGTTTCATTCCGATGGTAGTCTCTCTAGGTATAAAGCTCGTTGGGTATGTCGTGGTTTCTCTCAACAACAAGGTATAGACTATGATGAAACTTTCTCTCCTGTAGTTAAACCTAGCACTATTCGTACTATTCTTAGCATTGCGGTGTCCTCTAACTGGCCAATTCATCAACTAGACGTTAAAAATGCTTTTCTTCACGGCTCTCTTAGTGAAACTGTGTATTGTCAACAACCATTAGGGTTTGAAGATTCTACATCTCCCAATCATGTTTGCCTCCTCCAAAGATCTCTCTATGGCCTCAAACAAGCTCCTCGTGCATGGTTTCAACGATTCTCTACCTTCATTCAAACAATAGGTTTTTCTCCCTCTCGTTCAGATTATTCTCTCTTTGTTTATCACTCTAATCATCAAGTTGCATATCTTCTTCTCTATGTAGATGACATTGTTCTTACAGCTTCCTCTTCTGATTTTCTTCATCACATTATTTCTCTTCTTCGACGCGAATTTTCTATGACTGATCTTGGTTCTCTTCATCATTTTTTGGGAATCGCCGTCACACGTGATAATAACGGTCTCTTTCTTTCTCAGCGTCAATATTCTGTTGATCTCCTAAACAAGGCCGGTATGTTAGATTGTCAACCTTCTCGCACTCCTGTAGATACCACCTCGAAACTCTCCTCTAATTGTGAAGTCTATTCTGATCCCACTCTATATCGTAGTCTAACCGGCGCTCTTCAATATCTCACGCTTACTCGTCCTGAACTATCCTATGCGGTGCAACAAGCCTGTCTTTTTATGCATGATCCTCGTGTTCCACACTACAATCATGTCAAACGCATTCTTCGTTATGTCAAAGGTACAATTGATCACGGTCTCCACATCAATTTATCATCACCTGCATCCTTGACAACGTATTCGGATGCTGACTGGGCTGGTTGTCCAGACACTCGTCGATCCACTTCAGGATACTGTGTTTATCTTGGTAACAATCTTATTTCTTGGTCTTCGAAGCGACAGCTTACGGTCTCTCGCTCGTCTGCTGAGGCGGAGTACCGGGCTGTTGCCCATGCAGTTGCTGAAACAGTTTGGTTGCGCCAATTACTTGAGGAGCTTCATCGACCTATTCATCAAGCAACAGTGGTTTATTGCGATAATATTTCTGCAGTATATATGTCAGGCAATCCAGTGCAGCATCGTCGCACCAAGCACATTGAGATAGACATTCATTTTGTTCGGGAGAAAGTTGCTTTGGGCCAAGTACGAGTTCTTCATGTTCCTACTACAGCACAGTTCGCCGACATCTTTACTAAGGGGCTTGCACCTACACCATTCACTGATATTCGATTCAGTCTCAACGTGGGGGATGTTAGAGTATTACTTGCAACGCAAGTTTACTTAGCCAAGTCGGTTTGTATCTCTTAGTATAGTCGGTTTGTAATCCACCTATATAAGGTCTTGTACGTAGCAACAATTGAATCAATGAAACAATAGTTCTATTCAAGTTTACACTCTCCTACCAATTCTAGGTGATCTAGCATACGAATTGTACCAGAGGCAGAGATGTACAACCTTGACCGCCATGCTTTGTGATCATTTGATGTGTATCTATAAGCTAACTCGATTGGTTCGCATGTGGCAGAAGGCGGGGTGGTAGCTCAGCCATCGGGGGAATGGTACACCATGGTTGCATCGTGAAAAGGCTAGCTGGCAGGAGGTGATGACGTGATGTGCCATTTTGGCGCTAGCTAGAGTGCACACTCCTCATTGTGGGGCAATCCCCAGTGTGCCAGAGCATCGGCGATCAGACATCTGCCTTGCACCACCAGCCAAGTGAATATGCGACACCACAATGGAGGCATCGGTGCTATAGATGGTCATCATTTAGTTCTGCTGAGATGAGGCTTGGATTGAATGGAGTGCGCGGAGGCAACATTGTACGATCCGGACGCAGTCCATCGCTAGGGATACAATTTTGATTTAGCGGCACTCCATTCTAAAAATTCCTGCTACTTCAGAGGGTTATATCGGGGTTTATATTCCTTCTATCTAGCACTCTCCACAATTTGCTTTTGGTTGTTATCACACAAATAAGATAATGGCCAAAGGCAACCATAAGAAAAGGCAGATCATAAAACCTGAAGACAGCCCCTTTCGCTCTGAAAATGAATGTGTTCGCCACCTGATGTTTGATTGTCTAGTAGCAAAAACATTTGGCCTATAATTTCTGGGCAGTTAAAACTGGAGATTCCTATGAATATCTAGCTAGGTTTTGGGTTTCCATTCTAATAATTCTGCATTGAAATCCGTTTGTGCTCATGTCATGTGGAATATTTGAAAATTCAGGAATGACATGGTCTTTAATGATGTTCCTTGGCCAAATATTAAGGCTTGAGGGGAATCCTTTGAGAGTGAAGTTTTGTCTCCCGGGCTACATATAGCCCTTTAATTTGAACTTTCAAAACATGTATTTCAAAGTTTCAAAAAAAAAAATATAAATTATTTACATGTAAGTAACGATGTATAGTTTAAGTGTGCAAAGTTCCAGTAAAAAATAATTTATATTTTACGCTATAAAAAAGATAATTTTCTGACAAGTTTGGAGATATACTCTTCACTTTCTAGATCCATAATTTTGTCTTTTTTCTGTAGCTCAGAATACATTGTCTTTCGGGTTGAGACTTTGCACATCTATAATGCATAGCATTTACTTATCTACATATTTTTTCAGAATTTTTTGTAACTTTAAAAATCATTTTTTTATTTTCAAAATTAAGGGCTGCATGTAGCCCGAGCTACAATGGCCTTTTTCTGGAATCCTTTGTACTATCCAGAGTTGAAACATACTATTCATTGTTCAATGAACATGAAATGTCAAAGGTGGAGAACTTCTGCAAAACCCTCTTCAAAATTATTATGGATGCTCAGCAAACCTCCCTAGCCAATCTGACAATGGACATTCTTGGAGAATTGAAGATATGTGATGGATGGTAATGATCTCGCCAACACCCCCTCCAACTCCTACGATAAGAAGACCACAATGAGGCCGACATCTCCTCTAGATCCTGGATGATGATCGCCAAACCCAGAAGGCATGACGTTAAAGAAGCTCAAGCAAACTGCCTCCAACAAATGTCGTGATTGATGTCTACCCGTTGTGATATATGTCGTTAAGGAAAGTTAGGCAACGATTCGCGCAGTACAAATTGTTTGCGTGTTTTCCGAGTATACCCCCGGTCAGACCCCGTGCCACCGCACTCGCGTCTCTCGTTCCCCACTCCTCTCCTCTGACCCTCTCGTTCCCAATGACGCTCGACGTCGCCGCCGGTCGCCGCCCTCTCCCTCTCTCTCCCCCCGTCGCCGTGCTCTCCCTCTCGATGGCAGGCTTGCTCCCATCGTAGCCTTGCTCCTAACCAACCCGATTCACACGTAGCATCCCAAGCACCCCTAACCCTAGCCCGAGCGGGAGTAGGTCAAAGGTGACATTTTTACGGCGGAGGTGCTGGATTCATGGGCGGAGGTGGTCGATCTGTGGGCGGCGGTGCTAGATCCATGCGAGGATCCATGCGAGGATGCGGCGGTCGACCCGAGCAGCGGGAGGAGGATGGTGGTCTGGACCGGAGCACCGCGTGGAGGATGGTGGTGGTAGCTCGTGGCGGCTGGTGCTCCCTTCGCCGTCCCGCACGCACCCGTCGTGGAGGAGACCGCGTGCGCCTGGCTCCGAGCGTCGGTATGTGTTCCTTCGTCTCCGGGCTTGTGTGCTTGCTTGCTTGAGTAGCCACAAGCGGATGCTTCCTTGCTCTGTTTGCTTGCAGTAGTGGAGTAACAGTAAGCAAACTGAACCAAACCTGATGTTAATTCTCTGTGAGGAAAAACTGTCACAGCAAGTTTGCTTGGTTTCTTTAGCATGAACTGAACTTGCAGTAACAATGCTCCGTGTTTGCTTGGAAGTACTGTTGTTTCTGAATTTTTCCTGATTGAGTAGCAGTAGTTATTCCAAATAACTTGTGCCTTATTTATTGCTTCCAAACACGAGGACACAAATACACGGCTTGCTTATTGTCAATACTGACCTGGGAGTAGCAGTAGCTTTACTGAAGTGCAGCAGTGCTTGCTTGGTTGCATATGGAGTAGCAGTAGCTTTACTTTAAGTAATTTGATATCAGTGCACACAAATTGTTTGGTTGTATGCTGATGGTTGTGTCAAAAACTTTGGTGTTGGGCCAAGGCCTCGATTGATTCTTTTGGCCAATATATACATGTGGTACCTTGAAGCATGGATTCGTTATAATGTGTTCAGATCTTAGTAGTGTTAGCAATAGCAAATGCTTGCATTACAGCTTAAATAAACTTCGATGATTTCTTGTGTTTGAGGTGGACTGAAATTTAGATCGGGTAGTACCATTGCTGCTGATGATTCTGTTGTGTTGCAGGTGATTCCCTCTAAGGCTGGAACAAGTGGGAGGCGCTGGGACGGAGAGGATCTTGGCGAGGCGTTGGGACGGCGAGGGTCTTGGCCAGGCGCTGAGACAGCGAGGATCTCCTGCTGCCCGTGAGGATCTGGGTGAAGCGAGGAGCTGGGCAAACACGGCCAACTGCTGCTCAGCCCGAGGGTGGGGGGCGACAAAGAAGCCGGCGTGCTCTGCTCTCCTAGCCGGCGTGCTCTGCTCCTGCTGGGTGGGAGACGGCGTGTTTCTGTTCCGGCGACCAGGAACCAGAGGAGATGGACCTCTGGTGGATCCGGGCGTGCTGCTGGTGCTCAGCCAACGGTGCTGCTGGTGGTGCTCCGGCAGTCGAGCAGCTAGATCCTGATGGTGACGCGAGGAGTGGGCAGGGAGGAGATAGTGACGCAGGGAAGAAGCACGGCGAGCACACGAGCACGGATGCGCGCCTGGAGGTGCTCGCGCGCGAGGGATCTGGGCTGCACGACGGCGACGGCGGCGATCTGCGCGAGGGACCTGGGCTGCACGGCGACGGCGGCGATTTTCGCGAGTTGACCTGGGCTGCTGCGGCCGATTCAAATTTAGATCTAAGTGATCGGTTCGCTGGCATGACTTCGGGAGGGTATCAGATGTAATTAAATCGAACATTGAGTGTATAGATGTCTTTTCCGCGATTTTCACCTGGTCGGAAGGGAGGCTAGAACGACTTATAATATGATACGGAGGGAGTAGCTGCTACATCTCTATCCTCATTTGCATAGCAATACCTGCAATTCCTATCGAGGGGGAGTTGTGACTTTAGTTGTTTTCGATTTTTTTTATGTTTTAGAACCTTGGTCTTCCTTTTCGACTTTTAGTTGTATCATACCCTTTTTTTTTCTTTGTTATGCAATGAAGCCTAACCTGGGACGAGGTCCCTTTCGTGTAAGAAAATTCCTTCTACTTGTGAGCGAACCGCAGGGAAGTGCGAGGATGACCTTGTGCGCGTTTTCCTCAAAAAGAAAAACCTTGTGCACGATCATTCTCTATGAGGTACTAGATTCTGAAATAACCTTAATCGACTTAGAGATAGCAAATGTACACTCAGATATACTGTTCATGGTAATAACATATACGTACCAGCAACAAAAACTAGTACAAGCAACACAAAATATTTCACCGTTTTTCAAATGGATAGGCTCTTGGCTCAATGGTGGAGAGCATTGGCGTGTCCATGCCGACTCCAGCTTGATCATCTGGGGTAGAACTTAATCGCTCTAGTTTATTTTTTTCACAGAAAGAATCACGGCATTTGATCAAGGAGAACTTCTTCTCGATCAAATGCCGCGAGTCCTCCCTCTCCCAACTGGTCTTGATTCTTGTATATCTACCGCAACCATGCATATAATCGACATTATACATCCCATCCCAGATCCTCACCGTTTCTTATCCTCCTCGTCCTCGCCATCACCTTCTCGATGGCGATGTCAAAGCCATCCTTCATGTCCCCCTCAAACCTCACCCTGGGGTCCTTGTACACGAACCTCGGGATCATCTTGATCACCTCCTCCCTCATGGCTGCCACGTCCTCGTCACTGTATCTACCCAGCACCTCCTCGATGTCCACCTTCCCGTCCACGAGCTCGTCCTCGTCGATGAACACCGAGTAACGGCGGCGGCCATCTACGGTGTTGTCCGGCTTGTGCCATCGGTACTGCTTCTCGAAGGTGGACCCCCGTGGAAGAAGACGGGGATGCACCCGGCGACGACGGCGTCGATGGCAGACCGGCGCATAAAGGAGTCTCCACGCGGCTGCAGGCAGAAACGGGAGGAGGCGAAGAGGGACATGAGCTTCTCCGCGGACCGGCAGACGGGCTCTTTGCTGCAGTCGAGCATGCCGCAGCGGCTCGGCGAGGAGACGCACTTGTCAATGATGCGGTCGCGGACGAGCAGCGTGCCGCCAGGACGCCGTGCTCCGGCGAATGCGAACAGCCACGGCCGGCGCGTCCCGCGAGCGCGCGCCTGCCATGCGGCCACCTCGGCGGCGGACGACGGGTGGAAGTAGCTCGGGTAAGGCACGGCCATGTCCCGGCGGCCCCAGATGTTGGACTCGATGGTGAGCACGGTCATGTTGAGGCACTCGGGCCGGTCGAGGAAGCTGTTGCCGCACCCTATGGTGTCGTCGCTTCTCGGCACACGCCGGAACATCCACGTGGTCTTGGACGCGAGCATGAAGTGGTCGCGACCGCCGAACGCTGCCCACTGTGGCCGCGACGATAGCCACCGGAGGAACTCCGCCGACGGCCCGTCGCGCACCGACGCGTTGGTGTCGCATGTGTAGTGGTTCAGCTCCAGACCCGCGTAGTACGGAACGTACACCGCCGTCGCCGCCGCCGGGTCGTCGGTGAGGCACTCGTACCGCCGCATACGGTTGTGGAAGATAACCTCCAGGGCGTGATGGTTCGTGTTGAACCTGCATTCAATTTTCAGGATGTACTTGAGCAGAGCACACAAAGAAAGAAACTCAAATGGAAACAATGATCCGGCCATATGTTAGGGATTGCTTTCTTACCATCCGTTAGGGATGACATGGTCGGTGTCGTTGGTGGCGACGGGAGCGAGCACCGGGCCGAGGCCGGCATTGGACATGAAGACGCACGCGCTGCTCTCGTCCTCAAACGCCTGAGACCCCTCAACGCAGTCCCGGAGAAGATTAAACCGCGACGGTAGATCCAGCATGTACACGCGCCGGCCCTCGCACGACGACGGCGACCGCCGGCTCTTGGCGTCATCTTCGCCGACCGCTGGTGGGGGAGAGAGCAGATTGACGGGGAGCGCGGCGGGGCCGGCACGACGGTGAGAGGAAAGGTATGAGTAACGGGAGAGCGAGACGTGGAAGAACTGGAAGTGGAAGAGGCCGGACAAGAGCCATGAGCCGGCGACGAGTAGGCCGTAGATGAGCTGCTTGTTGTGGCAGCTGTGCGCTTCCATGGCTGGACCTGGGCTAGCTATGAGAGCATCTAGCGAGAGCTAGCTGTGGTGCTCTGTAGGGGATCACTAGTGTACATGAAGTACTAATCTCAAGTGGCAATTTAGTTTGAAAGGGCAGCTGGAGAAGTCTTAGACTAGCCATAGTGGGAGTATCATAGGTAGTATCATGCATTCCACGTAGGCAAAAAGATGACGTGTCACTGCAATTAATGATGAGAGAGGTGATGGTGGTATCATAGGTAGATACCGTAACATAACGGATTCCAAGACAAGATGAGTGTGCATGCTAATAAATACACTACTATATGATACCACATATATGTTACTACCCACTATGGAAGTAGTAACATAGACTAGTATCATATGCATGATACTAGTGTATGATACTCCCCACTATGGCTAGTCTTACAGTGTCATTTGATACATTTGTAGCGTCTCACTTTGGACACCTGGTGGCCTGGCATAATTCTGGTTTCTCCTATGCATTCCTTGGAAATTTTAATCGATCAATGGCTCTTGGCATCCGTGCACTCTGCATTTCTCATTCCTCCGCAGTTGACTCGAGCTGAGCATTAAGGCTTGCTCATCGGTATTCCAAGCAGATCTGCAGATCGGCAGGTCAATTTTACTTCTTAAGCCGTCCAAGTTCTCCTTTTCATGAGCTATAGATCTCGATGCCAGCCGTACGTACGTGATTATTAATTTTGGAACGGATTCTGTGGGCGCGAGATTGATGTCTGACCTCAAGGAGCACTGGAGTATACTCGAAGATTTTGGGGCTGCATCTCCATCGCTCGTGGACGATTGTTTAGTTCTTGGCACTGCAGAAGAAAATAGGAGAAATATCACACGTGGAAGACTCATATTCCACGTCCGCTATAGGGTCCCCCGAATCAAATCTTGCTAATTTAGGTTGCATATAGTAGTCACACAGTGTGCATCATACATTTTTATTAACGGCCGTATGTACGTGACATCTCAAGGAGTGCTACTTGCTGTTTTTTTTGGTTGACTACTTGTATTTTAGTAGAACGTTGAGTCATGGTTGAGAGAGCGGACTTTTGGAATCCCCGTCGTGTGTGCGTGAGATCTGGTCGGTTCTGTGTGAAGTCAGAAAAGGCAACAACGAATTACAGAACGAAAACTCAGGTGGGCCGTCGTATGGATACATGGATACAGATGTATGGGCCGGAACACTTAGCGCATGATGCATCTGCTCCTCGTCCCTTATTACTTTTTAGTCAACGTATCCAGTGAAAACCACCATTCGGTGCAAACCAGAAACCTACCATCGTTGACTGTCGGATTCTTAACTGATGGCACAGATCAGAGGTGGACTCCCACCAGCAACTTAACCCACTTTTGCACTAACCCCCCATGAATTACCCACGACCAGGAAGCCATTTCGGAGGAGTTGTCGTGCTCGTGCAGTCTAATTAAAACCTACCCAGCCCAGCGCCGCCTGCCTCCACGCGACGGCGACGGCGGCTGGGAGGCGCGGCGCTGCCCTCCCACGTGAAGACGGCCGCGGAATCGGCGGACGAAGCACTATGCTACAATGGGCACGTCGCTGCTCCCACGCAACGGCGGACACAGCGTAGCCCCACGCCGCAACGGTGGCTCGGCGTCCGCCTTATTTCAGCCCGCGCGACGGCGGCTCCGCGTACCGCGTCCTCGCTGCTTCTCCAGGCGACATCAACTCGGCGGCCACCGTGCTGCCCATCGCGATGGCGCGTGCATGGCCGATTGATTCAGGAGTGCGGAACTGAAGATTTAGCTTTGTAGCGCTTCTTTTTCTGAAGACTATCTATCTAATTGTTGCAATTTTGCTGGAGAATTGTGCAGACAATCTCGGGCTGCAATCTGTGTAAATGTTATCTCTCATGAGTCAAGACTCAGTGTGAAACCTGTATCAAATCTGTTGACTGAAAATCACTGTGCAATATACATGTTGCATTTTATTGAATAAATTGTGTGAGAATGCTCTGCTGTAATCAGTGTTGAGCTCTTTTCCTGATGATTACTTGCCATATTCTGCTGTTGAACTTCAATATTCATCATGGAAGCCAACCTGGAGCAACATGAGTACATGACATGTTTGCTGCAGTATTTAACAGCTTGGGCTTGGTCAAATAAGATGGCACATAGAGCACGGAAATCCAATTTGGTGCCCGAGCACATATGCTCTCTTTATCCTGTACCTTCGTCCACATCGAGATTTGCGTCCACAGCTCCCTACAGCAATTTTTTACCGAGGTGAAATCGTACCCTGCCCCACTACTGCTCAGACATTAATTGACCATTGCGTTATTGCTCCTTAACCTGTTCCGTTATCAAAACGAACGCCGTTCCACCGCTCACCTAGTCAACAACTCAAATTTAATAATGTCAGGTTTGAGAAGTAGAGCTATCTGCAGTTCTGCCTGTCCTCAACCTCCGTCCAAGCACCGGAGAAACTCGATCCAGTATCCCCAAGACATCCTCCCCTTGATTCATTGCCATCATCCTCGTCTCCCGCAGCCACGCAGACCGCATGCTCTCGTCCGCGCCGGGGCGCCTGCACCGGCGCTGCAGCACCGACGCCCCGCCACCGGACACGCCCTGCTCTGCCTTGACCTCCGCGAGCACGCCGGTCCCGGCGCTGGCAAGGAAGGCGCTGGGGCGGCTGGTGCCCGGGTGCCGGAAGCTTGCCTTCCCGGCGCTCCTGTCTGAAGCATCCGACTACATCGCCGACATGGAGGTGCAGGTGCGCGCCATGGCCTCGCTCGCGCAGGCCGTCATCCTCGTCTCCCGCAGCCACGCAGACCGCATGCTCTCGTCCGCGCCGGGGCGCCTGCACCAGCGCTGCAGCAACCGACGCCCCGCCACCGGACGCACCCTGCTCTGCCTTGATCTCCGCGAGCACGCCGGTCCCGGCGCTGGGGCGGCTGGTGCCCGGGTGCCGGAAGCTTGCCTTCCCGGCGCTCCTGTCCGAAGCATCCGACTACATCGCCGACATGGAGGTGCAGGCGCGCGCCATGGCCTCGCTCGCGCAGGCCGTCTCCGCCGTCTCGCCCTCCGCGTTGTCCACGTCGTGATCCATACAGACAGCTCCAAAATTCCGAGCTCAGGTGTGCTATGGAAGCTAGTAGGCTTGTGTTCCACACTTGTGCATCTCCTCTGTCTGTTCGGTGCATTTCCATGATTTTGCCGTACTCCTGTGTCACAGATTTTCCTCTCTCGATGTGCTATCCACTGCTAGCATTTTCCTAGTAATATATGTGTCCTACCTGTGATGATATAATGACCCAAAATAATTTTTGCTTATTATGTCACTCGAGATGTTCTTTGCGTCAGTAATTTTACATACCTGCAGTGATTTTTAGCCTGAAGCTCGTGAACTGATATTGGTAAGTAATACTCCCTCCGTATCGCACTACCAACTTACCACACATATGTATCTAGACATGTTTTAGTACAAGGTTCACATGAATCTTGCACTAAAACATGTCTAGATACATGTGTGTGGTAAGTTGGTAGTGCGACTTATATTTTGATAAACCTTGTACTAAAACATGTCTAGATACATGTGTGTGGTAAGTTGGTAGTGCGACTTATATTTTGATACGGAGGGAATAGAAATTTGTGTTCTCCGTTGCCCCTTCCTTTTGAATTTGTTGTACCATACAAATATTTGAGTGGAACTCGCCCGGCGAGCTGCACATCAGGAGGATGCTGGCCATGAGGACCGCGTCAGCCCTCATGGAGCAGATCGACCGAACAAGGCCGCCATTGCAAGGGGCTCACCTTGCATATGCGTACCTGATATTGCCAGGATTAATCATTGTTTCTATGATTAATTTGTTAGTGACAGTCCTCCTCGGTGTTGTGCTTGCCGGCCTAATCGAGTCAAAGAACTACGTGTCCTTCTGTTCGTCTGATCAGTGGGGCTAGCAAATCTATGTGTTCAAGTTTGCCGCATGTTTAGCGATCTGATTAGGTGTTCGTTGTGTTTGTCAGCTCGGGTAGCTAAACTATGCAAGTCAAGTTTGCAGCTAATGATATAATCAGCGCATCATTATGTGCAGCAACATGGAAAAGGAAACCTACTCAGATTTCCAAGTCACACGGTTCAGTAAATCCTGGCATCATGTCCAGAAGGGACAAGAAATCTGCACGTCCAGTTCCGTTCGGGTGCTCCGTCGAACATGCAGCCTGCCGTCATATAGTGGAACCCACGACCCATGGTGGCCGATGCGATTTTACAGCACCCACCAGTTTTTTACTGCGCCCATGCAGATGCGGACAAATACCAGATGCACAATCTCAAAGTTACTTGTACGGTCCAGATTACAGGAGCAGGTGTGCCCGGGCGCCAAATCGCCATCCTCGATAGAGCAAACAAAGACAAAAGAAGAAACTTCTTGGACTGCACCGAAAAAAGCAATTGGAGCTTCAACAATCACTCTATATGAGAAATATTTTGCACCGAAACAAGCAATTGTAGCCGACGCACACATACTAGTAGTTTGTGCAATTGAGTCAGCAAAATAATCCAACATACATGCCTTTATTTGTCAAGAGCTTGGTTCAGCATATTTGTGCAACTGAGACACCGCACCGAGTAGAACAACAAATTGCAGTATCCAGATTGCACCAGAGCATTTTCACATAGCCAATTCAGTACAAGATTAACAATGAGTCTGAGAAATAACATGTTTTCGCAACAATTACAAGTTTAGATCACAGCTTGTCTGCATAGTATAAAACTGCAAGTCGGCAACAGCTTACAAGTTCAGAAGTAAGTAGACGCTGCAATCCACAGAACCAAGCTGCAATGCCTCCGTACAGAATCAAGCTGGTGCAATGCCTCCGTACAGAATCAAACTGCAGATTAATACACTGCTTATTTTTTTGATAAACTTCTTGTGTTACTCAAAAAAAAAAATCAGGTATTACAATCCTGAACGCAGGTGCTCAATAAACCCACTGGACCAGAGGCGAGCCACACTGCTGTTCTGGGACTATTCTTGTTAGAGTATATCATGTATAGGTTAGCCTTGGTAGTTTCGGTTTGTAATCCAAGTCTATCTCTAGCAGGTTTCGTAGTCCCCAAGTCTTGTCCCCTTTATATACAGCCCACCGTGGCTCATTGTAATCAATCTAGAATCAATACAATCCATCATATTCCGCAATCTTACATGGTATCAGAGCAATCCGCTCCACAGCCTAGGGTTTAGCCACCAACGCTTCCGCCGCGCCGCCCCCGGCGAGATTCATCTCCGCCGGGGCGCGCAAATAGTAGATTAGATATTGAGTCGTCAAAATTTTTCTCGTCGGCCACTTGACCGGCTTTTCTTCTTCTTTCGCCGATCATAAATCGGATTGCGTCGCCCGCCGCCTGTCGTCCTCGTGCGCCTCCACTCCAACATGTCGTCGACTCCTCTCCGGCAACTACTCGTCATCGACCGTGTGAAGGACACCGTACACGGCGCCACGCGTCGTCGCCGGCTGCAACCTCTGCCCGTCGCCACCAGGCCGGGTCATCTTCGACAACATCGCCCAAGTACGCGCCTCGCCGTCAACACAAGGGCTACACCAACAACTGTAACATTCCAAGATTTTCAAAATGTTGAAAATTCTGAAAAATCAAAAACTTTTTGAAAACAATATATATTTTTGATTTGAAAATTTAAAATCATGCATGCATTCATCATCTTCTTACTTTGTGCATTTGAAATTTCAAAAGTTGGAATTATAATTCCACTTGAAAACATATTTGAGAAAATATCATAAAAGGGGATTTTATGCTCTATATAATATTTTTGATTTATATGGTTTTATTTGTTCTATATTAAAATTTTGGTTTTGATTTGATTATAATTATTTGAAAAATAAGTCTAAATAGTTATTTTCAAATATCTACATTTGTGGTATTTTATTTGGATTTAATAAGCCACAAATAATTTTATTCAAAACCCTATTTTTAATTGACATAAAGTGTCAATTAAGTAAATATGCAATATTCTAAATTGGTAATTTTGAAAGATATTAGAAAAAGTGTGCTTGAATATTTTAAATAACAGATAATATTATTTCTAATTTTTACAAAGTGGTTTGAATCCATTTGGAGTTCTAAAACAAAATTTATAAAAGTTTTCAGAAAAGAAAAAGGTTTGTGAACCAAAAAAAGAGAAAGAGGAAGAAGGCCACCTACCTGAGCGAGTCAAACCAGCCCAGCCCATTTTCCTCTTCACGCGCGCAGCCCAGCTCCAGCCCACAGTAGCCCGCGGCCTCTCTCTCTTCCTCTCGCTGACAGGTGGGACCCACCTGTCGGTCGTCTTCATCCCCAAATCACGCCCGCGTCAATGGCAGTAAACGCCGGCCGTTTCCTCCTCTTCAATTCGTGCCTTCAAGGCCACGATAGATGCTCCCGTCTGCACCTACAAGATCCCCACCTCCCCCTCTCTCACTTGCCCCCGAAAAACCTAGCCCTAAGCCACCAGGCTGCTCGCACGCATCCGTGAAACGCTGCCACTGCCGCCGGCGAGGAGCTCGATTTCCGGCAAACTCCGTGAACCCCAAACCCTCCTACCTCTCTTATCCTTCCTATTTCTTCCATGCGCATCATTTTGACAAAGCTCAGCATTTTATTTCACAGCAGAACAACGCGCGCCATCCTCGACCCGAAGGTCCTCTCCGCCGCCGCACCTCCGGTCGCCTCCACACGCCATTCCAGGAAGAGAACGACCACGCCGCCCACACCATCCTCTTCGCCGAGCCCTCCTACACGCCGTCGTCTTATTCCCGTGGCCAGGGGAGCACCGTAGCGACGGGAACGTCCACGCCCGAAGCTCTACGCCGCCGCACCTCCATTTTCCGGCGAACCCCACCGCCTGGTAAAGGCTAGCCGTTGGATCTTGTTTAGATGGCCATGATTAGATCGTGTAGATCGAAAGGGTACGGGCGACGGTCTGCCGTAGATCTAGATATGGACGGCCCAGAAGATATCACTTATCCAGCTCAGCGCCACGTCGACGCCTCGTCAGCAGCCCCATCAGCGCCACGTCAAGCCTCGTCAGCGCCAGCGTGGAGAAGTTTTTCTGTTTTATTTTCTATTTAACAGTTTTGCAGAAAAACCCATAGAACTTAGTTTTATCAATACTTTTTCTCTGTTTATCCAAATCCAAATATTTTTATATATTTGGAATCCTTAGAACGAGTAGAAAATTTCTTCTGTATTAGTTTTCTGTTTTGGCAGACTTAAAATATTCAAATTTCAAATTGAGATATTTGAGTATTTTTGTCATAACTTTAGTTTAAAAATAGCTTTTTGAGTAAATCCAATTGCATTGGATTTGTCTAGTTGCCCCCTGACCAGAGAAACAATCCCCATATTTTTTTTAGCATTTTTGTATAACAATAGCTACGAATTAGTGTTTATTTCCTCTTTGGGAATTGTTCTTTTGTTTAGTTGTTTTATTAAAATTTATTTTATTGCATTTTTTACTCATGCATGATTTTATTAAAATTAGAGAGTTAGAAAATGTTGACTTGTGATTTTTGTTTGCATCTCATGCATGTCATATTTTTCTAAGTGTGGTTGTTATGCTTGTATGTTTATTGTGGCTTGTTTTATGTGTTAGAAATTTCGGAGAGAAACGAAGACTTCTGCAACTGCTACTCCTACTCTCCTTGTTGCCAAGGCAAGTGGCACATTCATAAATTTCCTAAGTATTTTTGTCTATGCATGACTTAGTTTATTTTCCTTAAGCATGTGTAGGTGTTATTAGTATTGCTATGCAAGACATGTTTAGAATTTCTCTATTCCTATGTGTCTAGGTACCTATATAATAACTTAGTAGAAATATTGATGCTATGCTAAAAGTTATTTTATAAAAAAGCTAAATTCTACTAAGTTAAAGAAACTCCTGGGTGGATTGGTTTGATAGAGGAGGCGAAGTTGAGTGGCTACTCAGGGCCATTTCTATGGTTTTACCTGAGTATGTGCATTTGTGGATTGCCACCCAGGGACAAAGGGATTTGAAGTTACTCCAATTGAAGATTGCTTCCAGTGCAGCCACTTGGTACTATGGCTCTGCCTTGACTAAGTAAGTTCTAGGAACCTGATTCTGGCAGTTCGCAGCGGATGAATGTCTTGTATGGGTCTGCCCAGAGGAACAGGGGACTGTTTCCCAAAAGTCTCGTCTTAATCTTCTCCTTTTCCTTATCACTAATGGAGTGTAGAGGGTAGTTTGGGCTGATTGAGTCAAGTGGTGAACGTGCACAACCTCTCGAGAGTGTCAAAACTAAGTACTTAGCCGTGTCCCCGGTTACGGACAATTCTGAGCAGCTGATCAAGGACGTCAACGGAGGATCCCAACATTCCAACTTCTCAAGTAAAATTTTGATGGGTGAACAAGGGTAAATGAGACAGTGGTTTTCATGCCATGGTTGTCTCGATTAGAAGAAAAGTGTTTTCAAAAGAGTTAGGAAAAATTTGGCTTTCTGCAAAATGGCCTTGAACTCCACCAGCCAAATATGCATATAGGTTATTAGAGTTATTCCACTAAGTGTCCACAGAGTGTCACTTGGCAGTTCCATTTTTTTTGGTTCTGACCCACCTTGTTGCAACATTTTTCCTGTTGCAGGATGTTCAGACGATGAGTGAGGTTTCGTATAAGGTTTCGAGTCTACAACCAACATGTGTTTGCCTGTGGCACATGAAGATGATGGAGACTCACTGCTACTTTTATTCCGCTGTGCTGAACTTTGTAAAATGCTAGCCTTGAGCTATGCAATTTGTAATGAAAATTGTAAGTCTGGATCATGCGATGTAATAAAATTTGACGCATTTGCATGATATTCATCTTACACTGTGTGTGCAAATGAATCGATCCAGGGGTTTGCACTATACACAGGGATCTTGCCAGTTTTTAAGTGCAGGTCCGCTACAGATGGTATCAGAGCACTGTGTTGCTTGTAGGTTCGAAAACCTTGGTTTGGATAGAAATAGGTTTGACCATAGGAGTGAAAATCTATTTTATTCAGTTTGCTAAAAACAAAACTTTTCATTTTATCTTCCTCGTACTCTCATCTACTGTCAAACCTTCTGAAAATATCTTCTCTTGTTCTAGATGACCTATCTCTTTGGTATCCATGAAGACATGTTTGGTGATGACCAAGTACTTGAAGTGTGAGTCAGATACTTCTTTTGGAATTCCGCAATTCGACACGAAGTGCCAGATGGAAGACCGTTGAAGAACCCAGATTCAGAGCTCAAACACTTAGAAGATTTTTCAAGAAAGATGAAGAAGAAAATGAAGTCCTCAAGGAGATAGACTAGACCACCACTTAAATAGAACAACGATATCGTGTCGGTGTATTGATCATACCAACTTAGGTTGTATGACAATACTAGATTGTTTGTTTGTGTTTGCACCATGTTGTTTGTAAGATGACTTGCCTTGATCTGCTGTGTTTGGGTAGGATTCTTCCTCTGATTCTTTCTATCTCTACTCATCCATGCTAAACTAAACAGATGTCCCAGCCAAATTCCAACAACCCTGTGTTGCCTACACTCCAACAGTTACTAGACGCACAGAATCTATTGAACAAGTTGGTGACCCAAAAATTTGAAGACAACAAGGACATTCCAGCACCACCACCATCTCAAGTGGATACGCTGATCAGATTCTTAAAGCTTCGACCAGAAAAGTTCTCAAGAACTACTGAACCTATTTTGGCCGATGATTGGCTACGTTCAGTAAATAAGGATTTAGTGACCATCGGATGCACAAATGCTGAGAAAGTTAGATTTGCGACACATCTACTTGAAGGACCTGCAGCGGACTGGTGGGATAGCTACCAGATCACACGTCCCATTGAAGAGATGACATGGGAATTGTTCCAAGAAGGATTCCGTGCTGCACATATTTTATCTGGAGTGATGGAACTAAAGAGGGAAGAATTTTTTGAGCTTCGACAAGACGACCGAAATGTAATAGAATACATGAATGAGTTTAATAATCTGGCGCGCTACGCACCGGATGATGTTGATACAGATACCAAGAAGAAGCAGAGGTTTCTAAATGGTCTGGATGACGAATTATCCATTCTATTGACAGTTGCCTATACCCCTGACTACCAGTCACTGGTTGACAAAGCTATAGTTTTGGAAAGTAAACTGAAGCAAGTTGCGAACAAGAAGCGGAAGCATAAATTGGAAAAGCATCACTCAGAATCACAGCAGGAATGGCACACTTCGCATGACGAACATGTCCATTTTGAGTTCAACCACCATGAAGACAATAACCACCATTGTCATAATATTAATGGACACGACTTTCATGGAGAAAATGACCAACACATCAACCATGTCCACCATAGCCCCGTCCATACCGAAGAGGTTTATGACCTCGGAGATGAGCACCTTATGGGAGAAAACAGTAGTCAAAATCTCCACCCCAAACCCAACAGGAAGGACCTCAGTCAAGTAGAGTGTTTCAAATGCAAGAAAATGGGACAATATTCCCGAGGCTGTCCGGAAAAGAAGATTAGTAATGGGACCAAGTCAATTCAGTTCCGAAAGGGACATGTGTTTTCTATAAACATGGAGAGAGTTCTCAAGAAACCAGATGTGAGGACCCCGGACTAACTGTCCGAAATACCCTTGTGCCTACATATCAGCGAATCCCATGATCAGTGCGTCGCTGAAGCACAATTAAACTTGGTAACCAAAGAACATCCATACATACCGAATTTATTTACTTACTTGATGGAAGTGATCAGCTTCATCAGGTGCTTGCAGCGGAAATCACCAAACAACGTGGAGCCCAAGTCATTTGCCAGAACCCTACAGGCAGCTGACTGGGAAGCGCCCTAGTTCGCACTGACGTCATCGAAACCGTCTTCCTGAATCTGCTCTTCTCTAGAATCTGGCTAAGACAATAGCCAGGGACGAAACCAATATGAGTACATTTGATTGTACTCGCAAACTACCCCAACTTGAGTATGCACTATTTTAGTTTTATTTTTATTTCAAAGACTTTTATTATTGAAAAACATCTTTATATCTTTATTGAAAAACATCTCTATATATTTATTTAAAAAGGTAAGAAGAAGTTTATAACTATCCTTTAAGAAATCATTATTTTAGTTATTCCTCAAAAACTCCTCCTTTTTCCCGACCATAACTCATTATGGTCCAATTAACTTCAACAACCTCATACTAACTCATTAGTATAGGTATGTAACAGCATCTCCCCTTCAATTTCATTTTAAACTTACACACCTTTCAAAACTTGCCCAAAACTTGCACATGGTCTTAGCAGTTCTTCCCAACTGTCCATATCCGAGGACTCGGCTATTCGAATAGTTTTACCCTCTGCAGAGGTAGCACGCTTTTCCCACACCCATCCGGTCACTCATCGTGTCAGCCACGTCCCGCCATACCAGAGGTATGCGAAGTTGAGTTCCCGGCCATAGCCTGTCCTTTGCTCATGCTAGTATAGGACCCTGCCTCTACGACACTTTCCATCGACACTCAAATCCTCAGAAACTAAGTGTGAGGACTCGTAGTTCTGTCCGGCGGACCCAAGGGAGCCCTTCAATCCTCTTCCTCCGACACGTTCATACCGGCTTCCGGTAAACTTCAATGAAGAGGACCCAGGTCAGGGGGTAGGTCCTCAGACCATCCCCTCATGGAACGAGGTCATCCTCGTTGTTGAGGCATCCAGTACTAACACGAGCAAATTATATGACTACGCCCTTTCCCATGTGTGGGTAAATGTGGTCGCACAGATTATTGGTTGTTCGGTAAGTACCAGGACACAATGTGCATTTTTTTCAGAAACATCACCATTCACCACTTCTCAATTTCATCACCGACATCTCGGCATACCATAATTCATCCAAGGATTTTCAAAGGAGTTTTGAATAAACAATGTTTTTCCCATCCTATAGTTTTATTTAAACAAACTGATATTTCTACATAGAGTGGCAAAATAGTTTTTCATAAACTTTTGAAAAGGTTTTCACAATCATTTCCAATTCTCATAGCAAAATTCTTTTAACCAAAACTTGGGTGGTTCGTCATCCCACCAAAAGATTTTCGTAGAAGGCTTCTGAGTAAAACAAATTCATTTAGAAATCACTGTATACCACTAACACCTCTATATCGGGTGTCTCAACAATATACTTGTATTTTGGAAAAGGTTTTTCAAAATCATGGCTTTTGTGGCAACACCACATAAATCGTTTATGCTACTTATAAGTAACACAGGTAAATCAAAATAGATGTATATAGATGCAACTCAGTGAAGTAGCTTGCCTGATTTCAGCATGATGTCCCTGGACTTCTTCTCACTGATCAAAGAAATAAACTCCGACCCTTCTTCAATAAATCCTTTCCAACGATCCCCCGGTAACGTTTATATCTAGCGTCGCAAAAAGAAAAGAACACAATCAACACACAGTAGGACACTCCAACAACAGCATCAAGCAATACTAACAAACACAATCAAGAGGGAAGACTATCATTTAACAAACAAGTTGGGCAATCACCACGCTACTCATGCTTATAAGGATATGGTTAAAGTTGTGATTAAGCATCTTTATTTAAATAGGAAATACTTCAGACAAAAGTTATCTGTAAACCAAAATATCTCACCAAGTGAAGGTGAAGACATTAACATGAACAAGCAATAACTACAACTACTAAACTACTCAGTCAAGCATCACAACAACTCTCAAGTATCACACACAGCTACTGCACACACAAAGCAACACAATTTGATTTCAATTTAATTGAATTGACTATTATTTAATTAGGCCTTAAATATGGCAGAAATTAGTGGTGCAGGTTTAATTGCATAACTTGGGTTCTGTTGGTCACAAAAATACAAACTAAATTTCTACAGAAAGCTACTGATGTGTAGAAGACCACACAATTGGGTTTGATTCATTTGGAGTTATTAAACTCCCTACACAATTGTTTTATTACAGAAACTATTTAATCAAGTTTTTGCTACAACTCAAGTTATTTTTATCCAAAAATCAAATCCTTTTAGGGGCATCTAACCTTGACTAAATGTGACCTAACAAAATTGGTCCTAACCCATTTGGATTAACCATTATTTTTTTATAATTGTTTTAGTCCAGAAAGGTTTTCTAATATTTAATCTAATGCCAAATAATTAATAATGCTCAATTAAATCTACCAAAATTAGGGGAGCTAAAGGATGGCAGTACTAAGCTAACAAAATTGGTTTCATGTCATTTGGACCAATATAACTCCAGAAACAAATCATATGGTGTTTTAAACCTTCGGTGGCATTTTAAATACCATAATTTAATTAATAATCTAAATGAGATGAAACCACTTTGGTGAGTTAAAGGTTTTCATAAGCTTTCCAGAACATTTGAGTTTGAGTTATTTGGATTCCTACCTCTCGAGATATTGAATTTGGTTTACTTAATTTCTCAAGCACACAAGCAAGATTGATTATTAGTTGGAAACTTCATATTCATCTTTAACCACACATGTTTAACTCAAAACAAGATTATCTCTAACCACTAACAGTGCTAACATATTTTAACATGTTAAAGATTAGTAACACACAAGCAACAGCACCAAAACAATCAACAATCAACACAAAACACAAATTCATAACTAAAAGCAATTATTCTAATTTCTTTTTATTAGTGGCAGAACAACACTTTTACTAAAAATTGCACCTAGAGAGTTCTGTAAATCAAACAACCATGCCAAGCTAGGAATAGGTTCTCCTACACATACAGAAGACAATCCAATTGGATTTACTCCAAAATTCATTTCACAAAAATCTACAAAAATCACTAAAGCGCTACTGATGTGTTTACAAGAATCAATAGAACTTTTGTTTTAGGTTTTACTTGCAAGCAAGATCAACTGATCTGGAAAGGTATCACTTCATGCTAACCATAGAGTTTTAGTTTGCAATATTTGGAGTTCTAAAACTCTAGATATTAATGTTTTAGTGCAAACTACACTTTCTGCAAGATTTAATTTATACCATAGCTAAAAACATATTTGGGCAAGCAACCAGTTCTGCATGTCTAAGAAAACTCATAGGAACACAACAAAATTTGAATCAAACAATTATCTAGCACAGGGATTAAATGGTGGATTTATTCCTACCATAGATCTAGCAGGAAATAAGTAAGCAGTAATAGATCTACTGGAAAAAAAATAAACGGGCTGGATCTGGCCCAGATCCTGAGCAGATCCAAGCAGAGCAGTGCGGAGGGAGGCCCATCTAGCGGCCCGTGTGCGCTAGCGAACGGTTACGGGGCCGTCTTCTTCTTTCTCTCGACGCGAACAGCGGCGAGGCACTGCAATGGACACGGCGAGGTCACGCGGCGGCTCCGGTGGTCCTAAAAGAAAAATGGGAGGTCCATGAGAGAGAGCACGGCAAGGGGAGCATAGAGGTACAATAATGGCGACGAATGGTGGACGGTGGCGACTGCGAGCTTGCTCGACTTTGCAGTGGCCGGAGCGGAAAAGGATGCGGACGGCCCGCTCGATCCAGGGCTTCCCTCTGCGATTCCTTGAGCAGAGAGGGAGAACAGGGCACGGCGGAGCTTCTGGCGGTCGTGGATTTGGACGGGGAGGTTTGAATCACCGGCGGTGCGCGACGGCGTTTCGAGCTGGGTTTCGGTTTCGGGGAGAACTGAGAGGGAGGGAGAGAGTGAGGGAAATGAGTGAGCAGGGGGAGGCAGAGGAGTGGCGTGCTTCTTATCTTCTCCAGGGCGGGGCGTGCGGCAGGGGCGAGGCGCGGGGTGCACGGCGGTGTCGACATGGCGGAGGAAGCACGGCGTCGGTGTCGTGTGCCATTGCTGCTACAGGGGGTCAACGAAGCTTTTGCAAAGAGCCCCCTGGCAAATAATTTTCCATCACAACCAAGTCCCTGCCTGTTTCTTTCATTTCCTTTTTAAACCAGTAGAGTTCTAGGGATTTATTTGGGGTACTAAAACATTTTACAAAAATCAGAGAAAATTCATGTAGCCTCCCATATACATGAGGAAGCTCCACAAAAATTGGTTTTACAAAATAAAATGTTTTGCTCCATTTTTGTTCATAGGATTTAAATAAAGCATTTTTGGAAAATAATATTTTGATACTCCTTTAATATTTTAAAACCAGTGATAAAATATTGTGTTGAACTTTTGGAACTTCCTTGACCAATAAGGTAGCTTCAAAATAATTTATCTTTTCATAGAGGGAAAATTGGTTTGGAGGAAATAGAGAATTTGGGAGGGAATTTAATTATGAAGATCATTTTTAACTCATGACCTTCATTTCCTTTTTGATAAAAGAATGGAGGGGTTTGTTTTAAATCAACAAGTAGGTTTACTTGAGGAGGGAGTGATATGAAGTGGGGATGATTATTAGTTCATCTCACTCCTAGAATTTCGATAAAGAAAACATAATTGTTTTCATGGAATAGAGGAATAGATAGAGAGGGAATTTCAATAAGATCATTTCTTGAAATCAAGATTTGATTTGAGGGTGTAAGTAATTATAGAGGTCTTGTTTTGTTTTCAAGTCATATTACAAATTGGTGGTCAAGTTTGTTTTACTTTAGGATTGAGCACAACTTGGGGAATTATCCTCACAAGCAAACAATCATAACAATCACAACATTACAATATCAATAACACAAATCAAATCATACAAAGTAATCATACCACACTTTTCATAATTAACAATACTATCTTGAAAGTGATCACACTTAATTATGACAAGATGTTGTTTACGAAATATCTCAACTCATAACCCACTAGTTTTCAAAAGGTTCGATAAAGAAATTATGTGGGGTAATATATTTCCCACTAGTGTGGTTTCCAAGTGGAATAAAATAAGAGCTTATAAAATGGGAGTTGCACACACATGCAAAATATCAAGTTTGATAAATAGATAGGAGATAACATATAGATCTCCCTACTTTTGGGGATTACATAATTTTGGAAATACTTTTACTTTCTCAATAAAGGATGTTTTGGTTGTGGCCAAACCCAAATTATTTTTGGAAATGACATTTGAATAAAACAGGAGTGGCAGAAGATATATATAGAAATGTTTTTCTTGTCATAACATGATCACCAAAGTTTAATAGATATCTTTACTTAGGTTAGGTTACTGGGTTAATATTTCCTAGTCAAACAACTTAAACATTCAAGTCACACAAGGTTAAACAGAACAATATAAGGGAAAACACGATCATTAGTGAAGTAATTCAAAAAGTTTTTGTTGGTTCTGAATTTTGGGGTCTTATTAATCCTTATTATAAATTTGGGATGTTACACCAGACCCACTTATAGAAGGATTGTTGATCAATTCCTATCCTGCCTTAGTACTCTTTGATACTGAAGCAACACACTCATTCATATCAAAGGACTTTGTGAGTAAAAATAAGATACCCAATCGAGGACTTAGAAGACCCATCAGAGTAAGCTCTATAGAAGGGAAGACTCCAGCAAACACTGTATGCCAAAACATGACCTTGGAAATTGAGACACACAATTTTCCAAGCGAGATGTTTGTACTGGAACTGCAAGGCTTTGATATAATCATAGGCAAGGACTGGATGTCCAGGTATGATGGTCAAATTGATCATGCCAGCAAAGGGGTCACACTCACTACACCATAAAAGAAGCGGATCAGATATCAGTGTAAGACCAGAAACGAAGACACCAACTGAGACTTCATGAGGAATTTAGCCAAGAAAGACCAGAGTCAATGGGAATGTTTTAAGATTGTAATAAGTACCACTAGATTCTAGACTGCCCACAAAAGTTCCTTTTAAGGGTGGTAGCCACCCGGATGCTCCAAAAACAGTTGCCAAACCCATCTGTCTTTCTAGCCTTTTCGAATCTCGAGGACGAGATTCCTTTTAAGGGTGGTAGTCTGTAACATTCCAAGATTTTCAAAATGTTGAAAATTCTGAAAAATCAAAAACTTTTTGAAAACAATATATATTTTTGAATTGAAAATTTAAAATCATGCATGCATTCATCATCTTCTTACTTTGTGCATTTGAAATTTCAAAAGTTGGAATTATAATTCCACTTGAAAACATATTTGAGAAAATATCATAAAAGGGCATTTTATGCTCTATATAATATTTTTGATTTATATGGTTTTATTTGTTCTATATTAAAATTTTGTTTTGATTTGATTATAATTATTTGAAAAATAAGTTTAAATAGTTATTTTCAAATATCTACATTTGTGGTATTTTATCTGGATTTAATAAGCCACAAATAATTTTATTCAAAACCCTATTTTAAATTGACATAAAGTGTCAATTAAGTAAATATGCAATATTCTAAATTGGTAATTTTGAAAGATATTAGAAAAAGTGTGCTTGAATATTTTAAATAACAGATAATATTATTTCTAATTTTTACAAAGTGGTTAGAATCCATTTGGAGTTCTAAAACAAAAGTTATAAAAGTTTTCAGAAAAGAAAAAGGTTAGTGAACAAAAAAAAAAGAGAAAGAGGAAGAAGGCCACCTACCTGAGCGAGTCAAACCAGCCCAGCCCATTTTCCTCTTCACGCGCGCAGCCCAGTGGTGGCTCTAGGTTGACGAGGGAATATCTCCCCGGCAATAGTGCCAGAAACAATGCTTGTACGTCACACGTCAGTTGGGAACCCCAAGAGGAAGGTATGATGAGTGCAGCAGTAAGTTTTCCCTCAGTATGAAACCAAGGTTTAATCGAACCAGTAGGAAAACGAGGTTTGCTTCGAAGGTGTTGGTGAAGGAGTGTAGTGCGGCGCAACACCAGGGATTCCGGTGCCAACATGGAACCTGCACAACACAACCAAATTACTTTGTCCCAACTTAACAGTGAGGTTGTCAATCTCACCGGCTTGCTGAAAACAAAGGGTTAAACGTATCGAACGGAAAATGATGTTTGTTTGCATAAAACAGTAGAGAACAATGATTGCAGTAGATTGTATTTCAGATGTAAAAGAATGGACCGGGGTCCACAGTTCACTAGTGGTGTCTCTCCAATAAGATAACTAACATGCTGGGTAAACAAATTACAGCAGGGCAATTGACAATTGATAAGTGCATATAACATGCATGTGTGAGCTGTGGTGCCTACTATGAGATTCATTTGGGCATTACGACAAAGTACATAGACCGCTATCCAGCATGCATCTATGCCTAAATAGTCCACTTTCCGGTTAACATCCGTACCCCTTCCAGTATTAAGTTGCAAGCAACAGACAATTGCATTAAGTAATGTGCATAATGTAAACAATACATTCATCCTTGAATAAAGCATTACTGTTTTACCCCTAGTGGCAACAACACATCTACAACCTTAGAACTTGCTGTCACTATCCCAGGTTAAATAGAGGTTGAACCCAACTATCATGCATAAATACCCCCTCTTGGAGTTACAAGTATTCACTTGGCCAAGGTTTCAACAAGTAACGGAGAGCATGCAAGATCACAAATGACATAGACATGATAATATAATATTCAGCTCCACATAGGTATCAATATAAGTCAGATCCCAGCAAACACAACATGTAGCATTACAATAAGATGATCTTGATCATGATAGGCAGCTCACAAGATCTAAACATGATGGCACAAGTGGAGAAGACAACCATCTAGCTACTGCTATGGACCCATAGTCCAAGGATGAACTACTCACGCATCACTCCGGAGGCGGGCATGGCGATGTAGAGCCCTCCGGTGATGATTCCCCTCTCCGGCAGGGTGCCGGGAAGAGCTTCAGAAACCCCCCGAGTTAGGGTTGACGACGGCGGCGGCAGCGAATATGTTCTGGATGAAAGGCTCGGTGCCTTAGGGTTTCCGCGTCTCGGGGAATAAATAGGCGAAGGGGCGATGTCGGCGGACCCCCGAGGGGCCCAAACCACAGGCAGGCGCGGCTGGAGGTGGGGCCGCGCCGCCAGGTGGTTTGGCCACCTCGTGGCTCTCCTTCGTCTCTCCTTCGGACTCCGTGTACGTGCTGGAAAAATAGGGACCTGGCCTTTTGTTTCGTGCAATTCCGAGAATATTTCCAGAAGTAACTTTCTGAAACCAAAAACAGCAGAAAACAGGGAACTGGCACTGTGGCATCTTGTTAATAGGTTAGTCCCAGAAAATGCATAAAAGTGATACGAAGTGTATATAAAACATGTAGCAAATGGTATAATATAAGCATGGAACAGCAGAAATTATGGATACGTTGGAGATTATCAGCAAAAGTACGTTTAAATGGCTGGATGTTTCCCTACTTTCAATCTGGGCTGTCTGCTGTCGATCCGATGGCAGGGAACGGAAGTTTTCAGGTTTTCACCGCTGCTCTCTCGTCTCCATCTCTCTTTTCTCTAACGCTAGCCAAATCGAGAGGCGAAATTGGGGATGAGAGATTCAACCAGAAGGAGGTGATGTCCGGTGAGCATCGGCGAGATCCGGCTAGATGGAGGTGTGATCTGGCGAGATGCGGCCAGGTCCCGCAAGATGGAACTGCGGTCTGGCGAGATCCAGCAAAAGATTGGGAACAAGATCCATCACCTCGTGATTCACGTGTACCGTTCGGGTTTGTTCGTCGAGCCACTCGTCGGTCTTTGTTCATAGTGATTCTCCTACTTCTTTCTTTAAGAGTGTGCTTTTGATCTTCGTGAAAGATGGACACAAATTGCTCCTGGTTTGGTCTTCCGATATTTTTCACCCGTACAAACTAATGAATGAGATGATTTTTTTTCTTGAATTGTCCGATCTGGTATGTTCATTAGATTTGTGGCATGCGCTATTCTCTTCTTTTGTAAGAAATCAGTTGTTGATTTGTTCAAGATTTTATGTTCTTAGTGAACAAGAATTGTTTTGGAGCAATTACGATCTAATGGACGGCGGACCGCCGATCGCGCCACGGCCTGAACTCCCATGTCAACTGTCCGCTCTGCGACCAGGTCGCCGAGACGGCAGACCACATCGCGCTTGGCTGCGTGTTTGCCAGGGAGGTCTGGCATCGCATTCTCGGACGCTGCGACCTTACCACGCTCGCTCCTGACGTCGACAACTCCCTGATTGAGTGGTGGCCGGCAGCACGGCGGCGCGCACCGCCGCTGGCTCGCAAAGGCTTTGATTCCTTGGTGATGCTCATTGTCTGGTCCATGTGGAAAGAGAGGAACGCCAGGGTGTTTGATCGATCAGCTCAGATGGTCAACACGGTCTGCCGCAAGATCGTGGATGAAGTCGAGATGTGGATTCTGGCAGGAGCTGTTGGGCTGGGACAAATTTGGAGATAGCTGCTTCGGTTTTGCTTTGGGCGCTGTTTTTTGTTTCGTGCTTCTCGTGTGTTCGCCCACCACACTCGCACGTCTGTAACCGCATCATTCTGATGCCGGAATTGTTGTAGCCCTTTGTTCTTTTTTCCCTTCTATCAAAGATGACACGCAAGGCTTTTGCGTGTTCGCAAAAAAAAAATTACGATCTAATGTGTGGTACGGAGTAGTTCTTAGTTATGGAAAAAATTGTTATCACAAAATGTTTAAATTTCCAGTGTTCCGTTGGAGATTGTTTGGAAATGGGTGGAGAGAGAATTTGATTAACCGTAAGAACTAATGAAAATGCCAGATTAAGCAAAAATCTGAATTTTGGAGATGGGCGGAGAAAGACTAATTCTATGCAGATGTATTGATCGATTCATGTGATGGCGTTGCTCAAAACTTATCGGTTTCACGCGTCTTTGGCACTTCTGCCAGCTCGCAATCTTCCTGAGCCATGCAAAATACATACAAGCCTAATATACTACACTGTATACAGCACCCCAATACTTCAATGGAACAAACCACGAGGTGGTCTGGGCAGTGGTGATAGTGAACTACCTGTAGCTCGGCCACCAAAAGAGGTTTTTGGTTGAGTCATTGACTACTTTGTATTTATCACCGTAGGACACAACTATGGTTTGAGTCCATCCGCGAGATTCTGATCGCTTTAATACTCCCTCCGTTCCTTTGAAGAAGGCGCAAATTTTCTGGCGCTAGGATTAAGGCAACGGTCGCAGCGAATATAGTTTCCAATCCTGCCCCTAAATAACCTCTCTCTGCCACCGTAACTCCACCCAATCCATGCATTTGCATGCACGCCACCGTTCCTTTAAGAATCCGATTGGAGGAGAGGTAGTAAATTCGTTGGAAGAGGAGTAAAGTGCGCCTCGTATCTCGCTACTTTAGGTCGATAATTGCTGTAACTGCTCCCGATAATTTAGGTCGTCATAAACAGCCTGGAGGGGTATTTTGGAGAGAAACGAGTGAAACTACTGTAGTAAATTCGTTGAACAAGGGCTGCATGCGGTAACTGCTCCCGATAATTTAGGTCGTCATAAACAGCCTGGAGGGTATTTTGGAGAGAAACGGGTGAAACTACACCCTGCGCCTTACTTTGTGAGGAAATTTTGAAAAAAATTATGCGCCTTGTTCACAGGAACGGAGGGAGTAGTAGATTCTATGCACTCGACTTCAGCATGCAAAAACTCTTTTGGTACACTTTGCTGGCTACACTGGCCTGAGAGTAAACCATGAAAAATCTGTTCTTGTGCCAATCAATGTTCCTAGTGACAACATTTCAGTTCTGACAGAATCAATTGGTTGTGTCATTGGTGATCTCCCATTCACTTACTTGGGTTAACCTTTGAATATTTCAAAACCTAAAGGTGATTGATTATACTCCTCTTTTTTGGAAGAATTCAAATTAGACTTGCTGCAGGTTGCTCAAATTTCATGTCCTAGTCTGCCTAGTTTTTTCATTTGCACTCTTTTGATACCTGCCTCTCTAGTTCATCAAGCACTGCTTTTGGAGAAAGTATGGGATGGAAGACAAAGGTCATGCTCTCATTGCTTGGGAGAAAGTAACCACACCCAAAGAACAAGGAGGTCTTGGAGTTATTGACCTAGTTGTGCATAATAAAGTCTTGCTCCTAATCACTTGCACAATTTTTCCATCATAAAGATTTACCTTGGCTCAAATTAATCTATGGGAAACATTACACTAACGGACCTGTCGTTGGCAAGCTAGTTGGGTCTTTCTGCTGGAAAAGCATGATTAAATTGATACCTGAATAGAAAAAACTAGCTTCTTGTCGAGTGGGAGACGACAAAACTATTTTGATGTGGACAAATGCATGGAACTCACAAGTTTGTAAGGAGAAATTTCCACACCTTTTCTCCTTTTGTTTAAACAACAGACAAAGCATCCGTCAATATTTTCAAGGAAATACTGTTGGGTACACTCTTCTGCCGGTGGAAGCTTTTCAGCAACTCCAAATTCTAGAGCAAGATATTGGACACATTCAGGCTCCTTTGATTCATAGGATTGGCAAAGGAATTGTGTAGGATTCAAATCCAATAGGATTTTTTTCCTTCGAATCCGTTTGATTCATAGGATCATATCCAATAGGAAAAATCCCATAGGAATTTTGTAGTACAAACCTTGTAGGAAAATAACATAGGGCCTGTTTGATTCGCAGGATAGGAAAAACGCGGGAATAGGAAAATTGCAGGATTGTAATGTCATGCCCACTTCAATCCTACAGGATTTCATATGCATCAATCTTTGTTTGATTCCATCACAGGAAAAGCAAATGATTTTGAAAAAGAGGTGTGAGTGGATGTTAGATTTCCTATAGGAACTAGTGCAAAGGATTCCATAGGAAAAAATCCTATGGATTCAATCCTATGAATCAAACAAGTACCATAGGAAAAATTCCTAAGGATTTGAATCCTACAAGATTCCTATGCCAATCTTTTGAATCAAATAGGCCCATAAGGTCCAACCTCATGGAAAATTCCTTCACCACAATCAAAGGAAGTTGTCATTCCCATAGGATCCAACAAGACATGCCATCTCAATCTTATGAGTTTCCTATTCCTACACTTTTCCTATCCTACAAATCAAAGGAGCCCACAGTTCGGTGGAGAATTTGATTCATGGAAACTCACTGGGAGCAATTCCCCTATGTTTTCTTCTATTTTCTTCTATGAAGGTCTATAATTTACTCAAACTAGGGCCTTTGGCATACAATCTTTTTTCTCAATTTGGTAAACTGAGGCTATACTCAGATACAATATATTCTTTTAGCTAATTTTGAAGGATTAACTCACCACAAGAAACTTGCTACAAATAAAATCTTCATTGTTCCAGACTATTCTTGTGTTCTATGTAATTATAAGGTGGAAGAAACAGCTCTTAATCTCTTTTGGGACTGTCATTCTTCATTAAACTGCTAGGATTCAATTTGTCAAGATACAAACAGGGGTTTTCTCGGTGATAGAAGAACATATCTTAGCAATACAGACTCTTCCCCAACATATTGCCATGTACATTGTTATTATGGGCAGCTGGGACATTTATATGCAAATAAATGACAAAATATTCAATGGTATCATACCTTCAGTGAACTCCGGTGTCATCCTTCTTAAAAAAGATCTCATATCCTGTGTTACAAGATTAAGGCTAAGCATTTGGTTTGCCTAAAAGATTGGATGGACTCGGTTCTTACATAGTTGCAAGGTTTATTTTATACATGATGTTAGAGAAAGCAGAATCAGATAGATTTTGTGCTTTTTTGTGTTTTCATGATGTTAGAGAAAGCAAGAATCAGATAGATTTTGTGCTTTTTTTGTGTTTTCTTGATGTACATATCCTTTTATTAACAATTGTTCTACGGTTTTTGCCTCAAGAAAAAGAAAAAAAGGTTCTATGCTTCGGCAAAAGACAACTTTTAGTCCACTAATTAGTCCAATAAGGATGGTAATGGTAAGCCGTGGGTATGGCTAGAGTAGACCAATAACATACCTAAAAGTCGTGGGTAGAAAATTCTACCCATGACCATACTCATGTGTATAAAGTTTTACCTGCACATATACCCGGTGGGCACTCTTATCCACTGCTAGCCATTAGGTATATCAGCAATACACAATATGTTGCAGCCTATCATGAGCGGCCACATCATGGCCATATTCTCCTACTCCCTACCGACCGTCGTCTGGCCGCTGACCCACGGTGCTGAGAAAACAAAGAAAAAGGTGGATATATAGGGGGAAGATGAAGGTTAGTGGCAGAGGTGCCTGACTCCCTTCCATGCGGTGCTGCGTAATGAGAAGGGTTGGTGGATTGAGAACTCGAGGGTGCACCCTACTCCATATCTTCAAGTCAAAATAGGTTGGGTTTGGGTATCTATACCTGCCCGTGGATACACAACTATACCGCCTATCTATGCTTAATGGGTAGGGTACACGTGGGTAACCGTAGATAGGGGTAAAATTGACATTCTTAGAGCATCTCAACCGGCACTACCAATAGACGGTCCGACAACTATGTCGGACGAACGCTATTGGGAGCATGTGTGCCCACCGATTGAGCGACGAGATTCCGATGTGTCGCCTCTTCGGGCTGCCACGATGCCGCCCCTAGTCCTCACTACAGCATGACAACACGCCTTCCCAAGCACGCATATCGTTGGTGGTGTTCTTCACAACTACAACCATGTCGTCTCCTCGGGTCGTAGTGTTGCTACCCAGAGTCATCTTCGCCGTCCCCATGCACAGATGTCCAAGGCCAGTATTTTGTTGTGTCCCACGGTGCGGATCACCATATGTGCAAGGTCTTTGTCACGCCATCGGGTTCTTTCTTGCCTACTTTGAGTATCGTCATCGTGTTTCCACAGGGAATCCATATGGCCACTTCAAGCTATCGCAGGTTTCGCCGACTAAAACTCCACCAACGTCAATTTTGTCGTGTCATCGTCTCATTCTCGACTACACCTTCTCGTCTGCTCCAACAAGCGCGAACCGCACCGACACCTCTCTCTCTCTTCGGTGTCTCTTCAGCGCTCCGCGTCATGTAACCGCAACGAAGCACAAGTTTGTACTGGTCCCCCTCTACACATGCTTGGTGTTGACAGAACCGACACGTGCCTTCGTCCCCGTGTCTCGGACTTGGCACCCAATGCTGCCTCGCCTACGATGGATTAGACACGATCTTCTTCAACATCGACACCCTTCTCTTCGACTGTCTCGATCAAGTCCCCATATTTTCCACCAGCGTGCCCTTGCACTCACGACTCCATGGCTCTTCCTGTTCGGTACCTAAACCGGCAGCCCTGACCACGACAGCAATCACAATTAATGCGATGTCGTATGGCTATCTTGACCGCGGCTACACCACCCATGCTCTCGACTACGTCCACACCGGCACAAAAGGTTATCACCTCATCTTTGCAGTTCATCATTTCCTTTACAGCCAAGACGTCTATGACTTGATACCGTCCATGACACTCTTGCTATGACTTCGAGATTTCTACTTCGGCTTCGCTGCAGTTTGACTGTTCGAGACATTCCTACTATGCTCGACGCTATCGCTTACCGCTAACACTGCAAGGGGCTGTTAGAAATATATTTGACGTATCACCAAAAAAAAGAAATATATTTGACGTACATATATTTGGTGGTATAGAACTTGTAATATATGTCCTACCTTATCTCTACGATAGAGTTATTACCTTCCAAATCGTGTACCCTATATATATAGTGTCAATACAACAGCATTATGCGAACCTCGTACTGTTTCGCCAAGAACCATAGGTGTGGAGGTAACTACACACACACGTCTTGTAATTTTGTTATTCACGGGCACATTGTGTGTCACAAATAGAATATAGCCTTAGTGGGACAAGTATCATGTAAAATCTAGAACTTTCTAGTAGAACGACCAACCACCCAAATTGAGGAAAATTCCATTTCACCATATTTAACCTAAGTTTTATGTACCACCGTGACTAATAATAAAGGCGGTTAGGTCGTGGCTTGAGGACCTGTAATATTTCAGGAAAATGAGTTTGACGCTCAAAATAGTGGCTACAACACTCAGGTGATTGATAACGGCTTTTTCGGTTGTCGTTTGAGCCACGTAGTTCCACTCTTAACCTGGCACCAAACCCGTATTCGTTTGAGTTTGGACATATAGAAATGAGGCACCAAAGGCTGGCTTTACGCGCTACTGTTTTCAACCAATCGAATTGGCTTCGCCATTTCTTGATCTGAGAGCCATGTGGAAAAGAAGAAGCAGATGGAGCTTACTCACGTACCAGCCCAAGAGATTCCTCCTCTTATCCCATCCATCGACCGAGAAAAACACCTGCGTTACACTAACAGGAGCGCGCTTTTTATTTGAAAAGCAAAATACATCATGATTCACCTGGGCTAGCCTGCTCATTTTACTAGTCATGGAGGGGGTTCGCGCCGGATGGAACAAGGCGCTTTGAATCTTTTATTGCTGCTGGAATGAAACGCAGCCTCTCCACAGAATTAAGCTGCTTGCTGGGCCCTGATGGTGGAACTGGCATTTTTTGGGGGAAGATATGTGAGCTACTTTAATATCGCCTTCTACGAGGGTTCTTGTTTTTTTAACATGTATTGCATCTGTTCCAATATAAGATGTTTTAGCTTTTTTCTGATTGTATCTAGATATATTTAAGTGTGTAGATTCACTTATTTCAATATCTAACACATCTTATAATTTAAAATAACACCAAATTATTTGCAAAAATCTAATATCTCAGAATGTTACATTCAACCGGATAGTCATCCCATGCACATCAACCGAATAATCCCAATGCGGAGGTTCACAAACAGAGAGTAGAAAAATGTGATGACGCCACGTGGCCCATGGAGCATTTCTGCAACACAGAGGTTGAACCCGTCGTCTCTCTTTTCTTCTCAGAAGCAAGCGTCCAGGAGACAGCAACAACAAAGAGCGGCCAAGCTGTTGCAACAAACAATATCAGATCAGTATCATGGCATATAGTGAACCCGAAGTCGACAAAGCTAGTTCTACAGAATCACGGTTGATTTGTGTCAGAAAATATAATATATCGCACAACCCTTTCCATCAGTTCGGACTTTTGGGATAGATGGCTAGGGCAGAAATTCTATAATTTGATCTGGCTAAGTAGGGTTCTTCTTCCACCTTCTTGTTTTTTAAACAGAATTCATTGCCAATTTGACATTGCAAATTCCCTGCTGTTAGTTTCAGTATAGGTATGACAATAGTGCCCGCCGGATCGTTAACCAAACACTGTTACGCTGGTTATGGCGTCAACGGGAATATTAAGTCGTGTAAGAAGGCATCTTCCAGGGAATCTGAAGAGAGTAGAAGTCTGAATTTTGCACTACCTAGGGAACATAGTCGCATACTCGCACGTGAAGGCTAAATTTTGTACTTTAGAAATAGAGGACTATCCTTCCTGAATGTTATACTACCAAGTCTGTCCAGAAAACAGCGAACGTATGAGAACCTTTACAGTTTTCCAGCTTTTGCATGCCGGCCGTCGATCTGCTATGTGCTATTGTGCTGTCGAGCAAGGAGAGATCCGTGTAGATTATAGAGCGATGGATGGGATAGCACGGATATCGCTCTCGGAAATTGGAAATGGATGAGTGCAACTTTGCATTATTGGCACAATGCAGATACAGTTCATGCCTCATCTTTATCGAAAATCAGTTCATGCCTCATGAATCCGAATTATAAATGTGTCAATAACGAGTAAAAACTAGTATAGGTAGTATCAGAATTGAGATAATACTCCTCTTAAGATAATACCAGTAATGTTTCATCTTTACTGTTTCATTACATATGTAAATCCGGATGTTTTTTGCTGATTATAATTGCTAATTTATAGGATAGCATCCGGACATTTTTAATGAATTATTAACCGCATATGACTATCGGAATCAGATCGATAGGATTTGTCCTTCCCGTTTGATTCCAGAATCTGGTCATAATGGTTTAATCGAAATAAAAAGAATTTAATCATGATCTCTTTCGCCATAATTTGCTGTTGAAACGGCATGGAGGCTTACTACAAAATTTCAAGGATTCCCCGGGTTGACCCGAGCCCGATCTAGGTAACTTTCTGAACAATCCGGCCTGTAACCGGATTTATCGCCCCCCCCCCCCCCCCCCCCCCCCCCCCCCGGAATTTGTGTATACCGGATGAAAAATCCCGGATTAGTCAAATTTGAAACGAATTCATGCTTGGAAAATTTGAATTTCAAAAAATTTCGACGTTTTAAGTTTATATCCTAAATTCTTGCCGAAATTTTGGGCCGGTAACCGGGCCGGTATTTTCTGGTTACCGGAAATATCAGCCCCCTCCGGATTTTTTTTTGAACCGGTATCCGAAACCTTGATTGAGACAGAAGAACGTACCATCCCTGCATGAAGGAAGGCCCCTGCTGCTGCTGCTGCTGCTGCTGCTGCTGCTGCTGGGGCGGGTAACCCTGCTGGCCGTAGCCTTGCGGCGGGTAGCCTTGCGGAGGGTACCCCTGCGGCGGGTAACCTGAAGAAAATAATCAAGATCCACACATGCCAAAGGTCAGTTCTGTCTATCTAACCCTCGATCGTCCAAAAATGAAGCAAAAAACAGTCCATGGAGCTAGCTAGGCAGGATGTAAAGAGGAGGGAGGCTGTACCTTGCTGCGGCGGCGCGCCGACGGGCGCCTGCTGCTGGCCGTAGTAGCTCATCTCTGATCCTCTCCTGCCGGGGGTCTTCTTTTTGCTCCTGTGCTACGGGGTTGGCGTATGTATTGTCTGGCTGCTGCAGCTACGAGTTCGGCGAGAACCAGCTATGCAAGCTACGTGCTTCAGCAGATCTGGGTTTTCTCGGTCGTACCTGAAAATATTCGATTAGAGCAAGGAAAAGGCGGCCATCTTTTGAATATGTATGGAGTTTTGGTGGAAGAGTTCACCGGTTGAACGTAATTGATTTGACCGTCTGATGAAGCCTAAGAGGGATGGATTATTCAAGACTAAGTAGTTGTAGCAGTACATATTTGACTGCCTCTTCTCTGTGTTCCAACTTGCAAGCCTAGTTGTTCTATTCGCAAAGAAGAACGAGCACACATAGATCGTGCCGGGAGCTAGCGCAGTAGGCTGCTGGCCTAGTTACGATCGCTGTCAGTGAGATATTCTCCATCGATCCGTCAATGCTGGCCTAGTTATGATCGTTGTCAGTGAGATATACTCCACCATCGATCAAGGCAAACTAGGTAACACCACAGTTTTAAATAGCAGGCTATAACCAGCTAGGCAGTTATGCCCTTTCGAGAGGCTAAATAGCCACTAATGAAGTGCGTAGTCCATTCCTAATAACAAAAAAAAATATGACAAATGAAGATTTGATTTAGACTGAAAGTGTTTACTTGGTATCTTCGTAGGGGTGTCATATTAACAAAGGATAACCTTGTTAAGCGAAATTGACATGGAAGTACAAAGTGTGTGTTTTGTCCACAAGAAGAGACAATAAAACACTTATTTTTCGAGTGTAGTTTTGCGCGTTCTATTTGATCATCTATCCAGATAGCTTCTAACTTATATTCACCCAAGTCTGTTGCAGCTGGCTACATGGGATAGATAAAAAGTTTATAACTGTTATTAGGGTAGGAGCGATAGCCGTTATTTGGTCGTTTTGGCTGTGTAGAAATGACAAGATTTTCAATGATAAATAATTCTCTCGGCTGCAGGTACTCTACCGTGCACAAGTATTCTCCGTTCGTGGTCCACATTACAATGGGTGGGGCATCAAGGCCTCTTTACGGAGACATTTGCACGATTGGAAGAAGTGGCGAGGGATATTTCTATCCAACATGGATGGTCGCTTGATCGCCGGACTGGACTGGTCCTGCATAGGCATTGGCGTTCGTCATGATATTTTACTTATACTTGATTGTTATTCGTTTAGTGCTACATTTTATTTCTTTTTGTTCTGTTCGATTGCGGTTGTGTTAATTTTTATGCAGAGACCGGGTATAATACTTAGTAATAAAGTCATTTATCTATAAAAATAGCCACTAATAGCCCGTCTAAATGGATTTAGCCCCGGTTTAGCCCCTTAGCTGTTAATGTTCCCGCTGAGGGGCCTAAATTTTTTGGACCATGCGGCTCGGCCAATTTTCGGAGGCCAAATAAACCGCTATGATAACCCTAACCCTAAAATCTTCAACCTTTTCTCTTCAGACCAAAATGTTGTAACATGTGAACAAGAACTATGCATGTCTGGTTATTCGCATCTCTTAAGTGATTTAAGTGATTATGTTAATATGTTATGCATCTCTGAAGTATTGGTATAGTATATGTGAATATATGCTTCCCAAATTTTGAATCTTTTCCATTATTTAGCAAAACTGGTATATGATCTTCACTGCGTTAACCCGGCTATAATCTTTTATAACTCCTGGAAATGCAGGCGCTAAATACAATAGCCCGCTATTTTAATCTTAATAATACCCCCTAATGAATCGAGTCCCAAAAAGTTGATGTGCCATCCTTAATCTCTGGTCGATGATAGGAGGACCTTGGTGTAAGGTTTCAAGTGGGACGGGCGTGCCGTCAATCCCGCGTCCCATCCCATCTTAACGCACCCAATTATCCCGCTAAAAACATCCGCTTATCCCGTAGGGGATCAACGGGACGAGACCAAATTAGCCCACGGGAAGCCCAACTATCCCGACATATCTAGCGACAGGGACTTGCTTTCGGGAGCTGATATATGGCGCTCGTTAGCGTCGCTGAATGCTAGCGACGCCTACGTCGTCGCTACGTTGGGCCGGCCCACTCCGGTCGATCGCGCGTTTCGACTTCTTCGCGCTCTCGCGCAGACAAAAATGAAGGCACTAAGTTGCAGCGGCTGAGATTCGACCCTAGTACCTGGACGTACAACGCCAGTGCGCTTAGCCACTGGGCTAGCATAGTGGTTACGTGCTCATAACTTTATTCTTTGATCTATTCTCTCGTCTTTTGGGTTTTGGGTTTCATTTCTTTCTTTTAGATTATTTAGTTTAGTTTTCTTTTTAAAAAATGGAACATTTTAAAAATCGTAACCATTTTTGAAATTTGGAACCAATTTTAAAATTGGAACCAATTTTAAAATTGGAACAATTTTCAAAATCAAAAACATTTTTTAAAATAGGAACCATTTTTAAATTTGGAACCATTTTCGAAAATTGGAACCAATGTTCAAAATCAAAACATTTTTAAATTTGAAATCATTTTCAAAATCGGAACCATTTTAAAAATTGAACCATTTTTAAATTTGGAACCATTTTCAAAATGAAACCATTTTAACTTTGGAACCATTTTAAATTTGGAAACATTTTTAATTTGGAATCATTTTTAGATTTAGAACCATTTTAAAATTTGGAACCATTTTGAGAAAAGAATTTTTGTTTGCAAAATTGGAACCATTTTAAATTTGGAACCATTTTTAGATTTGGAACCATTTTCAAAATGGAACCATTTTCAAAGATGAACAATTTTCAAATTTGTAATCGTTTTCAATTCGGAACCATTTTTAAATTTGGAACCATTTTCAAAATGGAACCATTTTAAATTTGGTACCATTTTCAAAATGGAACCATTTTCAAAAAATGAACAATTTTCCAATTTAGTGTCGACACCTTGTTGTTTCTCCCTTGTTGGTGCACTACCGAAAAACGAATAAATTTTTGAAAATCAAAACCATGTGAACCTTTTTCGAGAATAAAAAATCGGAACCATTTTCAAAAAGGAATCATTTAAAAAAAGAAACCATTTTATAAAAGAACCATTTTTCATATCGAACCATTTTCAAAAAACAGGAAACATTTCCAAAAAGAACCATTTTTAAATCGGAACCATTTTTAAAAAGGAACCATTTTCGAAAAGAACCATTTTTCAAATCAAATCATTTTTAAAAAAACAGAACCATTTCCAAAAAGAACCATTTTTTTAAAAAATGGAACCTTTTCAAAAATTGGATCCATTTTCGAAAAGAACCATTTTTCAAATCGAAGCCTTTTCAAAAAAACCGGGACCATATTCAAAAAAGGAACCATTTTTATATCAGAACCATTTTCAGAAAAGGAATCATTTTTTCAATCGGAATCATTTTCAAAAAAGGAACCATTTTCAAAAAAGAAACCATTTTGTAAATCTGAACCAATTTAGAAAAGGAACCATTCTTAAAATTGTGAACCATTTTTTAAATTAGAACCGTTTGTTAAAAAGAACCATTTTCAAACAAGGAACCATTTTTTTCAAAATCGGAACCATTTTCAGAAACGGAATCATTTTTAAATCGAAACCATCTTTAGAAAAAAACCATTTTCAAAAAAGAAATCTTTTTAAAAATCGAAACCATTCTAAAAAAAGGAACCATTTTTAAAACAAAACCATTTAAAGGAACCATTTAAAAAATCAAAACCATTTTCAAAAAAGGTACCATTTTTTTAAAATATATATTTTCCAAAATTGAACCATTTTGTAAAATATATATTTTCCAAAATTGAACCATTTTCAAAAAAGGTACCATTTTTAAAAAATATATATTTTCCAAAATTGAACCATTTTTTAAAATATATATTTTCCAAAATTGAACCATTTTTGAAAAATAAATAGTTTTCAAAATATGAACCGTTTTCATAATGAGCAAAAATAAAAACATAAAACGAAAGAAACGGGAAGGAAGTGAAACAGAAAAAGAAAAAAGAAAACAGAAAAAGAAACGAAAATAGAAAAAGAATAAAAGAAAACAAAAAAAAGAAAATCAAACGAAAACAGAAAAAGAAAAAAGAAACGGAAAAAGAAAAAGAAAAAAGAAACAAATACAGAAAAAGAAAAAAGAAAAAGAAACAAAAAGAGAAACAGAAAATCAGAAAATATAGAAAGTGTGATAAAAGAATATTCTTCACGAACACGAGCGTGGCCCAGTGGTAGCGCTCAGTCTTCCTCACGGGAGGTTCTGGGTTCGAATCCCTCCAACCCACCCCTATTTCCTTATATTTTAGCAGGTTCCGGGTTCGAATCCCTCCAACCCACCCCTTTTCCTTATATTTTAGCAGCTGAGATGTACTAATGGGCCGGCCCAAAAAACGCTTCGCGAACAACTTCTTCAGGCGCCGCTAGCCTTAAACGGCGCCTGCGGGCGGCATATAGGGTTTGCCCTTGCTTTCTATCCATCCCCTTCCACCGACGCGCCGCCGCCGCCTCCTTCTCCATCCGCCACGACGATTTTTCTCGATAGCCGCCCTAGATCTTCGCCGTCGCCGCCGAGCACCGTGGCCTTGGCCTGCTCCTTCACGATGGCCGCCATGCCCCGCGCCGCGTCGCCGACCTTGGTCACCACGAACGTGACCTTCGACTTGTCCCCGAACGATGGCGGGGATGGTGGTCTCGCTGAGCACGACGTGGACGTCGAGTGTGCTGACCAGTTGCTCCGGTGCGCGCCGCGAGGATTCTTGACACTGCTAGTGGCCTGGTCATCAGCGACGGCCGCAAACAACGAATACCTTCTCGCCGGCGAAGACGAGCTTGAACCTGCCCATGTCGGTGTCGAGAAGCTCTGTGAGCCCGTGTCCTCCGGAAGCCGTCGGCCTCGTCCGGTCTGGTTGAGTCCAGGAAGAGAGAGCCGCGGCCAGAGGTGGTCATGATAGTGCAAGTACACGAAACAGTGACAGCGATGTGCCATGATATTGACGTGACGGATGTTACAATTCGTCGCGGTGACGGTGGCCCATACAGTTGCGTGCGATGCTGGTCGTCCTTGATCGTGTGCACAATTCTTTACGAGCTGAAGCTACTGCAATCTCTCCCTACGCTGCTCAAATTAACACTTTGTTTCAGCTAACAATGTCGCACGATTAAACACAGATGAAATCCAGTCAAGGCCAAGTTAAAAAAATCTAACTTTGCATCACCAATCATAAACTTACAATTGCCATATACAAATTATGCAGATGGCATTGCACATCATGATTATAAACTACCAAAGTCGTGATCTCTTCCGTGGCCAGATGGTCGGCAGGCTGAAGCGCCAAGCGCCAGGTCGCGAGTTCGAGTCACACCTTCTACCTTAATGACAAGCCGGGGTGGCGTCTCCCCCCTCGGTCTTGTTTTTTTTTTTAAACTACCAAAGTTCATCTGAAATTTCTCACAAAATCCATCTGCCAACACTCATCTAAGTGTATATGAAGATGACCTACATAAAAGTATCATGTTGATCATCATCGAAAAATTACAAGGTCTATATAGCACTATTACTAACCTAAAAAACCCGTCACAATTACGATATTCGACACCCCTGGTGAAGCCGTGGGCAAAACTCTAGAGAAATTGAACGAGAACTCACCGTAATCGCATGCGGCCCATCCACGACGATGATGTGGCTCCTTCGTCCAAGTCACCGACACGGCCTAGATCGGCCATGGCCAGGGCAAACTCGAGGGAGATGAAACATTTGCGTGAAAGGACTGAAATTGAAACTAAAATAAGACCATGGTCCTAAAAGTAAAAAATTACATAATATAAGATGATTTATACTCCCTGTCTAGATGTATCCACGTGTGGTGGATAGCAAGTCAATTAAATTGGAACGGAGGGAGTAGTATACTCCCTCCGTTCCACTACTTCCTCCGTTCCAATTTAATTGACTTGCTATGCACCACATGTGGATGTATCTATACATGTAACAGAGTACCTACGAACTAAAATGAGTGAAACTGAACACATAGACTCCAAAATCAAGTCTAAAACTTCAAAAAAAAAAAAACTTGAGCTCGTATCTAAGCCACGTCTTTTCCGCGGTTGGCGGTTGCTGTACTCGTCGGATACTCGGATACCACCGCCCAGCCCACAGGATTAGAGTAGCCTGCCGTCTTCTAAACTGAAAGCGTAACCCAACTTTGCTGCCTCCAAGGTTGAAGAACGTGACGAAATGAGAACATGCTCGGCGTTTGCCATGAGCGGTCCTGCATATTCCCCGTACGAGGTTCTTTCGGTGTACCTTGACCAAAGTCTGACCCTCTAGCTAGCCAACGTCGAATGTGCAGCCATAATAAATTTGCTCATTTCGCACCTCCAGTTTGTATCTTTTCGTGACACTGCCCTCCGACGTGGGATGAGCTAGACGATATTGCTTTTCTTTTCCTTCTTCTTGAGAGAAAGACGGTAAGCTTACTTTTCACAAAAGTACAACATAGGCACATAGCCTACTGGAGACTGTGATCGTAGAGCTTGAAAATAGACGAAGCTATTACCTGAGGAAAAGAAAAATCCAACGAAGCTATCACAAAAGCGTCTCTCTCGCGACAAAAGGGTCATCTTTGACCTAAATATAAATGTCTTAAGAAGACAAACAAGATGTCTGATCATCTCGGAGAGAACACATTTTAAATGTCGAAATACTGAAATAAAATTTCTCAGATATATTTTTACATTCTGTGTGTTCAAAAGTCGTTTGTGGTAAATCGGTATTTTTGCGCCCGTGTAAAAAGACAAAAATGTCTTGTGAAAGTTTTATTTTATCACCAAATAGTCTTTTTTACAAAAGTCAAAAATCATCATTTTTTCGTGAAACGACTTTGTGAACACATAAGATGTTAAGATATATACATGGCCATTTTTTTACAATTTAACAATTTAAAATAGGTTTAAATATATCCTCCGCACTAGCATAGATATGTCAAAAAGGACAAAAATACAGCTGTGGAACATGACAAGTTGAGGGAGAAAATACTCACCGTTCTTTCTTTTTCTTCGGCCACAAGAAAAGCGAACATGGTTGAAACAATAACAACGCAAAAAACGCAATTGCACATGTAAACGGAATCCAACCACGTTGTGGATACTAAACGACTTTCAAACTTTACCAGGGACCAAAGTACAAACAAACCCCCTACATAACGAGGGCGGACAATCTTCCCAAATTACAACGACAGAGAGAGAACACGGAAATTCAGAGGAAAACGCAGGTCGCTAAAACTTCAAAGGGGAGAGCAGAAGAAGGCGAAGCTAATGGCGGAGACCCCGAGCAGGATCGAATCCGCGAGGAAGTGGGTCGTCGATCACAAGCTCCGAGCCGTAGGTAATAATCCGCGATTATCAGAAGTTTTTTCTGCCGATTTGATTTACTCTGCCGGATCTAGGTATTTTGGGTTGCCTTCGGATACATCGATGTTTCAAAGCGTCGGACAAATCCCTTCAAGTAATCCGCGATTATCAGAAGTTTCGCTGCTCTATTTATCCCGTTTTACCTGGCGATTCTGTGTCGACGTATTTTGTTTACGGGTTCCATGGGGGATTAGTTGCCATGTGTTCTAATTTGTTGATTATTTTGTATTGTGAGGAAAGGTTGCCTGTGGCTTACTGGGATTACCAGCTCGATCGCGTACAACTGGTCGCGGCCCCAGAAGACCAGCGTCAAGATCATCCACGCAAGGTTTGCACATTTCTCATCTGACCTCAGTCCTTATTCAGTAATGCACCTTTCTGAACTAGTATAGATTAGCCTGTCATATCATGCGAGAATTCCACAATGGATGATTCTTCCGAAAGACTTATCATTCGAAATATTATGCCGCAATAAAAGATTAATTGTGTGCATAATTTACAATAGAAAGATTGATTACTCAAATCATAGCAATTAAAATGCTGATATCCTTTCTATACATACGCTTATTTCCTGGAAAGCCATTCAGGGTTATATTAGGATTTTTGACACACCCAAGCAATTCATGTTGTCCGCATTTAAATATAGGAACGAATTCGCAACACCCTCCATTTCTGTTTTATTATTTGTTAAGTACATACGTTTTATTGTTTAGACCTGAAGGTGAAGATACACGTCATATGTGTGAGCAATCATTGTTTGGTTTGGTTCTGACCTTAGTAAATTCAGATTGTTGCTGGTATATGCTATAATGCTACTATAGTTGCGCTTGTACGGTAAGCTGTGTGAAGTAATTTAGGTGACCTCTTATTTCTATGATTCCTGAGACTTGAAACATGGTTGTTGACTAAGAAAAATAATTTAATGACCATGGAAGGCTGCACCACAATATTGCTAGTCGTTGGACTGATTCCATACTATGACAGAATGATGCATTTTAAAATCGATAATTCTTTTCTTGTGTATTCATAAGTCAACGGAGTGCTTGCGCTCTCTGATATCTTCTGTACCGCTAAATGTGCTGTGCTTTGTTTGTAACCCCTTTTTGCTCCGACAAGTACTTGCCAAAATATATACATGCTTACTAGACTTGGCACATTTTTTCAGGACCTTACTAAAATTTTGGCATCTCAGTAATCCTAGCTATCAATTTTGTGGGTCCAGTTTTTTATATGAATATTTTTGGCATGTTAATGGTGGTTGTGGCAGGTGACATATATCAAGCAAAAACATGTTAAACCCACAGTGGTTGAGTAAACATATGAAAAATGGTGCCTTGCAAGTTTTTTTCCGCAAGTTTACCGAACTCAGGTGACAAGGTCAGAAAATTATAGGTTACTTAGTTTCTAAAATCGAACCGCCAACACAATCACACCAGTACCATTAGCACCTTCTGTTGAAGTCTCCTGATCCACAGGAATGCGACACAAGTTCTTCATGCAACCAATACATATAGTAGTGTCCGGCCATTTCTAACTGTTGTCCAAATGGTGTAGTTGATTATAATACTTTATAGGACCCGATTTTCATCTCAGCTAATTGAATTTTTTCACCGTAGTTCCTCCCGTGCACCCATCACCTGAATATTTACATTTACTCCTTATTTCCAGTGTTGGTATTTCAATTTGTGTTGTTTTGTTTTGTATATGTATATGTCATCATACATGTGCTTTACCTGCACCTCATGAAACTCAAACTTTAGATGGTGTACTCCTAGCACCCGGGCACGCTTTATAATGTTTGCCTGCAACTGTTGCAATTTCATGTACCATGTGGTCAAAGTAGTAACTTAGATAGGTTTTAATGCATTCCAGATGACTGTGTCTATAAATCTTGTTGCTCATGTCATAATTTGAAATTTCACAGCCAACTTATCTGAAAAACTGTTTGACCATGCAGGTTGCATGCACAGGCTCTAACGCTGGCTGCCTTAATTGGTTCTGGATTAGTTGAGTACTATGATCGAGAGTATGGCTCTTCTGGACCGAAGGTGGATAGATACACACGCCAATACATTGCCCACTCGCATAAAGATTAAAGATCTTCATGCTCCATGTCGGATACTTGACTAGGTTTAGGTTCGTTTGTGGGCGACATGAACCTGTTCTCTCGAGCCGCCATTGCTGCGAAATGAGATGATACTTGCCAGGATTTTCCTGAGCAATGAGGGCGTAATACAGATATTGTCTGCATAACTTGAACCACAGAATGCATCCTGTAACAAAGTTTGTTGGCAATCTTGGTGTTATTGTTTCCTATTCTTTTCTGGTAATAAAAATCCTATGTTGCCCTGAATTATCTGATATCCGTGTTGTCAAACTCCTGTTCGTCATTCTTGTATGCGTCTACTTTTCTGTGCCGGATCGCCAGTGTCCTAGGACGATAAAAATGTGTTTAAGTGTGCAGCGATGTTGATAGCAACAACCGTTTTGACATCGAGGGATTAGGGATAACAAATGATTTTGGACCTATCAGAAATCCAGAACAAAGTTCTCAGGAAGCGTCTGGACGCTAGAAATGGAGGAGAATTCAAGTCTGTATCTACTACTCCTGAGAACTTTGTTCAAGCATCATAAGTTGGAGTACGATTAACCACGGAGAATTCAAGTCGGTATCTACTACTACTCCTTTGAACTTTGTTCAAACGTTATAAGTTGCAGGACGATTAACCACAGGGGAAAATTCAAGTCGGTATTACCGATGGCAATGGTACCCACTACCCGCATACCCAGTGGGTATTTACCCAGTAGAGTAAGGGTTTGATAAAGAAAATTTATCCATGGGTAAGCAAATGGTTAAAAGTGTGTACCCAGTGGGTATTGCGGGTGCGGGTATGGTAACATAGTACCCATACCGCATACCTAAATAGTAAATACCCATCTATTTTTGTTTTGACATGTAGGTCCGTGGTTTATAGGGTTATTCTGGAGAAAATCTCGAAATACTAACCGGTTAAGTTTCCCATAGCCAACTTTCGCCTGATTCACAATTCCCAGGCAATCCTCGCCCATGTTTTTGCTCTACAGTCTCACTACTTTTAGATCGATATGGCCATCTCCCTCCCGGCTCCTCGTCACCGACCTACCCTTCCCCCAACTAGGCAGCCACCATCCTACGCCCTCTGCCAGTCCACCATCCCGGCCTCTCCGTACACACTCCCTTGGACACGGTAGCCGGCTCGGTCACGCCCGCGGCCGCCTCACCATGGACAGTGGTGGAGGCGAGCTCCGCGTGGATGAACGAGTTGTTTTGTTGTTCATTTTCATATTATAGTTTTATTTTATTGTTTCTTTTCACATATATATGGGTCGTTTGACGAATCAATGAATGAATGAGCTTACATGTCGAGGTTTTCTTATATATTGTGAATGAATGACTTGTTTGGTGGGTGTACCCTTACATGTCGAGGTTTTCTTATATATTGTGAATGAATGACTTGTTTGGTGGGTGTACCCGCGGGTTTTTAATACCCACACGGGTGCGGGTATGGTACAAAATTTGTACCCAGACGCAGGTGTGGGTATGGGTGTGGTTAAAATACGAGGACGCGGATGCGGGTTTGGTTAAGCTCTACCCACACCCAACGGGTGCGGGTGCCATCGGTAGTCGGTATCCAGTACTCCTGAGTTAACCAATTGGAGTACGATTAACCACAACCCACAGGGGAGAATTCAAGTCGGAATCTCTTGTAAATATTTTCAGAAATTATAACGGGAGAACGTTACGAATTTAATCCCCTCGAGTGTTATTAAAAATGTTCTGTAGCCATTGGCTTGTATCAACCAAAGCTTCAGATGTCTATATCACATTATCACATAAGAGTGTATTTAAACCAAAAAAAATTGGGTTCTTTTGTGATCATATAACACTAACATGTAAGTTGACGTGTAACTTTAGTAGTAATACAATTACAACTTTATAAACCATCCGATAGCAACATCTGAAGATGAAATAAAAAATTGTCGAAACATAGGCCTAGTTTCGAAGCTCTTGTTGACGGAAAGCGGAAAGTAAAAATAAATCGTAAATCGGTACTCGGTTTAAGAGTTGTAACCTTTTGAAATTTTGAACATGGATATTGATTATGTTATCTCTTTGTCTCTTAGCCCATGCATATGTGATATGGCGCATTGTGAATAGTACCATCCTGACAATATTCCCTTTGTATATCAAGCTGTGAATTTAATCCAGACTTCCAATTTTAAGCGTTGTACATATATATCATCTCTCGGTGTGTCAATAACGCAAAATTTTCCCTCAGCCGCCACCCTCGATCTCTCCCCTCTCTAAATCAGATCTACATCTCCTATCGGTGAGGCTGGTGGTTCCCCTCCGTCGGCTGCTCCGGCGGTGGGAGGTGGGGCACTTCAGTTCTCCTTCTTTTGCGTGTAGTTAGGGTTAGATTTTGGTGTCGTGGTGGCATTGTTCAGATGACGGTACCAGCGCTACGTCGAATAATGGTATCGGCTTTAATCCATCTCGAGGGCATGATTAACGGTGTCGAGGAGCAGCTCGTGCTCCGGCTTTGGGTGGTGTTGGTCTCATCACCATCTTGTTGATTTAATTTGTCGACAACATTTTCCTCTCTTGTGCACTGTGCAAACGGCGTATGCAGATTGAGCCGTCGGCTCCCAACATGCAACTCCAGCTAGACCGTCAATGTGGATTGGGGCATGTCCCCCACGGATTCAACTTCCTTCGTAGATCTCGTTGTACTCGGTTGGGTGGCTATCATGACTACTTTTACGAGAAATATCCCTCTAGTATGTGTGGACTACCCAGTTTTTATTATGTCATTATGCATTCCTTGCGAAGATGCGGTGGCAACCAAACTAGTGTGGCGGATTCAAATGCAGAAGGTTTTGTTGCAGGTTTGGACTTAGTACTAATTTTCTCTAGGTCTTTTTCGTAATTTTGGGGATATTTTTTTAAACTTTTGAGGATAACCGTTAGGTCTGGATGCGTCCTTTATAATCGTTTTCTTGATTAATGTAATCCATGTGTTAGTCTACAAAAATTAACTCTCTACCGATTAGGATTCCTCGCCTCCTTTATAATCGTTTTCTTGATTAATGTAATCCATGTGTTAGTCTACAAAAATTAACTCTCTACCGATTAGGATTCCTCGCCTCCTGTCGGCGCCGCCGCTGATCTGCCTCGCCTCTGTGGCCTTTGGGCCATGGAGGCACGATGGATCTCAGCCCTCGTCGGTCGGAGGACTCCGTTTTCTAGTTTCCGTGTCAAGTTTTGTTGGGGCGGCGCTCTGATGGTGGCGACAACGTTTCTTTCAATAAGGTCTCCCGGCTTCAGTCCCATCTGGGCGGCGACGTCGAGAATCTTGTGGGAGTGGTGTGTTTCTCAAGGATTTTTCTGGCGATGGTGATCTTTGTATCGTCAAGGAGGTTCATCGGCGGTTCATCCTTCTTCTTCGGCTCCGGGACGGATGTGGTTTTCTTGACGCGTTCGGCGACTTCCCGTCCGCAACCAACAACGTCAGGCCGGTTCAGGGAGGAGCGGCAGCGGCGGCGCGCCGTCGACACGGTCTGAAGGTTGAAGACGAAGGACATCTCAAGGATCCGTTGTAATTTTTCGTTTTTGTTGAGGTATTTTGTACTGTTGGATGTTTCTTTTAATGCAAGAGTCTTTTTCGCAAAAAAAAAAAAAAATTGTGCACAATGTTTTTTTGGCGGCCTGGTGTACTGCTCAAGTGCGGGTTCTGTCGTCTAAAACGGCATCAGAACGCCTAACCTTGCCGCGGCGGCGCCCCCTTGTGTTAGAATGCCCTTCCGATGAGAAGCTTGGAGACCATCGGCCCGGTCCTCACCCGCTATGCCGCCTCGCAGTCTTGCTCCCGGGAGCCCACATCCATGCCCACCTCCTCAAGTCCGGCCTCTTCGCCGTGTTCCGCAACCACCTCATCTCCTTCTACTCAAAGTGCCGCCTCCCCGGCAGCGCCCGCAGGGTGTTCGACGAAATCCCGGACCCGTGCCACGTCTCCTGGTCCTCGCTCGTCACCGCCTACTCCAACAATGCCCTGCCCCGGGACGCGCTCAGGGCCTTCCGCGCAATGCGCGCGCTCGGCGTCCGCTGCAACGAGTTCGCCCTCCCCGTCGTGCTCAAGTGCGCGCCGGACGCCAGGCTCGGCACGCAGGTGCACGCCGTCGCGGTGGCCACTGGGCTCAGCGGCGAGATCTTCGTGGCCAATGCGCTCGTCACCATGTACGGGGGGTTTGGATTCGTGGACGAGGCGAGGAAGGTGTTCGACGAGGCCGGCAGCACGCGGAACGCCGTATCTTGGAACGGCCTGATGTCGGCTTACGTCAAGAATGACCGGTGCAGCGATGCCGTCCAGGTGTTTGGTGACATGGTGTGGGATGGGGTACGGCCGAACGAGTTTGGGTTCTCTTGCGTCGTGAATGCCTGCACCGGGTCCAGGGATTTGGAAGCTGGTAGGAAGGTGCATGCCATGGTGGTACGGACGGGGTATGACAAGACGTCTTCACAGCCAATGCGTTGGTCGACATGTACTCAAAGCTGGGGGACATTCATATGGCAGCTGCGGTTTTTGGCAAGGTACCCGAGACGGATGTCGTCTCGTGGAACGCTTTCATTTCTGGGTGTGTGCTTCATGGACACGATGAGCATGCACTGGAGTTATTGTTGCAGATGAAGTCTTCAGGACTTGTGCCTAACGTGTTCACGCTGTCCAGCATCCTGAAGGCCTGTGCAGGTGCTGGTGCATTCAATCTGGGCCGGCAAATTCATGGTTTCATGATCAAAGCCTGTGCAGATTCAGATGACTATATCGGTGTTGGTCTTGTGGACATGTACACAAAGTACGGTCTTTTGCATGATGCGAGGAAGGTGTTCGACTGGATTCCTCAAAAGGATTTGGTTTTGTGGAATGCGCTGATCTCAGGTTGCTCTCATGAAGGATGCCATGGCGAGGCGTTGTCTCTCTTTTGCAGGATGAGAAAGGAAGGTTTTGACGTCAATAGGACGACACTGGCTGCTGTTCTCAAGTCAACAGCAAGCTTGGAGGCAATCAGTGACACAAGTCAGGTTCATGCTCTTGCAGAGAAGATAGGATTCCTTTCTGACTCTCATGTTGTCAATGGTCTTATTGATTCATATTGGAAGTGTAATTGCCTCCATTATGCAAATAGAGTGTTTGAAGAACACAGTTCTGATAACATCGTAGCTTTTACATCCATGATCACAGCACTCTCACAGCGTGACCACGGCGAGGATGCAATTAAGTTGTTCATGGAAATGCTAAGAAAGAGTCTCGAGCCAGATCCCTTTGTGCTAAGTAGCCTCCTGAATGCTTGTGCTAGCCTGTCAGCATACGAGCAAGGGAAGCAAGTGCATGCTCACTTGATCAAGAGGCAGTTCATGTCAGATGTGTTTGCGGGGAATGCTCTTGTGTACACATATGCAAAGTGCGGGAGCATAGAGGATGCAGATCTTGCTTTCTCTGGACTGCCAGAGAAGGGAGTCGTCTCATGGTCTGCAATGATTGGAGGGCTAGCACAACATGGGCATGGGAAAAGAGCATTAGATGTGTTCCACATGATGGTTGAAGAGCGTATTGCTCCAAACCACATCACTATGACCAGTGTTCTCTCTGCTTGTAACCATGCAGGGCTTGTCGATGAGGCCAAGCGATACTTCAGTTCAATGAAGGAGATGTTTGGAATTGACAGGACGGAGGAGCATTACGCGTGCATGATTGATCTTCTTGGCCGTGCTGGTAAACTAGATGATGCAATGGAGCTTGTCAACAGCATGCCATTCCAAGCCAACGCAGCAGTTTGGGGGGCACTACTAGCAGCCTCAAGAGTACACCGAGATCCAGAACTGGGAAAGCTGCAGCTGAAAAGCTCTTCATCCTGGAGCCAGAGAAGTCTGGCACACATGTGCTGCTTGCAAACACCTATGCATCTGCAGGCATGTGGGATGAGGTGGCTAAGGTGAGAAAATTGATGAAAGACAGCAATGTCAAGAAGGAGCCTGCTATGAGCTGGGTTGAACTGAAGGACAAGGTGCATACCTTCATTGTCGGTGACAAGAGCCATTCAAGGGCAAGGGACATATATGCAAAGCTAGAAGAATTGGGAGATCTGATGAGCAAAGCTGGTTACGTTGCGGATGTAGAGGTTGATCTCCATGATGTCGACAAGATCGAAAAGGAGTTGCTTCTTTCTCATCACAGTGAGAGGCTGGCTGTCGCATTTGCATTGATCAGCACGCCAGCTGGAGCACCCATTAGGGTCAAGAAGAACCTGCGCATATGCAGAGATTGCCACGTTGCATTCAAGTTCATTTCAAAGATCGTTTCAAGGGAAATTATTATCAGAGACGTCAACCGGTTTCATCATTTCAGTGACGGGGCATGTTCTTGCGGTGATTACTGGTAAAACCGGTTACACATATAACTTTTTCGTGTCGCTTGTTACTGACTGATGAGTAGAGCAGTTACATTCAGGGAGGTTTAGAACTCAGAAAATGTGGTAAGCCATTACCCTAGTGTTGCATCATCATTTTAAGAGAAACCTGCACTACTGCAATAAAGCCATGGTTTCTGCAACTGCTTCTGCAGCAAAAAAAGCTCTGACGTATGCCAAAAGAGTTGTAACATAGGTATATTCGTCATGTACATCATGATTCAAACATTTTTATTTGTTAACGTTATTGGCTACAACAAAATAAAATACTAACAGATTTCTGCTGGGTGTATGGGGAATATCAATACCAGTTTGTGCTTATCGAAGGATTAGCTCTTTGAGAAATGAACCTTATGAATTGTCATTGATCAACACGTACATACATTCTTCCTGACTATCGAATTATGAATAGCAGATTCTTCATCATACACAACTATACACAAATTAGTATTTTTCATATTTTGAAATTTTGATTTTGGCATATAAATTTCACATTCATGACCGTACTTGATATCAAAATGGAAAGAAGGGCCGAAGAAAACAAATCACGCATCAAATATTGATATACAAAAATATGGTTTCCTTCATTCTTGCCTCAAAACTAGAGGGTCGTAATTCTCAAAAAAAAAAAAAAAAAAAAAAAAAACTAGAGGGTCGTGAACTTCACTATCACTATCGTATGAACCACTCTGGTACTAGATAGTATCATATTTCTTATAGTGACCATTTGGAACAAATCACTGAGTATATAATGCACACAATAAAGTTTATAATAAATCGACAGAGTTTGCATGAAACAGTGTCTTCTGCAGATATATGATACTGTCCCTAGTTAGACATCTATTATTCAGTAATCATAGCAACTGTTCCTAGTTAGACATCTGTTATTCAGTAATCATAGCAACTGAATATCGGCGGAAAAACTGTCTGAAGAATTCATTTGCGAATACTCGAACAGTATATACAGATATTCAAGCAAAACTTAAAAAAACTGCACCCAGAAGAATATCAACGACAATTCATAGACCTCTTTAGCACACCTCGCGCGCTTTTGTTCACACAACAATGACAAGCCATGGGTTGGTGGTTGTACCACTACCAGTGACTCCGTGCATCTACATACCAGGATCAGGACAGCTACAACCTTATCCTACATAGTTGATCAGAATATGACCACGGAGCGGCATAAGTACAAATCCAAGAGATTATCTATTTGTAATGCTACAGGTGCCTATGTCTTCCTAGCATTGCTCGAGTTGGCGCGGGTTAGCTCCCGACTCCATTTTTTCCTCACAGTTTGAGCAACAGAAGCTTGCTTTCGACGACGCCTGTAGGCCTCTCTTTTGCTGCACAGCACAGAGAACCAAAAGTTTGAGGTTAAATAGAAAAGTAGGTGCAAAGAAGTGTGAACTTCAACCTTTGCAGGAATCAGTTTAAACCCTCACACCAATCTAGCTAGCCATGACAGGAAATTGCAATATTGTGCAATTAAATCTAATTTTCTTTAAACAGATCACTTATAGAGGCATGCTATTTCCAAAAACGCATTAGACAAATTTCTAGCCTGCAGCAGATGCCATAACAACCAACTGTACCCCTGAAAATTAGAATATTAAAAAAAGAGAAGGAAATAATAAAATACCTTATAAAAATAAGGCCTGCTGTAAGAACCATTCCTCCGATTGCCCACGATATTCTTTCACCGACAGGCATTTCTTTCGCCCATCTCTTATAATCTTTAAGATCCCAAGAGGTCACACCATGTAATGTTGGGCGGTCTTTTGAAGATGTCCATGTATCAGAGATGGAATCCAAACTTGCTTTCCCACCATAGCAGAAAGTCTCAACTTCATTAGGACTGGCATCAGAAACTTGCACAGAAAAACCAGCAAGTCGACAAAGCTCTGTGCCATTAGAAACCCACTTATGTGCTTTGCCACAAAGGATGTCGCCTAAACCACAAGGAGATAAGGCCTGACATAGCAGTAAGGGAGCAATCAGCAATCAGCAAGATCAAGGATGAAGCTGCACTTTGGGCTAGAGCCGGTGCATTGGGTCTGCGCGCCATTCTCCCAAACACTTGGGATGTACACTGATTTTTTTTAGTTTTTCGTGGCACTGTACCTCCTCGGAGGAATTAGCAACTCTCTCTTTCCAATGTAAAGAAACGCAAATGTCATTTGTGTTTCCTCTAAAAATCAGCAATCAAACTGTGAAATGTACCAACAAAAAAAGATCTGCTAGCTACTAAGGATTTCGACAAACAAAAGAAAAACAAGTTTCTGCAGTATTAATAGCTATTTCAGAATGTACTGCACATATTGAGTGAACATGATTGCCAAGCAATCGTTTGACTACAAAATAATCTGGCAACTGCATTTGTACTTTGCACAATAGTAAATGATTTGACATAGTTTTAATTAGATATAACTCACATAGCTTCAGAAATGGGTCTACCTGTGTTTTCATATCAATGGAGAAGTATGCCTCCGAACAAGATTCGAAAACCATATCGCAGAATGATGCACATATAACTGGAGGTCCAGGCCTGACACCCACCCGTGGATCACAAATTGAGCACTCAAGCAATTCCCACAAATGAAGGCATTCTCCACTGCCTTCGCCGGTTGACGAGAGTTTTCTCACTGAAAGTAGGGCAGGAAATGTCTGTGTCACGTCACAACATGTGTTCTGGCGGAATATCCTACATAGTGCTAGATCTTTGCGCCCCTTTGCTGCTCTTCCAGGAGGCTTTCCTTCAGATGAGAAAGCAGGGAACCGACCACCAGGTGAAACACATACACCTTTCGGTTGTCCTGTGGATCAAAAAATTAAACATAAGTATACATCAGATAATTCTGAAATGTTTGTCCATGATGCAAATTACAATGGTTAATGCCCATTTGCTCATCCAAATAAGATAATGCGGAACCTCATATACTATCTCAACAATATTCACCCATTCAATCTAAAATCACAAGGCTCATATACTGATATACAAGCTAAACTCAAAGCTATCGTGCTATTGATTTCATAGCAAGTATGTTTGCTCATCTACCTTATGATCGGCAGAAATGCCAAGAAACTGAAATTACTTAAGAGTAAGACACCAAAGTTCTAACAGTAGAAGGTAAGCTTGAAACAATCATAAGTGATGACAGATCTTCCTATACTATGCTGTACGAGCTGATAATTCGTACAACGCATGTCATAGGTCCGAATGGGGCCCTAAAATGCACGTAGATCACAGACATCTCTGAACCACCATCCAGGAAAATGAAGATTTAACCTACACACTTAACTAAACCTAGACATCCAGAGAGACTAACACCGGTACCTTAGTGCAGACATACACAGCAGTTCCAGCGACAAAGCAGACATCACACATCAAGGATCCACTAAAACCCACCAAAACTCGCTCAGCCACATACACGCCAACTCAAAAGGAAACTCATACCACCGATAAAAAGCAACATGATAGCAAAGAACGAAGAATAAGCGTGTGAGATCACGAGAACGCGATTGATCGTACCAGCCGATGCGATTGGCGAGAGGAAGAGCGGCAGCAGAAGCAGCAGGTAAGTTGGAGCAGTTCGCGACGTCCGGGGAGGGCTCATCGGAGCGAACCTGCCCGCCGGCATGGTCTCGCGGCGGCGAGCGTGCGGCCGGCCGGCCGGCGTGATCCGTCGAGCGGATAGGCGACGGAGGGGAATCAATCTGTCGAATCGCTTGCGGCGTCTGGACCAGACAAGTCAACATGGGAAATCTCTTTTTACTTAATGGGCTGGCCGCAGCATTGAGCCCGCTAAAGCATCAGAGCCCGTTTACGGCAGGAAAAAAGGAGCCCGGGAAACATTAGTCCCACCTCGCCAGGCAGGGAAGCAGAGGAGGTGGAGGAGGGTATAAGATGAGGGGCAGCGCGACATAGCAAATTATATCTTTCTCGGCCTTTTGGCTAAGATCAAGTGTAGTATCTGTTCTTATCAGTTTAATATCTGATATGTTAGGCCTCGTCCTCACTGATATCAGTTTAATATCTGATATGTTAGGCCTCGTCCTCACTGATATTAAATTTATTTTTCTTGGGGAGGACCTGCCAAAGTAGCTTGCTGCTTGGGCCCTCGTGTATCGACCTAGCGTTGCACTGTTGCTAGGGCCTGGCGCGCCCCATCCAAAGCAAAGTTCAAAGTTTTTCAATATTATAGCTATAACCACTAGGCGCCGAGTATTCGTGCCAAAATATGCAAGGAGCTGTATTTTAAGTGAGTTGTTTACGAGAGGGGTAGAATTACCAGCTGCATCCTTGATAGGCAATTGTAAAGGATTTATGCTTTGAAAATTTATGGACACGCTGCTTGCACATTTAGTGGAGACGGGGCTTGGTAAGAAATGCATGCATAAAGACGGTGATGAAGACACCGCAGCATTCGAACAGATAGTGCCCAAGCTAAAACAGTCTTCATTCCTGTTCGGTAGAAGTATGGGTACGCAATTGCAGACAAGCTCACAAGCAAAGGGAGTGGTACAGCCAACACACATCTCATCGGCTAAACAATCTACATCAATTAATACTCCCTCCGCTTTCAAAATAGATGACTTTCATTTGTCTAGATACGGATCTATCTAGACTTGTTACACATCTAGATACATCCACATGTAGACAAATAAAAGTCATCTAATTTACTCTCTCCGTTCCAAATTAATTGACTTGGTCTTGTCCAATTATGGATATATCTATACTTGTTTTGTGTCTAGATACATTCATGTATAACCAAATGTGTGTCAATTAAATCCAAACGGAGGGAGTAGAACGAAGTGAGTACCAGTGCTTGTTTTATACCAAGAAAAAGAATACGAACAATCGAACCAAAAACAAAAACACAAGCCCACTAGTTAAATAGAAACAACCCCACCCGTGTCAGACGCTAGTCTCATGTCAAACCTCACTATCCTAATCACTCAATCCGTATACTCTCGCTGCAAACCGCGCCACTAGGGAGAGATGCCTCCGCTTCTCGCCATGATCAACTTTGCGTGCAGAAGCTAATCTCCACCGGGCAGAGTAGAGGAGAGCGTCGACGTGACAATAATAATAAAGAATATATTAAAAAAAAAGAGTCGTCATTTTACTGGATCGATCCTGATCCGCTTCAGGTGGGGCCAGCTGTACTCCCGCCATCTTATCCGTTAGGTACGACCAGGAGACACGTAGTGCGTGGCCCCGCGCCGATGAGCTGTCACGTACCCCAGCGCTGCTCTCTTTTCTTTTCTCGTTGCTTTTGCACACGTATACGTACTAGTACAGTAGATGTACATCCGGTTTTTTTTTTAGATGTATCCGGTTGTTTGTTGGTGGTGTTGACACATCAGTACGCGAAGCTGACGCCGCCGCCGGTGGCACGGCGGCCGGAGCGCGCGGCGGCGGCCGAGGCTCCATTGGCGCCGCAGAAGCTGCTGCCGGCGTCCTCGTCGATGAAGATCTGCCGGCATCGGCACTCCACGCTGCAGAACGCCTTGTCACCTCTGCACCATGGATCCATCAAACCCGTACGTCAGACATGCATAAAGTAGCTAGCCCTTGCCCTTGCGAGCAGCTGCAAGAGAGAAACCTAACCTGTACATGTAGATGTCATTGTTCTCGGCGAGATCCTTGTGGCACAGCAAGCAGCGCTGCAGGAAGGATCCGGTACGGCCAGCGGTGGGCGTCGCCGCCGGTGACCACGGGAGGAGGAGGAGCGGATCTTGGGGCTATGGAGGGTGGCCTTGCTGATGATCTGGTGCTTGATGGAGTTGCTCTCCTGGGTCTCTAGGAGAACACTCAGGCCGGCCATCAAGGGGATATATGTGTTTCTTTCTTCTTGCTAGCTATGAACTCCCCGGCCGTCTGCTCTCCTAGCTCCTCCCTCTCTATTTTCGAGCTAGTGTGTGAGATCTTTTCTCCGAGTGTAAGGAGTTTGTGCTTATAGAGAGAGGAGTCCGTGGGTTACACTGATGTAGCCGGTTAAGGAGGTTATTTTGGGGGATGAGGTCTTTTATTTGAGATATATATAGTGGATTCTCAGCTTGTCACCAAAGCTCCAAACCAAGTTATCAAAGTACACACTTCTCTCAAAAAGCTATGAAAGTGCATCAACAACATGTATATTATACTATATGGCATCCCATATTAAACGCTTGAGAGGGGTGGGGAGATAAGGTGTGTTTATCAGTCGACTTAGAAGCACTAGCTGCCCCAGAAATAGTTAATACAATGTCCATGAGAAATAGTATCATCTTAATTTAATATTAGTTTCTTATGTAAGTCGAACGGAGTGGTGTCACATTTTAAAGGTTATCCGCAACTTCATGTATAGGAAAGTACACACTTGCATATTTTTAGATTTAAAGTTGCAAGAAAGATCTGGTAGCATCAGATTTCTTTTAACGTCTTAACCGGCAAAATTAGATTTTATGCCATTCAACTTTAAATACAAAATGAATATTTCCCAAAGGACAGAGTAATAGCAAATACATTTGTGCAATGGCACTAGATAGTACCAAGGAAACACTAGTTGGTGACTGGTGAGACTCTTGTTTATTAAAGCTCTCATATAAGTATTACAGGCTCCACCATGACATTGACATATCATGCATGATCCATCTTAATCTCACGAACAATACTTATTAACTACTATGAATCCAATTACTATGTATATTTCTGTTGTTTTGCAGTTGAGCACAAGAATTGAGGTTGAAGGTAAAACGCCAATTATACCGATCAATTATTTTACAAATTTGACTTTTGTCAAGTTTGGTCATTGAATCATTGATAATCTCAAGTCCAAAATAGTATCCATCGTACTCAATGTTTGATTCCATAAGAACATTTAATCATATGCATATCTTCCTTCTTTCCGCAAATAATATATCATATGCATATCATCTAATTCGCTATTGCTAGAGAGGCAACTTAAAATCATCCGCAGTTCAAAGGATCGAATATTAAGAAAAATGCTTGTAAAATACAACCTTTGTTCCTAAATATAAGACGTTACTCCCAAAACGTGCGTCTTATACTTAGAAACAGACGGAGTAGTTTTTAAAACAAAACGTAGTGATGATGCTTGATTTGCAAAGTTTAAGAATGTTTATAATTATTTAATGTAATCTGATTTATTATTGCAATCAAGTCGAGGAGATTTCATGCTCTCGAGTTTTAGTGATCCTGATATTTCAAAAGAAATCAAAAACAATATTTACGTGTTTTTTTTTTTGAAAAATCATGCATGTAGCCAATAGTGTATTCAACAAACGTGCCAAAACTCACATTCAAATACTTTGTATTCTGGGCTACAAAAAAAATACCAAAAGTATGGATCCGAATATGCATATTTTAAAACCTTCGAACTTATTAGATTTGTCATTTTTGTGTAGCCAAAAATACAAGTCAGTTGAAGTTGATTTTTTGTGCGCTTGTGGGATACACAGTGAGTACATCCGGGATTGTTTTCCAACAAAAATTAACTCGTAAATATGTTTTGATTTTTTAAACTACCAGAATCACTGTAGCTCTGGAACTAAAAACACTTTCTGAATTGAATATTTATACAACAATATAATTGTGTTACAATCCTATCTCTTTCCTACTCCCTCCGCTCCAAATTAGATGACTTTTATTTGTCGTCATCTAATTTGGAGCGGAGGGAGGGCCACCTATACTGTCATTCCGAATTTTGCAAATCAGAGAAGCTGGACCATGAAGTTTGAGAAAAGAAACGCCTAACCAGACCCTCCGTCCACGTGTACACGGGAGGACTCTTTTGTCGCATTGCGTAGTACACAGATCCACTGTGCCGACATGTGCTGTGGGCGTGGTGTTAGGTCCTGGGGACGGCCGCACCGCAAGCTGGGGCTACGGAATTGGGTGGGCGCACTGTGGTAGTACCGGGCCGTCGATCAGTCGATGCGATGCAGGAGCTAGCGCACGTCCTTGCTCCCTTTGCTCCCCTCTACGTGGCGCGGCCGTGCTGCCCGTATTTATCGCCCATTGGCCAGCAGGCCCCTCCCCTCAACGTACAGTGTTGTCGTTTCTTGGTTGCTTTTCTAGATGATCTGGTTTTGTTTGGCTTCACCTTACTTACGACGGTTTGATTTGAAGCCCGTACTGAAATTAGCTCCTCCTAGAGACAAACCAACGAGTGGCGTGTTCTTTCCCACCGGGCCATCCCCATTTCCATTAATTTCAACCGTAGCAATGTATTGGCAGATCTAATATCTGTATCTCTAAATCAATAGGCTGTCCTGACAGGACAGTTCAACTGTCCAAGCCACAGAGAGAACTTAGCCAAGGGGGGTTTCATTGTGTTGGTACATGCACTCGATGAGTACTGTATTTCTCAGGACTAAAGTCTACGATTTGAAAGGTTCTCTACATCACTAAGCATATATATGACGTGTAAATGGGCATACAAAGGACAAATCTTGACAGATGGATGCAACGTAAAGATGCACGACCCTGTGCTAGGTGCAGTGTGCCCAAAATCGTAAAGTTGGTGCACCGCACCCGGGCACGATTCCTGAACTACCCTACCGCGATTGGCATAAAGCAACGGCTAGCTCGTGCCCGTGTGGGGGGATACAGCAAGCAATGCGAATAAAGCAAAAGGAAACAAATACACCTATACATACGTTTAGCCAGATGGATTATCGACTGGACAGTTGAGACTTGTCCAACCAAAGGCTGGCCCATCTGGCAAGTGGCAAGTGATTTAACTGAACAATTTGTAACCCAATTCAGCTCCATTCTCGGACACAAAATTGGAACCCAGATTCTATGCGATGTTATGATCTCCCAGCAGAGACATAGATTTCAGAGGAGCGAAGTAATCAGACACCATGAATTCAGCCACTAACACACCTTGTGACAGGAAGCAGCTGCAGCGTATCGGAAGGGCGTAAGGAAAGCTAAGAAGAGGCAGTTCTAGTTTTCGTCAGAGCATCACGGCAGGGCAATGCAATGGAGTAACCACACGATTCTCCGGTTCTGAGGTCACAGCTTTGAGATGAGCTCGGTTCGGATGTCCTTGGGCGACTCAGCTTCCTTGGCGTCCACGTCGGATGCTGGAGGAACGTCGACAGCAGGCGAACAGTTGAAGAATCCATGAGGCTGGACAAGCAAAACATCAAGGGTTTCGTTTGTGAGATCCCTGCTCTGAAGTAGTCTGAGTTGATCTAGTAGAGAGAACTATCTATCTCGAAAGCCACAAGAGAATACTAGTGCAGAAAGATCTCAAGGCTGATGCGCTACCATGAGCATGAAGCCACTGTGTTCCACTGGCATGACAGGCCAGTCTTCGAGCCTTGGGATATGGGTGATTCCGAAGACATACCTGCAGTTGCAGAATGTAAACATTTTATTTAGGAGAGGCAGCAGATAAGCGTTGCAAACCAAATGAACCTGCGAATCAATACCAGCTGGCAGGCGGCGACAAACGTACCAGAGAACTATGTTGGTTTCCTCCAAGGATCTATCCTTCTGGACCCATGTAGCTAAACCCTCATGGATGCGTGGGTTCTGATTAGGAAAGTCTCCTCCAGGAAATATCTCATCACTTTTGTATGAAGTAACCCAAAGGTTATGCTTCAAAAATCCAGCTCTTCTCAGGAACTTTGCCTCTGGCAGGCAGAATGGCAGACAGTTTGAACCAGGTATGAGCTTGTAACCTGTTGGTTGCCCAGTACGATTTACGGTCCTTGTGTTCCTTACCTGATCAACATGCAAAGAACAGCTTCTCAAAATACACTATGCAAGCAACAGTGTAACAGAAACTTATAATCCAAATTACTTAATTGATGTGTGGTTCAGAGGCTGAATGTGACCTACTCTTTTACATCAACACATGCTTGTTAACGATCAAAAGCATCACAATGTAGTTAGGAAAAAGAAAGAGATCTTTGGAATGCACTTACAATCCAATGTCGTGCAGATGAAGGGTCACAATCACGCATCGCCTGCAACTCAGATTTCAGAAGCTCTTCCTCGGCGTAGAAGGCGTTATTATGCATGTTATTTGGGCCTGCACTTTCAACTTTAACATTTACCTCAACCACCTGTGATGGAAAAAGAAACAGTAGTATCAAAATCATAAGCCAGATGACAATTCAAAGAAATGCATGTTCTTCATGCAGATTAGACATCAATAAAAGCTTGGATCCTCATTTATAAATAATGGCAGTCAAGAACTTAAGACTGAATAAATTGATGTAAAAGCGAACGAGTCAAAAGGCATGGCACATATGCTGGAAGAAGCAAGATGGAAGTGGATAGGTAAGATTGCAAGATCTTGAAGCAAGATTCCCTTTACTACCACATAAAAGGCCTACACGACAAGGAAGGCAAGAAACCTACCTGATTATAAGCCTCATTAGGTTTGCAGTCCACTGCCATGTCCATACGGGCAACAAAGAAATGTTGATGAACTGGTGCATACAAACTAGGAGCAATTGTTGTGCCATATTTCCTTTGTTCCCCAGGCATTAGAGCTCCCAAGCTAAGAATTCCAGTGAGCTTTACTTCAGATTCTATCTTACCATCCTAAAATGAAAAAAACGTATGAATCACATGAGAGAAACTATAATACAAGTCGACACATTTTCTCAGTTTCGGAACAGGGGTTAAGTTGAATTGTCGTTACACCACTATAAGAAAAAGGTAATCAGATGCTCACTTGATAAAAGTGCCAATAAAACCCATATTCGTAGTTAGCAATGGTGCATATAAATGACACAGTAAGCCTCCTTGATCGTCTAACTTCAGCTAATCCTGTTCTCCAGTCTTGATGTTTCCAGAGGATTCCATGGTCCTCCTCATGTAAACATACACAGTTCTCAATTGTCTCCACACCACCAGTAAAATTTGTAAAATGTGCATCAAAGTATTTTATGTAACCCAAGCAATCACATCCCTGCACAAAACAATTTGTAACATAGTTATACCTCACAAAATAATACAAAAAACAGGAGTTTGAACAGCCCCTTTGGGTTCAACTGTGCAAAAACTTCTTGGCAATGGCACAAAATCAACTGAAAATTCACCAACATTTTGATAAGATAGTCCACGGTTCAATCAACCGAACATATAAATTTCCGTTCATAACACAGTTATGCTCAGATAAACAAAATGATAAATTCTCAGAAATCATAAACTAAAAAGTGTGCATGGTTAAATCGAAGGGTAGTTTGATTGTACAATATATGTCCGCAGAATCAAAACAAAAACAGGTTCATAGAAAGCAGCTAACAGACCTTCTTAAGAGAGTGTGCATTCTTTCCAAGCCCATCTTCTCCAGCATCAAATGCATTCTTCCGGTAATGTGGTTCGTTTGGATCTCCATAAGGAACAACCATTTCAACAAAACTCAGCCTGTGAGCGATAGGACGACGTCCACGGTTTCCATCAACATATGCAACAGAATGGATAACTAAACCTTCCTTGGGGGTGAAGCCAATACGGAAGTTCCACTGGTCAACACAAAATATACAAGTGATATTTCTAGACTAGGTTTTGTTAATGTTAGCTCAACAGTTAGATATTAGACAATCACATTACCTTCTGCCACTCCACAAAAGAGCCAGTATACGGAAACTTGGGCCTTCAGGTTGACTAATAATAAGAGGCTTCACATCGCTTCTATCAACACCACCTCGTGTCTCCCAGGAGTGTAGTTTCTCAAATGATCTGGTGGGGGAAGAGGAACAAACTTCGTGTCCTCAAACTCTATCACAACATTATTCTGCATATCAACAATAACATGGATCCCTTCAACAGGACGAGCATAGCCATTCTCCATAGGGCTGTCACTTTCAGTTCTACAAAAGATCAGAGGCTTGCCAAGTCTTCGATTGGGAGCATCAGCATCACTGTAATAGCCTGCACACCTAAAATTTTCAGCAGAAAAGTTCAACGCTCAAAGTTCGATTGTATCAAAAAAAGCTTACAAAGATATTTTTCGATAAATCCTTAACTACAAAAAATATATACGTAGCATATATACCATGCATCTACCATGACAAGGTCCATGTCATCAATGCCTCTTTTCTTCATGGCTTCAACAAAAGGGGGGAAATCTTTTACAGTAGCTTCACATTCAGCATATTCCATCGCATCCTGTAAACCACTTAAGCCGTATGAAACTAGTTCTACCACTTGATCCAATATAAGGAGATAGGGCAAAAGTTCTATGTTGCACCACTTGCTTAATAAACCTATGACTTGATTTCAAGAGTCAAATATTCAGGCTGTTATACTAAAGTTAGTGCAAGAAAATGCTAATACCACAATTCACAGCAAGAATTTAGAAGAGATAAGCAAGCACATATCAGAATTATACCACATGGTCGTTACACAATAAACTCTGTCCTAAATTGAAATTAAGTGCTAAATGAACTGCATAAAATGGTCAAAGCATGAAAAGAGTTGTCCAACAATCTATGAACACTAAAGCATACCATTGCAGGCTGAACATCTGGAACAACTTCTGATGATATAACCTTGCCTCTGTGGTGTCCACCTCTAGTAGCAGCATGCACCTCAGAGAGTTCTACAACCCAAATGCTAGTCTCATTTGTTTGTTTGTTGTAGACGACAAGTCTGGCCCTCCTTGGTGGAAGCCTGCTTGGGATAACAGGACCACCTTTGGTTCTGGGAAGCAGAGATGGTTGGAATGGCGGAAAGAAGTATGCATCAGCTAATGCCACAACATTCTTTTCTGCTCCAGGAGCACAACTTCAACAAAGCGCATGCTATCTCGTACCTATAATTTTGGAAGCGGCGTGTTAATTATATATTTGAAGCATGTGTCGACAATTTAGGTGAAAAGGGGATAGGTTGACAAACTTCAGGAGTTCTTCCAGCAGCTCTAACAGTTGCTACAGCCACAGCAATTTCAGCAGCAGATAATGGGTCTAAAGGGTGGCTTCTCTGGGCCCTCGTCATGATAGGGATTCCTGCAATTTAAGAAAGACATTACTATTTTTCAGATGAGACAGAACTTCAGACATGAAACTTTCCAGACATGCAAGTTATGGCTTATGACAGGTGCAAGAATGACATAGGAATTGCTAGTTGGACTTTACTGAAGTTGATTTAGGAAGGGAAGGATGTGATCAATGTAACAATAAACGCTAATGGCACAAATATTTCTGAAGTATGCACGTGTGAGCCAGACAACAAGCACACTAAACAATGAAATAAGCCTGTAGAAATTGTAGGTTTTCTTTATCAAGCGTTTCTATTTGGTAAATTGGCAGATTGAAAACACTGAACCAGTTTACATGCTTCTTGGGGTTACCTGTAGACTTTTTAGTTGCACCAAATGGTAAACCGAATGGGCACATCATACATGTCATGGTATCATTGTGAATCTTTAAATACTATAGTATCCAACGCTAATCCACATCTTTCCCTAATTCCCTTTCAATTCTCATCATCCAATTTCAAATTTCTCGGTGCAAAGGAAAAGAAGATGCACGGTAACAAGGAACAATGTAAAAGAATAAAACTATGCCAGCTACAAGTTAACAGCCATTTTTCTATTCACCACATAAACATAATTAGCTGCACATTATCAGTTACCCCTCCAATAAATTTAGACCTTGTTCATTTTCAAGGATAATCGAAACATAGTTACAACCAGTGAAACGCCACATCTAGCTTTGAAAATTATAATCACGTATAACAAAGTCAAGCTTCTCAGTCGAATGGGACTCCTGATTTCTGTTTCAGTTATCTGTTGATACAATTCATGCTAAAACAGATAAGATGAATATATACAATTTATTTTGTGATTGTTAAACGAAATCTCTTCAAGAAAATTAGAAATTTGGTTAGACACACCAAAAACCTGCAACTTGGAGTAGTTGGGCAGTTATTTTTCTTGAGCACACATCAAAATATGTGTCAGAACGTAGGTAATTATGAAAAGACTAATCCACATGGGCCTCATCTAATTAAGCACCCATGACTAGCTATACACTAGTGAATTAGTCCAAAACCATCACTGCAGGCCCCACACTGATCACACTGATATAATATGCACAGCATTTGTTTGAGTCATTTGGTGCCACCTTCCATGCAAAACATTCTAGTGGTCCCATATCTTTTTTTTTTCAGGAACATGAAAGAGCACGCCTTTTTTTATATATATAGAAGAAGAAGTTACAAAGATCCACAACAAACAACAAATGGTCCATATCTCCAATAGCTAAGAACGTTACTGTGCCTTCATAAAATACACCAATATCCCAATCCAGATAGTCCCTTACTTCCTGGCCACATCACATTGATGTCAACAAAGAAAATTAGTAATTCCTGCAAGGATCATCCAAGTAGACTTTTCGCTGGGCAAGATATTAGCAAAATGTTCCTATTCCGGACACTCTTGCTGCTCTGCCGCAGGCTTAATTTAGAGAAATTTTATGTTGACAGCCTAGCATCATCACCAACTTGCAGTGTGTTGCCGCAACATTCTCCATGGGCTATTGTTCTGACGTTGTGTTACAGTGTGTTGCAGGAAGCAAACAAGTAGTGATTACGTAAATGTTCAGTGCAAGCACAACCACCAGACAGTGCTTGCAATGCTTCAACAATACAACCACAGATCCAACGCAAATACAAACTAAATATGCTGCCACTTTCAGATCCATGTTTTAAGTTCTACGATTCATGCCGACATTCGAAAATTAGTACACCAGCCGTATGCAACGTACTTTCATACAACAATCTGGTATCACGAGAGTGATCGAGATCAACAGAACGCTACCTTTTAAGATCTATTAAGGAATTGAAACCAAAGCGTTTCCTGGAACCCCCATCAAATTCCGATGGATATAATCATCGCATATCTAACAGTTCACGTCATCGCATATCTAACAGTTCACGTCATCGCATATCTCGTATCACCAAATCCAGCAACGAGCACGCGAGTAGCGTGACCCATATGAATCCGCTCACATAGCAGAGCAACACAGCAGAGGGAGGGAGGCGAGGACGAGTTAACGACTACCGATCATATCGCACATATACCTTTGGCCGAGGCCTTGGCGGTGGTGGACGGGGAATTCCCGATCTCCTCCATCACGGCGCCGCCATTCGCCGCCGCGGGAACGGCGGGGGCGCCGCCGCAGAATCCCTGCGCCTTCTCCTTAGCCGCGGCCATGGCGACCTGACCGTGCCCGTACGCCGCCCGCCTCGTCCTACTCTCCGCCTCCGGTGGCGACGATCGGGTATGCAGCGTTGGCTCCGCGGCCTTCTCCCCGTTCCTCTGCTTCTGCGCCGCGGAATGGGGCTGGTGTCCCGGCCGCGAGACGACAAACGGCGGAGGAGGGACGGACGGGGGTTTGGGGGTTTTTGGGTGGGTGTTTGATTTCGCTGCTGACGCTGTGCTTCGCTTTTTTGGGATGCCGCCGGTGAGTGCGGAGGTGGGGACTCGTTTATAAAGGTGCCTGCGCCAGTTGTACTGTACAGTTGGCTTGACTTGGCCTGCTGATGATTTCCGCAGCGGGTTCGAGACGATGCGTTTTGGTGATACACGGACGGGACGTACCGTGGGAAAATGACGTGCAGGTTCTTGAAAGCTGAAAATGAAAATACCATTGGAAGAACACGTACAGGCTGTAAAAAAAAAACCTCTAAGCAACTGAAAGAGCGGTTTTGTACATCCATAAGAAATTTTAGCTTCAACTACAGTGTATGCCAGGACAACCCAAAATTATTGGCAGCTCCATACTTGCAATGTACTTCACTTGTTTTTGAATTACCTTCACAAATGTTGCATTTGGCTAACCAGAGAATTATCGTGCCAAACCAAATCGGCAAATGTGTAAATAGTGCAAATTTGTTTTGATCAGCTCCCTATGCTGTACACGCGGCATGTACACCTCTAAGAGCATCTCTAGCAGATCCTTAAAAGTGGTAAAATCATAAAATAACCGCTCTGTTACGTTTTGGACGGGAAAAAATCCACATCAAATCCTGTAAAACTATAAACCTAAAAAGATTACAGCTCCCTCTAAATCGACCCGCGATAACCTCTAATTGCCAGTATTTGTGGAAAATTTAACAGCTCCCCATAAACCAGAAAACGGTTGGCGGGAGGGAAGTTTTAACCAACGTGCATGTGAGGAACCGGTTTGAGGACTGGACCAGTAAACGTCGAGTTCGATGAAGGACTGGAGCTGGAGGAGGGATTGGAGGCATCGGTGCGGAGCGGCTGGTGCCGTACGAGGTCTGGTTACTGGTTGCACGCGCAACCAAAGGCGGGGAACGAGTGGCTAGAGGTGGAGGCCAATCGGGGGTAGAGCTCGTTCTAGCCAGAGCTTGGGCGAGGTGGCTTGGCGTGGAGGCAGGATGCGCTAGTGTCGTGTATGAGAATTGTGAGGAAGATGGAGGAGGAAAAAAGAAAAATAAATAATATTATGGGTCCCACGGTATATGGGGGGCTAGGGTATATGGAGAGCCAGTTTTTATGGTGACTGTTTTTGAAGACACTTCCCGGGAGAGATTTTACGTTATGATGTGTTATGATGTTTTAAGAGATCTGCGAGAGATGTGTTTTTTGGGACTGGCTGGAGTAGGTGAAAAAACCGAGACCAATCAGGACTAGTCCTTGGTGGCTTACTTTTATATAGGAACTAGAACCATACCCCACGCGTTGCAGCGGGTATCTCCTATTATCCTTAAGAATATAATACAACGCTTTAAATTTGAAGTTATCGATAAAAATATGCAAATTCCCGCATATTGCGGCGAGGATTTTTTTTAAAATTTTTGTAAAGAAAGGATACTTGAAACATGAAATGGATTTTTTTGGGGAATACGAGAGGATTTGATTTGACACAATAGTCGAGAATCTAAATTTAATCACCGTAAAATGTTTGTATATTTAACCGCTAAAAATTGATTATATGGAAATTGTATGGCTAAAAGAATTAATAATATGAATAGATTTTTATTAATAAATGTGGGATGACATGGATAAATGAATGGTTGAAATAGTGGATGATGTGGACACTAAATGTGGGATGACATGGACAAATAAATGGCTTAAATAGTGGATGATGTGTACACCTTGCATGTAGAGATAGACTAATTTAATGCATATTAGTGGGGTTTTGTCTTATAAGAGGCATAGATAGATAGATTGATTACTCCTTTATGAGAATTCAAGAAATTCACCCCTGATGGGATTCGAACCTGGTTGCTGGATTTAGCCACTACTAAACTTGCCACCCCATTCTGGGCTGGAGTAGGTGAAGACTGTGAGAACAAACTGGATCAACCAATAATTCCAAGAGTGTGTGCCGGCCCAAATAATTGTAGGCAGATAGCCCAAGACGAGGCTTCTTGGACCTCTGCACATCTGGGCCTTAGGTCTAACATACGCAAAGTACTCCGTATATGCCATCTCACACATGTGGTCTGAACGGTTAGGATAAAGTATAGATTTCATCTTCAAATCTCACACATTGGATACTTTTCACCCCAAACTCTAAAACCGGGTAATTTGTACCCTGAAATAGTACAAACCGGACAAATCACACCCTGTAGTGGTTTTGCACCGATTTTGGGCGGTTTTGAGTCAATTTTGACATTTCTTTGGGATGACGTGGCGCTGACGTGGCAAAAAAAATTCCCCACCTGGGCGCTCACCGCCCGGGACGTCGTCGCGCTCTCCGGCGGCCGCATTTCTTGCTGGGTTGGCATTGGTGGCGATGGGGAACTGCGTGACGAGCGGGGAGACGACGGTGCGGCGGCCGGCGGGGACGAGGACGAGAAGAGGCGCCGGAGGAGGTGGAAGGCGCCGCGGGAGGACCAGCTGGGGTTGGTCCCCGGCCGGATCTTCTCCAACGACGGCCGCAGCCGCACCGCCTCCGTCTTCACGCAGCAGGGCCGCAAGGGATCAACCAGGACGCCATGCTCATCTCGGATGTAAGCTGCTAACCGATTACCCGAAAAACACTCCCTTTCTCTCCTCTGCTTTCCGTTTCTGCCGATTGAGTTGTTTGTGGGTGATTGATTCGACCGCCTACCTAGCGAGCTCTGCGCTTTGCTTTCTTCTCCCTCTCTCCCCTCAACCCTCACATCCAGGCCGAGCAGCTCCGAGAGCGAGCTAGGAGCGGCGCCACGGCCGATCGGTGACTGACACGAGATCTAGCTCCCGCGCGCGCGTCCATGGGCTGGGCGAGCCGCCGCGGCGCTCCTCCTCCACCTCCTCTTCCTCGCCGCTGCCCTCGGTAACACACCACATTCTGTGTCTTGTCAGCTGGACGGGCCCGGGCTCGTCGCCGCCGACGTGCCGGAGCCGTTGCGGGGGCTGCCACCCGTGCCGGCCGGTGCACGTCGCCATCCAGCCCGGCGTCAGCTTCCCGCTCGAGTACTACCCCGAGGCCTGGCGCTGCAAGTGCCGCGACAGGCTCTACATGCCCTGACCGGCCGGCCGGCCACGACTTCGTCTGCACATATATGTATGCTCTTCATGCCCTGATGCTGCTCCTGGACTTCATTCACAGGAGCTAGCTAGTAGCTCTGCGTCTTCAAGGCTACGGCTTCGCTTCGCTCACAGAAACTAGCTCTGCCTCCAAGGATCGAGCACACGCACGGCGGCGGGCCGGCGGCCTCCAAGGTACAGCCATGGTGGCTCTCGGGAGGTGGAAGAAGGCCGTCTTGGCCCACCGCCACGGCCGCGCCCACATGGGCATGTCCGGCCACCAGCAGCAGCAGCCCCGCCGGCGGCGGCGGATCGGCATCCGATGGCCGGATCTGAAGGTCAACGCAGAGGAGAGGAAGACAGGTGGGGCCCACGTTGCGCTACGCCACGTCATTGCCACGTCATCGCCTAGTCATCCAGAAAACCGCCCAAAATCGGTGCAAAACCACTACAGGGTGTGATTTGTCCGGTTTGTACTATTTCAGGGTACAAATTATCCGGTTTTAGAGTTTGGGGTGAAAAGTATCCAATGTGTGAGATTTGAGGGTGAAATCTATACTTTATCCGAACGGTTATGGTCTGTTTGCCATTCTAGGCTTCACCACTCTAGTCTTCACGAGGCAAAATTCAGTTATTGAAAAATAAGAGTGTTCCAGTTTCTGACAATCAAAAATAAGCTATGAGTTATTAGCTCGGAAACAGTAGATTAAAAGCCTGGTATACTGAACTAATCTTTAAAAGAAGTAATTTGCTCATAGCGCACAGGCTTGCAGGATACTAGTTGAATCGGCGCGGCGCACGCCGCGCCCTTGATGCTAAATTTAAGTAAAAGGTGCTCTTGTATTTCGATTCGGAGTGTTAAAATGCGTCGAAATTTGACGGTTGGATTTTCTCCAAAATTTCTGCAATTTTAAATGTTCAAAAATATGTAGGATTATGTTTGTATTGTGCCATATTTAATAAAGCTACATAATCAGTGGAAATTCAGTATGTTAGTATTTTTAAATTGAACTCCATTTAATTGTAGGAATGTACTTAGGACGTTTTCAAATATGTGCCAGGTTAAAATGTCACAAAAATGTTTGTATCTTGTTGTAAGTAGTTAGCACGTATTTTTGAGTTTGAAAATTATTGGAATTCAAGAAAAGTTTACGTTGTAGAAATGTTATGATTTGAAATTTTGTTCAAGTTGGTATTTTTGAGTTTGAAGATTATTGGAATTCAAGAAAAGTTTACGTTGTAGAAATGTTCTGATTTGAAATTTTGTTCAATTTGTAAATTTTGTTCAAGTTGGTATTTTTGAGTTTGAAGATTATTGGAATTCAAGAAAAGTTTACGTTGTAGAAATGTTCTGATTTGAATTTTGTTCAATTTGGGAAGGTATTTAGATTTGATTTTTTTTGCGTTCATAAAATGGTCAGATTTGAAAGAGTTTTAAAATTCTAAAATGCTCAAATTTGGAAGCTGAATTTAAATGGTGGAATATGGTTGGATTTTCCCATAAATTTGTCCAAATGTTGCCTGATTCGAAATATTCGAGCATGTTTGGTTTGTTGTCATAAGTTTAGGTTTTTCTTTCTGAGTATTTCGGTATTTTTTTTCCGAGTATTTATAGAGAAGTTTGCATTCTCTGGTTTTTTGGGAAAAAAAAAGAGAGCTGACAGGGTGGGCCCACCGCGACGTCAGGCTGACATCAGCAGTGGGCACGGCGGCCGTGCGGCAGCGGCGAGCACGCCGGCGCCGCATCCGTGGGAGGTAAGACGCGGGGCTGGGCGCGGTGGACGCGGCTGGACGTGGCGGCGCCGCAACGTCTGGGTCACCGGAGCGACGCGGCCGGTATCTGAACGCGGCGGAGGAGCAGGCGCACGGCGCGGACGATTCCGACGCGCGGCGGCCGTCCCAGCACGCGTTGCTCGTCGGAGACGGAGAGGACGCGGCGGCAGAGCTTCCCGTATGCCTCGATTTGATCGGCAAGCAGCGGAGCGGCGGGGCGCGGCGTCGGCGATCGCCGGCCGCGCGGGAGGGAGGAGCAGAGGGGGCGAGTTGTGCGTCGTTTTCGCGTCGAAGCCCCTGAGTTTTCCGAAATTTTCAGTTAGGTCCATTCTCTCGTAAAGCTGTGGACTGCGGAGCAAACGCTGGATGTGTGAGGGGCGTTTGTGCAAAAGCGTCGCGGAGATGGTATTGTGGCCGTTGGATTGTGATTGCATGGTCCAGATCGAGGCACTGTTCATAACTGTAGATGCTACAGTTGTCTACAGTCTCGGCTGCGGAGAGAGCTGCATTCTTTGCGCCCTTTATATATAGTAGTTAGGTAATAGTAGTGATGATGTCTGAACGAGCGAGCGAGAGAAAATGGAAGCAAGCTATCCTGTCCAAAACTCAAGGCTCTGCAATTATTACTTCAGAAGAGATAAAAGGAAGGCGAAACACAGAAAGCACAGGACAAGACAAGCTCAACTCTCCCATCTTTAATGATCTGATCCGAGCCTCAAAGGACAAGGACGCCCTGATACCTATCCGCGGCCGGCTGTAGTACAAGTGGTTAGTTTTCCCGCTGTGGTCCTTGGCTCCTTGGCTAGCAGCCGCGATTTACAAAAAGCACTCTTGTGCATTGTCATCAGTAAATACTAGAAAAATTATAATATAAATGAAAGGACTTTTTATAAAAATTATAATATAAATGAAAGGACATGACACATGCAACGGGAATTTTTTTCGGAATATTCAGAATTCTTGGGCACAACAATCGAGAATCTAAATTTAATCAATGTAGAATATTTGTATATTTAACAACTAAATTGATGAGGTAATTGTATGGATAAAAGAATTTATAATGCGAATTGTTTTCATGGATGGATAGAAAATCATTAATATATGTGGGATGACATGGATAAATAATGGCTTAAATAGTGGATGATGTGGCTTAAGGAATAGATGATGTGTGATTAATTAGTGGAGATGACATGGACAATTGATTGGTTTAGATAATAGATGATGTGGATAGCTTGCATGGTGAGATAGAAAAATAATTAATGAATTTAGTGGGTTTTGCTTTATAAGAAGTATAGATTTCTGAAGCTGGTTTACCAAAACAGGTATAGTAAGAGCAGTAAAAATACCTGACGTCCTGACATGACACTCGCGCAATTTACCCAAATCTAGCACCAGGCAGGAAACCACATAGGAACAGAAGAAATATCTTCTGGACATCTCAAAATCCAACAACCCTGAGAAGATGCGATTGCCAAGCTAGGCGCCACAGTGAAGAATCATAACAACAGGAAGAGACATGAATTCAGATCTTCAGAACAAACAGGCTGGAGGGAAGGGAGGTCCAGACGATCCATCCATGCAACCGAAAACAGTCAGTCGGCTGGAACCTCAGATTATGGATTAGGCAGGAATCTCGCCGATATCCCCTTGCACCACTCATTCCTTCCCGCCACTCGTTCGTCTCAGCCTGAGCTGGGCCACCACAGAAAGCAAGCTCTTCCTTCCATCCACATGACGATGCTCACTTCTTCCCACAAACTCCTATGGCCACCGCTTCTCCTTCCTTTCTCCTCCCCATTAATCGTCTCATTTCTTTCTTCTTGGTGCTTCTGTACTCGTCCCCCTCCCCCTGGTTTTTCCTTCTGCCACTCCATGTCTCAATCTTCTCCTTTCTTTTCCACTGCCCGAGTACATGCTGGAGCAGGGGGGCGAGCTACGGCTGCCGCTCTCCTGCTCCATCGCCCTGCCGCTCAGCTGCCACCTAGCATTCACTGTCCGAGGTGCTTCCCTCTGGTTAAAGTCTCACCTGCCAAGACAGTGAGCTCGCGCCTGGGGCTTCCGCGCGCCACACTATCCTCCTTTGCAAATGCTGACGATGGCTCCAGTGCAAAATCAGATGCCTCGGAAGAGCAGAACGGGGGATCCGAGTTGTCAGGGATGGAAGAGGCATTCCATATTTCACCACGCATGGCGATTTCGATATCCGTGGTGATTGCATTTGCAGCCCTCACCGTGCCACTGGCGATGCGCTCACTGATCTTTCATGGGACGACCAAAATGAAGGTGTTGGCATACCTGACCCTGTTGTCAGGATTCTACATGGCATGGAACATCGGAGCGAATGATGTGGCAAATGCCATGGGGACGTCAGTAGGATCTGGAGCTTTGACAATCCGGCAGGCAGTGCTGACTGCAGCTGTGCTAGAGTTCTCTGGTGCATTCCTTATGGGTACTCATGTCACCAGCACCATGCAGAAGGGCATCCTAGTCACATCTGTCTTCCAAGGAAATGATTCTCTGCTCTTCGCTGGATTGCTCTCCTCCCTCGCTGCTGCTGGTACATGGTTGCAGGTAACATTCCATCACTGATAACCCTTTTAATTTGTTATGCCATGCCAATCAGATGATACAGTTCCATTAGCAGCACAGAATTACTGAAGCTTCCCCTAGTTTCAGTCTACAAAAAGGAAGATGTAAGGCATCTTCAGTGGCATATTTGTGACACTAGAATAGCTCCATCTATCTAACACGGAAAACCTATGCACTTGTAGATGCTACTTGATGGAGAACTTGCAAGTTATAGCACGCAAATGCTATAACCTACTACAATACGTGAGAACCTTTTAGCCTAAATGAAGTAACAACTCAGCAAAGGGAAAACAACATAACATATTCAATATTTAACTGAATAATTCGTGGTTTTACTCTGGTTGATATGAAAATCTTAGATCTACAGTTTGATTTTTGGAATCAAGTTGTAGGCAAATTCAGGATTATTATAAAAACTTCATGTACACCTCACTTCCAATTAACAGAGGTTCATACCTAAACTTTGAATAACTATTTCAACTAGGGAAAGTACAGAATATGATGCTGGAGTAAGACAATCTTGGTGGATCATTGATTGCATTATATTCGTTGATATGTTTCATCTATTTATGCAACGAATTTATGATATTGATACAATTGAATGAAAATTCAATGCAATTAGCAAACCGCCAAAAATATCTTTCATCATCACCAAATCTAATGCATCCACCATAGTGCACTTGGTTTTACTGGCTTGAAAATATAGCATATTAACATTCATAAGCATCTGCTTGAATTGCCGGTTCTTATTTCTTAGGTTGCTTCCTCTTATGGCTGGCCTGTGTCAACTACACATTGTATTGTTGGGGCCATGGTTGGTTTTGGACTGGTATATGGAGGAGTCAATGCAGTTTTCTGGAGCTCCTTGGCTAGAGTATCTTCATCCTGGGTTATTTCTCCATTGATGGGAGCTGCAGTCTCATTTCTTGTTTACAAGTGCATACGCAGGGTGAGTACTATACTAACTTTACTTGCAACATGATCAATAAGAAAACAAGATATATTTGCAAACTATGTAGTCAGACATCTTATTGGGCAGATAGCACAGAAACTAATATGTCATAAATAAGACACGAACACTATACCATAAAAGGCAGAAAGGTGAATTTCTACTAACCATGTTTCACTTCAGTTCGTATACAGCGCACCAAATCCAGGCCAGGCTGCAGCTGCGTCTGCACCAATCGCAGTTTTTACGGGTGTCACTGCAATCTCGTTTGCTGCTTTCCCTCTCAGCAAGATACTTTCCATCGCCGTGCTGCAAGCATTAGCTTGCGGGGCAATAGGAGCCATCTTTGTTAGCAGGGCAATAAAAAAACAGCTTGGTGACCTACTGTCTTCTGAAGCGGAAAAGATAGCATCTGCTGACAATACAGATGTTCAGCAAGCTGGATTTGACGTTGCTGGCCCTAGAGGAGCTCAACTGCAGATTGTCTACGGCGTATTTGGCTATATGCAGGTCCTGTCAGCATGCTTCATGTCATTCGCTCATGGAGGCAATGATGTCGCCAATGCCATAGGGCCTCTGGCCGGAGCTTTGTCCCTTCTTCAGGGCGTAGCAAGCAGCGCTGAGATAGTCATACCGACTGAAGTCCTAGCTTGGGGTGGTTTTGGAATTGTCGCAGGGCTTACAATGTGGGGTTATAGAGTGATAGCAACAATTGGCAAGAAAATCACTGAATTAACACCCACGAGAGGGTTTGCAGCGGAGTTTGCGGCGGCTTCTGTGGTCTTGTTTGCATCTAAGCTTGGGTTGCCAATATCTGCTACACATACACTTGTTGGCGCAGTGATGGGTGTGGGATTTGCAAGAGGGCTCAACAGAGTCAGAGCAGAGACAGTGCGTGAAATTGTGGTCTCATGGTTGATCACAATTCCAGTTGGTGCTTTGCTATCAGTCATCTACACATTGATCTTGACCAAGATTCTGAAATACTTTATGTGAGTACTTTGTGAAATATAATTTCTGTTTTGAGAGGTACAGCCCGTTGTCCCTAAATTTTCTATTTTTGCAAAAAAAAATGCAACAACGAATAGATGAGCCCCCTCTAAAAGTTTCCAGCAGAAAACTTGAAAAGTTTTGTCAGAGCAAATAATCATTTTCCTGGCAACAAAGCACATGATTAGGAGAAATGGTCTATGATAAATAATCATGGTACAGACTCCCAGCTTCTTCATCTTTTTATCTCTAATGTACAGTGTACTATCTATATCTTTTATTTTCTAGCATAAGGTGGAATATCATAATTTCTTGTAGAGATGTGATTAATTGACCATACATAATAGACACATGTTGGTTTACTATCCTTGTAATATGCTACATTGACAATATTGCTGTCTCGGGGCCACTATAAATGTGAATATTTTTTGTTTCATTTTTCTGTGGCCAAAATGGAAGAACCACATGATTAATACTAAAATGCATGTTCAGCGTTGCAAGAATATAGAATTTTCGAAAGTCAAAATAGAAATGAGATTAAAGGGAACGAGTCATCAACCCATGAGCCTGCAAGGGCAGGTTTTTTTTTTTTTGTTGAAAAGCATAATAAATGGGAATGTTTCAATAAATCCATAAGGACTAACCATATATAAGAAATACAGAAATATTAATATATTATGTACAGAAATATTAACATATAAGATCTTGTGGTTCAAAAGACCAAAATCATTATGTTTTTTAACTAGTCTTGATTAGATGGTTACTGCACATGATTTACTAATTGTAACACAACTACCTTCACATCATGGTATCATTGTCTCACTAAGTTTGTATTGCCGTGTTTGATCTCTTGTTGGAATTGATTCAAATATCAGTATTCAATGGTGAAGATATGATGGGACACGTGTTTTGCCAACGCATCAGATCCAACGGACAAACTTAGAATTCACACACATGGCTTTTTCGGTAGCATAGCAGGACTTTCTTTATTTATGAACACATGCGCGAATGTAATTAATTTGAATGGATCAATATTAAACTGTCCTACAGGTTCATGAGATAAAGGATATAATATATATATATATATGGAATCCTGACCGCGTTCAGGCTACCGTTCATGTAAGAGTGGAACTGAAAGGTTAAATTCATGGTATGGCTCAGGGGCATGAAACTATAGATAGATAAAGTTGGTACACGCAATCACACATCTAAACTTAATGATGGCTGGACTGAGATCACGGGGCTATTCAGCCTCAACGATGTTGTGCATTTATGCAGCTGTGTGCTTTCTACACCTGACACGGCACCTAAAACTTCTAACAGGCACTTCTAGGTCCGCATGGCTTGCTCAGTAGCCGCCGTCGAATCGTTGTGCCTTTCACGCGGTTGCTGATCTTGCTGTAAAAGCTTCTCTTCAAGTAAAGCACAATTTGGAAACGAATATTGTAGATTAAATTCTCAACTACACGATTCTAGTTGTACATTGTACACAGATATCCCTACAGAAACAAAGAAACTTTGCATTTTGTAGTTTAATTGCTGATGTAATGATTGTTTGGCAATTGCAGGATAACTAGACTAGACAACACTAAGAAGCACTGAATAACTTCTTCTGTTCAAGACAAACTGGGGAGGAGCCGCCCTATGGCTTTTCATTAAAGAGAATGAGAGGTCTTGGAAAGCGATCCCATGAAATTTAACCAATGTGCTAAATTCCACGGACACTGGGAGTCGAACCTAGGCCGATGTAGACACGCCGCTGCGCCTCCACCACTGGGCTATCACCAGTACCTATTGTTTGCCCAATACTAGATAAATGCTCCCCCTTATATAGAGATGACCTACTTGGAACCGACATAACTGATACCTCAATGAACCCTATCTATAATTCAAAGGCTGCTAGTCCGATTCAATCTCCGCCTCTAATATTATCTCTTAGTTAAATAACACTAGCACACATTGGTCATCACAGTTTACAGACATGGTGTTTCACAAAAGGAACATAAGGTACCCATGACATGTTCCTAGCTTCCAAACATACATAGCCAAATAACTGAATCATTGTGAAGAAACTTGACAAAGAAACAGCAGGCAGTAAGGCATTCACATAGAGTGATGAATTAAAGCCGGTATTTCGATAAACAAGTAAAAGCATTAGCATGCTAATCCAGCGACAAGGAAGCCCCCGAATCATCGAAACACCATGTAGCACAGTAAAGTAGGATAGCTTGGACAAATCGATCTACTGACAAGAGGTAATTGGGGATCTCGGGCTGCAACAAGCGTACAGATTGGTTCGCAGACAGGGCAACATCTCAGGACACGCCGCGTCAAGCGATGGAGCCAGGGTCAGCTCAGCCGGTTTCCTGGTCGAAGTCGTCGCCGTCCGACTCATCGACGTTGTCGGCGTCGTCCTCCTCCACCTCCGCGTCGTACTCCTCCTTGATGTCGTTGGTGGGCTTGCCTATGATCACCAGGTTGCTGTTGGTCTTGCGGATCGCGTTCAGCTGAGGGGAGGGGGCAGAGCGCGGATGAAGGCGTTAGCGCCGCGGGGAGCAGTGGGGGGAAATGATAGAGCCGGCCAGGAAGGGGAGGAGCCGCGGTACCTTGTCCTCGAGGTCGGACTCGGCCATGGCGAGCAGGAGCTCGTCCTCCTGGGTGGTGGCTGGCACGGGGAGGAGCGTGGACGCCGGGATCATCGGCGGCGACGGCCACTGCCGCATCATCGCCGGGAACTGCAGCATCTCTGCTTCACAACTTCCGCCGCCGCTAGTTGGGTTGGGGGAGCCGGGAGAAAGGGCTTCGACTCGGGAGGACTGGCTTGTGGCTTCGAACTGAAATGTGACTGGCCGTGACGGCGTGGACGTTTGTTCCGTTCGAATGCAGTGGGATGGGAGCTGCTGGGCTAGCAGGCGGGCCTGGCTGGCGTTCTGGGCCGAACCGGGTATCGAATACACACTTTTCAAAAGAAAAAGTAGTGTTACGTCCGTTTCAAAATATAAAATACTCCCTCTGTATCAAAATATCAAAATATAAGACTTTCTAATTTTTCTAACTTTGTATTGATTCGATTCTAAATGAGTAAATCAACACACTAAAACAAGTCTACATACGTACGAATCAGATAAAATCGGAAAGTCTAAAAAGTCTTACATTTTTATATGGAGGGAGTATTTTTTTGGTCGACTAAAATATAAAATATGTGTGATTCAATGTGGGACACATTCGATGGGACATTTTGGCGTGAAGAGGTTCTCTAAGATTCAATGTGGGAACTGGATTTTTAATCACGACTTAATGGTTAAGAATTCACCCCTCCTCGGTAAATGCATTTTTAACCTTCTCACCAAGGATGGGGCTTGGCAAACTCTTCTTAAAAGAAAGTATATAGGCTCAAAGGTATTTTCCTTGGTGCATTGGAAATTAGGGGATTCACATTTCTGTGATGTTCTAATAGTGATGAAGAAATAATATATTTTTTTGGATCATTTACTATCAAGAATGGTTTGGAAACTAGATTTTGAGAAGATAATTGGATATGTGATACCACTCTTCGGGAAAAAAATATCCGGCTATGTACAATATTGTCCTTCACAAGAGCGACACAACCGCTACGTTTTCTGTTGACATCACAAACTTGCAGCATGAAACGCTCTTCTTGGGCCGTTGGGCCGTTGTAAATGGTTCAGTTGTCGCAAGGCGCTGGTATCTACGTCTACGTCTCGGTGGATTCCGTGTACATAGAACTAGTTCATTCTATAATAACAAAAAACCTAGAAAATGAATGAACTGGTGAAAATTAAAAATTTCATGTGGTGCCTTCAAAAAGGTATAATCCTGGCCAAGGATAACCTAGCAAAGCGTAACTAGCATGGGAATTACATTGTGGACCTTGTCACCATGATGTGACAATTAAACACTTATTTTGGAATTGTAACTTTGCACTTTGTATGTCGTCAGCATCCACATGGTTTGTAACCTGTACCAGCCATGCAGGGTTGCAAACATATTTAGCAACTGGTTATCTAGAATAGGTCACAAGTATAGAATTCTCACTAGGGTGAGAGAGTTTGCTGTTATTTGGTCGATTTGGCTATATAGAAATGATTTGATTCTTAATGTAAGAGTTGAAGGGGTTCGCAGAAGAAAACAATAAAATTTTCTAACTAACGTACGCCAAAACTAAGCCAAGGATCTATCTATTAGTAATGTGATAACGGAGGAGATATCGATAACATACCCTTGTAGACCGATTGGCGGGAATTACGCTCCCGCACAAGTGTTGTCGTAGTAGACGACGTAGCCGACCTCGAGGTCGCAAAGAACTTGGCGCGACGAAGATGAAGACGGTGCGACGATGACGCCCCGGCGCCCCAAGTGTGGCGCCTCCGAGTACTCGCACACGTGCGGAGCTTGACGACGACTCCCGGGCTCTCTGATCCAGCCGAGATAGCAGAAGCAGAACTTTTGGGTGGTATCCCGCAGCACGACGGCGTACTGCGGTATAGATTTCTCACGCGCACGCAGTTCTTCAAGGGACCACGCACTACGGGAGGTGAAGAGAGTGAGAGGAGGCGGGCGGTTGGAGCACCTCGGCGGCATACAAAATTAATTGTATTTTCTGTGTCTTTAATCTAATTAATATGCCTCTCTATTTATTAGGGGAGAGGGAGTGCATCTCTCCTTAGCTCCCCCATGTGGGAGTAAACAAAAGGAGAGGGAGGGGGTGGTGCGCCGGCCACCTTGGCCGTGGTGGCCATGGGCCCCATGCGCCTGGCCCACCCGCCCCTCCTCGTAGGTGGTGCGGCCCCACATGGGACATCCCTTTGGGGTTTGGCTCATTTAGGTGGGCTGCCCATATTTTTCCTTTTATTTAATATTAAATTAATATTAAAATATATATAATTCATTAATTAATATATTTGCATATTATTTAATCTCCCGTGACTCCGTAACAACTTTCGGACCACTCCGAACTTCTTCGTCTTCCCCGGAACCCTTCCGATTCCACTGGAACCTTTCCGGTTCATTTTCTCTCTCTATTTCTATTATTCTGATAATTCCAAAACGATCTCCAAGCGTTGTCAAGACCTTAAGTGTGTTACCCTACGGTTCGAGAATACTCCAGACATGGTCGAGACCCCTCGCTCGCCAATGACCGTTACGGAGACCTGGATGGCTATGACGGTCCCTGTGCATTCCACGAATATCGTCGTTGAACCATTAACATGATATTTATTCCTTTTGTTCCTTCGATACTACCCTTGTCCGAGATACGATCGTGAACATCCTATGCTTTGTTTTATCTCTTACCGATAAGGGCTACTTAACTCGTTCTGTGATATTACATCTACATGACCTAGTCATACGCTGCGCAGCTTTATAGATGTAGTCTCACCGAGTGGGCCCAGAGTATCTTTCTATCACACGGACGAACAAATCCCGCTCTTGATCCATACGCCTCACCGTACCCTTTTGGAATACCCAAGATACACCTTTTTAGTCACCCATTTATGGACTGACGATTGATGCACTCAAAGTACCCTCCGGAGGCAGCAATTAATACGATCTCACGGTCTGAGGAATAAGCTACCATATTACTTTCCTATTGCATCAATGAACTATGTGACACGATCCTTCTACAATACTTTGGTGGGTATGGCCATCATTTTATTCCACTAATAAAATGACCTCATTATCAACTATATAAATATCCATGATCGGGAATTCTCGATCATCAGTTGACTAATGAACTAGTTTATATATAGAGAGGCTAACTAGGGACTATGGTTTGTTTACATACCACACGTGTATTAATAAATCCGATTAATACAGTTATAGCATGGCATAAAACTTATTATAAACTTAATGAGACAATGCGACAAATACTTAATATTTATTTGCCTCTAGGGCATATCTCCTTCAAGAGTTCTACTTCTTTGCATGTTATTTATCGCTGACTCCATTTGGTCCATCTGTGGTCGTCTATTTTAGCTTATGCGGTTGGATTAGACGGTACGACATATTTTTATTCTACATGGATGTTAGTATACGGATCGTTCCTCTATCGTTATTGGCATTGCTGCGAGTTTCACCCATGTTTGTACTACGTCTTTTTGCCTTTTTTTTTGTCCAACGGTTGTGTGCATTCCAGGTATGCAGAAATCGCGTGTGAGCTTTTATAAATTGTATCAGTGTGGTGATGCAAACAATGAGTTTAATAAAGTGTCCCTTTTCGAAAAAATACTTTTCACAAATTGTGTGTCGATTGCCCCTGTGCTCAAAGCTCCCCAAGACCCCCACACCCCCCCCCCCCCCCCCCCCCAATGATGCCTACCTGCCCAGGGACGGAGCCAGGATTTTAGCATGAGGGGGGCGAAGAAGTCAAGAACATAACAATCATATCTGACGTTTTGTACTAGTAGAAAAAAAATATGGAGATAAAACATCACAATATATGTATTCTCACCCATGCTTTTATAGCACAACATTTGTATATTGTTTGGCAATACATAAGAAAAGCATAATTTCAAAATTTCTCTCTATGACTATAAAACTCGTCAAACAATTTGATAATGTGAGTGTACGTAACCTTCATAGCAATTTCTTTTCTGGCTTAGAACTTATCATGTAATAAGTCGTCTCTAAGTGACTTCTCTCTTCCCATGATAGTGACGCTGAGCCGAAACAAGCAAACATTGACATCGTGTTTGGTAAAAGAAGGGAAGGGGTGTGAGTTCTCTTCTATTCCCAATCCCTTAGCTGAATTACCTGCCCCCCTCTAGGGAAGAGATACGAGGGAATTCACCCTTTTAATTCCCCGTCATTTCCCCATCTCAACTCCCTTACCCTTCAACCATATGACCGAATTTGACTCTCGTGTCCTCAATTCCCATTCCCTATTTATAATTCCCTCTAACCAAACGAGCTGTGAGGACACGTCAATATTGCGATGGACTGGGGCATCGAACGAACCAATATGTGAACGATGGCCAAACCAGAAATCAGCTAGCTGAAAATAAGAAAAGGTGATAAACTATCAACGAACCAAAGCGTTTCGGGATGTTTCTCGGCGACTTCTGATTATTGCTATTTTCCATATTGTACTCGTTTGGAAGGCAAAATCCTCAGAACCACCAGGGAGGCTAGAACGGAGCTTGGAGCTGCCCGTTGTTGTCGCCCGGCGTTTTTCTTCTTCGGTGTACCGGAAATCTTCCCCGAGTACTTATCCATTACCACTCCACTCTGTCCTGGATGACAAGCAGCAAACGGTTCCTCGTTTTCCCCTCCCCAAAATAGAAGCAACAATGCCCACCATTCGAATTACCACATGCAGATCTTACTAGGAGATTGGCCATTTTTCTTCCACTCTTTTTTAGTTAACGTATTTTCGGAGCAAGTCGTTCGGGTTTCTAACGGTTATCTACATGGTAAGATGTGCTAAAGTTAAATCGCTCCAGTATTTCATAAGATGTTTTTTTTCGAAATGGGAGCATAGCCCCAGCCTCCGTATCTTGATGAGATGCACACAGATTAAATTTGAAAACTGAGGTTTTAAAATTTGCAATAAACCTAATAACAGCGTCTCAACTAATCGTATAACCATCTTATTCCAGTGCTCTACCACCAAATGACGAATTGGCTTCACCACATCGCAGCAATTTGACCTTACCGCAATTGATCGGCTTTAAAGCCATGAAATGAGAACAGACAAAAGAAAAAGAAAAAAAGGAGGCATGCAACGCTCCTGAATATTCAGCCCACAGCTTCTCGATCCCTCCACGTCACATATAAATACCGGAATACCTCTAGGATCCTGCCTCGCTGATTTGCTATCTTCTTCTTCCCTTTCGAATTTCGATCACCTCACCCTGAACGCCATTCCATTCCGACGTCGCCACCATGGCGGATCCGTCGCCGAACTCGCACCCGATCCTCGCCTACGTGCTCAAACGCCTTCCCTCGATCAGGACGGGGTCCCCGAGGTTCTCCTCCCCGCGCGACCTCGAGCAGCCGCCGCCGCCGTCTCCGTCGCCGCGCGCCCCGTCGGGCCCCGCGGAGTTCGAGCTGGTGGAGCGCATGCCGGGCCTGCGCCACCCTTCCGTCCTCGCGTCCATGACGCGCGCCGTCGCCGACATCACCTGCGCGCGCGACGCGATCCGCCACCTCGACCCCCGACCTGACCACGAGCTCGTCGACTCCGCTCGCGCCTTCCTCCGCTCGTGCTCCCAGGGAGACCCCGTCGAGCCGGCGATGAGCGAGGAGGAGATCGAGGAGAAGGTGGCGGCGAGCCGGGAGGTGGTGCGGCTGGACGAGGAGCACGAGGCGTACGGGGCCCTGCTGCGGGAGGCGGAGGAGAAGCTGGAGCGGGTGTACCGGATGGCGATGCACGGGAGGGTCGTGGTGGAAGGGGGCGGCAAGAGAGGGGAGGACGAGGGGTCGGACGCTGTCGACGAGGAGGTGGTGCGGGTGCTCAAGGAGGCAGAGGAAGGGAGGGCGGTGGAGCGGGTGCTCCTCGCCGACCGGCAGCTGCGCCACCTGCCCGAGAATTTCGGCCGGATCCGCGGCCTCCTCGTGCTCGACGTCTCGCGCAACCAGCTCCAGGTCAGGAATTCTCTTACGCCCACCATGCATTGCTCTGTCTTTGTGCTTGTCGCCGGCCGGCTTCCATTAATTGTACGCAGCACCGTTTAGAGATGAATCCACATTGATCGATGCATGCGAGATTGGAATCGTTCGTCCGATCCGGGAAATCCGGGTTATCGGGCCTTCGAGCCTTAATGTTGATTTTGTGGCTATAGCGCGCTCAGGTACGTCTAAAATGATTTTTCCATATGATCCATCGCCCATAATGGGAAAAAGTCTAAAATCAACATTGAATTTATAGATGAAAGCTAAATCAAATCCTCAACTTTGAATCCCGGAAATTTGTACCCCGAACTCACGGATCCCTGTCTATCCTGGACCCTCGACCTATTTTGTAATGGAAATAAATAATTTACTAAATTAAATAATTTGATGCCCTCACCGACAAACAGGGCCCGCCTGTCATCTATGTCTTCCACCTCACATCACTTCAATCTCTCTATCCACGAGTAGGGGGATGCAGCGGAAGGCTGGGCAGACCAGAGGATCCACCGACGCGAGTAGGGGATGCAGCAAATTGGTCCGGCAGACGACTGTGCACTGCTTTGCCGCGGAGCTGCGTCGTCGCCTTCCATCCCGAGCACCACCGGCAACTGAATTGGCGCCTCAGATCCTGAGCAGTCGAGCACCACCGACGACAACTCAATCGGCGCCTCAGATCCCGAGCACCACTGGCGGCGCATGCCCCCATCTAGGGCCGCAGCAGCCACGGAAGCGACCCCTTTCGCGAGCCGCAGCTACACACAGTGGTGCCTCAGGGAGACGGTGACCTCAGTGTGCAGGATTTGGGCAAGCGTCTCCTCCGGTTGCTCGTCCTCAGCTCCACGCTAGGCTACCGCGACGAGCGGCCTCCAACGCCATTTGATATTAATTATTGATTGTCGTCATTGATTTCCCGACGTGCCAAACAGATATAGGGTTGAAAATAGACCGGGATTTAATAGTTCAGTATGCCGATTTCAGGGATTCGAAGTTCAGGGTTTGATTTAGCTTTCATCTATAAGTTCAAGGTTTGTTTTGGACTTTTTCCGCCATAATGCAATGTTTGTTAAAATTGTTGTATTAGTGGCTCACAAAATAGAGGCAATGGATGATGGATCCGTCTCTCGTCTACGTTAGGACAATTTTTGCTTCCCAAGATTAATTGGTTAAAACATGAGATTACGAAAGATACACATGTTTTTTTTTTGACAGTAAACATAGCTTTATTGATTAAATCACATCAATACAAAAGGTTCCTCGGATACAATCCGGAACAGAATGAAAAACCTCACTAGAGGTAACACTACTACACGTTTTAGCCAGAACATGCGCTCCTACATTAAGATCACGCTTCACATGGACAAATGAAGCCGCTGAAAACGATCTGGTGATGGCCTTGATGCCACTCAGGGTACGTACAACGCTACGCGCTTAGGCCGACGCCAGGAAGAAAATCGCAGTAGTTATGATCAATTCCCTGCCCAGCAAGGGATTTTTCGTTGCGTCGACGCAAGATTATGCGTTGGGCGCGAGGGAGCTATTTTTCCGCAAATTCCAGATTGACCAAGCGTCGGCGCTATCCCGGACGCTAGGAAAAAAGAAAACCGAGATTTGGAAGGGATGGCAAGAGGCGATGGGAGGCCAGAGGCGGCCCGCATTGAGGCTCGCCAGGGGTCGTGGAGGAGCTGCACGGCCGCGAGTGGAATCAGCGGCGACCCTGGCGCCTACAGAAAACAAAATCGATGATGAGAGGGCGCAATCCCCTTGACAGAAACAACGAATTTGGAAGGGAAGGGGAGATTTCATACATGCCATCCGATGAAAACGAGCGTCCGGTCGCGAATCCCTTGACGCGACCCACAGCGCCGCCGCCGGGAAACTTCTCGGTCCACCCGAGCTGGTCGCCAAGCTCCTCTCGCTGCCTTTTTTTTTCCTCTGGCCAAGCGTCTCGCGTTGGAGGTGGTAAGGCGCTAGCGCAGCTGCTCCTACTCCGGTAGTGACCAAACTAAGGATGACTCCAACGGGGCGACCCATCGAGTCCGCGCGCGTTCGTCCCTGTCCGTGGGAGCCAAAAACACGGCCCAACGGGGCGACGCAAACGGACCGCGGTCCGTTTTTTGGTCCGCCGCGACGCATTCCTGGCTCAAATTTGGGTCACCGATGCGTCGGGCCCGGACGCGAGCGGACCGTTCCTGCATCCTCCCCGTGTCCGCCCTGGCCCCGCGTGTCATCGACCCCAACGGCCACCTACCCGTAATAACTGTGGGCGGTGGAGCTGTATAAATCGCGCCGGCCGGCCAAACCCTAGGGCACAAACCCTAGCACTCCTCCCCAATCGCGCCGGCCGGCCAAACCCTAGCCACGGCGGCCACCATCTCCAAGCTCAGATCCACGCGCCGGAATGGATCCGCCGCCGCCGCCGCCGCAGCATCTGGTGGACGAGGCCGAGCGAGCGCGTATGAGCGCGCGCGGGCGCTATCGAGGCAGCTTCTCGCGCCGGATGGCGACCAGCCCGGCATGGGCCGGCATGATTCCCCAGCCGCCGCGTCCGCGCCTGACGGACGCCCAGAGGAGTGCGGTGGAGGCGGCGTTCGCGGACTGCGCCGACAGCGACGAAGAAGAGTACGCCGCCGGTGTCGCGGCGGCTGCTGTCGCGGCGGCCGGTGTCGCGGGGGATGGCGCGCCGCCGGAGCCTCCCATTGGCGTGGGCGGCCCTGCTCACATCACCGAGGAGGAGGCGGTGAATGCAGCCCACATGCAGCTGAACGCGCAGAGGGCGGCCGCGTTCATCTCCGCCGCGCGCGCCTGTGCCGATGCTGCAGTGGAAGAGGAGATGAAGCAAATGCGCCGCGCCGAAGAGTCCAAGAAGCGCGCGGCGAGGCGCAAACGGCACCGGGAGGCCTTGGCGGCGGCCGAGGCCGCGAAAGGAGCAGGCAGCTCCGCCTGATGTCAGCTCCACCGCGAAAGGAGCCGAGGCCGTGGCCGCCTATGTGCGGTTCATTTTCCACTAATACCGGCGCCCGCTACGTGTTTCGTAGCTACAAAATGATCAAAGAAGATTGAGTCAGCCAGCCCTGGCTGGCCATGGGCGCGATGAAGGAAGAGCCAGCAAGTCCGTTGCAGAACGGGCATGCTGCGTGACGTTCCTCAAGGCCGCAGCCCCTCTTTGATCTTCCCCCTTGCCGGCCGGTGGTCGGTTATTAATTTCCTTCAAGTTTAGGTTTAGGTTTTAGGGTTTAATGTTAGGAGAAGGTTCTAGATTTAACTATGTAATTTCAGTTTCTAAATGTAATCCTAGTATTAAAAAAAAATTTAGGGAATAAAAGTGGCAAGCGGACTCAATGCGTCGGCCCCGTTGGGGGCACTGGCCAGAAAGGGGCGGACATGGGCCGGACGCGCGTCCTTTCCCCGACCCAAACGGACAAAACGCGGACCGAACGCGCGTCCGTTTGGGTCGGCCCGTTGGAGTCATCCTAAGCGCCTTGCGTTGTGCCCGGACGCTTAGGTGATAAATACATTTCACAGTAATTATTTTATTCGCATAAGCACCTCAATAAGCGCCCTGCCATGTACTTGCCCTCACTAGGATGCCAACCGACGATCTGTCCAACACCGGAGAACTGAACCGTTGGATTAGTGAAAGACAATCGGACGCGAAGATCGCCTTGTCATAACCCTCATCACGAGCCAAAGAAACTGCTCGACGAAGGGCCAAGGCCTCTGCTTCTTCTGGGGATAAAAAACCTTGAAGATGATGCCGACAAGCCGCCACACAACTCCCTGTATGGTCACGAATAACAACGCCCGCCCCCATCTTGCGAGTACTCTCGAAGATCGCTGCATCAGAGTTAACAAAAGCCACACCCGGCGGCGGTGGAGTCCAAACAGATGGAGCTTTGGTCTCACACCTATGATCCGAAGAGTGGATGGTGTTTTGAGATCTCACGAGGTCAACATACGCAAGGATCTTTGCACAGGTGCCCCTCGGGTTGGGCTTGTCCTTGGAGTTCCGAACATGGTTCCGCTCGTCCCATATGTGCCAGAAGCTGACAGCTAGAGTGGTGGCTTGTAAATACACATGGTTTGTGTCACAGGTTTCAGATAAGAAGTTGAATTATCATACCTGTAAAAACACCGTTGGATACTGAAATTTTATCGCCTGAACTTTCTGGAAGAAATCTGTTGAATTATGAACTATAAACCATAAATGCTTTTTCATTTTCTGGCGGGTGTACAGTTTTGTCGTCCTGGTAGGTAAATCAGGTTACCGGAAAATTTCGGGCAGTAAGTAGAACCCTGCTAGAGGAACAGGCGAGAAATTCTATGACCAGAATTTTTCCGGTGTTTAGACTTCAGATTTCAGAAAATTATTTGATGAATTCGGGTATTAATTGCTGGTTTACAGCCAGCAGAACTCGCTGTCTTGTAGACTCTGTAGTTTGTACGCAAGTTGCAAATCTTGTCCGTCGAATAAGCAGAGCACGTGGAAGAACTCTGTGCAACCAATAGTTTTCGCTGAATATCGCAGGCTGTCCCAGATGCCATTGGCGGGCTTGAGCACCTGGAAGAACTCCGCCTCGCTTCCAACGCCTTGGTCGCCCTCCCGGACTCCATCGGGCTGCTCTCGAACCTGAAGATCCTCGACGTCTCCGGAAACAAGCTGAGGTCTCTGCCCGACAGCATCTCAAAATGCAGGTAAACCAACCAGCCATCAACCTTCCAAGCATTGATGCTGCATCTTCTTGACATGCTTCCGTTGCACAATATATCCAAGCTAGAAAATGCTAATCGCTCGACGTCGGAACTACTCCAGGTCACTGGTCGAGCTGGACGCGAGCTACAACGTTCTGTCGTACCTCCCGACGGGCATCGGCCACGAGCTGGTGAATCTGCAGAAGCTCTGGGTCCACCTCAACAAGCTGCGGTCGCTGCCGTCCTCCATCTGCGAGATGCGGTCCCTGCGCCTCCTGGACGCGCACTTCAACGAGCTCCACGGCCTGCCCTCCGCCTTCGGCGACCTGGCGGCGCTCGAGTCGCTCAACCTCAGCAGCAACTTCAGCGACATGCGGGACCTGCCGGCGTCGTTCTGCGACCTGCTCGGCCTGCGCGAGCTCGACCTGAGCAACAACCAGATACACGCCCTGCCGGACTGCTTCGGCCGGCTGGACAGGCTGGAGCGGCTCTGTCTGGACCAGAACCCGATCGTCGTGCCGCCCGTGGAGGTGGTGGACAAGGGCGTGGTCGCGGTGAAGGAATACATGACCAAGAGGCTGCAGGACGAGGAGGAGCGGCGGAGGAGCGCCGCCGTGGCCGCGGAGAGCCCCAAGGCGTCGTCGCCGATCGCGTGGCTGTCCCGCAGCGTGTCGTCGCTGAGCACCTGGGCGAAGCAGGAGAAGGCGGCGGAGGAGGACAAGTTCCTCGAGCAGGAGCTGTGAGGGAGAGCCAGCCAGCTCCTCCTTGTCTCGGTGCTCCATCGATCAGTGTGTATATACGTTTCGCTGCACGTCATAGGATCATTACTGGATTTACGCCTGTCTGCCAGCCAGAATGGGACAACCGGAGAACCTCGTCAGCCATTTTCCATTCCAGGTCTTCCTTTTATGTTGTTTTCCGTTTCCTAGTTTCACTTGCCATGTTGCACTGTTTGATAATGGAACTTCGTAGCGTAGTTAGGTATTGAGAGAGGGCACGCTGTTGTAGAAACAACAGGGAGCGTTGGGTTGACACTAACTATGATTACTTGTCTAAGCAGAGTGCCTTCGACTCAAGATGATGAACATTTGTATCCTTCTTTTGTTTGTCGTGTTGTTAATGTTTTTCTTTCAGACGGGATCTGAAAATTTCGAACCATGTCAGCTCCAAATTTCTTTGTCTGGTTTATGTCATTCCCTGAAATGGGACACATTTTTTTCGAGTAAAAGGTACTCCCTCCGTCCAAAAAGTTTCATGTCTAGATACATACACTTTTGTGCAAACTTGAGACACTTATTTTTGGACGGAGGGAGTAGTTTATTAAGCATATAGGATTAGTGCAGCTCAGTCAAGTTTTTTTTTTTGAAGGAAAAGGAACCCCAAAGGGGCTCCAATTTCGATTAAGAAATTGGATGTTGTCCAACAACCTCCACATTATTACAGACTAGCAGAACTTGCCCCTCCTAAAACGAAACTAGCAAACTACAGCAAAAAAAAAAAACTAAATCCAGTGCTACATTAAGCTCTCATGAACGAAGTAAGAACACAACAAGTTTTGAGATAAGAGGTTAGGAGGGGGATGTAAAAGGAAGGATAGCAGTTGAGTAGAAGATATCAGATCTTCAGGTTAATTGGATCCCAGCTATGTTTCTCCCCAAAGACCTCTAGTAAGAACTTGATTAACAGTAATATTGTGACTATAAAAAATGTTGTACAATCTAGGAGAACATTGACGGAGAAAACACTGTAAGAATTAATCTAGAATTAATAGAAGTTAAGTTTCCTTTCTGACTATTTGCCAATTCCTTGAAATGCATTGGGACTCCCAAATACTTAAAAGGAAAATCCCTTTTTTACAAGTTAAGTCCTATGAGTTGCGTTTTATGACAGTGTTCGCTTTTTTTTGTACTTGTAAGTAACTCTTTTTTTCTCTCAATGAATCAAAACGCAAAGGTTTTAGGTTTTCGCGAAAAAAGACAACCGTAATTGTGAAACTATTAATCGTCTTGAGGGCGTAATTTGTGAAAATAGTTGTAGCGAGACGGCGAATCAAAGAGATCAGTTAAGCCTACATGGGTTTACAAAAAAAGGTTGGTTGAACTGTATCAACGATGTAGCAATCTGATCTGACAAATCAAAGAGATCGAAGCATTCGTATCGGCGTATGTAGCATTAACAAGAATATAGTCTTAATCTTTCTTCCCGTGAACGGAGTATAGTTGAGATTGTCTACCGAACTAATCAACCATTCCGCTTGACAATCCGCCTCCGTGGAATGCGGTGATGTCACGAGTAGGAAAACAGCTAGTGGCGCACTTTTTTTTGTTACAGTATCGCACATGTGTGCGCCACTGCTAGCTTGCCACTGGTACACACAAATATGTGCGCCACCGGTATCTCCCTTACCGGTGACGCACAAATATGTGTGCCTATAATTTTAGTTTCTCATTAGATGTGGTCGTCAAATGCGAAAAATAACCGTACAAGCTTTTATGGGGTACACGGATAATTAGGGCACCTCCAATGGCCACGGCAAAACGAACACGAAATGTGTCCGTTTTTGTCCGTTTGAGGCGGCCGCGGACACAATTGAGCCATGTGTCCGTTTAGGGTGGGTGCACCCAACGGCCCACCGCAAAATGGACTTTGCATCAGAAAAAAACTAGGTTGGGGCCAATGTTAGCACCTTTGTCAAATTGCAAACAAAATATGAGATATACATATATAGAAAGTAATACACGAATAATACAAATTTTATCCACTTAAACATGACATAGAAAAGTACGAAAGGACACATAGTTCAAATGACATTATAAATAAATGAGAACGGAGATCACTCATCGCGTTCTCGGATCATCTTTTTGCTTCTTGAGGATCAAAACTCTTTGTCCCGGGTCCATGATGCTCAAGTCGGTCATCATGATCCGCTTCTACTCGGCCATCATCGCGAGCTTGACCCGGTTCTCCTCTGTCTTGATCCGGTTCTCTTCAATCCCTAACTTGTTCTCTTGCATCTCCAAATAGCATGTCATTGCATCCTCCTTGTCTTTGTGTTTCTCCACATATCTTGCGGCGGTTGACTCCTCTTTACTGGCGATCAACCCTTTCAGTGTCTCCTCCAACGCAAGAGTCATCGCCTCGCGTTTGGCATATTGCTTGGTGGACTTGTGTCCCCTCGGCCTCACCGCATGGCCCCCGGAGTTTTGGCCGCACTCATTACCATCTTCATCTTCATTGGAGTGTTTCTTCGGTCCATTGCCGCCCATTTTTTTCAAGAAATTGTAGAGCTCGATCCACTTTGGGCATCCTGTGATCATTTGCCAACAATGGCTCAAAGTGAACTTGGACACCTCTTTGTGGTATTGCATAGCTTGAACAAGGTCCCCACCCCGATGTCGCTCATCAGCCGGGTCTTGACAAGATCGAAGGCGGATTTGAACTTGCTACACTCACATTGTATGTGCGACCACCTCTTGCTAAGAGAGATGTCATTGCGATCAGTCTCGATTTGGTAGGGGGCAACTTTCTTTGCTCATGAAAATGCTTCCACACCTCTTCCAAAAAGCAGTCACTTTTTGTTGGGCACCATTGATTGCGTATTGGCCAATTGTCATCCAAGCCTCGCAAAGAAGTCCATCCTCCTTGTCCGTGTACGAGGTCGTCCTTTGGTTCTTCTTCTTGAGGGTGGCGGTGAGTCGGGCGAGCTCCTCGTCAAACTCTAGTGGCTCTTCATCAATAGAGACCACTCGACTTGAGTCGTCCCCGGCCATGCCCTCGGCCTCTTCTTGAGTTTCGTCATCTTGGTTGTTGTAGACGCCTCCCCCGAAGATCATGTCCTCCATGACACTATTGATGTCGAAGTAGGCCGGGTTGGCTGGCGTCATGGGCGACATCTCCTCGAAATCATTTGCTCAGAGTTGTGGCATGCTCCCTGAGGCCGACATGGACCGTGCCCTTGTCTTGCTACGCACCGGTACGTCGCCGGCACTCGGAGTGACGTTGAAATCTAGGGGAGGCACCACCGGGACCGATATCGTAGAGATCTCCGGTGACGTGTCCCACGAACCGAGACGTGTCGGTGCGCTTGGGGGCTGGATGGCGGCGGGCGATGCCGTCGAGAGGGCGAGCGAGGAGGAACGTGGCGGTTTCCCTTTTGCGGACGAGACCGAGCTCGCCGCGGAGGCCACGACATCGTGCTGAGGCCGATGCCCACAAGCGCAACGTCGAAGACCTCCCCTTGAGGAGAAGCACAGATCGGGCAGTGGCCTGGGTGGCGATGATGTTCGCGCTGGCCAGGGCCTGGATGGCGGCGACCCTTTCCGCCTCTGCCGCCGCCTCCTTCACTTCAGCCACACGCTGCCGCGTCTTCTCCCTCCGAACTGCCCTCTTGTCCGACTCCGGGAGCCGCTCCTTCGGCTTCACCATGGTGGTGTTGGTCGACCATCGGGCGAGGGCGGCGGCAGTCGCTGGAGGGTTTGAGGATTAGGATAGGGTGGGAGGCTGTCGCATGAGGGTTTGGGGATTGGAATAGGGTGGGAGGTTGGGGCTGGCGGTTGGGCCCAAGACACACAAGAAAGGACAAAGGGTTGAGATAAAACTATCTTACCGACGTTGCATGCCCTAACAATCAGAGAAGTAATGCGGGAAATCTTACAGCTTGCAACAAACCAAACCAAATCATACTCCCTCCGTTCACAAAAGATGTCTCAACTAACTCCAAATTTGGATATATCTAGACATAATTTAGTGTGTAGATATATCCAAATTTGAAGTTAGTTAAGACATCCTTTTGTGAATAGAGGGAGTACATGATTAAAGACACGAAACACAAAGAATAACATAGATCCAAAGATCATATGAAGGTCTCATATTACAAGTCACGATAGTAGAAAGAGTTACTAAGCCCATTAACTTGAAACATACGCAGCTCACCAACTAAGGTCGCTGCTATTCAGGTCGCGCACGCGAACACTGAACATAGAAGAGATCACACGCGCACACTGATCTGATCATAGTTGAGTTCGCACCGAACAGACTCGGCACTAATAACACGGTTCACCATAGCAAAGTAAGCAAACTGCAAGACATACTGGAGCAGCACACAGGCGGTACCAGTCGTCTCGTTATTTACGTGCAGATAATTAGATATAGATAACTAGGTGCTCAAGAGCACACGATCTTCACTTGTCCTTCTTCTCCCTGGCGATGAGGTCCATCACAGCCCGCTTGATGCTTCCTCCATTCTTCACAAGCAGCTCCTGGTTCGTCTCCCTGTCATCAAACCCCTGAAAGAGGGAACAACACTAGGTTCAGGAGCTTGCCACACACACCATCATCCATATCAGCGGTATTCATGGCTTGGGTTGGGTCTTACCATTTCATTCAGTTCCGCGAGCAGAGGATCCCACTCATTGACACCACACAGATCATCCACGGATTGCTCCAGGTTGTACTTATTCTGCCTGAGTATCTCCTTGTTCAGATCAACCTGCTTAAAGCCCATCTCCTCCAGCTCCTGCAGCAGTTTCTCTTCCTTAAGACTGTCAATGTCCGCATCCACAGGTGTGGTTGCAGGTACAGCTACATTCACAGGGATACTTGTAAGCGAACTTGTTGGCACATCATCGGGTGTAGGCACAGTCCTTGGGATGATTTCAGGTGCAAGCACAGGAACAATTGGCGCAGAAGTAGCAGCACTCGCACTGGAGGAGGGAACATCGACGAGGGGGTACAGAGGAGCTGCTGCGGATGCAGATTCCTTTGGCTCATTGGCTTCGTTGTAAATTAAGGGCTGCAGCAGTTCCACTTCAGTGCTCTTGACATGTTCACCCAATACTTGGTCGACAGGCTCGATGTTGACATCAATCAAATTAGCAGCGTCTCCGATGTTGCTTTCCTGGGGCAGATTAAGGTTTATAGCAGTTGTCCTGTTATCACTGACAAAAGATGGATCTTCCACCTGTGGATGCATTTAGTAGTCAGATAACAAGTCTAGACTACACATCGACATAAAGAAAAGGAATGGTAAGGATACCCACCTGGATATGAACCCAAACACGCTGACCGAATTTTTGACCAGAAGGTGATGCCAGTCTCCAGTAAGATATATACCTCCCAGGCCTTGCAGGCGCCACAAAATCAACAGCAACGTCCATCTCCTGATCCACTGGAAATCCATTCAATGGAATCTGCACAGGCATACAAACTAAGAATCAGAGAACACATTCAGCTGAACATACAGTTGATACCGTAACTCAAAACAATATGCATGGTAGCTACCTCTACAGGGACAGAGGTCTGCAGGGCAAATTGATCCCCACCAACCCAAATTAGCTGTGTGCCCAAGGGCCAAATGATAGACCCATTGTTGTGCATGCGCCAAATCTTAGTAAATGGGCTCGAAGGTGGCATAAGAGTCCCATCCAGTACAGTTACATCCAAAATGAAGCGGCTTTCAAGTTTATCACGCTTTGCCTTCATCGAAGCCCGTGAATGCATCTTCCGGCACTGAAATGAGGAAAATAATTAATTAACTGGTTTCAAGAAAATAGCAATGCATATATCATTATTATTCTAAGGAGGTGTACATTATTCAACCCTGATGATTGCACAATTTATGAAGAACAGGTCAATGCTCAATTGCAACAAATTAATCTTCAGGGCTTCAAGATTGAAGCAGCTAATTTTATAAGAGCAAAAATGCCTCAGCTAGTTCACACCTAGCAACTTATTCATACTGACTTAAGGAACTTACCAAGTTGGGGTCCCGAGATAGCTTGTGTGGCAAGATTGGCTTGTCAATTCTGGTGTACTCAACCTCACTGCCCATACGACGAAAGCAGGTATCACAAAGGTCATAATCTTCTTTCCTGATGGCAAAGAGCAAAGATGTCAGAGTACGAACACCAGAAAACAGCTATTAATAAATTATTGTTTAAGAACGGTTGTGACTAATGAAGATCTTACACGTTAGACTTGAAGCGTGGACCAACTATTGGTTGAACTCCACAACCATCACACTGAATCCATCTGTGTGAAGTTCGTGACGGGTTCTCGCTGTTATTGCCATGATCGCCATACAGACGCCCAGTAGATAGAAGGCGGCCAGGGTAAGGAAATCGTGGACAATGTCCATAGCCCAAGGGTGCATGAGGCACTGGTGGCGATGGATGGTGCTCTTTATACATTGGAATACGCCAATTATGATCGTTAGATGGTTTGGCTTTAGCTTCAGGCTGCCGAATGGATCTCGGCTGGGACCATTCATCAGCCCATCTTCGTGCCTGGGACCATTCATTTCCAAATCCATTGAAAGGAGTACTGAAGTCAGTAGCATTGAAAGGAGTTCTGAAACTAGGAGTTCTGAACTCAGCAGCATTGAAAGGAACTGTGAAGTCAGGAACAGCGGGAGGGGCGATAGGCACAGCAGAGTGCATAACAGATTTTCCCTTGCCTTGAGCATCACTCGTTCCCTTGCTACCAGATTTGTTGCCACCTGTATTAGTGGTGAACACCATCTCCTCAACAGAAGGATATAATGATTCTCGTTGGCCTTGAGAAGCAGGAGCATCAACTAACACACTCTTAAGGCCTCCTATCTTAGGAGATGATCCAGGGGTCTGTGCTTTCAAGGGTCGTGAATCCCTTGCCTCAACTTTGGGTTGGTCATTAGCTTTGAGACCAACCTGTGCTTGCTGCACATCACTGGAGGAGCCAGATGGGCTATGAGCATGCCCAGCAGATTGGCTACTGTTGGTTGATGTGATCAAGTTTACAAAAGGTTTAATCAGTTCAGCTAATTGCGGTGGTGCTGCATCAAGTACTTCACGTGAAAGCTTTGCAAGGGATTCAGGAATTGGCTCATGGATAGCCTTCATTGATTCCTCGAGAGCTGATTTTAAATGAGCTAGTGGATCTTCCCTTGCAATGGATCTCGAAGATTCTGATACAGGCTTTAAAGCTTCATCAATAACTGATTTTATCTGAGCTAATGGATCCTGAGTGGTGGCCCTAAGCGGTGTAGGATCCTGCTGCTCAGCCTGAGATGCACCTGTGTGGCTGTTCTTTAACTGAACACTAATTCTGAGAGGGTTCAGTTTCTGTTGGATGGCTGCATCGTGCAAGTCCTCATCATCATCCAGCATGACAACATCCCCATCATCATCAGTGTAAGTGAGAATGAAGTCCACATCAGGGCCAAACTTAAAAGCACTCGCAATTTTTGACCGGAGAGCAGATAGATTCAGAGTGAAGTGTGTTCCATTGACATAACCATTGAACCTCTTAAGTGTCCCACCATATTTGACCTGGAATTCAAGAAAGGGGGAAATGAGAACTCCGTGAATGACATAATTATATCACATGACACACGAGCATACTAACATCAAGACATAAAAAACCTGCCACTACAATCCTCACAACCATCTTCGAATAACAAAGATCCAAAATGCCATAATTGTTTTTTTGTCAACGAGCAATCATGTCAAAGCAATGGTTTAGAAATTTCCTGCTAGACATTACTACAAGGTTTTAAAGGATAGTCACATGATCAACACTCAAAAAGCATATGATGATGGATACATACAGTACAGACTCATGACCATACAATAATAGACAGAAAAGGATAACTCCTCCTGAGAGTTTATTATGTTGGCAACAGTGTAACACTAAGCTATAGTAGATGTGAGGTCTGTGAGCATAATATTTCTTATTACTGGTGAGGGGAAAATTTGTGAGGTAATTATTTCAAACTCAATTATTGCATTGATCATATTTTCTTCTTTTCTACCAATCAGGTAAAAGGAGTAAGAGCACAGATCAATCATAGCGCAAGTATTATAGTTCTAGATTATCAATGCACAAAGAGGGAAGTGCACAGATTTAGGTTACGTGACATTAGCCTATGCGAGAGACAGGAACATCTATCACAGATAAAGCTGTAGATTGTAGAAACGTAGACTTGTATCCTAATGGATGCGATGTTTGACATCTTGAAGAAAGAAACCCCAATGTAAACAAAAATCAGCCCATCAACGAAACAACCAATATTAAGATTATTTATGCTACTCGTTCATCAAGTCATAAAGTTTTAAATCATTCAGAAGGATCTGTCCACAGGGATACAAACCAGAGAGTAACTGGAAAAAACTACAAAGCTATATTGAGAGTGACATAAAATGAACATCTCAACACAACATAGTAAGGAATTCAATTGAAGAAAATTGTGTACACTGCACTACGCTACAGTGACATGTAATGGACAAAGGACTAGTCAACTGACCAGTGATTACTTGAAGAAAATGATACAACACACCACATAATCATGAAAGTCACTAGAAACCAAATGATATCCATACTGAGATTATGCGTTGGGACTATGTTACCGTAATAATTGCCACTAGACATCAAATCATATCGATACTGGCATAAGATTACTTCACGCTTTGTATCCTATACGAGTATTAAACCACCAATAAACTGTTTTCAAATTCTCAGATTTTGACGGCAAAATAGAATTGTCTTACTTCGTGCTTTGCCTATATCCTAAACAGAAGTGCAAAATGCACCGATCCATGATGAAACAGTAATACTGAGTTATTATTGAATAAACAAACACGATCTAACAAACCGATTTTGAACTAAAACATGGGCAGGTGCATATGTCATCCACAAACAGGAGCAAAGCCAACGCCATCCAATCTCAATCTCCAATCTAAAATCTCATTTGCTGAGCCACACCACGCGCATAACCTAAGTTCCCTCCAAATTTGATCCCCGGAGAGAATTATGTACACATATTACACCATTCTAAGAAACAGAGGAGTCTCAGCCAGTCGACACGCGCAACCTGTGTCATCGATCTATCCCTCACCTAATTGAGGGTAAAAAGTTAACTAGAAATCCTATTATGTTACCGTCATATATGGTCATGGTATATGCAGCATAAAAACCTAGCACGAGAAATCAATCTGATCGGTGACCGAATAAGCCGTCAGAAACCCCCAAACGACGACAATCAAACCCCAGCAGGCGCGGTTCCTCTCCCTCGCACATGTTCAAATCACCAATCGCGAAATAAACCACAGCTACAGATCGACTCACCTTGACGACGACGTCCCAGGGGTCGGGCCCCGACGCGAGGCCGTCGAACGGCGGGCCGGACATCTCGGCCGGCGGGGGAAACCCTCGGTCGGGAGGAAGAAGCGGCGATCGTGCGGGTCAAACCCTAGAGGAAGTTAGCGGCCGTGAACCGTGGAGAGCGACGGCGGCGGACGAGCTGCGTAGCCGTGAGCCGCAGCGGCGGTGGTTGTGCTGGTGGTGGTGGCGTGGGGGGGAGTGGTGATGTGCGGTGCCCGGCGTACCAGAGTCCCCTTTTATCACGCACGCTCCCTCCGTTTCCTTCGGTGCGAAGGACGGGAGGACACCGTTGGGCAATGAAGTCCCCGGCCCCACGCGCCAGCGACGTGCCGTTTCCGCGGGTAGGAGGGGGCTCGGTGTAAAGTCGTCTGCTGGGTTTGTGGGAGTGTGGGTTTGGGTGAAATTTGTGGGAGTGTTGAGGGTTAGAATGCATTTAAACGCATGTCCATGTCCAGTGTGACGACTTGTCTTTGTGGGCGCCACCACCCGTGGGACCGACGTGTCAGTGGGCGGTGTTTGGATAAGGGTCTCGAACGTTAGGGTATTTTATTCCTAGCATCTTCTTTCTCCGCAAGGCGAGTGAACCTCGATCCGCCTGGGGTGGATCCGTGTGGGACCCTGATATTAGTTTGGGACTTCGGAGCATTCAACTCTGGTCGTCAGACGATGCGCTGCGCTCTTCTTGGCGTGTAAGTTGAGCGTTGCGTTTGATGAGCGAGCTAAGGAACGGACCGTGGTGACGCGTCGCGAAGATCTGCACCAATCAGACCCCGCCCGGAGACACGAGTGCTGTGATGGAAGCATCGGTCCTCAAAACTGTAATCTTGCGCGTAAATTCATGATAGTAGCACATTACTCCATCACGTTTCTAATTGCTCCCTCCGTATCAAAATATAATTATGCCCGGAGACACGAGTACTTTCTAGCCTTTTTCTGCACGCATTTATCTAGATATGTTTTAGTGCAAGATTCATGTATGTTTGCACTAAAACATATCTAAATACATGTGTGCAGAAAAGGTTAGAAAGTCTTATTTTGACACGGAGTGAGTATATACAATGCTCTAACTTTATATCTAGACTCATTTTACTGTGGTGTTTGTTAGTTTATTTCAGTATGTATGTAATGCAAATTGAAATATCTTAAACATCGTATAATTAGGAACAGATGAGGGACCATTATGTCTAACGATGGTATGCCCTCTAATTGTAATCCGACAGCTAATCCCAACCCGCCACTTGTATCTTTGTACATAAAAATTGCACTAACCATGTTGCATCAAAATATTAAATATGCAAAACAGTAAATCGAAATCGTGAGCATTTTTTCCTCAAAATAAACAAACCACGTAGTAAGTTTACTACAAAGCACTTACTACGGCATGTACTCATGTAATATCCAAGACTTCATAGTTTAAAGCATGCACAATGCTTGTGAATCTTGGAAAACAGTTTATCCATAAACCGTAAATTGTTATTGCTTCCTACTCATTGGTTCGTATTATGGTCCAATATTGTTCCAAATGAGAGTGGGACAAATAAATCATAACAATACATATTAGTGAAAGAATAGAGAAATGTCCTAGATGTAACCCTTTTTCTTGAAAAGGGGGTGGGATAAAATATTACGCTAACCAACAAGATTATCGTTGTGTTCCCTTTAACTACTTTTCATTATCTATCACAAAATCGACTTGCAATTTGTGGAATCTAACAATCCAATAAGTTCACTATAAATGGTGTAAATGCTATTAATTTCAAAGTGCAAAGCCAAAATGACGTGTAATGAAGCAAAAACAATGTATTGATCCAAGAATAGTGAAATGGAGCAAAAAATGTATTGATCCAAGAATAATTAAATGGAGCAAAGATAATGAATTGATTCAAAAATAACTGGGTACAACACATCACCACTAATATAAAAAAGGAGAGATAGGGGTGATCCAACCAATCGTGGCCGCTCAACCTCACGATGAACGCTCAATATTCCTCCCGCGCTTAGCGGTAAAATAGTGTCAGTCACCGCTAATCCCGCACGACCCATCAAAAACATCCACGAACGAGTCCCCACCCCGCAGCTATTTTTTCAGATCGCCATCATGCCTCCCTGCCCTATCGCTGTTGCCCCGAATTTGCTCGCCGCCACGCCGCGGGAGCCTCCTGTCGCTGTGGGAACCCCGGATCAGCTGTCCGAAATTCCCTTGTGCCTACAACATCAGCGATCCCATGATCAGTGTGTCGCTGAGCACAATCAAACTTGTATCGAAAGAACATCCATAAATACCGAATCATAATACTTACTTGTTTGAAGTAATACTTCTTCAAAAGGTTCTTGCAGCGGAATCTCCAAACAACGTGGAGCCCAAGTCATTTGCCAAAACACCTACAGGCAGCTGACTGGGAAGACGGCCTAGTTCGCAAAGACGTCGACGAACTCTCCATCTTCAGCATACTCCTCATCTTCGGCGTAGGTCTTCTCGTTGAAAATCTGGACATTGGAATATCCAGGGACACAGCCATGAGTACAATTACGTACTCGCGAGACCACCACCAGGCTTAAGTTTTCATGGTAATGCAATAAAAGCGTTTTCGAAATCTGGGATAGCTGCAATATATGACTATAGGGCTTAATTTTCGCAAACGATGCTTTTAGACATAGAGAATACAACATCTCTATATCTTTGGTGAAAAAGGCATTTGGAGATATAATTCTCCTTCTTTTAGAAATGGCAGAAACCATTTCCACGTTTGAAAACACTTTATGTAAAACTTTTTCAAAACACTAGGATAGGGATGCCCCTTTTTCCTTTCCGGGTTCCGACTGGTTGACTCCCCGAGACCAACCATCTTCTCCCAAAATCCGTACCTCCCAGGTACCTTCTTGTTGCCTCCTTGTTTTCCAACAAAACCACTTTTTCCTTTTTAAAACAAAAATGCCCGCACGCCTAGATCGGTGGCCTTCCAACCGTCCATGACCGAGGACTCGGCTATTCGAATAGTTTTACACTCTGCAGAGGTTGTACACTTTCACCACAAGATATGGACAGTCTGCCGTGGACAGCCACGGACTGCGCAGAGACAGCATGCACCCATCAGACCACCAATCCTAACTTCCGCTATGTCGATGCTAGTGCGACAGTCGTTCTCCTCGATGGGTTTGTTCTCCCCGGCACCGAGTGAGCTAGCCGTTTGCAACCGGTTACCCCTAGCCTCACACCGCCATAACAGGAGACCCACCGCTGCTTCCCGGTGGCGGACTTTAACCCCACACTTTGTATGCCCAATTTCCTTATTGCGGCATTCGGTTCAGGGGACTCGAACCCCGTCTAGCAAATTTTGAGTTCAAGCTCGCACTAACACAAACAAGCTTCGGGTAGGCCCCGTGCCCATTTTGGAGTAATGTGGTTGTACTGTTAAAATTGTCGGGCAAGATCCGCTAGGGCTGTACTTTGTTTTCCAAAACATCTCCTTCTCCGACTGCTCCCAGCAGCTCGGGTTTTCGTAAACATCTCCGATTTGCTCCCAGCATCTCGGGTTTTTGTAAACTTCTCCGGTTGCTCCCAGCACCCCGGGTTTTGTAAAACACTTTCTCTCCGAGTGCTCCCAGCGGCTCGGGTTTTTCCTCCGAAAACATTTTCATAAAAACCAGGTCCCCATCCTATAGTTTTGAGATGAGAGTATGGATATATAACTAAAGAAATTAATTTTCTTGATAGCGCCTTCAGTAAAAAGGCTTCTCAAGTAAAGTTTCACTTTAATAAATCTATTATAACTAGTAGATCTCTTTAGGCCAAACAACATTTTGTAAAATAGTTTTTGGGTGGCAAAATGCCACGGAAGAAAGAAAACATGCATTATTTTATTTTGAAAACAAAACATGCATGTAAAAATAATAGGATTTCATGGGAGTGGTGAGGTGGCTTGCCTGGCTTGGTAATATGTCCTTGGTCTTGATCTTGATGTTCCTCAGGCCCACTCCTCACTTCCAGTTCCTTCCCGTTCGTATCTAACGTCGTAAACAGAGAAAGGAACAACATTCAAAATACAAGACAATGCCACAAGGACATAACAAACAACAAGCATTGCACAAGACACTAAGCTAACAACCAAAAGCAAGCAATTTACTTAGTTATACAACAACAGGCATCAAGTCCATACAGCTAAGACAACAAATACACCTAAGAGAGTATACACATCAACCCTAATAGTTAATTAGGTAGTTCTAACTAAACACTAAAGCAGAACACCCTTTAGGGTGATTAGGTCAAAAACCAAGGGCTGCTACAAAAGTTCAGGAAATACTTCAGACAAAAGTACCTTAACAAGCAAGCATTAACAAGAATCGTTAAGCACACTCACAAGTGAGCATGCTACTAGCTCTAGGGACATATACTATTAAATAGTTAGGCAACCAACAAAGTTTCACAACACTGCTCACACAAGTTATTGACTAGGAGTTAAGAAGGTGCAGGTGGGTTATTTAACAGAACACTACAAACACTACTGCAAAGGAACGGGTTGACAACAATCTAAAGTAAACCAACCATACTACAAGCATTACAGAACACAGAGCAGCTACTAGATAATATCTATCACAAACAACGAATAAGCAAACAATCAATTAACAGATGATTCTATACTGACACTAGTATAACCAAGATTAATTTTATGTAAGAAAAACTAACAGTACTAACATATTAAAATAGTTGTACTAGTCATGCTAATCAACCTCAAAACAACAAACAACAGTCGGCAGGAGGGGTCGAAGAACTTCGGGGTCAAAGCCGGGAAATTTGATCCGTAGAGGTAGTCGTCGTCGTGGAAGTAGTCGTCGCCGAACCGGGACATCGTAGTTTGTCGGTGTCGTGGAAGTAGACGAAGTAGTTGTATTCGAGTTGTCGTGGTCCGGTCTTGTCGACGGTCGGGGTACACGGTGACGGTGACACTCTTGTCGTAGAACACGGAGAGACATCGGTCGGATAAAGACAAGCGCCGGAGGGGAATCCGTTGGTCGGAGACATGCTCCGGAAGGGATCCGGGAGACACCGGGAAGACATCGGGAAACACCGGGAGGATGTCGGGAGACATCGGGAAACATCGTGAAGATGTCGGGGAAACATCGAGAAGATATCGGGAATGTGTCGGAGACATCGGGAAACATCGGGAAGAAGTCGGGAAACATCGGGAAACATTCCGTTGAACGAACGGAGGGATCCGTCGGACGGACGCCCAACGGAAACAGGAGTCGGACAGGGGCACGGTAACACGACATCGGGAAGAAACACGGGAACACCACCGGAACAGCGCGCGCACGGAAAACACAAGCGCGCGCAGGCTCATTGACACGTCGGGACGGAACATCAGGAAAAATCATGTAACCGGAAACATGGTCATGGGCACCGGAAAGGCGCACACGAAAACACCGGAGGATGCGTAACAGCGCAACGGGATGCAACACCTCGATGGGTGGACAACACGGACACATCGGACGCCGGAGAAAACATACGCCGGGAAGACCCGCCGGACGGAGACATCCGTTGGACAAAATCCAGCGCCGGTAGGGATTCCGTCGGGCGGATTGGCGACTCCGTGAAACCGGAGATCACACACGGAAGGCCAGAGCACGGGACACGGAAGGGCAGCACGGCCACTGCAGGGGCTACCAAGGGCGGGGCTTGGCGTGGCGTGCCGGGAGCCGGAGACGGGCAGCTCGTGGAGGAGCCGGCTGGTTGCGACGCCGGGGTCGAGGCGGCTACGGAGGACGCGACCCGGGGCAGCGGCGCCCGAACGCGGGAAGGAGAGGTCGGGGGCGTCACTGGATGGACGGCTCGAGCGGCGTCGGGGCGAGGGCCTTGCGAGGAGGACGTCGAGTGGAGGGGGACGGCCGCGCGAGGATGGAGGAGAGGGGCGCGTGAGGTGGTGCCTGATGTCTACGCACGATTCTATTCTTGTAGACAGTGTTGGGCCTCCAAGAGCAGAGGTTTGTAGAACAGCAGCAAGTTTCCCTTAAGTGAATCACCCAAGGTTTATCGAACTCAGGGAGGTAGAGGTCAAAGATATCCCTCTTAAGCAACCCTGCAATTAATATACAAGAAGTCTCTTGTGTCCCCAACACACCCAATACACTTGTCAGATGTATAGGTGCACTAGTTCGGCGAAGAGATAGTGAAATACAAGTAATATGGATGATTATAAGTGGTAATTGCAATCTGGAATAAAAATGGCAGCAAGCAAACATGTAGCAGAACTTGTTGTAAACGGTGTTTCAATGCTTAGAAACAAGGCCTAGGGATCATACTTTCACTAGTGGTACCTCTCAACATGTTAGCACAACTGAATGCAAGTAAATGATACTCGGGATTATTCTCCTTCTTGATAACACAAGAGTACTACGTGTAGGGCTGCAAAAGCACTCCTCAAAGTCTGAGTAAACAAACACCACAGTTCCCAAGAACAAGCCATGATAGATATCTAAATTATTCATAGAGTCACACACAAGTGCCCACACTGTCACCTTGATACCGTGTTGTCACAATGACTCCGGGAACTAGATACAATCACTTGAGTAGCATAAACATTACATATGAATTCAGCGATACTAGCAATACTCATGATCACATAAAGATCACACCATGGGAGAGAGAGGTAAACCACATAGCTACCGGTAGAGCCCTCAGCCTCGGGGGAGACTACTCACACATGGTCATGGTGAGCACACTTGATGGAGAGGTTGATGAAGAGGTGCAGCCCGGAGAGGAGACGGCGGCCCGCTGCAGCCACGGCGCGGCGGCGGCGCTGGAGATGGCGATGGAGTCGATGGAGATGGCTCCGGGGGCACTTCCCCGTCCCGACGGCGTGCCGGAACAGAGATTCTGTCCCCCGAAACTTGTCGTCGATGGCGGCGGCGCTGCGGAACTCTTCGTGGATATGATAGGATTTTTTAGGGTTTTCGCGTCGGGAGGAATAAATAGGCGAAGGGGCGGCGTCGGTGGAGTCCCGAGGGGCCCACCTCACCTGGTGGCGCGGTCCCACCCTTGGCCGCGCCACCATGTGGTTTGGCCACCTCGTGGCTCCTCTTCGTCTCTCCTTCGGACTCCGTGACGGTGTTGGAAAAATAGGGACTTGGCCTTTTGTTTCGTGCAATTCCGAGAATATTTGCAGAAGTAATTTTCTGGAACCAAAAACAGCAGAAAACAGGAACTGGCACTTCGGCATCTTGTTAATAGGTTAGTCCCGGAAAATGCATAAAAATGATATAAAGTGTATATAAAACATGTAGCAATTGGTATAATATAAGCATGGAACATCAGAAATTATAGATACGTTGGAGACGTATCAAGCATCCCCAAGCTTAGTTCTACTCGTCCTCGAGTAGGTAAAACGATAACAACAAATAATTTCTGAGGAGACATGCTTTCACACAATCTTGATCAATATATTGCAAGGCTCATGTCATGAATGAAGTGACTCAAAGCAATGGTCTATAGTTTGCTAACAGATAGATAAAGAGTAAACAATGAATCATATAAGCAAAAACTTTTCATGAATAGTACTTTCAAGACAAGCATCAAAAAGTTTTGCATAAGAGGTAACTCATAAAGCAATAGATTCAAAGTAAAAGGCATTGAAGCAACACAAAGGATGATTAAGTTTCAGCAATTGCTTTCAACTTGTAACATGTATATCTCATGGATAGTTGTCAACATAAAGCAATATAACAAGTGCAATAAGTAAACATGTAAGAATCAATGCACACAAAGTTGACACTAGTGTTTGCTTCTGAGATAGAAAGGAGTAGGTAAACTGACTCAACATAAAGTAAAAGATAGGCCCTTCGCAGAGGGAAGCAGGGATTAAATCATGTGCTAGAGCTTTTTAAGTTTTCGAAAGCATAAGAGAGCACAAAATAAGTTTTGAGAGGTGTTTGTTGTTGTCAACGAATGGTAGTGGGCACTCTAACCCCCTTGTCAACCAGACTTTCAAGAGCGGCTCCCATGAAGGACGTTATCTCTACCAGCAAGGTAGATCATCCCTCTTCTCTTTTGTTTACACATGTATTTTAGTTTCTTTATAGTTGACACTCCTCCCAACCTTTGCTTACACAAGCCATGGCTAACCGAATCCTCGGGTGCCTTCCAACATCACATACCATGGAGGAGTGTCTATTTGCAATTAAGTTGCTTACTGATAAATCAGGGCAAAACATGTGAAGAGAATTATTAATGAAAGTTGTAATTAATTGGGGCTGGGCACCCCGTTGCCAGCTCTTTTTGCAAATTATTGGATAAGCGGTGTATATGCCACTAGTCCATTGGTGAAAGTCTGTCAGAAGTAAATGACAAGATTGAAAGATAAAACACCACATACTTCCTCATGAGCTATAAAACATTGACACAAATAAGGAGTAATAAAGTTTTGAATAGTTTAAAGGTAGCACATGAAGTATTTACTTGGAATGGCAGGAAATACCACATAGTAGGTAGGTATGGTGGACACAAATGGCATGGGTTTTGGCTCAAGTTTGGATGCACGAGAAGCATTCCCTCTCAGTACAGAGTTTAGGCTAGCAAGGTTGTTTGAAGCAAACACAAGTATAAACCGGTACAGCAAGAATCAATAAAAACATATTGCAAGTATTATAAGACTCTACACTGTCTTCCTTGTTGCTCAAACATTTTACCAGAAAATATCTAGACCTTAGAGAACAAACATGCACCAAGTTCAACAAGCTCTACGGTAGTTCTCCACTACTAGGCTTTAACTACATGATGCAAGAGCTTAAACATGATCTACTTGAGAGCTCAAAACAATTGCAAAGTGTCAAATCGAAACAAGACAATGATCTACAAGAATGCATATGTCTTTTCCAATACCAACTACACATGTAGCATTTTCTTTTTCCAACAAACACCAATCAATTTATTTAAACATAAACTCTCCAAATGATATAATGCAGCAAGAGAGTATTATAAACAAGTGCTAACAGCTCGAAGAGATGCATGAAAAACAGGAGCTAAAAGCACTGCAGTAGCTAGTTAAGAATACTCAACAAATATAAGTGAAGAACATGAGTATTCACATGAAAAAGCGGAGCGTGTCTCTCTCCCACACAAGGATTGCTAGGATCCGAATTTATTCAAACAAAAACAAACAAAAATAAAAGCACACAGACGCTCCAAGTAAAGCATAAGATGTGAAAGAATTAAAATATAGTTTCACTAGAGATGACCTGATAAGTTGTTGATGAAGAAGGGGATGCCTTGGGCATCCCCAAGCTTAGACGCTTGAGTCTTCTTGAATATGCAGGGATGAACCACGGGGGCATCCCCAAGCTTAGGCTTTTCACTCTTCTTGATCACATAATATCATCCTTCTCTCTTGATCCTTGAAAACTTCCTTCACACCAAACTCGAAATAGTTCTCATTAGAGGGTTAGTGCATAATAAAAATTCTCATATTCTGTGATGATACAATCATTCCCAAAGCTTCTGGACATTAGCTACAGCCACCAATGCTTTGTGGAGCAAAGAAATCCACAAACATCGTAAAAGAGCGAATGCAAAACAAAAGGCAGAATCTGTCAAAAACAGAACAGTCTGTGAAGACGAATTTTTTCGAGGCACTTAAGTTGCTCAGATGGAACAGGTCCAGTTTAATGAAAGTTGCGTACATATCTGAGGAAGATGCGTGATTTTTTACAGAATTTTTCGATTTTCTCAGAGAAAAGCTCAAATTCGTGACAGCTAAAAATCTTTCTGCGCAGAAATCCAAATCTTGCATCAACTTTCAATAAAAGACTTTACTTGGCACAACAATGCAATAAAATAAAGATACAAAGGAGTTGCTACAGAAGTAACAAGCACCTTGACTCAAAAAAAAAAAAAAAATAACAGAAAATAAAAACAATGGGTTGTCTCCCATAAGCGCTTTTCTTTAAAGCCTTTTAGCTAGGCATGATAATTTTGATAATGCTCTCATATGTATAAGAGTTGAATATAAGAGAGCATCAAAAAGCAAATACCAAACACATTTAAGTCTAACCCACTTCCTATGCAAAGGAATCTTGTAAGAAAACAAATTATTGATGCATGAAGCTACTAGCATAGAAAGACAAAACAAGTGCAACTTCAAAAATTTCAACAAAAAGAGAGGAGACTTGATATTATTGAGATATATGAATCCATGTCTCCCTCTCTCATAAAAACTTTCAGTAGCATCATTGATAAAATCCACAATATAACCATCACATGAAACATTCTTACCATGATCCATATGCACAAAAGTATCTTATTTTCCACATAAGAAAAGTTCTTCTCATTAATAACAATGGGGCAGGATCATCATAAAGAACTCGAACATGATAGACAAGTTGTATATTAAAGGGATGGTTTTGGGTAATCTCTCCATAACTATGACAAGTTTCATGAGGATGATGTAATTATAACCTATGTCATAGTATTCTTTATAATAATTATCAAAGACTGGAGGCATAGTATCATCATAAGCAATAGAATAGTTATCTTCCAAAGTGTGTTCATCTGTAAACATATCATCATTTTTACTAGAAGGAGATGTATCAAACATATAATCAGCAGTAGCAAAAGATTTTCAAACACATCACTAGGAGAGAGGTCTCATATATAATTATTACTAGCAAAAGGATTTTCAAACACCTCATCCCCAAGCTTAGAGCTTTTCATATCATCATTGGAAGAAACATGGATAGTACTAATAGTATGGCAATCATTAATATCATCATTTTCAGAATTGGTACCCCAAAGATTTTCAATATCAAAAGTAGTTTCATTTTCCCAATCATGATCACTAATATAAGTAACAGGCATAGGTTCATCATCAAGTTCAGAATCATCGAATTCAGAATTATAAGTATCAATTGTAACAGGAGCAACAAGTTTGGGAGAAGATACCGTTTCCTCTCTCCTTTTACTCCTCTTCTTCTTCTTTTTATCTTTAGGAGGGAGAGGTTTGAAAGGAAGCTCCTCCACATAACCTGGTTTAGTATTAGAGACAATGGAAGAAACTTGGGGGGACTCCTCTCTTTCATTAATGAGAACAAAACACATATTAGTCCTGTCATACTTTGGTAAAGTCTCATCCTTTATAATATTTTGTATGTAGGTGTTAGCATGGCAATTATTAACACAATAGAGATAACATCCATGCAACACACTATTCATATCAAGATCACTCATATCTAACAAGGAAGTTTTTCTTGATAACTCTTCACACCCCAAAAATAATGTAAGTTCATCATGTTGATTAGGAGTGATCATGTTATCACAATACAAATTTGCAGTAATTGGATTCGAAAGGCTATTATCATGACCTGAACATTGAAAATTAAAATGACCCACTTCATAGCAAAGTTCACAAATAAAAGGATGGAGGTCACAAACTTTTTCACCAAGATCTCTTAGAGCCTTGTACCATGTTCTAGTTTTTTCATTCCTATGATGGATACAATATTCATCTTCGATTTGATTAATTCCACAAGGTCTATGCATTCCACAAAAATTAACATGCTTATAAGAAATAGTATTTTCAGAAGTTTGAGCATGTTTATTGCAATCATTAACAACAATTTCATTTTCCATGCAAGTGTCTTTGAAAGGTTCATGATACACGTCCCAATTTTCTTTAGGAACATTAATATGAGAAGCAAAGGTTCTAAAACAATCAACAATAATTTGAGAATCAAGACCATATTTAGCACTAAGCTCTTGAAAACTAGCAGTTTCAACGAAAGACTTAATGCAATCATATTCATAGTTTATACCTGATTCTTTACCTTTGTCATTCTCCCAATCCTCAGCATTGTTTTGAATTCTTTCAAGAAGATCCCATCTAGCTTCAACCTTCTTGCTTGTGAAAGAACCATGTGAACATGCATCTACATAATCCTTGTAATGACCTGAAAGCCTTGCATAAAAATTAGTAACAATTATTTCCTCAGAAAGCTCATGGTTAGGACATTTGAGTATTAATGTTTTCAGCCTTCCCCAAGCTTGAGCAATGCTTTCTCCATCATGAGGGTAAAAATTATAAATGTAATTCCTATCTAGATGCACTTCATGAAGAGGATAAAATTTAGAGTAAAAGAGAGATTCAAGCTGTTTCCAATTCGAAGGTTGTTCATCCAGCAGCCTATACCATTCCTTTGCTTTGTCCTTAAGTGACAATGGAAATAGTTTCCTCATGACATTTTCTCTTGATAAACCTGCAACCTTAAATAACTCACAAAGTTCTGTAAGTTTCGACAAGTGAGCACTTGGATGGATTGATCCATCCCCTGCATACTGATCATTCATAACCCTTTCAACAATTTTCATAGGTATTTTAAAAGAAATACTTTCAACAGGTGGATTTGGAATATCACAAACATCATTAGAATTATCACATATTGGAGACAAAGCATTATCAAGGCAAAATAATTCCTCCATAGCTGAGGAGCAAAAAAGATTATTTTCATATAAACTAGCTTCCCCAAGCTTAGGCTTTTCCACAGCCTTAGCAATAATGGTGTCCAAAGAATTTATACTAATAACATTACTACCACTATTATGCAAACAAGCCTCCATAGGTTTTTTAATTTTCTCTTCAAAAGCATCATGTCCTAATTCATATAAAGTTCATAAGATCTCTAATTTTTTTGTTGTTTTCCATTAAGCCTAACTAGTGAAAATAAAAACAAGAAACAAAAAGAAATAATTGCAGAATCTAAAGGAGATACCTTCCAACGCTTACCTCCCCGGCAACGGCGCCAGAAAATAGCTTGATGTCTACGCACGTTCTATTCTTGTAGACAGTGTTGGGCCTCCAAGAGCAGAGGTTTGTAGAACAGCAGCAAGTTTCCCTTAAGTGAATCACCCAAGGTTTATCGAACTCAGGGAGGTAGAGGTCAAAGATATCCTCTCAAGCAACCCTGCAATTAATATACAAGAAGTCTCTTGTGTCCCCAACACACCCAATACACTTGTCAGATGTATAGGTGCACTAGTTCGGCGAAGAGATAGTGAAATACAAGTAATATGGATGATTATAAGTGGTAATTGCAATCTGGAATAAAAATGGCAGCAAGCAAACATGTAGCAGAACTTGTTGTAAACGGTGTTTCAATGCTTAGAAACAAGGCCTAGGGATCATACTTTCACTAGTGGTACCTCTCAACATGTTAGCACAACTGAATGCAAGTAAATGATACTCGGGATTATTCTCCTTCTTGATAACACAAGAGTACTAGTGTAGGGCTGCAAAAGCACTCCTCAAAGTCTGAGTAAACAAACACCACAATTCCCAAGAACAAGCCATGATAATATCTAAATTATTCATAGAGTCACACACAAGTACCCACACTGTCACCTTGATACCGTGTTGTCACAATGACTCCGGGAACTAGATACAATCACTTGAGTAGCATAAACATTACATATGAATTCAGCGATACTAGCAATACTCATGATCACATAAAGATCACACCATGGGAGAGAGAGTAAACCACATAGCTACCGGTAGAGCCCTCAGCCTCGGGGGAGACTACTCACACATGGTCATGGTGAGCACACTTGATGGAGAGGTTGATGAAGAGGTGCAGCCCGGAGAGGAGACGGCGGCCCGCTGCAGCCACGGCGCGGCGGCGGCGCTGGAGATGGCGATGGAGTCGATGGAGATGGCTCCGGGGGCACTTCCCCGTCCCGACGGCGTGCCGGAACAGAGATTCTGTCCCCCGAAACTTGTCGTCGATGGCGGCGGCGCTGCGGAACTCTTCGTGGAGTATGATAGGATTTTTTAGGGTTTTCGCGTCGGGAGGAATAAATAGGCGAAGGGGCGGCGTCGGTGGAGTCCCGAGGGGCCCACCTCACCTGGTGGCGCGGTCCCACCCTTGGCCGCGCCACCATGTGGTTTGGCCACCTCGTGGCTCCTCTTCGTCTCTCCTTCGGACTCCGTGACGGTGTTGGAAAAATAGGGACTTGGCCTTTTGTTTCGTGCAATTCCGAGAATATTTGCAGAAGTAATTTTCTGGAACCAAAAACAGCAGAAAACAGGAACTGGCACTTCGGCATCTTGTTAATAGGTTAGTCCCGGAAAATGCATAAAAATGATATAAAGTGTATATAAAACATGTAGCAATTGGTATAATATAAGCATGGAACATCAGAAATTATAGATACGTTGGAGACGTATCAGTGCCGGCCATGGGCAGCGCGAGGGCGCGCAGGGGGAGAAGGCTCGGCGCGGGCAGGCGGGGGCCGGTCGACCGAGGAAGACGAGGCGGGGGAGGTGGCGCTCTGGGGCGACGAGCGCCGGTGGACGGCGGTGGTGGAGGGTGGCGCCGGGCCTGGCCAGGGCGACGACGGCCTGAGCAGGAGGAGGAGCAAGGGGGCGCGGGGGTCGGCCGGGTGTGTGCGTGGTGTGCGTGCGTGCGTTGTGTGGCTGGGAGGAGAGGAAGAAGAGGGGTTGGTGGGAGGATAAGGTCCAGGGACCTTTTTGCGAGGTGGGAGGACTTTGATGCAAATAGAGGGAAAGGGAGGGAGGCGGCTGGGGAGGAAATAAAAAATTCCAGGGCATACTTAGGGTTTCAGCTCTCGGTGGGCTTGGGCCAAAAGTGGCAAGGCTGGGCTGCTCTCCCTCTCACTAAAACAGTTTTATTTTGCAAAAACCTTTTGACAAAACATATTTATAAAACATAAACAAATATTTTTGAATAAAAGGGTCACATATGACCAAAAGAATGTTTAGTAAAATTGCTAGAATTTTGGAAATACTTATATTCACAACATATTTTAAAATCCATTTCTGGCCTTTTGGTAAATACTTTGTAATAAATAAGAAAATGTTTTCAAAACATATATTTTTGAAATGATATGAGAGGGGATGTAGTAGAGATCACAAAAGTGATTTTTAAATAAACAACTTCTTTGAAAAGTATTTTAGATAACTTTTGAAAACAAGGAAAACAAGAGGCTTTTTAATAAACTCCAAAACTTGAAGAGAAGAAATTGGAAGGTAGTTCAACTCAAAACTTTATAATTTTCAAAAGGTTTCGATATAGAAAAGTTGTGGGTTAATATACTCCCCACTTGCATTAGTTTTCAAAAGGGTGTTGAAAATAGGAGTTTTAAAATAAGGGCAACAAAGTTTGGAAATGGGCAGGAGAGATTAGATAGATCTCCATAGTTTTATAAATAGGTACTTCTGCAAATACTTTACTTTCTCAAATCTTAGGCCTTCGGGTAGTTGATAAAATCAAAGCATCTTTGAAAAAGGATTTTGGCCACAAATAAGATAGGAGAAGATATATGGAATATTTTTCTTGTCATGACACGATCACTAAGAGGTAGGGTTTAAGTAGGTTGTGCTCACGAGGTTACTATTAGGTGTTAACAAACACAACCAACAAGGTACCCTAAGTCAAACAAAGCAAAAAGGGAAGTGAAACACAAGCATCAATGGAGCAACTTCAAAAAGTTTTTGTTGCCCCTGATTTTTGGCTATCTAACAACCGTGATTTTCTGGCTTCCCAAAATTGGGGCGTGACAGTCGCCGCTCCGCTTGAACATGGCAGTCGAGCCTACCGGCCACCGCTGCCTTGCACGCGAGCCTGCCTCCCTGCACCCGCTGACACTTAACATGGGGGATCAGGAGGAGGACGAGGAAACTCCCGGCGGGGCGCTTGCTACCAGTCATGCATGAGGAGGCACGCAGGCAGCAGTGAGCGGCCGTATCTGAATTTTTTCTTGGAGTATCGGCAGGTGCGGCAGTTGTCACGACCTCCTCATGTTGCTCTCTCTTCCATATCAGAAATTTTCTTTTCACACACCATGTCTGAATATTGGTTTGACTCCAAACTACACTTTGATATATCTTTGTCATTATTGTGTTATAGTTTTGTGATGTTTATTCTGAATTAAATCTCCTTCTATCAGTGATTTTGAGGTCAGGAAAAAACGGCATGTGCCATGCAGAAAAGGATGTGAGGTTGTGCGATGCTATCAAAGAGTATGTCCAACAGCCATGTAGTTTGCATTTGTTGCTAGAACCATGGATGATACAGCAGGTTTTGATTTGAAACAAGGAGTTGCCAAAGTTCAGTATGTATATGCATGCTTCAGAATTTTGGAAGATGTGCTACTCATTGATTTCTAACCTTCTCGATCAGGAAAGCCCTCCCGGAGGTTAGCGAAGAACTTCCTAAATTGTAGCCGACGATGTAATATGTTATTTATGGATGAGTTACCGGAATGCCCATTCTACAACATGAACAAGAAAAAGGTATTATGCTTCCTGGATGCGCTATATTATTTTGCATTTATATACTTGCTGGGGTGATATTTGGTCACTACGAACTAAACAAACTATTACACTTCAGCTAAAGCCTTTTGTGGTAAAGTTGGTTAATATAGAGTCCAAAGATTTGATGGTGGAGTTCTTCCTCAAGTATCCACATGAAGTCGACATGAGCAGAAATGGGAACTCTTATTTATTTTTTAAACGGGGCAGGAGGAAATGGGAACTCATGTAACTACTTGTGTTCATCGTTTGCATATTTTTTTGGATTAGAGAGACCTATTGTCTAGCTTTTGGTCAAGTGATAATGAGTCATTTGTTTGAACAACGCATTGGTGCAAATTAGATATCACTTTCATTTGTGATTTTGATCATCTACAGATATGTTTTCTGTTATAAGTATACACACCTGGTTGGTTATTTACTTATCGCTGCTCATCTTACAAGAACACGCGCGAGCATAGCGTGTCTTTATATTAAGATAGAAAGGTCAAATCATGTACAGGGAGGTTTTTGATCAGCGTGTCTTTATCGCTGCTCATCTTATCGCTGCTCATCTTATTCCGTTGAGAATTATGGACTGTTTCCTTTAATGTGAGGTAAGATTGGTGATATTTTGGTGTTACTTAATGTTTTCGCGACAAAATATCTTCCTGATGACTCTTTTTTCTTTATGACGAGTACAAGGTTCAGAGAGGTTCTTTCATGTGCCACCACATTCTTATCACCGCATAGGTTGGTTCCTCACCACTGCAGCATTTGTCCTAGTTTCCAACATGCAGATGATTCGGAAGCTCCACATAGAAAATTGTGTACTCGAATGCAGATTACATATCAAACGGAAATTCATATTGGAGCCCGGGCTCATATGCTCCCGAAAGCTTTTCAAAAAAATCCGAAAAAAATCATGCACGTACCTAAGTATGGTACGCATGACCGTGACAAATTTTGCACCGAAATGACATCGTATGCACCCTGTGCGAAAATGACAAAATTCTGACAGAAAATTCAAAATTTTAGATCTCATTTCCTGTCAGAAATTTGTCATTTTTCCACAGGGCACATACAATGTCATTTCGGTGCGAAATGTTTCACGGTCGTGCGTGCCATAGTCAGGTACGTGCATGATTTTTTTCGGGATATTTTGAAAAGTTTTCAATTTGTTCTATTTTTTTGAAAATACCGGGAGCATATGCTCCCGGGAGCCAAAACGCCGCTCTCCATATCAAACTACTACTAAAAGGTACAAACCATTAAATGTGATTCTAAAGTTACGTGAGAGTCTCTTTGACTCCAAAGGAATTGTTGTACGATTTCAGGCTTCACGAAGTTTGAAGGCATCAGCTTGACAAAAATATTGATGCTCCAAATGTCTTATTACTTTTTTGTAAGTTTATACACTATTTTATGTATTTCACTTGTTGTACTATAAAAATGAATTGGAAAAGGAAATATTAACTCATATCTACATTATACATTATTTATAATACGTGCATTGCACGTGCAGTATTACTAGTGACACTAAAACTCATCCTCGTCAAATTGTCGCCACAACTATCATGTAATTAAACACTATACAAAGAACAACCGACACATGCATAAGGCTACTAAAATGTTTCGAAAGTTTATCTTATAAGTGTCAATAATCGTTGATACGAGCCCCGTGTGGAGCCTGCTCTGAGCCGCGTTCGTCGTTGGTGATGGCAACGTCCCTACCCTCGACATCTTGGTCTCCATCGCAACATTGTCATTCCTTTGGCAGCAAGAGCGTGGCCGTTGTGGAACGCATGGACCTCCTCGGTTTTGACATCGTATCAATTATAAAGGGTGCTCCGAGCTAGATACCTTAGTTGCCATCGATTTTGAGTAATAATTGGTCGATAGGTAGATATGCTAAATGTGTATAGTTTAATATATGCGATTATATTTTGTAGTGCATCTGTGATGCTGCTTTTGTTAATAAATTCATCTAGAAATTGCTTGATATTCCAACAAAAACACACCAAAGACACCTCTGACTTTCTCCTTTTTGTTCATCTATTCTAGACTGCAATACTGCATATTTATAGTATTTCTTTATCCAAAAATATATTTTCACGGACTCTTATGATCCCAAAATGTTAATACTCCCTCCGTTCCCAAGTATAAGATGTTTTAGCTTTTGTCCACATTCACATGCACACAAATGTATCTAGACATATTTCATGTATAGATTCACTCACTTTACTATGCATGTATACAACATGTGTAACACCTAAAACATATTATATTTAGGAATGGAGGGTGTATTCTCTTAAATTACTCTGTAGCTGAGTTCTTTGACTGCAAAAGAAAATTGTAAGAGTGTCGGTAAGAACTTGGGCCAAGTGCACGCACGCATGGGCCGTGCTATCTAGGGCCTGAGAAGTTAGGCCAGCTGCCAGCGAAGAATGCTAGCCCGCTTCCGTGCAGAGCAGAGCATCCGCACGAAATCCCCCAAAACCCTGCAGAGGTTACGCCGCCGCTCCGACTACGGCCGCCGGCCTTCGGTCTCCCCTCCTCGATGGAACCTCAGCAAGAGTCGACTGCTGGCGGTCGCAAGCGGCGTCGTAGAGGAGGAGTCAGGAATCGCCAGAAGGCTAACTCTTCCTCACAGCAGGCGCGTCCGCCTGCCTCTCCATCGGATGCGCCTTCCCAACCGGCGAAGCGGCATCGCAAGGCCGGCGAGGCCGCCGCCATACACAAGGGACGCAAGCCTACGAGCCTCCTCGACAAGGTAATGCCCTCGTAGTGGTAGAGATTCCTGGAGCTGGATGGGTACAGCGAGGGGTGTGGGTAGCGGAGTCTTCATTTCGTTTGCAAACTGGTGCGTGTCCGGTGAGATGATAAATCGGATTTGGTGCACCCCTAACTACGAACCTATGGCGGTTTTGACTCTTTGAGTACTTGTTCGTTTCATTTTAAATCCCAGAAGTTCAGTAACACTACAACATATTAGAATACGCGTGCATGGAAACAATTGTACACGATTATGATAAACAAATTGCGGGGATTATGATTATATGTGCACTGTGCAAAAATGTATATGTAAAATATGTAGAATCGAATTACAGACTGAATACGATTTTCTTGTCCCACGCAGAAATCATCATGTTTTGTTTGTGTATACACATAATCTATTATTCTAACATTTCTCCAGTTTTAGTAGTATGAAACATTCAGGACTCTTTGTAATGGAGATGTATTTAAACACGGAAAGGGTGGTAGGAGGTCATATTTAAGGATGTGATCGGTGTACGAGATTTTTGGTAGGACAAACAGGTTTATGATCCTGTGTTGATAATTTCGATGCCTAAGCTACAGATCCTAAGACATGGCTCTATCACATAAAATGAGCATTTTCTCCAAATTGTTCCCCTTCACAAATCCCACAATTTATGCGTACTTTGGATGGCATGATTACCAGTAAAAAGTGAAATAATAAAGAATAGATGAAGCAGTAGAAACTAAAGTTGATGAATAACTGTGAAGTTCTTAAGGACTATGATTTTTTTGATTTACCAATGACCGAGATTCCAGGGCAATGTCATTCGAGCGATGATGTTTAGCTGAAACATCAACTGCGTGCTGTTTGATATTTGTTTCCTTTCTAAGTCACTTGGTCATTTCGAAGTGCTTCTTCAGTCAAGTAAACATATAATGAACTGGATTAAGCTCTGGCCATTGGGGCTGGGTTTTGTTTTGTTATATTGAACACCTATGATTTGTAGTAATGGAAATCGATGACAACCCTTTTCCCAAAAGAAAAAAAAAACAGATTGGTATCGATATGATTGTGTTGGTTATACTTATACCTTTTATTTCTTTCTTTGACCTTTTTTCATTAGTTAATTTAATGTTTTTTGTCTGGTGATGTCCATCTGTAGATGCGTGCGAGATTATCTGGAGGTCATTTCAGAATGTTAAACGAGAAACTGTACACTTGCAGGTTCGATTTCTTTCCACAAAACACATCATTTTGTTTAAGTTGATGTGTTGGTACTTGGCAGGCCTGCATTCTCTAACTGTATCGGATAGTTTTTGCCAATACTTAAGCTTAAGAACACGGTAATACTTCAGTTTTATATTTGAAGTATATGGTATTCACGACCAACCAGATTTTTTGGGTACAAATATTTGCTAAATATTGATCATGAAATGTGATAAAAGTTGTATACAACAATTGTTAACGTTAACACCGGCAATATCCTCCTTGCATTGTCGGACCTGGTACTGCTAATTATCTCCCATATGTAGTGGTAGCCTGAAAACATGGGATTACTTTCTCGTTAACCAAGCGGTGTGTGTGCCTCTACTCTTGGAGGTGTCTACTCTTGGAGGTGGAATACTTAACCCCCATAGAGCCAGAGCATCAACACTCACGTGATTTACACTAATTCTTTTTTTAGACTAATCTACCGTAGGGGAAGCCCCTACTATTTTTTATATTAAATTAAAGGCGGTAACCAAAGTACATAAAGGGCAGAACAGAGTCAAACAGGCATGACTCGCCCCATACAGAAAACAAAAGGAAACTAGTGGAAGAAAAGAGCAATACTATCCAACAAGTTTTGAACTAAAGAAGGTTTCAGTCTAAATTGATGGAGCAGGAGATCCTGCTTGGTGCGTCGGCGGATTTACACTAATTCTCATATGTGCTTTATCTTTTTCAGTGGACAGGATGCATTTGACTACTTTAAAACGGAGCCTAAGCTTTTTGATGTGGTATGTCATGTATTTTTTTCTTTTACCAGATTAAGATATTCATCTGCTAGAATATATATTCTTGTCTTGTCAGAATAATTGTTCTTGACAACAAATTTTTAGTATCTGGGCGGGGTGGGGTCATTTTTTTTCTTGTGTTTCCATCTTTGTCTTTTTGAGGAGTCTTTTGCTTCCATCTGTATGAGTCTCTTCGTCATAGTTTTTTCTTTCTTTCTTTCTTTTGAACATGGTTTCTTGTTTGCATATTCCATCTGAAACTACCTTGCAGTGATCAATATGAGGAAAGTTTGCTGCAGAGCTGACCCTGGGAAGCAACTCCATATGAACCTTATGCATGGTCAAAATTTCACCCTGTTCTCTTTTAGTATCATGCAGGATATCAAGAGCAGATGTCACATTGGCCAGAGCAGCCAGTCAATGTAATAATCAATTGGTTGAAGAGTCATAATAAATCATGGACCGTTGCTGATTTTGGCTGTGGTAATAATGCTAATAAGTTACTTTCTCGAACCTGGCACTTTCTTGCAGTTTACTTGTTATCTCCCTGCACAAGCATGATAGTACCATTCACATTGTACTCAGGCAATGCAGCGGTTGCTAAAAACGTGAAGAACAAGGTCTTTTCCATTGACCTTGTTTCAGAGGACCCTTCGGTGATCGCTTGTGATATGGCTCATGTAAGCACTAACCACATGTATTTTGCAGTCTTTCTATGGTTCAGGATATGCTCCTTTTGTCATCTTGCATTTTAGCTTCAGACACACTTCTGTAGTTATTCTCTGTTAGTTCCTTGTCATCCTTGTCGTGGTCTTCTTCATTATTACTGATAATCTTGAGGACAACAGTGCGGGATACTGCAGAATGACCTAAGTATTATAGGATGAACGCCGACAATATTCGTGTGCAACACCTTGGCATTTTTGGCTGTATTAGTTTTGTAGCTACTTGCAGTTGCACATTTTATCTGCTACTTTTCAAGTTTTTACATGATGGAATCCTCAAGTAGCGATTACCTTGGTAGCCATCTTTCCCGAACTGCTAATAGACAGCACTGAAAATTTCCCCTCCCCTTCCCTCTATCCGACAGCCTTGCGTTCGCCACAGAAGGGAGCCTTTCTCTTCTAGCTTGCCTCCTCACTTCTCTCCTGTGGTACAGTAGTGGTTGTTATGTGCTTCTTCTTTTTGTTCGTGAGCAGGATGTTGTCTGTGCTTAAGTTGTTTCATTGCAGTGAGGTGTGTCATAGCTGAGATTGCCCGATCTGGAGAGTTGTGCTGCCTAAATAAAATGTTTTTTTAGCAAAGACTGTAGGGTTTAACACCCCACAGTATGTTATTATTAAAGAGAATAAAGTGTTTTCTTCTCTTACCTTTTGTTCTTGTGTTGATTTGGGTCTTTGTCTCCATCGCTTGGGCTTCTGTTGGAAAATAAATACTGGATCAATACTTCCAGGGCTCCACGGTCAAGTAAAGTTGATGACATGGCTTGGTGCTTGACAAAATTGAGTGCTCAATCTTTGTGGATTATTCTCCCAAAAAAGTGCGGATTATTTATGTGCATCACTTTTTCCAGTTCTTGACGATGCAATCTGTGATCTCTTTCCCAACTGCAAGCTGCTAGTGCTACATATGTGGAATGGTCCTCCTTTATTTTGATCTTTGTACTCAGCAAGTTGTAACCTGCCTGTGGGACTGACAATCGAATACAATTCCCTTTAGGGGATTGAGCTTTTTTTAATAAAAAATTGCATTATAGATCCTTCAGCACAAATCTTCCTGATGTTAGTATTGTATTCTTCTTTTGAAAACACAAGCAATTTTCACCAATATTTAGTACATAGGCGTGTGGGTTAAGTTTAAAGTTGAACCCATGTAGTTGATAATGGGAGTTATATTAGTTGACAATAAATGCTTCATCTATTCTTTAGTATTTCACGGCAGTATCCTATAGGAAATATTTACTGACTTTTAGGAATTTGGAATGTGGGGTAACCGCCATTATCAGCAATATCTCCCTGCCAGCTCTGTAAATTTTAAAATTATACTCCCTCCGTCCCAAAATAAGTGTCTCAAGTTTGTCAAACATGTCTATGTATCTAGACATGTTTGACAAACTTGAGACACTTATTTTGGGACGGAGGGAGTATAAAATTGCAGTGGGAAACTCTCCCACTGTTCAAGCTTCAAAAAAAAAAAAAAATCAGCAATGCAATCCACTCTGATGATCTGTTGTTCTCCTGATTGTTATTTACGGCGTGACTTCATCAAGTATATTCCTGTGGCATTCTTTTATAAATCTTATTTAGTGCCCCCTTTGAAAAAAAAATAGACGTCAAATGTGTTAAGAATTAAGCATATAAGATAAACACAGCAATGTCTCTTTTGGTACCCGACTTGTTACCTTAACTAAATGTCTATTCATTTATTCACAGACCCCTTTGGAGCCATCCTCTGTAGATGTGGCAATATTTTGTCTTTCTTTGATGGGAACCAATTTTCCAAGTTACCTACAGGAAGCTAATAGAGTCCTGAAACCAAGGTTTGCTTAATGATTAGCTGCTACTCTTTTAGTATGAACGGTCTATAGCTCATCTTTTTCGTATTCACACATTTGTTTATGCAGTAGTTGGTTGCTTATCGCGGAAGTGAGGAGTAGGCTAGATCTGAACACTGGAGGTGCTGATCCTGATAAGTTTTCTGAAGCCATCAGCCAGCTTGGTTTTTCCCTTGTAACAAAGGTTTGTATTTACTATTGTCAAAGATTTCCTCTGTGGATCTCATCTTGATAACCACGATGTGGTAATTCTATATAGTGAATGCCCAGAAGTATTTCAAGATAATACAGGGCTCTTCTGCTTGGTACCTTCCTGACATATCCTGCTGGCTTCATCATGTACCCAAATTAGTCTAAACTCTAAAGTCTAGACTCCAGGAGCTCATATGTAAAAAAGACCACATGCTCTGTTTATTTGCCTATGAAATAGCAACTTAAGTAGTACCCATCAATTTCATTTGTGTATGGATTTTGGGTTGAAGATTAACTTGATATAAACAAGAATAAAATTGTTGCATATACCCTGTTTGTATTAGACAATATATGTAGGGAACTTGATCTATTCTGCGTACTTTTTTCTGCTGGTGCAGTAAATTCTTCTAATTTGTAAGGATTTTTTTATCTTGACATTTGCAGTTTGCATGCAACATAGAGTGCTAGTAGATTCATCATTATATAGTGTACTTTTCTTGCATTTGTTGCTTCACGTCATAGGACAATTAAAAATAATTCTAAAGGCTTGTATCCTTGAAAACTGAATTGTCATATGCTCATACTAAAGTCTGATTTTTTGTATATCCGGGTACACAAGTTATAAGTTATAGTATCTGAACTCTGAAGCAGAATCTATGCTTAGTGCGTTTTCAGCCAATATGCCAGCAAAGGACATTATCTCATCCTCAAGAGTGTGTTTCCTGAGTCCCCTTTATTAGCCAACATAGCATCCACGGCAATTTTTCAGGTTGTTAATGCTTGACCTGCATACTAGTTTTTTTTCCTATTGATAACTAAATGGAATAAACTTTGCACAATCTTGGATCGTATAGCCAATCTTGGTCTCAACCTCAAGAACAGAATGTATGCAGAAATTTATAAGCGAACTAAGGATAATAACAAAGTGAACCGACAAAAATCGAGTTCTGTATACTTGACCTGCATACTTGTTTCTTTTCCATTGAGAACTAAACATAATAGACTTTGCACAATCTTGGATCGTATAGCCAATTTTGGGCGCAACCTCGAGGACAGAATGTATGCAGGAATTTATAAGCGAACTAAGGATGATACAAAGCTAAAAAGAACAGAATGTATGCAGGAATTTATAAGCGAACTAAGGATGATACGAAGCTAAACCAACGAAAATTAACAAGATACGGCATCATGCCATTATTTACGCAAGTGAAGGGACCTATGATAGATTCCGCTCAAATCAAATTACTATCATATAGGGGTAATAAAATGAAAAAAAACACCTTTACCCATTTGAATCTTCAGCTAAACTGCTTAAAGGTAAGCTTAAAGGTACCATAAAGAGAAAAGAAAGAATCCACTGTAATGATGCACTACACCAGAGTAGGTACTGTACATGGTGAGAAACACATAAAACACTAGTCAAAACTCCAAACATTGTATTCATCAATGTCCACAATTCATTCCGAATAAGTTCAAAATATTAAACGGAGACAGAACTAGTAAAATGAAATTGACGATTCCGTTGGATGAATCCTATCACGCCGTTAGATCGAAAGGGAAGAGGGTGAACCTGAGGTCTCGATCTGGCTGAAGGTAGATCGATGCTTCATAACGCACATCCAAATCATACGCAGCAAGAACACTTGTTCCCTTCACCAGAAAGAAAACTTAATTAATTGGGTCTTCTGCACGGTGGCGCACCTGGTGGCGGGCTGCTGCTTCTGAGAGAGACCCTAGAATTGAAAGGATGAACCTGATGATGAATCGGAGAGCCCTCGGGCTGCATTGTATAGTACTATTAGTACAAGAGAAATATTTAATGAAAGGTTCACCTGTGGAGTTTGGCAACAGAGCTAGCTCTGGGGCACGAAATGCCGGGCCGCGAGTATGGCTGTTGGATTGTGCAGATCCTTGGGTTCTTGGATGAGAGGAAAGTGCTTATCCTTTTGACTCCCGTTCGCTGCCTCTTGGATTGCCCAGCAAAGTCATCCCTTTGTATAATTTCTAGATTAAACGTCACTCGGAAAATGAGAGTTTTCGAATGAGAAATCCCACTTTTATAAAGCAAAAATTAGACCATACCGTAGGGATACAACCGAAATATTGTGGAATATATTTCAATTTAAATTGGGGAATATATCATGAGCTTTAAATTTTGACATATTTCGGCTGTACCCCTACGATTTGGTCTAATTTTTGTTTGATAAAAGGGATTTCTCATTTGAAAACTCTCATTTTTCGAGTGACGTTTAATCTATAAGTTATATAAAAGGGAGTTTGCTCGGGAACCCAAGAGGCAGCGAACCGGAGTTAAAAAAGGATAAGCAATTTCCTCTCTTCCCAAAAACCCAAGGATCTGCGCAATCCAACTGCCATGCCATCCTCGCGACTCGGCATGTCGTGCCAGCCAGTTAGCTCTGTCAATCCAAACTCCACAGGTGATATTTTATTAAAGATTTCTCGTTTACTATTAGTACTATACGATACAGCCCTAGGGCTCTCCGATTCATCCGCAGGTTCATCCTTTTGATTATACCGTCTCTGTCGTAAGCAGCAGCCTGCCGGCAAGTAGCGCCGCGGCGTGGGAGAGCCAATTAATTATTAAGATTTTATTTCTGGTGGACGGAACAAATGTTCGCGGTAAGCATCCATCTATCTTTAACCAGATCGAGTCCTCAGGTTCGCCCTTTCCCCCTTTAGATCCGACGGCGTGATAGGAGTCATCCGACGGAATCATCAATTTCATTAGATTTGGGATTTACTAGTTCTGCCTGGGTTTAATATTTCAAAATTTCGAGCTCATTCAGAATGATTTGTGAACATTGATAAATACAATGTTTGGAGTTTTGACTAGTGTTTGTGTTACTCACCATGTACACTACCTACTCTAGTGTAGTGCATCATTCCAATGGAATTCTTTGTTTGCTCTTTACGGTATCTTTAGGCAGTTTAGCTGAAGGTTCAAGTGGGTATAGGTGTTGTTTTCATTTTGTTACCCATATATGATAGTAATTTTGAGCAGAATCTATCGTAGGTCCTTCAGTTGCGTAAATGCATTTGTCACATAAAGAAATAGTAAGTTAGATAATGGCATAGTGTTGTATTTTGTTAATTTTTGTCTGTTCACTTTTGTTATCATCCTTAGTTCGCTTATAAATTTCTGCATACATTCTGTTCTTGAGGTTGCGCCCAAGATTGGCTATACGATCCAAGATTGTGCAAAGTTTATTCCATTTAGTTATCAATAGAAAAAACTAGTATGCAGGTCAAGCATACAGAACCTGAAAAATTGCCATGGATGCTATGTTGGCTGATAAAGGGGATAATGCATCTGCCTCAGGAAAACACACTCTTGAGGATGAGATGATGTCCTTTGCTGGTATATTGGCTGAAGTACTTGGTGCGTTCATTAATAATGGACCATGAAAGGTTGCCACAGCTATAAACATTTCATACTTGAGATATGCTTGAGGAACTAATCTGTCTGTGCCCACAAAGTGTGTGGATCTAGTATGCAATTATTGCTTGGAAAATGTTCCCATTGATGCATCCTTTTATGTTCCATGGTTTGAAAGTCCACATGCCGGATTTTTGTTTTGTTTGGACTCCGGTTTTCTTTCATGTATAATTGTTTCATAGCTTCGGACGAACTTGGTGTGGTGATCTACATATACAGTTTGTTTTGTATTTACACTGTCATACGAGCATAATATAGTCATACGAGCATAATATATCTGAAAAGAGAGAGTGCTCTGGCACTTCTAAGTTCTAACTGCTAATTGGTTCCTTTCTGCAGGATGTGAACAACAAAATGTTCGTCCTATTTTATTTCAGGAAAAAGGTTGGTCACTTTTTTCCCTACCTGCTCTATCCATCAGTTGCATCATTGACATAGTTGAAATACATTGTAACACTGTATTCTGTGGCCTGATTTGACTCTGCAGGAAAAGAGCAAGGTGGTGGAAAACATTGATTGGCCCCAGTTGAAACCTTGCTTATACAAACGTCGATGATCTCATATTCTCTGATAACTATGGTCGCACTAGACCTCTTCTTAAGTCTGGACTATTTCCTTGCTGTTTGGCGCTGTAAATCCAGGCAGTGTAAAGGTGAATGCAGTCTCAGTACGCTGCATATCGTGTCTGGTCCATGTAAACGAAGTGGCGGATACGACTGATAATATTTGGTTGTGCACTTATGCTCTTTCTTATGTATGGTAATATCTCCCAGATCGCAAGGAGGCCACCCGTGTAGCTAGACAGACTATCCTACTGGATTTCTCTTGCCTTTTTTACTTGAATGGCTGGGATTGGCATCGCTTATTACGAGTGACAGTTGCTGCCACTTTTGGATTAATTGCTGCCTTTTCGTGGGTCGAACTCGCCTCTACTTTCCTCACATGTGGCTCAGCTTGCCATGGCCACTCTATGGCTCCTAACGGATGATAATGGAGGTCTGTGGACTTCAAAAATCTACTGATCATGCCAGAGAAGTAAGCAAAATATTGGTTTTGTGACCCACTGGTTGATCTCGAGAAGGAAGTCCATGCAAGTCCATGCAAATGTGCTTTCGTCTTGTATAAAACCACCCATGATGCATGCGTGGCATGTGATAAGAATGTCTAATTTTACGAGTAACAAGATGGTCCCGTGTAGGATTTTTGTAGAAACTTCCAAGGATTCAACCAAATGAGTTTTTTTACAATCAATACCATATATTATAGTACATGTTAGAGATACAGGAGCTGACTACAACAATTACAAAATAAAGTCTATAGGAAAACGAGTAAATCTTCGAGATTTTCAAACTATTTCTTCTTTCATGACACAATCTTATACTTTTCTGAAGGCAGCCGTATAACGACACATATATTAAACCGAAAAGGCCGCCGTATAACGACACATATATCAAACCACAGACCTAGCGAATACCAATGAGAGTTCTCCCATAATTTTAATTTTGAGCCGCAGTGTCAAGGCTGTTGTAACATCCCAAAATTATAACAAGTTGTAATATGCAAAAAAATTGGGCCAACAAAAAACTTTTGTTGTTTAATGTGTGTTGATTGTTTCTTGCTAAGTGTGTTGCTTGTTTGTTCTAATTAAAAACTTTGAAAACAAAAATAAAAGTTAAAGCAACAACACAATGTGACAAGTGTCATGCAATTTCTCCAAGTGAGAAAATCAAATTTCCTCCATATAAAATTCAGTGAAGTAATGATATAACCACTCCCACTTTATTTTTATCACTCATCTCTCCCAAACAAATATTTTCAAAAACCTATAATTAAAATTCCATTTCTTTCTTTATCTTCTTAGAACATAAAATGCACTATGTTATACTTACCCAATAAATACCACCACAGGACCACAAATCTTGATAAATGTATATGAAGCAAATTATGAAAATAATTTTCAGAAAATTAAATTTGGATTTGGTTCAGGCATTGTGTCGAACACCTTGTGGGCACAGATGAACCTCTCCCAAATCCGAACCAAATTCACTCGAATTCGAGCAAAATTTGTCAAACGACTCACCCCACCTGCTCCCACTCACCTCTCTCACTCACTGGAGACGAAGGAAACGTGCTGATTGACTGCCTTGGCCGCAGCCATGGGCATGAGCTCGCGCCCATGCCGCCTGTGGCCGCCACTGTGGAGGAGGACGCCGAGCTGGCCCAGCGCCGTGCCCCTTCTCTCTCCCTTGCTCTTACGCACCTACTGGACGAGATAAGATCGACACCGAAGCTCCACACGTGCGCCTTTGGTCGCGCCCGTGCACGCCGTGCGCCATGGCCGAATGAGGTCATCCATGACGACCTCGAGCCTCCACTGCACCATTCGTCACCGCAGTACCTCCCAGCCACTCCCAGCTTCTCCGTGGCCCCCAGGACATAGTGCCATCAGCTAGATAGGTCAGCCATGATGATCGCATTCCGTCGAGCACCGTTCGAGCGTCCACGGCCGTCACCACCCCGAGCTTGCTGTGCTCACCTCCACGCGACCATTCTCACTCCACGGACCGCTAACGCCGTTCCTCGACGTGGCCGCACAACACCGCCCGCCAATGGCGAGCTCTCCCCTCTCTGCGCTGCTCCTACACCATGACCACCATGGACCGAGCTTCGGCCTTATAAGCTCACTCGAGCCCTCACACTCTCTCCACTCCACACCACTCCCTCTCCTCACACTCCACTCTCTCGTGCACCGCCAGGAGGGCGAGCACGCAGTCATAGCCCTCGATGCTTGGTCGAGCACGGCCAAGTGCTGCCGGAGTCAAAGGTGGACATCGACCACGGCCGTGCCATGCCTCTCCCCTTTTCTCTTCTCTCTGGCCTGCACTCTCTCTTCCATCACCACCGCACTCACACGCTCCTGTTTCCCCTCTGTATCGTGCACAGGAGCATCGCCAGGACCTCACCGGAGTCGGGACGCGTCCGTGGAAGCAGAGAAGCTCGTCGTCGATGCTCGGGCCGTCTCCGACAAGCGCAGCTCACCCCACGAACCTCCCCAAGCTCTCCGCCACCGAACGCCATCGTCTCCGCCGTTGCTAGCCATCCCAGGTGAGCGAATCGTCCAGCTCGCCGTCGCCACGGCGCCGCCTGTTTCTGGTCGCCGCCGGTGCGCTTGCTCTCAGCCGTTAGATCTTTGATCCACGGTAGCGTACCGTTTCATGCACTAAGTCACTGCCAAGGGGGACCCTCTGTCAGTGTTTTAAACTTTTTCCGCGCGGGAGACTTTTCTCCGTTGAGTCACTGACGGGTAGGCCCCACCCGTCAGGATTCTCAACATTATCCAGTAGATTGATTTAATTCGAATTTAAATTCTCCGTAAAAACCAGTACTGGACCCAACTTTGAAATTCAATATCTCGAGATTTATAAGTCCAAATAAATCGAATCAAAATTCTCTGGTTAGCTTATGAAATTGTTAAACCAACCAAAGTGGTTTCATCTCGGTTAGATTAATAACAAATGTGTAGTATTAAAAGTGCCACAGAAGGTTTAAAACATAAACTTGTTTGTTTCTGTTACTCTATTAACCCAAATAATTTCAATCCAATTTTATTAGCTTAGTACTGTGATCACTTAGCTCCCCTAATTTTGGTAGAATTAATTAAGCAACTGTTAATGTTTAGCATTAGATTAAAGTTAGCAAATCCTTCTGCACTGTATCAATTATATAAAATCAATGCTTAACCCAAATGAGTTAGGAACAATTTTGTTAGATCACATTTAATCAGTGTTAGTTACCCCTAAAAGGGTTTAATTTTATGATCAACAAAACTTAGGAAGTAGCTAAAACTTGATTAACAAGCTTCTGGAATAAAACAATTGTGTAGGAAATTTGATAACTCAAATTGAATCCAATCCAATTGTGTTGTCTTCTAAATATCAGTAGCTTTCTGTAGGATTTTAGTTTGTATTTTTGTGACCAACAGAACTTGAGTTATACAATTTAACTTGTGTAGCTAGTTTCTGCCATATCTAAGTCATATTTAAATAATGGTTAATTCAATTAATTTGAACCCAAATTGTTTGCCTTGTGGGTTGCAGTAGCTATTTGAAGGGTTTAAGATTTGTAATGTTGTGATGTTGGTTGAGTAGTGTAGTGATAGTTTGTATTGCTTGTTTGACGTTTAGACGAGATCTTTGCCGGGACTTGCGAGGAGGGGAATACTTTGAACAACAGGAGCAAGACCTCGGGAACTTTGCTGAGCAAGGCAAGCTACTTCTCTGAGCTTGCATCTTTATACATCTATTTTGTCCACCTGAATTATTCTTAAGTAGCAATGGTTTCGAAAACCTTTTCAAAAAGTGTATGAAAGACTATTTTGCCACCCTATGTAGAAGTATAAGATAGTTTATATCAAATTATAGGATGGGAAAAATATTGTTTATTCAAAACTCCTTTGAAAATACTTGTATGGATATGGAATACCAAGATGTCGGTGTTGAAGTGGAGAAATGGAGAATGGTGGTTTTTGATAAAAAGCACATTGTGTCTTTGTACTTACGTCGACCAGCCGATACCCTGTGCGGCCACATTTACCCCCATATGGGAACGGGCGTAGTCATATAATTTGCTCTTATTAGTATGGGATACCTCAACAACGGAGATGACTCCGTTCCACGAGGGGATGGTTCGGTGACCTACCCCTGACCCGGGTCCTCGCACGTTGGTGGAGGATAGAAGACACCACCTTTGGGTCGCCGGGCAGAACTATGAGTCCTCACACTTAGGCTCCGAAGGGCTGGACTGAGTGTCGATGGAAAGTGTCATACGGGAAGGGTCCGATACTAGCATGAGCAAAGGACAGGCTATGGCCGGTAATTCAACTTCGCATACGCCATGTATGGCGGGACGTGGCTGACACGATGAGTTACCGGATGGATGTGGGAAAAGCGTGCTACCTCTGCAGAGTGTAAAACTATTCGAATAGCCGAGTCCTCGGTCATGCATAGTTGGAAGGCCCTACTTCGACCTATGTGCAAGTTTTTGTAAAGTTTTGAGTTTTAAAAAGAAAATGAAGTGGAGAATGTTTTATACAACTATACCAAAGGATCGGTATGAGGTTGTTGGAGGAAAACTTGACCATGAAGGGCTATGGTCGGAAAAAGGAGGAGTTTGGAGAAATAATTAAGATGGTGATTTGTCGGAGGAAAGTTCTAAAATTCTTCTTACTCTTTTTTCAATAAAGATATAGAGATGTTTTCAATAAATAAAAAGTCTCATTTAATAAAAGTAAAACTAGTGCATGTTCATGTTGGGGTAGTTTGCGAGTACAATTCCCATTGTACTCATATTGGTTTCGTCCCTGTCTATTGTCTTAGCCAGATTTCGAGGAGCACTATGCCGAAGAGGAGTATGACGACTTCTATGCGAACTAGGGATCTCCATAAGTCAGCTGGCTGTAGGGTTATCGTTAGGATGTGCTTGTCTACTACGTCTTAGCTTCCGCTGATTAATGTGGATTGGCCCATGAAGGCACCTATGTAAGACTTGGTCTAAGTGACCGTATGTGTAAGACTTTTATTCGGTATTGTAATGGATGTAAACTTTGGTATTCAGTTCGAATTATGTGCAACGACAGACTGATCATAGGATCGTTGTGTTAAGCATAATCGGGTATTTCAGACAGCTAGTCCGGGGTCCCCACAGCTGTGCGCGCACGAATCCACTAAGGTAATCAACCAACATCGGTAAGAGTACAAACACTGGTATTCCAGGGAATAACAATTGATCAGCCTAGTCGACGTCGTTAGGAGTCGAGAGTACGAATCACCATTGTCGAGGAAGTACCAGCTGGGATAAATATTGCGAGGACAATCCTGGCGTCAACCATGAGAAAAAGAATCCAAAATCGATCTGGTGAAGCAAGATCTGAAGGATCATACCAAGAAAAATTAATTTTACATCACCACCATTGATACCGGGAAGATCTCGTCGTCCAAATGTGATGACCCACGCATTTGCGCGGCTAGATTTCTAGGTATTTATACCAAAAAGTTATGGACCAAAGGGACGGGGCACCGAAAATTCCGAAATTGCTTTTTTACACTCCAATTCCATCGATGTTTTGATGTCCACATCTATCCTACCTATATAAAAGCTCACCCCTTAAGGCCTCCACTCGCTGCACCACGTCACGGGGGCACTGTAGAGTGCTACAGTACATGGTGTGTAGGATTGATTGGTGCACTTCAATGTGTTTTCCCTGAATTTGTTCTAGTGATTTTCTAGCTTTTCTTGTACTCCCTTAGATCCTTCCCTACTCCGCATATTTGGATTATATTACGTCAAAATTTATATAGTTTGACCAACTTTGAAAATATCAATACCTACGACACCAAATAAACGAAGCATTAAAATATTTAACTGATGTATCGAAAGATATTAATCTGGTATTGTGAATATTAATATATTCTTATAATAAACATGCCAATTATTTTTTAGCTCAAAGTGGTCGTATACACCACCCGAATAGATAGAAGAGATGACCCAGTTTATAATGAAAACCGGGTCCAAAAACCATACAAACTGTACAATGCCCTGTTTATGAGGAAATCATGGCTAATAAACCGCACATGCGAGGCGACCCGCCGCCCACACAACGCAAGTCAACCAAACGCTACAAACACACACCACCTGCTCCAGGGCCACCACCCCAGCTTAGCAACCAGGACGAAGCTCCGCACCGCCCGAAGCCGAAACAGTCAGAGTCGACGAGCCTGCTGTCCGCACAACACCAGGACACCACCCAAATCCACCTAACGGGGGCCGCCGCCCCGGCGTAGCAACCAGATCGTCCTTCGCATTGCCCGAAGACGATCCAAATGAGTCGGCGAGCTCGCTGTCCACACAACACAAGGTCACCACCCAAAAACCATGCAAGTCCGCGTCCCTGCCTCGTAGGGCCGCCGCTGCAAGGGAGGTCAAGGCCGCCGCCTCAACGAAACCCCACCGTCCGGAGCCGCTGCCCCGACGTCCACCTCCCCCACCACAACGCCAACCCGCCCGTCCATCGTGAACCCGTTGCAGCGCGAGGGCCAACAACTCTATGGCGACCCGAGTACACCACTTCATGTTGTAGTGCATAAGTCTTTGACATAACACCCACGGATGTCCGTATCCGTAAATATCACGTCCCTCAGAGTAGTACAACAGAAACATTGTGTGTCCAACTTCACACTTTATTCCATACTATAGATTACAAGCCAAAGATGAACATCAAACTCGACTTCCTCCTCAGTCGGTTGAGGAAGTTTAAACGTACTAAACTCAACCTTGGAAAGTTGACGAGCAAACTGTAAAAGTAGACTGAGAACCATCTTAGTCAAACAACCCAATGGCTATGGTTGCTTTACTAGGCCTCGTCTATCTCTAGACTCTTTCTCCAGTCTAATCTTCAGCTCCTCCTTCTTCAGGTGCAGCTCCGTACGCGATGACGTAGTCGACTCCTTCAACTCCTCCAGATAGGTCCGGTGCCTCGAAGTAAACTTCTGAGTCTTCGTAGATGTGATCTCCTTCTCCAGCTTCCAACATCTCCCAATTTAAGCATGGGGTCAACGGGAAGGTTGAGTAACGAGCGTTACTCAGCAAGTTCGTAAAAGGTACGAGAATTTCCTTCATGCATTTCCACCGTCATGACTCTAAAGAGCCGTAGACGTCGATGCAAGTTTTTAGAAAAAGGTGGATTTTATCTTCATGAAATCTATGTTCCTCCACCCTCACGGGTTTGAGAGTCAATTTAAGACCCCTTTCCCGCCGCGATCGTAGTTCCTTCCGGGAACACGGGAATAGCTGCTATTAATCTTTTTACACTCTGTAGAGGTGCGTCACTTTTCCCAAGAGTAGGCCCATCCATGCATCTCTCTACACACTTCCTTGGTGTGTTTGGTCTGGTATGGGGTTCTCAAGACATTCCGAGTTCTTCTTCGACCCCCCTTCGTCCACATGTCTGCCCTAAGCGTGAATAGCATGGTATCCTTGACCAAGTCGACGGGCCCCAGGATCCATCTATCCACCCCACCCAAGATAACACTACCGATCACCACTCCGAGTGGGGCCAGCTTTAGACTGGTACCAACAAACCCGCCTTCACCGAAGTAGCACATTATGCAAACTTCAGTGATAGACCCGGTAGGTCATCCGAGGACACGCGGAAGGAAGAAGTAACTTATGCCTCCTCCGTCCCTTACCAGAACTCTTGGTTGACACGTAATTACGGCGCTGGACAAGCCGCAGAACATTTGTTATTAAGTCCTAAAGAATTGCTCCCCAGTACGATGAAACCTCCACCACAACATCAATCCATGGTTTCACCGCCAACATGAGCAACCCCGTTTATTCCATAAAACCTTTCTTCCAATGCATAATAATGATAGGGAAGGATATATATAGTTTTTTGAAAATAGTTTTTATACAGTAATAAATCAACGGACATGCAAGAATGAACTTGCCTAGAGACTGACAAGAAGTGCAGTCTAAAGTCTCTGGTGACTCGCGAACCTCATGTTCTGAAATCAGCATCATCATCTTAATAAGATAATGTTCAAAAATCCAGTGATGCTATTATGCATATATGATATCCTTTCCAATTATGTTTCCCTCCCCAATTTGGGCTTTTAGATAATTAATTATTCATTTCTAATTTTTTTAACAAAGATTTACATGAGGAATATTAATTTGAAGTGTTCAAATTTTAGTTAGTTCAATTTTTATTGAACTCACTCAATTTTCTCCCATCTTATTTTTCATTTGGAAAAATTAGTTATGAAAAAGATTTCCAAGTCATATCCACTTAAGGATCCTTGAATTTTTCATCCACTCAAAACTTGTCAAAATTCAATGTAAAAATTACAGTAAAATTCCTCATAATTTATAGAGTTTGTTGACTATTTTTAGTTGATTTTTGTTCCAACAGATTCTTGGTTAAAATTCAGTGAAGTTTGAATTATTTGATCTGGTAAATTACCAAAATACCCCTGACTCGAGTGGGTTGAGTCAAACCCACTGACTCGAGTCTAAGACTCTGGCTCGGTCGGTCAAACCGACCAGCCTCTCTCTCTCTCTCTATCCCCCTTGCTCTTCTCTCTCTCGCCCGTGCTCGCTCCTACGACCGAAATCGCCGTCGCCTCGCGCCTCCGGCTGGCTCCGGCCATCTTGGCAGCCGCCGTTGGACGCAATCGATGCGCCTCATCGAGCTCTTCCTTCCTATCCACTTCGATCTACTTTCCCCTCTCTCTCACGGTCGTACGCAACCCTAATCCCCATTTATAGGGTTTCGGTGTGCGGCTCCGATCGATGGCTTCGCCGTGCTCCGGCGCTCCACTCCGACGTGCTCGCCTCCTGGGTGCTCCTAGCATCCTACTGCGAGTAGCCCATGGGTGGCTTGGCTCCGAGCTACCACTGCTCGATCCGCCATGGTCGCTGTTGTGATGTGTTCGAGTTCATCGTGCTCCAGTGGCACCCTCCAGAGTTGCACAGGCACTGCCCTGTCGTCTCTGGAGCTACTGCCCTGGACTACAAGGTAAAACCTTCTCACTCCATCTTCCTCCTCTGCCACTGCTCAAATCTAAGCAACCATACTTCTATTTCTACTGCTTTTAGTTGTAGAATTAATTATGTGCTCTTTCTGTGTTTTAGGGTTACTTCAATGAGCTAATAAACTAGCCTTTGTGCTAGAAAAATTACTAGATGGCCTTTTCGTTTATATGCACTGTCTACTGAAGTTATTCTTCAGTTTTAACAATTGTGCCGTCTAGTGAATGGTGTAGATTTACTCATTCAAGGACTTCACGGTCCAGTAGAGTGATCTATGGGCTTAATTCCCCACAACAGTGGGAATTTCCCCACCTATGCTTCTCTGAAGCTTTGTAAGAGCATCAATTGCTCCCACTTGTGTAAAAATAGCTAAGGATGAGCTTTAGCTTTGAAGCTTTGCAATAAAAATTGCTATGCATGCTTAGCTTGTCGAAATACCTCTCTGTGGTGCATTTAAACATGTAAAGGGTGTTATGCTGCGTGTGACGTCTCTTCTGAGAATACACATGCACAAAATATCCCTCTTTTATGTTTTCCTGTGCTCAGTGCATCCTAATTCATCAAGCATAGCTGTGACCAATAAATTGGTAGCTTTCTTGGAATAAAAACTGATAAGAACAGATACTATGTGTCCCTGTCCCTTTTAATGCAAGTGATGATCCAAATACAGTGTAAAACACTGCTGGATACTGATGCCTACTCCAATTCCCTCTCCTCTCACTCTTGAGAGCATGAGAGCCTGTTTTGTTGGGTGTTAACCAAGTATAACAACCTCCAGAGCAAGATCATGAACTCATGATCAGCTATAACCTGCTGTATGAAGAGTAGCGAGAGTCTTCTGGCTCTGAACAACCTGCTTCTTGTGGTAAGCCTCCTCAATGCTCGACCTAGTTCCTAGAGGCTTTCTAAGAAATCAAAGGTTTGTGCTTCTGGTGGGTGCTGCAGTGTGTGATCTACACTACTAGTGATGAAAGGTATGGTGGCTGTGGTGAAAATGGTGTATGGAATGCGAGTGGGTGTGCATTAGCTTGCCGCCATTCCATTTCTCTGTGCATATATAGGTTCTAATGTCAGTTGTTGATCATCTGGTGGCTTGACACCTAGATAAATGCATGTGGTGACTGTGCTGCTTCTGTGGATCACTATTGGTTCAAGTTTCCCTAATTCTGGGTCGGTTTGCTTAAGGAAATGTATCTGGAGACGGTTGCCTCCTTTGTTGACTGCCTTTCAGGTGGTTCTTGTCATTTTGGTTAGGTTCAGTCCACCTCAGCTCCATGTGTGCAGCAGGTGTGTGCCATGTGATACATGTGATCACCTCATCTCCTTGGACTGGTGCTGTCCTATTGACAAGTGTTCACTGGTTTTGGCTTTATTTCTAGTTGGCTGCTATTGGTTTTGAATTCAAATGAATTTTGTGGCTTTACAGTTTATTTACTGGATCCAGTTGATTCTAAGTGTCAACTGTGATACCTAACTTGTGTGTGATGTTTTAGAACTCTGAATTTGGTTATTTAACTCCGATTTGGAATTCACCAAAGGATTTGGCTGGCTGGAGGGCTTCTGTTGCTTGCTTTGCTGTTGTCTTTGTATTCTAAGATCACTAGGTCATGTATGCATATAAAAGCCTTTGCCCCTGATGCCTAAGTTCTATTTGCTTGAGAAATACATGATGAACTCCTGGGATGATCACTCATGTTGCCTTCAGTTTGTGGTTCTTCTGCCCTCTAGCATCAGAACATGATCAACCAAGTGTTGATCTTGTTCTTGCCATTTTCTGACATCAAAATGCCATCACCAACAAGTGGTGGCAACATTTTAATTCTAACCAAACCATTTCCTTGTCTTTGCTTGTGTGCAGGTACCAAGACCTCAAGTCTTACAAGATCAAGAGCTAAAATAGCTAGGTTTAGTTTCTAGGAAATATTCCTATGTAATTTTCTTTTATCAGGTTTTGTATAAACCTTTGGGAATTATTCCTTGTAATGAATTTGTAATGTTGTGAATGAATATGGATAAGAAATAAAGATTTCCATTTCTACTTGTGTTGTTATGAATTCCGTTTATGAATTCACTTGTCAAATATTTGTAATTCAAATTATTCAAATTTGAATTTGTCCTTAATTTGTTGAGAAATGAGATGAGTAATACATATGAATGTATTATTTAGAGTTTTCAATTCCTTATGAATCCCAATTTCAAATGGTTACTAAGTCTTTCAAATATGAGCTTTGAGTTTATTTCAACCCCTCTCGACAACCCTGTCGAGTGTCGATCACCTCTTGTCACTTTTTCACAAAAGCGCGAAATTTATCCCAAATTTCCAATGCATGAATGCAAATATGCACAATTCTAATTTCTACCCTTCGAATGTGCTATAACTACGGGTCGTTACAAACTCCAAGGCGGCGCCCTCAAGAAGGTAGCGACACGTCCATCGCCGTCACCTACTCCAAAGGAGCTTAGATTTTCACAAAAGATGCTGCAACCGCTCGCGTCAGATGGAATCAAACCTCCACAAAGGACGCAATCAAGAAGGGAACGACGCCGGAGGCGCCGCCGTCGTCGGCCCCGACCAAGTCGCGCAAGGCTTTCGCCCGGAGCTCGATCCGTACGCGAAGCGCTGGGAGCATCAAGCACAACAAGGTAACATTGTGGCAACCACCGAACCTCCAAATGGCCGCCACAACGTTCACGGGAGCACGCCCGCCCAACATCTCCATTGGGCAGCAGCCTCCACCGCTCCCAGAGACCTCCTGTGCTGCCAGGACTGGCGCCTCCACCCCGTCGCAGCGAAGCCCAAGGCCGGCCTGCTCGGGCCCAGATATAGCCCGAGCCCCCAAGCGTCGCGCGGAACTGCTCCATGTTGCCCTGATCCGCAGTCGCGCCACGGTGCCGCTGCCTCCGCGCCCATCTTCTCCAGCGTCGCCACCGCGTCCATCTTCTCCAGCGCAGCTCCACAGAACCGCCGCCGCCATGCCACTCTTCCCCGCCGCCAACGAAGCATGAGAAAAAAATGCCCCGCCACCACCTTCCTTGGGGGCGCGCACGACTTTGTCGGTGCCCCCTCCAGCGGCGGTGAAGCCAGAGGAGGATGGGTGGAGGCCCTAGTGGCGGCGCGGCTAGGGTTTCCCCCCAGGTCGCCAGACGCAGGCCACACGGGGAGGGGGTGGGAGGGGGCGCACCGCAGGTTTGAAAACACGGATGTTTTGGTAGTTTCGACTCAGAACGACATGGCCGGCCCTTTGTTATTTTTTGTTCTGGTCAGGAATAGAGAGTCTCGACAGGACTGACCCCCTCCCCTCCCCGCGTCCGCGGTGGCCGGCGCGGCCCTCACCCGTCCCTTCCTCGTCTCCTCCCTCCAGCCTCTCCCTTCCCGCTGCCATCGACGTGGACCGCCGAGCGTGGCTTGGTCTCCGTTCTACTGCTTCCGGTTGGGCTGAAGAGCTGCTCGTGGTGGGGATGGCGACTACGGTGCCGCGTCAGCTGCATCGCGACGATAGGAGCTTCACGTGCCCGATCTGGGCTCGGCCGGGCAGAGTGTCCCGATGTGCTCTTGCTATTGCGTCCGGTCTGCTACTGCCTCTGGCGGTGGAGGTTGCGCCCTCCCACGAGGCAGCAGTAGTGTCGTCCCCTATCTATGGCTCGTTCTTCCTGGTCCGGTCGGCCCTGCAACGCTTGCCATGGTGAGACGTCGGGGGGTGCTTTCAAGATGTTGGCTCATGTTCGTGGGCGGAAAGCTAGGTGGAGCTGACGGTTTGTCCGGGGGTGGATTGCCGAGGGTCGGGAGAAATCCTTGTCGTTTTACCGGCACCGACGTGGTGACGCCTCCGGGCGCCGCCATCCTTCTTGAAGGGCATCGGGTGTACCCCTTCCCCACTCCCTCCGTGTAACGGGAGAAATCCTAGGATCAGTCCGGGCAGCAGCGTCGTCGTCGTCGTCGCAGTCCTTCTTGAAGGTGTTGCTTGGTACGCGGCAATCCAGCGGTATAGGAGCGTGGTGGGAATTCTCCGGGGAGGGCGCATCGGTCGCAGATCACCTTCGTTTTCATCGATCTAGCGTTGTTTTCATTCTTTCTCGTGTCTTTCTTTTGTTTTTCTCTTGGTCTTGTTTTGCCCCAGCAGTGTTCTCGCGGTTATTATATTAATATAGCGGGGTGCAAGCCTATTTCAAGGAGATATGACCAAACTTTGAAAACTTTTATTCTTAAGCCTTTATTAATCTGCTCTGCGCTTACAATTCTGTCAGCTTCCTTTATTTCTTGGTTCCGGTAATTTTCATCCACGCGAGCCGATCAAAATCCCTGTAAGTGCTCAAGCGATAGTATTGTTAATCGTTATGAAAACGATGCTCCGGTTCTGACTTTCGTTTGTTTATGATTCGGTTGGCGGTGGCAGATAAACACACAAAACAAGTCGTAACGAATAAAGTAATTGCTGCCCCACGGAGTAGTAGCCACTAGTAAGTTAATGCTGTCCAGTGGTTAACGCCCTGCTGACAGAGGATTGCGTTGCGCTAGATCTGACAAGTGCCCCCTGCCCGAGAGAGAGCGTGTACTCCATCGGCTGTAAAAAAAAAAAAAAATGGTAGACTATTTGCTTCAGAATTTATTTATCACACACAGAGAGCTCTGACGCTGCTTCCTGCGACCTTCTCACTCATGTGTGTGTGTCCTATCCATCCATCGCTATCGTCGATGATGGGACTCATCTCACGCTCACTCTCATTGGCCGGATCCCCAATCATGCATGAACTGAACCAAATAAGGTTTAGCATGCGCAGCGTTTAGGAGGTGTTTGGCTGGGGGCCTCACATTGCCACACATGGCTTAAGCAATCACGAGATCAAATGAGGTTCAAGCTTTCTTTAGCCACCGAGCAAGCCCCTGCCAAATGCTACTCATGCTTTGGCGTACGTGTCACTCTCTGTTTAGCTCCCTGTTTTTAATTAATGTTCCTTGGCTCCACACTCCTGAAGATGCCAATGATAAATAGTAATTTGAGTATCGCGGCCGCAATGATCAGACGCTAATTTCGTCCGACTTGGTCCATGCATGCCGCGTTTGGACTTTCCTGCACACACCTTTCGTTTTCCACCTTTGGCTAATTTCAACCTACTGACTTCCTACTCCCGAGTACCTTTTTTTATTTTCTACTCCAAACTTCCCATTCATATGACCTAATTAAGGCGTAGTTATAGTAGTAGTAAGTGTCATGCTACATTTGAACGTACCCCCTCCGTCCCATTTTACGTGGGGCGTACACATTTCGAGATTCAACTTTGATCATCTAGTAAAATGTACACTGTTCCATTACATGTCATAAAAATATATCATTCAATTCGTATTCGGAAAAGCTTTTGAACGCCATTTTTTTATGACACGTGATTCATTTATTATTGATGAATGTGTTTCCTTCGTTTTAACTTAAACATTAGACATTGACCCTCGAAGCTACGTGCCCCTCTAACCAGGTAGGGATGGACAAGTACTAGAGGAAGTGCCAAAACTGTATAGATCGAGGAAGCAAGCATCTCAATGAGACCGGACAATGGCGAGTAGCACCACAAGTAACACGTCCCTCTCTCTAACACCGAACCGAAGGTCAGATAGAGCGACAATTTTGAAATCGACATCATGTTATACAGTCTCGGCCTTGGTCATTTTTGTGGCAGAGGCGTCAAGAAGAGTGATACACGGTCTCGAGACCAATGTGTGCACCGTAGAGTTTTGATAGCCATTGTAGCGCCTCTAACAACGGCTATATCATATCATGTTGCAGCGCGTCGGCTCTAGCCGTATAGGTCCAGAGCCGTGTACGTGGTCTTGGTTGGTTTCTAGACGTGTGAGTCACAGGTGTATCGGTTTTTATACACGTGAATTGTTAGATGTATCGGTTTTTATACATGTTAATTGTTAGATGTCAAATCTAGCGGTCCATTTGCAAGGAGGGGCACAAAGAGAGAGGGTGTGGGCTTGGGAGAGAAGACAATAGAATGGGAAAGACGAATAGTCACTGAAATCTCTCGATCTCACCCATCGTTTTACCCCTCCCTCTCTTCCTCCCTCACGGGCTGCACGCTGCCTCGCTCCGACCGACCGCCACGCTCTCGCATTCGCATCCCCATCTCCATCTCTCTCCGCGTTGCTCTGCCTCTGCCACCGCTTCACCCGCGCGCTGTCGGGCTCCCAGCTAGCTCCTCCTCCGCTTGATGCGGCGCCCGGCGCCGAGCTGCTGCTGCTACTCCTGCTCCTCCTCGCGCTCCAGAGGCGCCGGTGGCGACCTCCCCCGACGCCTGGCGGCCTAGCCACCTCGCGCTCCTGCAGGAGGGAGATCCGGGGTCGCTTGGTAAGCTCTGCTCCCGCCCTGTCCTAATTCCCGACCAATCTGCCTGATCCCGCCCGATTCCGGTTCCTGCACGCGGTAGATTACTGCTCGCCGCAAGCTCGCTCCTTCGCCGCTTCTTAGTACTACTAGTTCTTACTGTAGACTAAAGTCCATGAGTGGGCAGTCGGGCTGCGACGCCCTTCGCGGTTCCATCTCTTCCCCTGGGCCGCCACTTTTGACAGTGAAAAGCTTCGCGGCAAGCGTGGACTAAAATGGGGTCAATGATGCTGTTTAACTGTAAGGCTAGCGGCTGGCACCTCTGTTTATCTTTTTTTTTTTGGCAAGATCGCTGCATGCTGGCTGGCTCAGCTCAAGCCGTGCCGAGCAGGCCTCGAGTAGTTGCAAGATTGTGATCTCGTCATGATGCAATGCGGAGGCTATTTCTTTTCGTTAGAGTTGGTAGAGATGTGCCTTAGTAAGTTAGTATTAAAGTTACTATGATTTTGTGCTGGACTGCATTCAAGCAACTTCACTGAGTCACTGCTGGTACTGGAAGCTATATGCATTAATTAGAAATATGGAATATCCATTGATTAGATTTTTATTACTCTGCATGCATATACTTTTTTCTCTGGCTGTGACTAGTTGGTTCTTTTTTTCAGTGAACTTAAAGGAAATCATGGTAGCATCTGAACCTTGTATATAAATTGCCCAATGCAGTGGATCCTTCTAGATTATTCCTATTTTCGCACGAGACCCAAAGTGGATCCACTGTGGCTGTAATGGAGTCCGGGAGCGGGTTCTATGCGGGTGAAGGCCTTCAAATTGACCCCAACTGGCTCATCGACCCGAAGCTTCTCTTTGTTGGACCACGCATTGGCGAGGGTGGGCATGCAAAGGTCTATGAGGGGAAGTAAGGCTCTTCTCTTTGCACTATAAACTAGAATTTACTGATTTGTGTGAATCATTTTCTTACAATTGGCCTCTTGATTGATGTTGTGGTTGTTAGGTACAAGAATCAAAACGTTGCCATCAAAATTGTGCATAAGGGGGATACCCCTGAGGAGGTGGTCAAGAGGCAGGGTAGGTTTGTGAGAGAGGTGACCATGCTGTCAAGGGTGCAGCACAAGAACCTTGTCAAGGTTTGTTGTTTCTAATTTTTCTTTCATTGTGCTGGAAGTGTTGGGTGCTTTTGGATATTGAAAACTATATTTCCTGTTTTTCAGTTTATTGGGGCTTGTCTAGAGCCTGTCATGGTGGTGGTGACTGAGCTATTAGTGGGAGGCTCTTTGCGGAAGTATTTAGTCAGCTTACGGCCTAGGAACTTGGAGCCTCGTGTAGCAGTTGGATTTGCATTGGACATTGCCCGAGCAATGGAATGTTTGCATGCACATGGGATCATTCATCGTGATCTGAAGCCTGGTAAGATTTTCCATTTTGCTGTGTGTCTTGGTTTGGGTGTATGGGCCTTTCCACCTCTTCCTCTACTAAGTCAATTATGCAGTACACTTACACGCGTCACTTTAATGTTCATGATATTGCACATCGAATCTCATATTGCATAAGCATGTGTATTTGCATGGGTACATTTGACGTGTCGTACTGTTATTTTTTGCTTTTAGCATTATTTGTAGCAATGTTTTGCATCCACTAAAGTTTGTGTGGCATTCTTGCCATCAGAACAAAGTTAAGGCGATGCTAAGAAGTTGATTAAAAAATCAACCACTGGGAATTTTACACAAACACTACTGGGTGATGTACCAACGGAAGAGTTTAGTTTATGTCAACCAAAGCAAGCAGAATTGTCCATACATTTTGATACGTTGAAGCACTCATAGGTTCCTCAATTATTACCATGGAAAAAAATAGCGCGCTATATCTTCGCTAATAGCACGCTATAGCGTTTTGAAAATTGTCTCGCTAAATAATCATGTAAAATGTCTCACTAATAGCACGCTATAGCGCGATATAGCACGCTAATAGCGTATTTTTAGGCTGGCGCTATTTGTTATAGCACGCTATTTTTTTCATTGATTATTACATGCACAGTGGAACAAGCAAGTAGCAAGATGCAGATTGATACTCAAGCAGATGTGTAGGCAAATGTAGTTTATGTTACAAGTCTCATTCTATGAATAGTGAGAATTTAATGGATCAATGCAAGGTGCATACATTGTGAGTGTGTTGGCATGCATAGTTTATTCTATAATACTTGACATGTTCTGATCCCTCGTCTTAACAATATGATTTTTGCGCACATGCATTGGCTAATCAAATATCTTTATTAGTAAGAAACTAAGGTATCACAAAACATGGTAAATAGCTGTCATTTGCATATATAAGCAGGAAACCGTGTCTCTCAGTATCAGTGTAACCAGTATGTGGGTGTTCGGATCTGACTTCGATCCAGGCGTCCTTTTGGAGAAAAAGAAAAAATAGGGTACAGACAGACCTTGACTGATCCAGACAGTCAAATTGAGCATCCATCTTGCAACTTGATGCATACCCTTCTCTTTTGTCCTGTCGAATTTACGTCATTTAGACCATCAAGTTGCATAGTTTGAGGGATGTATGTCCTCGTTGAGACTGCCTGTGCTGTGTGCACGAGTAGTTTGGTCATTCAGCTAGCAATTAGTCACGGGCAATCATTGCATATACCTTTTATTGTTTCTGTCTCGAGCATTTGTGCCCTCCTTATTTTTCGTGACTAACACTCACTATCGCCTACTTTTGTATTTTAATTTTTAATGTTTTATTTAATTAAAAGTCAGAGCCGGTGGATATGTGCATCTCATCTTCAGAAATATGAGGTGTAACTTGGGGTTTAGTAGTTCAGTATGACACAACACGACCGAAGCACAATACATACATTCTGTACTCTAAATCTGTTGGATCTTGGATTGAAGGTTTGGCTTCCCTATATTTTGCTACGTGTCCGTCTCCAAAATTTGTTAGATCCATGAATCTATGGATAGTATTGCTCTAAAATTTTGTCACCTTGTTTTTGGTGCATCAAATTGAACATGATGTGAATTGGGTGCAGTCGCAGATGGGTTCTTATCCCAGTGGCTAGAGTGCGGTGGCGTTTCTCAGCTGACCCGAGTTAGAATCCTGGATTTGACTTGGTGCACCTTCTCCTTAATTAAATACTACGGGGATTTTCCCTCGTTGGTTCAAAAAAAATAAAAAACAGGCCCAGTCTTGGATCAAAGAACTGATCCTAATTTGGAGAAAGTATTCCATTTTGTAAATGTTTTGTGTTTCAATGTTGGTACTTCAAGATGCCGGAGGATATTCTCTTGAAATAAAATAAATGTGACGCATAAGGTAGAGGAACATATGCTGAAAATTAGTTAGAGAAATAGGAGTTGCTATGGTTGTTTAGTTCAGTAGATGGTGACTTGTGCCACGTTGTTTTGCACTTTGTTAGCACCTATCAGGTTGCAGTTAGCTACAGCTTACACACCATTATGTTTAGACCAGGTATGGTCAACAGTGCATATGAGATATGTTATTTCAGCAAGGGTAACATCTTGTTTTATTGTGAGTTCATATATCATCTCCTTGGGCTGTTACTCTGTATTCTTAATTAAATCTTTTATAAGCTAATGTTTTCTCACATCAATCTCCAATGATCTGCCCGAGGAGATGTTTGTGCAAATAAAGTTGATCCTGAGTCCATAGTTTTTGCCCTTTCCTTTGCACAGAGAACCTTCTGCTTACCGCTGACCAGAGAACAATTAAACTTGTTGACCTTGGTTTAGCAAGAGAAGAGACGTTAACAGAGATGATGACTGCGGAAACAGGAACCTATCGTTGGATGGCTCCAGAGGTTTCTGCTGCTGCATTTTTTTATCTTTCAGTTTTTGAACCCTTTTGTTTTTGTGCTAACCAACCTGAAATATCTCAACAGTTGTACAGCACAGTCACATTAAGGCATGGAGAAAAGAAGCATTACAACCATAAAGTAGATGTTTACAGCTTTGCTATTGTGTTATGGGAACTACTTCACAATAGACTGCCCTTCGAGGGCATGTCTAACCTGCAAGCTGCATATGCTGCTGCTTTCAAGGTGACATTATTTGTTTGTAGTTTAATTATAAACACTTGCAGTTTGTGGTTTTCTTAAACCTACTAGGGAGTTCTGATTGTTCAGAATATGTTTTATCATCCTTTGTATTCCGTAGTGTCATATATTTGTAACTTGACTTGGTGAAACCTCATTTTCTTCAGAACATCAGACCAAGTGCAGATAATTTGCCGGAGGAGCTGTCGGAAATTCTAACATCCTGCTGGAAAGAAGACCCAACCGACAGACCAAACTTCACCCAGATAGTGCAAATGCTTCTCCATTACCTTTCCACCCTTTCACCGCCTGAACATATGGCCCCAGCTCGCACATTCAGTTCGGAGAACACAATCTTACCTCCCGAATCCCCTGGGACGAGCTCACTAATGGCTTCTCGAGGCGATATCACGCCTAAAGGCAACATAGAAGACAAGCCAAGGGGCTTCTTTTTCTGCTTTAGCCAATGCTATTAGCTTCACAGATGGTGCAAGGGAACTCCCAAGATGATGCAAAACATCAGAAGAGCATCACCACCAAACGGGCTTTCACTCGGCCGTGATCTAGTCTCGGCACACCCATAGTTCATACCCAAAAGCATGGCAGAAACCCCTGGAAAACTGTTGTTTATGCTAATCAAGCAACCGTGCTTCTCTCACATGTTTGAACATATCGGCAGGGCAAATCTGAGTAACCTTTTTGACTACTGCTTAGTAACGGTGAAAATAGATCTATCGTATATTTTCTGTGAACCCTGGACCATGAAATTGTTCCATACCTAAATCGCCTGTCGTATAGTAATAATTGGCATTAATCAGTTACTCTATTGAAAGGATACCGTGGCCCTTGTTCGCTCCATGTATAGCTCTTTTTTCCAGTTCTGTGTGCATTAGACTACCCACAGTGGGAGTAACATAGGTAGTAACATAAGTGCCACGTAGGCAAAAAAGATGATGTGGCATGTATTTAATGAAGAAAGAGGTGGTGGTGGTATCATAGGTGGATACCGTAACATAACAAATTTCGAGGCAAAATGAGTCTACAAGCTAATAAATATAGTACAACATGATACCACATATATGTTACTACCCACTATGGAGATAGTAACATAGGGTAGTATCATGTGCATGATACCACTCTATGTTACTTTCCACTGTGAGTAGTCTTACTGATGAGGCTATGGTGAGTGTATCGAGGCTGGGAGTGGGAGTGATACACGGTAGTAGTTAATGCTCCGGCTTACAAATTGATCACCTTCTTCTGGATGATTCTTACTCCCTCCGTTTTTTAATATAAGATGTTTTAGCATTTGTCCACATGCACATGTAAACAAATATATGTAGACATGTATTAGTGTGCATATTCACTCACTTTAGTATGTATCTAGACAACATGTGCAACACCTAAAACATCTTATATTAAAAAACAAAGGGAGTATAAAACATGAATTGTTTGTAAGCACACCCGCGCATATTTCTCCAATGAAATATCACTTGATTTTTTGCTTAACTTGGATGGTGTACGGAATTTACCAAAGATAACTACTCCCTCCGTTTCAATTTAATTGACTTGCTATCCACCACATGTGGATGTATCTATACATGTAACATGTCTAAATACATCTATATTTGGTGGATAACAAGTCAATTAAATTGGAACGGATGGAGTAGATGTTTGAGAAGGGTGGGTTGTACTTCTTCCGTTTGAAAGTAGATGTCCTTTTCAACATCAACATCAATAGCATTTCGGCTTTTTTTGTTGAGAATTATCAATACTATTTCGGCCGTGTTTTTTTAAAATAGAATTTCGACCGCTCTTTATTGTTGATATTCAAGGTTCAAAGGGATACAAAGTCCTCCAGGTGGCTGTAAGAGCCAAACCCGGCGTCCGATTTCTCGGTTAACAGAAAGCTAGTCGATGAGCTAGTCGATTTCGGCTGTGTTAGGATGTAGGAGTAATAGGTATTGCCCATATGGAATTTCCAGGGCGGAATTTCTCTATTTGGGTGCTCATGGTAGTTGGGCCCTTGAAACTGACTGGAATTCCACAGCCAGGCCCCTGTGCGTGTCCGCTCACGCTAGCTGACTAGAATTCCTTCTATTTTTTCCTCCACAAGGGAGTAAATTACCTTCTAAGCAGCTCAGGAGTTAATGGGGAAATGCAATAACATGAAGAGCTCATTTGGCACCTCTCATTTCATTTCATTTCATTTGGCGGAAATAAAAATGAAATGAAATGATTTGGTAGAAATGAAACGGCATGGTTAGGAATAGGAATTCACTTAACAGACCAAGTCATTTGCTAGAATTCCAATCGAAATGACGTTTCCAATTCCGTGACAGCCTAACATGTTTGGGTATGAATTCTCAATTGAATTCCATATTTCTGGCACAATTTTTTCTCTCTGTTCCAAATAAGGCCCAACTGTTTTCTATACTTGACACGGGAGAAACAAAAGAAAAAAGAGAACGTGTAGCTGCGCCCGCGTCCTCCACCAAGCGTGTGGGGCTCTCAAAGTTGACACGCCCATACACTATTCAACAAATAATTCTCATCCATTTCTACTGTATTTTGGTCAAATGAAAATCTTAAAAAATAATTTCAAACCTTTTTTTTGGTTGATACATACGCGGCGTGTTCTCGACGTGTATAGAATTATTTGGTGCATCAAAACGTCGTATTGCGAGCTACAGAAAAATAACAAAACCGTGGACACAATACAGAGAAATAATCGGGTTGTGTTGTGTTTGTCATATTGTTTTTTGCGTAGCCCAATATACAAAGTTTTATCTACAAAATTTGTTGTGTACACACATGATGTGTACATGTATTGGTGTACCAAATTTCTCGAGCGAGCTTGGGTGCCACTACCAATTTTCGACAAAAAGGTCCGTTTGTTTTCTCTGTTTCTATTACTAGTTAAATGCCCGTGCGTTGCTACGGGTAACACAAGTAAACGAATTACCCATTTCGAAATTCGTTAATATTTCTAGTGTTTATCCATATGCGCATACTACACCTTAACATGTTGCCACTTATGCATGTTTTTCTGAGTCTGTAGGTGTTGCGGATTCCATAACACAAGTTCCCTCCTTTACTAAGGCGATTGTCCATATAAGCTATCGACACACGATACAATGAGAATAAGCTATAGGTAGTTATACCTCGTGATTGAAAAAGAGAGGCTAATTGGCGTATCCTCTAGCAAGCAACGTTGCGGTTGTTTTTCGACCGGATATGGATAAAACCATTATCGCCCCAACTCCCCTCGTCTTCCCCATCTTGGGGTATTCCGCGGCCCAAAACAGCTCGCCTAATCACAGGCCTGACGCCTGCCGTCAGGCATGCTCCCTTGCTGCCTCACCCTGCAGTAAGGAACTCCTCCGCTGCCTCACTCTGCACTAAGGAACTCCTCCGCCAGCCTTCTGCCAGGCCACTCCCTTGCCGCCTCGCTACCCCGCCCTACACCGAACACCTCCTTCTCGGCCTCAAGTCGGTCATCCTGTAGTCCAGGTGCCACGGGATCATGTTCACACGTGAGCGGTCAGCCTCATCCTCGACTCAGAAGACCTCCGCAGTCAGCCTCATCTCGCCTCGGATGACCTTTGGTTCAGTGGCCTCCTTTCTGTCGATTCGTAGAAAGGGAGAGGTGGATGTTGTGGGCTCCACCCAAGTTAGTCATTCGAGCACGTGGTTATAGGGATATCGTTTGAAAAGCCTTGTAGATTTGAGTATGTTGACCATAGTGATAGACGCAACATCTAAAACATTCATGAATTTGCAAAAACTGGTAACAATTTTATAGCACACTACCCACAACTTGCCAATCTAAAAAAAAATGACAGTTAAAAACTTTGGGATAAACATCACATTTCTCTAAAGCATCTCACATGTTTGTTTTGAAAGAAGCACAAATAAATATATCAGCTTTTGAACAAAAACAATTTATCTTTTAAGCCTAATAAACTACTAATTGCATATTATCGATTTGTTGTAGCTGCTGATCCATTTACACATAATTTGCATAACAGAACTACTTTTTTAGTTTTGGCTTTATACACACAAATTCAGAGAAATAAACAATACTATGCCCCATCCCAGCACTGGAAGAACAGACTAATTTCCAATGCATGAAGACCTTGATGGGAGCGCCGTTTTGGCTCCCGGGTGTAGATGCACCCGGTATTTTCAAAAACAATTCAAAATTTGAAAACTCATCAAAAAATCTGAAAAAAATCATGCACGTACATGACCATGGTACGCACCCCCGTATTTGTTTTCGCGCCAAAATGACATCGTACGCGACCTGTACAAAAATGACAAATTTCCTGTCAGAAAATGAGATTCAAATTTTGAATTTCTGACAGGAAATTTGTCATTTTTGTACAGGGCGCGTACGATGTCATTTCGGCGCGAAAAAACATACGGGGGTGCGTACCATGGTCATGTACGTGCATGATTTTTTTCAGATTTTTTTGATGAGTTTTCAAATTTTGATTTTTTTTTGAATATAACGGGTGCATCTACACCCGGGTGCCAATACGAATTTCTGGACCTTGATGGCATTGCATGAAGATAAGACAAGCATCCACCCTCCCTTCTGTGTGCCTGGGTCCGGTCCCTGGCCCTTATCGGTGGAGCAACCTGGAACTGACGAAAGTAAAAGAACAACAAGGGAACAATAGTGAATTACACTAGTGGTATTCATGCACGGCCAACTTATTTGATTGTTTAACAAAAAGAATTACTCACTGGTCCGGTTATATAGCTGTACTACACCGAAAGGAAAAACGATCCTCTCTTGGTAAATTATACTGATATGTATACAATCAAACAAATGGTACTTCTACCACACCTCTTTATTTACAGTTTTCCAATGTTCAAGGTTTCAACAAACTATGCAATACATAAGATACATATGCACATCTATGCACCCCAAACAGAATACTTGACAAACAACAAAACTGAATACTTGACAAACAACAAAACTTTCACATCAGTTGTTAGTTATGAAGACCTAGACCCACAACTTCCTGGGTTGATGGTACTCATGCAGTCTAAGCTTCACGATGGGTGCATCGGACATCCCACAACTCATGTTGGTGATTCGGCATGAAGAAGGTCACCGGTCTCCTGTTTTCGAGCATCCAACCTTCTTGTAGATCCTCCCTATTATGTTTCTTCACTTTACTGTAGTTCTGCGTCATGTTCATTGCACTCCTTGCACTATTTATCCACGTGTCAGGCTCTCTGTTTTCCGAGAAAACGGGAAAAGCTTTGGAAACACGGTACCGGTCATCCTGTTAGTAAAGCCCCAAGGGTGATAATATCCTGGTTACTCTGCACTTCTTCTATAGCAGTAACATGACAGCTAGCAGCCATGGCAAGCTAGTGTTGGATCGATCAGATTATTCAGTTAGAATCAACCCTGCAGCACCGAACAATGGATTACTAAGTACAAATACCAGGAAATTATCAACACGATCACAGTACCAAGGACGAAATTTTTACCAAATGAATGAAAGCGTAATTATGAATAATTTGGCAACAAAGGCAAGAAGCACATGAAAACAACAGTGGACCGACTACTGTATGGGAGTCCACTACGTGGCAAAGGACCTTCAGCAAGCACAAGAATTACTCCACAGATAATACACCGATTAAGTATATGCCTTTCTTGAAAAAAAAGTATATGCCCGCAAGCTTTATTCCTTCCAGGATTCAGCTCATATATAAAACAAAGTGAGAGCAAAAAAAAGCCTCGATGCAAGGTTTTCAGATTATTGAGTCATCTCTATCATCAGTTAAGCCCACATAAGCACACCAAACATTAAGTTGTTCTAATTAAATAAACATGCATGCATAAATATTTCTCCAAGACATCCGTGCAGTTAGGCCATATGAAACCAGGTGAGCAACAATAGCTTTCTTATTATACACAACATTATACAGATATAGAGAAGGAAGCCGATGTAAATAGAAAGCATCGTATACCTTTAGTAACCTTATGACAAGTGAGGAGTCTACCGATCTTGTAGGCATAACCATTTCTCTAGCTGAAATGTATTTGTTTCTCAAAAATTGTGTTTTATAGTCGGTGCCTCTCCTGCATCTTTCATCTGCTAAAAAATAATATGATCCCTGCGAAAAATTATTGTTAGTAAATTAAAATGCTATCTCACAGTGCTTAATTGTTCTGAAGGAGATGAGCAATATCCATTAAAAAATAAAATATAAGAATGAATGACCTGAAGGAAGAACATATATGTTTTCCATCCCTGCAAGACATCTCTATACACTGTCAGATTGGTCGGATAATGTGATGTTATGTTGTATTCCCATCTTATACACACGGTTTATATGCGTCATTACATCTGTCATTATAGTGTATTGTTCTCTCACATGCCGCTGTTTATTGTCAGAAGATGCACCTGAAACCATATATGCATAGTAGAAGTATGTACATCAATTCAAAAGGATATCCAATCAGAACATAGACAGATTAGTCAGTAATTATAATGACTCCAGCGTACCACCATTTGAATGGAGCAACCAGAGAACTTGTGGGCACAAAGCTTTCATACCTCGTCAAGAGTAGTCTTAAATCAAAGCTTCAGTATTAATTCACCGAATTATAACATATGTAGAAAAAACATGAGGGAGAGGAGTTTATCCTTCACTACATCATATAGATTAAATTGATTCACCTCACATGCAGGCTGCTTGGATATATTATCAAACACCCTTGTTGGCATGATACATAAAGATCTTCAGAAACAACATGCAAGAGAGAGAGGTGGTTAAGTTAGCAAATGGTATAAGAAGGGTAAATCAAGAATCATGTCCAAAATCAATGTGCATGAACTCTAGCAGCACCAATCGTGGCCTTCTTGTGCACGCCGTCGACGAAGAAGAGGAGGATGGGGGAAGCCCTGCATGCCCTCCGCGAGGTCATCTTCATTGCTGGCGTCAACCTTGGTGAGAGCCACGTCCAGGTCCTGTTCGTTGAGGAGGCGGCTAGGTCGGATCCGGGCGTCCATGCCCTGAACCAGGCCTGAAGCCTCGAGCCGCGCCTCGTGCTACTGATCTTGCTCGCGATTTGGGGAGGGCATCGAATTCCAGCGGCCGTGTGAGGAGGCGCTGGATTCGGGGGAGAGGGCGATAGAGAGAGGATAAATCAGCGCGTGTGTTTAATACCAATTAATGTTGATTGCGACCAATTATTGTTGATTGATTGACTGTCTAGAATAAACCATGCGGGATTGATTTTCCAAAATAACGATTGCTAGGCGAGAACAAACCAGGCAGAAGACGGTGTGGGGGAGGACGTACGAAAAAAACGTTTTGGGCCTGTTTGGTAGCCTGCAGCCATATCTCGTTGCCTTGGGGGCAGGCTCCAGGGGCAGTGCTGAGTGTAGCCACCCCTAAATACATGTTGTCCATCTTGTTTGGTAGCCCGCATCGCAACAGTGAGCAAGTTTGGTGCTCTTCGTTTGGTAGCCTGCAGCTACGGCCAAACGGCTTGCTCGCTGCAGGGCGGTTTGTTTGGTTGCAAGCAAAACAACGGTAGGACATAGGCAAATGCAGTTCATCCATAATTCAGCCCTAACTACTAGGAATGGCAGTTCCAGTTCATCCATACCACAACCCTAACTAGTACGAATCAATTAGCAGTACTGATATTACAGACCGGTAGATAGTTTGTGGGGGAGGGGGTGCGATAGTTCACAGTTCATCATCTTCTTCTTCATGGTCCTCTTCTTCTTCACGGTGATGCTTCATCTTCAGAACCTGCTGTTGCCTCTGTCTGCCCACATTGCTTCAGCCCACTCCATCCGCTTGCTCTTCCAAGCTTCATTGTCATCAGCGGCGACGCCATGGCCTTGATCAATGTCATCAGGTGTCACATCCTCCTCATCTGGGACATGCTCATCAAAACCCCACCCCAGGATCCAGTTGTGTATGATGCAGCATGCAAGGACAAGCTTCACCTGGGTCTCGAAGGTGTGAAATGGCTTCTGGTCCAGAATCTTGAATCGATTCTTCAGTGCAGCAAATGCTCTCTCGACTGTCACTCTAAGACTCGAGTGTCTCAGGTTGAACAATTCCTTGGCTGTCGCAGGAGCGAATCTTGAACTGAACTCGTTCAGATGGTACCTGGTGCTTCGAAAGGGGGGTAGAACTCCAGGGCGACAAGCATAACCAGCATCACCAAGGTAAAACTTACCATCAGGTATACTGATCCCGTCAGGTCTAGACATGCTGTCAGCAAGAATGGTTGCATCATGTGCTGATCCTTCCCAGCCTGCCAGCACATAGGTGAACTTCAGATCAAAATCCACAGCTGCAAGCACATTCTGGCTGGTGTAGTGCTTCCTTCCTCTGAAAGCTTTGGATTGTTCTTTGGACACTCTATCTGTGATGTGAGTACCATCGATGGCGCCAATACAGTCCTGCAAATGGCAAGAACTGTTAGTGAATACTCTGTCCTAACATTTCGCAACACTGATTGCACAAACAGAGCAATGCTTACCTTGAAGTACGGGTACCATCTGAAGCTATCTCTAATCTTCGCCGGCGTTTGGCCTGTGGGTGGCTTGATCATCTCATGCCTTAGCTCACCGATAGCGTACAGTACTTGCTTGAAGTACCGGGAGATTGTCTCAATTGATCTTCTGAAGGTGCTATGGATGACTCTGAACCTCTGGTTATGGCCTACGACATGAAGGAAGATGCAAACTTGCTCTTCCACAGACGTGTAGATGCTATCCTTGAGCAGACCCCCCCTCCCTAAACCTCTTGACAAGTTCATAGAAGAGTCCTCTACCCATCCTAAGCATTTGAATAGACTCTATCTCACAAGTGTTGTAGATGAAGTTCAGATTTGCCATCCTCTCCCGATCTCGAGCTAACATAGGACCATATGGGAGTCTAGCAAAAACATACCGCTTAACTAAGATCTTGTGAATCATCATCATCCAGGCTTGAATGACGGCAACCAGTGATGCCGTCTGCTTCGTCAACGCCATTGCGTCGTCCTAATAGAATGGATCTGACATGAGTACGTTCTAGATCTACTGTACCGTTCTGTTCTAACACTAGTAGGGAAGAGTTTTACCTTGGCTCCCGCCATTGGAGATGATGGAGAGGTCGGCGCTGTCAGCGATGAAGAAGTGCAGGGCTTGCCGCCCGTGGAGACGACGGCGCGGATCCTTGGTTGCAGCCGCTCCGGTGCCACAACCGCGGGCCAGTCGCCGTAAGTGCAGGTGAAGGAGCCGCCGGTGTGGTCGCCGGTCCGGTCGCCGATCTGGTCGCCTGGAAGGAGCCGCCGGTGTGGTTTGGGGAAAGTGCGGAGGTGACCGGGCAAGAGAGGGGGAAAGGAGCTAGGTATGGCGCGAAACAGGGGAAGGATTTCGCCGTTTCCCGCCGTTCCCCGCGCGCACGCTCGTCTCCACTTTTTGCAGCCCCGCGGCCTGGCTCCATGGAAACTGCCGATTCGGCAGTTCCTATCGGGCCTGACCCGGGAGTGCTTTAAGCAGCGTGCCAGCCAAAAAACGGGCTGCAGGCAAGCAAACAAGCAGGGTGGTTCTGCAGCCAGCGGGCCTGGCCCGGCTGGCTGCAGGCTACCAAACGCGCCCTTGTGTACGAAAACTTTGACGTAAACGTGGGAACCAAAATTTTCTTTCAGATAGGAGAGAAGACTTCCAAATACTGGCCCAACTGTTTTCTGTACTTGCATTTTTCAGCAGCATCTGAATACAATAGAAACCTGACCTGCCTTTCCACGGCCAGTCACACCGACTGATACGTAGACGTAACACGCAATCGAATTTGCGAGCGACAGGAAGTCGCATCCATGGTCCATCCATCCATGACTCAAGCTGAGCAAACGCACAATTTCCCAAGAATAAAAGAGACAACAGTACGCTAAAACGGACGAGACAGGTAGCGGGCGACCAGCTTTTCTACTGGTACTGGCGCCAGGCGAGGAGGAGGAGGAGGAGACAGCCGCTGGGCGCTTTCCGGCAGGGGGCATCCTCGTGTCCGGCGGGCTCAGAACGCCACCGACATCCCGTCTAGTCGCCGCCGGCCGTGCATGGCCACGCGGTACGTCGTCGCCGCTGCCACTGTGGAGCCGTCGCGTCGAGGCCAGTCCAGTCGTGTCGTGTCGTGTGCCCCGCGCGCACCGCGATCACGTCGTCGGATCCCCCTCGCTCGCTGTAGGCTGTAGCGGTACGTGCCCGGCCGTGCGCGCGCGTACGAGAAGAACAGTGCCCGAGGACTCAAAACTTGCGTGCGTCAGTACATGTTCACAGTGCAGGTGCGGTTCTCATTATTCGCATGTTGACCATAGTTTTCACGGAAATTCAATTCAGCTCACGAGATCATATGCTTCTGACTCTGAGAACGAAGTTCGAAAAGCATTACTTTTTGCTAGGACACTCGGCAAACACTCACTGTCTCGACTCTTGAGTCCACTCCATGTACTCCCCCCTTTGCACAACATAGAACTTCAGGTATATGTCAAGGTGGCGACATACGGAGTGAAACTACATACTAAAAGTGTGTCTAAATACATCTAGAGTCATACCAATCAATAATGTCTAAAAAGGCTTATATTTAGTAACAACGGTAGTACATATTTTTGTGCAACGGTCGAGGCAGTGATTGGACCGACTTATCTCAGACCACCAAATGCAACAGACTCAACTCGGCTCATGGCAACGGGAGGATTTTATAAGATGATTGGAAGCCTCGATTACATGCGTTGGAGATGGAACAATTGTCCATTATTTAGATCGACAAGGGATCTACAAAGAAGAGCTTGTTGGAGCGTGAAGTGTTTAATTTACTTGCAGCCATGACAAATTATGACATGTGAATTTGGCAGGCATGTTTTACCATGGCCGGTTCTCACAATGAGATAAACATGTTGCGACGCTCTCCGGTGTTTGTGAGGCTTTGCTGAAGACCCAACTCCGGACTGCATCTATAAGATCAATGACCACAAATACTACAAGGGTACAACCTATTAGATGTCATCTATCAACCATGTTTGTCAGTCTCACTTTGCAAAGTGACGTGTGTATCGAAAGATGTGGAGCGGACATTTGACATGAATCTGAGCCCAGTTTGCTAGTACGGTATCCTTCTCTCTTATGGTCGGTAAATTAGATGTGTGATATCATGAATGCTCGTGTTATCATGCAAAACATTATCATCAAGTGTGAGAGACATACCGGTACCAGGTCATTTTGTCGGGCTTGATGTGGCGTCCCGGTCAAGTTTTCTGAATTTCTTGCCATGGTCCAAACAAATCGTGATACTCATGACCAAGCGTAAAATGATCTAGTCGGGCACTTGTGTGCGCTAAAAAAACACGAGTAGTTTGAGTGTCATGTTGTTTCATAGAACTTATAGAATTTTAATTTTAATTTGTAATAACTATATTTTTCTTTCGTTGAAATGATTGTTGGACCGTGAAATCATGTTTTACATCATTTAGATAAAACTGTGAACATATTTATGAAAAGGCGAAAACTGACTATAGTGACGCCCGATTGGGGTACGTGCGCCTCTATGGGTAGCGGTGGCAACTCTCAATAGGGGCGGACATGTGTTTGATGCCCCCGATAGCGGACACATTTTTGAGGCCGTCGGTGGAGATGCTCTAAAATGTCAATGGCAAGGCAGACATTTGGAATGGTATCCACACAGTCGATCCGCATGCTGCAAAACTCTGCAGGCACTGCACTGATGCACGTACGTTCTCCTAAGTGAGATCTACGTACGCGTGCGCGTGCCGTGCCTTCGCAGATCATGTCGTGCGTGCATGCACGCTGGAACAATATGTGACTTAAGACGTTACATAGGTGCCAGGGGTCAACCCTAGATGCCGGCCTCGACCAGCCTGCATGGCTCACGGCTGCATGCATGCACGACGACGACGAGCACTGTAACGCAAAGTTACAAAGTACTAGCAGTGGTACGCGCACTAGTAGAGCCGTAGTAGACGCTATCGAGATCGCTGCATACCCAGCTAGCTACACGCATACGCACGCACGCACGCAGCGCGCATGCACGGGTCCGAAGCCTTCGCCTTCCTCGATCCTGCGCCCGCCGGCTATTGTCTCCGCCTCTTAAATGGAGGGCTTGGAGTCTTCTCCGTGTTGCGACATGTATGCATGGGGATGCACGCATGCGGCCATGGCTCTCATTCTCTCTCTGGGGCGGCTGTGCTCTGCGCGTCGCCGCCGCCGTGCATGGGGAAGGGCAGGCCACGGCCGGGGGACAAGAAGATCGGGGCCTTGTCTCCATGCACGATCCCAAGCCTGAAAAGGTGCTATGTCCATCTCTGCCAAAAGCCTCTGCCTTTCTGGTTATGCCTGGCTATACTACCACGGGCCCTTCCGGCCGTACCAGGCTAACTGGCCATTCGATTCTCCATACTAACAGACTTTGTCTTTTTTACACACATCACAAAAAGTATTTCCTTCCGCAATATTGCGTGAATGTTACAAACTTGCATATATTCGTGTCCATTTTTTCAAAATATTTTCATATATTTTTAAATTTTGACGGGAGCATATGCACCCGGGAGGCAAAGTGAATTTCAGAAGAACATGCATGTTCGTTCGGCTCCGTTGCTAATATCGTCGGGTACGTGGAAATTTGAAAGAAAAAAAACCCCGTTCAAAAAATCGTGACTAGAGACCTCTGTCTCTGTCTCGTTCTTCGTGCTTAGGATTTTGAAAAGAAGATCCAAGTTAATTTTAATTTTTTTTGTTTCCCTTGAAGCTGAGATCAAAATAAAATTTCAATGTTTTTTCCTTAACTCAATCCCTTTGAACCAAGCAGATGAAAAGTGTCACCGAGAAAAACAAGCCCTAACCTTCTCGCCGAGAGCTAGCCACTTTGGTGGCGAACTGTACTTTGGTGTTGATCCTGAAATCATGGTCCGTTCAGAAAAATGATACTTAAGTTTCTACAAGATATGTGAACCTGACATAGCACAATCCAACACCGGAGGGGCCGACGTCTAAGCAAAAGGGTCATATTTGGTTAAAAAATGGAGAGAGGTATTGACCCAACATTCTAAAAATGGATTCAATTTGTCATTTCACGCTATCGTCAATCCATACAAAAATTTCTAATTGTACTCTATGTGTCCATGGATTAATGTTAAAGTATAATGAAAGCCTACCCGGACTAGCCCTTGGTGGCAATCGTATAGTAGAAATTTGTCTTTGTAAGAATTTTCGGAAATCGGCCCCGACGCAGCTCCAACTTGGGCTGCTAGGTTCGCCGCCGCACCCCTAACCACTGGGCCACTGCCGGTTCTCAATGTTAAAGAGTAGAAAGGGGATAAAATTTTAATGGCTATCTCTCCATTTTCAGGGCTCTACGAGTATACAAAATATGTGACTTTAGGACCAGAATGTGCAACCGTCCGGTTGCATATCTCGACATCTATAGTTGCACATGATCCTGTAGAATGTGCAATACTTAACTGCAGGTGCATAGGCAAATCCGGTACTTAGGCATAGGCAAATCCGGTACTCGTGATTGTGTAACTTGTGAGCATCATGGTTTTATATTCTGATGGATGAAATTGTGCGCTCACCAAAATAAAATAATGCGCCAGCGAGTTCATCTCCCCCGGTCGGTCCCCAGCGGTGTAGGTACAGTATACCATAGGCTCGGCTCGGGCATGGGGCGGAAACAAAGTTAATGGTGGCAGACGAGCATGCAGTAGCAAATGATGAGGTGATTAATACCCACGAATGCAGTTAACCAACCCATTGGCCACCTGCCCATGCCTGGGCGGCTACCACTGCAGCTCCTCCGTGGATCGCGCCCCAACTCATAGCCCCCGTATAATTACGCTCTTTATTACTGTGTAGTAACTGTACAGCCAGTTGCGGTGCAGACTGCAGAGGCTTGTATCCCTTCGTTTTGGAAAAGAATGTCATAAACAACAACTCCGAATGCATCACGCCGTACTAGCTAGTACCGCATTATTTGCGAGAAATAATTTTGATTTCAGTTTCGGGCGTTGGATTTGATCAGTTGATGAAGAGCATCGGGAGCAGATTACACTACTACTCTGGCAGACTGGCAGGGTGCGTGCATAACGTGTATACTAGCTCGCTCCATTACTCAAAACAAGAACTATAACATTGATCAAATTTCAAGCAATATGAAGTTGACCGGATTTTCATAAAGAGAATCAACAACTCTAATACTATACTGATACGATTTGACAAAATAATACTCCCTCCATCCCAAAAAATAAGGTGCCCTTAAATTTCGCTGTCAATGACGTACAATTTTGACCATGATTTTTTTACTTATAATATGTCTAAAAAAATACTATAAAGGTATATGAAATGAAATAATTTTATGAGACGAATCCAATGGTACCATTTATACATTCTCAGTCCATATGTTTTTGTGTATATTTATGGTAAAAGTCGACCATCAAAGATCACCAAAAAAATAGTGCGTCGTACATTTTGAGAAGCAGGGAGTATATCTTTTTATTTGAGAAGAACCGTTGCTTCTCCAGTCGTTGTGGTCCGACTCCAAAGCGTAGCCACCGCCCTCACCACCGATCAATGAGGCCGTCCGACGACAGACTGCGGAAGACAAACGCAGATCTAAAATGATGGGAAATTTGATTTGATAACTACATCGCTAAGAAACAATATTGCTTGACGTTAGTGAGATATTTTCACCTTACAAAGGATCAACTTTCAAATCCGAGGATTAGTGAGATGGTTCAAGCTCACCCATGTATTAAATTTAAGATTTCACCTCATGTGTATAAAAAACACATTTTATTCTCGAAAAGGACCGGAACCCCTGGCAGCATATGCATCCATATATGCAAAGTTTGTATACATACAAAAGTATAGGAAAACATTGGAGGCATAAGAAAATCTTAATCAAAACAAAACTAGATGAATTTATATATAAAAAACAAACTCATAGCCGGGGACAAACGAAACAATATACCCTTATGTGATGACGTGGTAAAATGTTGTATGGTAAGCTGAGTCACACAGATCACCCCTAGCAGAAAAGGCCTCTTGCATTCATCATCGCCCAATTTTAGCTTTGCATTGTGTCGATAACAAGACGTATGTGATGACATGCTAAATATTGAAGCTCGTTGACTTCGCCCTCTTCTGTTCGTACGCGAGAAATTTGACAAAATGACACATCATTGTTTGGTTCTAACAAAATGACACACCATTGTGTCACTGACATGTGAGCTATGAGGCCATGCTATAGTATTTTGAACAATGTACGCTAAAATAAAACTATAGCGTTGAAATAGAGGATTTTGAGGGCTGCCAGCACGCTATTTTTTTCATTGGTCAAAATGCAATCAAATATGTGTCATTTTTTTCTAGTTATTTTTAGTATGCGGTGTAGTGTGTGTACGAGTCTTCATCGTGTTGTAATAGGTACTACCTCCGGTCCGAAATGATTGTCGAGGAAACAACATTAAGAGCATCTCCAACAGCAGCGCTACGTTCTGGCGCGCTAATTTTTTTTTGCAGCGCCAAAAAGACGTTTTAGCGCGCTGGGCGCCTGTTTTGATTCAGCGGACGCGCTATAATTTAGCGCGCCGCTGTCCGCTCCAGCAGGCGTACTAAAATACAGCGCGCATCCAGCAGTACAACAAACAGGTCACTTAACTTTATACAAATAGGTCCAGCTAACTAGCCAACAGGTCCCTGACCAAAAATAAAAAATAACAACCATACCCCCAATCATTGGAGCTAGGCAGCTAGCTAGCTCATCTCCATCCGCCTCCGCGTGCGACTCCACGGACGGACGAAGAAGCAGCCTCGGATGGGCTAGCTAGCTCGCAAGGCAAAGCAGAAGCCATGGCGGCGCCGCAGGAGGTGTAGCAAGCAACGCTCCCCGCATCACGGCTGCCGATTCCGACGGGCTAGCACGGTGGAGACGAGCTGAGCACAGCTCGCGACCACGACCATGGAGGGCTTCCTCTTGGAGGCATCCTATTCCGGCGGGGGGCGGCCGAATCTGACGGACGGCGGTCGATTCCGGCGGGCGGACGCGATTTCAGCAGGCGGCGGTCGATTTTGGCGGCCGGCGGTCGATTCCAACGGGCGGCGGCCTATTCCGACGAGGGCGGCCGATTCCGGCGAGCGTTTCCGTCCGGCAACGCGTAGATGAAGTTTCATCCTGGCGGTTGGACCTTCCCGCGCGTGCTTCGTTTTGCCCAGCGCGCTGTTGCCCACGCTCCAAATATGAAGCAAATAGTCCAGCTTCTGCCAGCGCGCTGGGCTGTTTTTGCGACGCGCAGAATTATACAGCGGCTGTTGGAGCGTTGTTTTTTGCCCCGCGCGCTAAAAAGCAGTTATTTAGAGGGTGCGGCAATTTTCAGGCGTCTGAGTACAAATTTCTACAATACCCACGACAATCAATACCGACGGGAGTAACTAAAAAAGCTCTACATGCATATCCCCGTGAAATTTGACAAAAATAACCCTTTGTTGAAACTTCAACAAAAAATAACCCTTTTCCGAAAAAAATTCTGAAACTAACCCTTTTTTGTGTCTCCCGCACCGGCGGCGCCACACATACATGTGCAACGCCCCAAGCTGGGGCGCCACACCCTTACGTGCAAAGCCCAAAACAGCGGCGCTACACGTGAAGAGGTGTGGCGCCCCAGCTTGGGGAGTTGCACATGTATGTGTGGCGCCCCAGGCTGGGGCGTTGCACATGTATGTGTGGCGCCTCCGGTGCGGGAGACACAAAAAAGGGTTAGTTTCAGATTTTTTTTGAAAAAAGGGTTATTTTTGGCTGAAGTTTCAAAAAAAGGTTAATTTTGTCAAATTTCACCATATCCCCTTCTAAAATGAAGGCTAGGTTGTCAAAGAAAAAGACTATGCTGTTCTTGGAGGAAGAAAGGACAGAGAGAAGACAATGGCTGAGGCCACACACCAGAAGTGAGAAGTCATTGTCAACTGGACCGTGTAGCCCGTCCCCTTCCTTCTCTTGAGGCTCGGTCCCTCTATATAAGCCGCGTGCCCGCCGGTCATCATTCCCTCACACTCCGAACTCCGAACACACCCAGCAAGCAAAAGATCGAAGCCCGCACACAGCCATCCCAGAGCGTCGACAGCATGGACGAGCACGCGCACCGCCACAGGAGCAAGCGCTCCTCCCCGGCCTCCGTCGGCGGCTCCCCGAACGGCATGCAGTACCGCGGGGTGCGGCGCCGGCCGTGGGGCAGGTTCGCCGCGGAGATCCGTGACCCGGCGTCCAAGGGGCGGCGCTGGCTAGGCACCTACGACACCGCCGAGCAGGCCGCCTGCGCCTATGACGTCGCCGCGCGCTTCTATCGCGGCGCCAAGGCTCGCACCAACTTCCCCGTCGCCCCCTCCGAGTCGTGGGCGTCCCCGGCAGGGTACTGGCCGTGGGGCCAGCCGACGGCGCACCCGCCGCAGGCGCCGCATCTCAACACCATCATCCTCCACAACCTCATGAGCTCCTCCCCGCACGGCTGCGTCCTGCTCCACCACGCCGGCCACGGTCATGTCCACGCTCATGCCAATCCCCCTTCCGGCCCGCCGACCCTCACTCCCCTACCGCCGCCTCTCCCCGCCGCTGCCGTCGCGATGTCAGACGTCACCACGGCCTCGGCGTCGTCTGCTCTGACAGCGGATGACGACGACGATCGCTGGGACTGGGCCGGCGTCCTGCAGGGGCGAGACCCGCCGGAGACAGGGCTGCTGCAGGATGTGGTGGACGGGTTCCACTCGAGCAGGAGGCAGCGCGACCACGTCCACTCCGCCGATCCTGCGTCGGCTGGGCCGGAGAGGCACGAGGAGTTCGGCGGCCTGTCCTCCCGCTGCGCCGGCGTGGATGGGTACGGGGAAGAGGGCGAGTTCCCAATGTCGCAGGGGCTCCTCGAGGACGTGATCCAGTACCCGGCGTTCCTGCACGTCGTCGCGGCGCCGTCCGACATGGGCCGCAGCCGCTGGCCCTGATGTCTCCGGCCGCTCCTCGTGGACGATCGACCTAGCTAGAGTGCATGCGATGTGCGCCCAACGCTCTGCATGCAATCATCGGAGAAATTAGTCGTTCTGGCCTCAAGATTCCTTGGTTTTTATATGGAATTATGCCTCTATCTATAGTTAATCATGCTAATGTGTAGTAGTAATCCAAGTTCCATCTTTTCGGGGTGGAAATTAAGCTTAGTCCATAGTAGATTGTTCCTGTTTTGTGAGCTTTCTGATCATGGCGATGTGGTGCCATTCCTCCTGGCGACTGCTACATTTTGGGGATTTTATGCAGTGTGTGTCTCTTTAATTTCTCGCAAACTCAATCGGGCGTTACTCGGTGTTAAAGGTTTAGCGCCGTGATATACTGTTAAGTTGTGCATTTCCAGCTTCTATATTGAAAAGATCTTGATTTACTGATGGACGAAATGGTTGTGGTTTCTGTCGATTTAAATTTGCACGAGGCATGCATCCTTCCAGCTGCTCGATCTTACCAGCGCCGCCCAGGCTCTATTTGGCGCCGCCGTTCAGATCTACTCCCTCCGTTCCAAATTAATTGACTTCCACTTGTCCACATGTGGATGTATCTATACGTGTAACATGTCTAGATACATCTATGTGTGGACAAATGGAAGTCAATTAATTTGGAACGGAGGGAGTATATAGCGTCGGCGACACCGCGAGATGGGCAGAGAACGGCCGTTCACGACGGACGGACTGCAAAGCGCGGCCGGCACGCGTTAACTGCTCCGGAGAGGGTCAGTTTCGTTTCGTTTCCTTTCGTTTCTCCCCTCCCAACGAAAACGCCTACTCCCTCCGTCCGTGAATAAGTGTACTTATACCCTTTTGGGTAAGTCAAACTTATTAAATTTTGACTAACTTTATTGGAAAAAGTACCCACATTTATGACATTAAATTACTATCACTAGATTCACTTTCAAATGAAGTTTCAAAATATATCAATATTATGTCATATATCTTACTACTTTTTTCTATAAGTGTGGTCAAAGTTTAAAACGTTTGACTAAATACTAAATCTAGAAGTGCACTTATTCAAGGACGGAGAGAGTATGCCCTCAAGTTAATGCGGGGAGAAGTCGATGCACGTCCTAGCATGCAGCTGGTAAGTTTCGACACTGTTGTTTTTTACATTAATGATGAAATATGATTGTTGGTGCTATTTCCTTTATTGCTGCTAGAAATGCACTTCCAACTTCCCTAAAAAAGAAAAAATCCAACTCATTCTTCTCAATGTGTAAAACCCATCAAGACTTCCTTTTGGCTCCCAGGATTTAAACCTGCGAGCAAGAAATAATAATTTGGTGTATGCCACAGTTGTTACTGAAATAATGAAAATATTGGTGAGGCTACGTTGTACAATGGAATTTTTAGCGTTTCAAATTGCATGCGAAGTAGAATCTTACAAACCAAACAAGTTTTGTCGAAATAATGACACGTAGCAAAGAGCCTCCAAAAAAATTGCATGTAATTTCTTCGAGCCAAACATACCCTTATTCATGTTGTTTATATTTTGCTCATCAGTTTGTCGTTCTAGTTAACTAGGATCTCCCGCGTTCCATAGAAAAAACAAATAGAGGAATACACATTTTCCGGTTTTCGTATCACTATTTATTTATATGGATTAAAGGGATGAAGCAACGTGAAAATGAAGGAAAATCCCTTTGATCTCAAAGTAAAAGAAAAATCTCAACAAATTTACAATATACTCCTTTGTCTTGTTCGACTTTCTAGACACAAAGAAGATACCGAGGTCTTTAATGACATAATAACATCATGGTTATACAATTTCTGTAATATGACTTTAATTTGTCCATTTTATTAGTTATGTTTTTTCTTCTCTTCTGAACCAAACGCCAAATTCATAAAACTTCTGTGTTTTCAAATCATCTGTTTTGCACATATATTCCAATTGCCAAATGTTTCGTTTTCTCTAGTCTCATGTTTTTCGCATCGTGTGAGCCAAATAGGGCGATTTAAACCTACACATGCATGCATCCACAAAAGGTGAGTCGTCCCGCTCTACTTCCACTTCAATCAGAAACAGACATACTCCTATTGTTAATAAATATAAATACGTCCAAAAATAATAACGTCAATGGCGGAGTTTCTTCACGTTGTCCGACTCTTCAATATGGGTATGTTTTAATGCCACAAAAATTAAGCTGATGGCACGTCTTTGTAGATACTCAAAACTCTAGTAGTAATGTTTTTGTTTGCATAATGCTTAGAATACGGAGTTGTTGCATAGTTGCACCAAGAAAAAAAATTAAGCCATATTTTAGTTGTAGGTGGAGGGGGACTGGATTCTAATATCCACATTTGTCCTTTTTGTCTAGATCACGGATGTTGATATATTTCGACATATCTTTATATACTTGACAGTACATACTACACATGTATATGGGATAATTTATTTGATATTTCCAAATGTGGTTTTACATTTTCTTTTCAATTGCTCCAAGAAGCTCGGGACCTAATTGGAATTTATGCGCTCACATGGCTCTATTGGAGTGGCAGTAGTTTGATGACAACTCATCATCGCGTCGGACGATGAACTAGATGATTTCTTTGATGAACACAAGGAGGTTACGATCTTGCTTGCTAAGTGGGAGGAGGTGTTGAATAACGAGAAAAAGTTTAGAGGGTCACAACCTGGATGGAGGAAACTAGCACATAAGTGGATCTTCGTCCATGATATGCTTTGGATGGACTATTTTACCGAGAATGTCTTGTACCCATATTATCTCTTCGGTCTGATTCTAAAATATGCAGTTCAAACCTAAATTTTGAAACATTTCAGTTTGATTTTGATGTCAAATGGAGCATGTATGATCAAACATATGGTAAATGCAGAACAAAAAAGTGTGGGGCTTCTTTGGATCACATGATAAAAAAACATATGAATTGGAAAAACATAGGAATTTGATAGGATTGCAAGTGCAAAACCGAGGATTATAAAACATAGAACAAATGCAGGAATGGTCATTTAGATGGAACACAGGAAAGCACAGGAAAAGTGATTCGATTCTATGTGAATGAGTATAAAATAAGGTCAGAGTGGATGTTGAAATTTCTATGGGATTGGAGTGTAGGAATGCAATCCATAAGAATTTTTGATGTGTCATTCCTCTGACACGGATTTCGTAGGAAACAATCATATGGATAGGAATGCTCCAATATTTCTATGAAATCCTTCGGTCCAATCAGTGGCTAAAGTTTAGGAAGTATGACTTTGTACATAACCTCCATTTTAAAAAATAGAAGAGGGTCAACTTTTAGGGCATGTGCTAGAGTTGCTCTTATGCACACGTTTGGCATATCCTGGAAAAAAAAAAGGATCTTCTAAGTGAGGAGTGTGAGTACTACTTTAGCAATTACATAGAAATTTTGCGTGGTATGGAGATATGTGGAAATTAAAATACTGCATTTGGGAATGAAAGGAACAATTTGTGACAGCAAGTCCAAGCCAGCGCTGTGATTTTATCAGCATTATTTTTGTGTCCAACTATGAAAATATCTAAGTTTGAATGGGGGCATGCACTGAATGTAGACATTCTTTTTAGAATGCCACACTTTTTTTTTTTTTTGATAGGGAGTTCGTGTACAAGATCAACCAGAGGAAGAACACACACGCACGAACAGAGGCAAATGCCACACCAAACACGGCGAACACGGCACCACCAAGCAGCAGGCCACCTTCGACCACCAGCAGCACGCCGCCGGAGAGAAGAAGACGGCCTCACCTCGCACCGAAGCAGCCAGCTCGACCAACCTTGTTGAGATGCCACAGAAGCCATCCGACGCAGGCGCCGGAATCTTGACGCTGAACGAGCATCGGCTCCAAGCCGCCGCCAGACCGCCGTCGTCGCCTCACGCCGGAGACGAAGACGGAGGCTCCACCCGTCTTCCACAGGGCCCACCGAGTCCGTCGACGAAGGATAGCACCCCGCCTGCAAACTCCTAGCAGATCTAAGCAAAAGCACCACCCCGCACGTCGGCGAGGGAAGGAGGACCCCAAGGACAAGAGCCGCGACCGCCACCACGGACGCCGGCTCGAGGGGAAGCACGCCGCGGCTCCGAGAGCAGCGGACGCGCCAGAGACGGCAGATCTGCCCAAGGCCTCCACCGGAGCACCGAGGACAGAGGAGAGGACCGCCGCCTCCAAAAGCTTCTCCGGCCGCGCCTCCACCTCCATCGCGCCGCCGGCAAGCAACCCACGCACACCTAGACTATGTACACGCCGGGATCCGTCGATTCCCCGTCCTCCCCGCCGCCGGAGCGGCCGCGGAGGGCGAGGGATCGAGCGGATCGCCGGCGGCGAGCTGGTTCGCACGGGTTTCGCCCAAAAATCGCCCTGTTCAGTGTAGGTGGGGAACGAGGGAGAGGTCCACGGGCTGTTTGCTTGCTATAGAATGCCACACTTCTTTTTGCATTGTATCAGAAGATACCACACACGTACGTTTATCCATGTTAGTGACACACATTTTGTCAAAGACAAACTTACATGTGTATTGTGCCAAATCAATTTTATGCAAGTTTCAGTATTTTTTATGCAGAATCATCATCTTCTGTATTTAAAACACGTCAACTATGACAATGTTAACAGACTAGTAGAAGCTTAATCAATCAGGAAAGAAGTTACATCAGGAATTTTAAGAATTTACCGTGAAATTTCACCTAGAATCACGATGCCGAGCCGTGGACGTGCGCTGAAAAGCTCGATCGGGGGACAGAGGCTCCAGTTCATTCCTCAGAGAGACAGAGCTAGCAAGGATGCAGCAGTACGTTGCTGCAGCCTGCAGTGTCGAAGCTCAGAGCATGCATGGTGAATAAATCTCTTGTTCCCCACCCCGGCCGGCACAGATTCCAGGGTTGGTGCTTGGCTAGAAAAGAGCCCAGCAGCCAAATCTCCCGACGCCAGTGTGCCAGAATTCATAAAGAACACCCATTCTCTTCCTGTCGCAACAGGGAAGCATGCAATGGTTATAGCAGTGTGTGTGTGTGTGTGTCTGTGTCTCCTTCATGGCGTAGGCAATGGCTGCCCCGGCAAAAGCGGTGATGCCGTACTGTTCCGTGTTCCTCTAGAGGAATGGGGAGATGCGCGATAACTGGGATGGCCGGAGTTGGGGACGACGTTCTTCTGTGGCTTTACAGGTCTGCGTGAATTTGATAATTGTGGACTTCTTATGTTCAAATGCTACCCAGTCCTTGCCCTAACGCTAGTGCCTCTTCGACGCCTCTCCAAATTGGCGCTGTCTGTCGCATGTCGCCGGCCGCAATGAGCCTGCCTCCTCTGGCCCCCACTATTTCGCCGAGGACGGGCGGACGACGACGAGGCAGGCCCCTCTCACGCGGCGATGAACGAGGACGACGTTAGCCCTGCTCCCGTCGTCTAGATTAGTTGTAGTTAAGTTTAGTTAGTTGTAAGGAGACGAGTTGGACCCTCTCTTCTTTTCCCCTGCTACAGGAAAAGCGACTTTTGGGCGATCCCCGTGCGCATCGGTGCCTCGCCGGCGATCCGCGGGATTCTTCGCCTCCGGCGGCCGCTCCGGCGGCGGGAGGTCGGGGAATCCCCGGATCCAGGCTATGTGTATTAGGTGTGCGTGAGGAGTGTCGCCGGCGGCGTTGTGGTGGAGGTGACGGCGTCGGTGCTGTTTGGTGGTGGTGGATCTCTCCTCCGATGGTGCGGCTCGGTGAGCTTCGCCGCGGATCTGCCGCCAGGCCTTGCTCGCGGCTCTGCGGAGTCCTCGAGGAGGCGTTCCCCTTTGCCGGTGTCCTTTGTAGGTGGATCCGGCGATTGACGACATGGAGTTCGCGATTTCTGAAGACCGAGGTGGCGCCGCCGGCCGTCGTGCGCGGTGGAGGTGTTCCGGCACCGAGGAGCGTCGACTCTCTGCCCACGGGGGGCCTCCCAGTCCAAGCTTTTGGAGGTGGTGCGGCAGCGTTCGCCGGCGCAGCGTCGAGCAAGACGAAGACGACGCCAGAGTCCAAGAAGGACCTCAATGTAATTTTCTTGTTTCTTGGGCTTATCTGTAAGATTCTCGGTTAGATGTAATTGCAATTCCCTCGCAAAAAAAAAAGTTTAGTTAGTTGTAGTTTAAGTCTAAGTTATCTGTAATTTAAGTTTTAGTTTAAATTTTGTTTGTAATGCATCTAATTTCAATAAAAAATGTGTCTTTTGTTCGTAATTTGTAAAAGACGGTTAAATATGAGTTCTTAATTTGGAGGTGGTGTGGGAGCGATCCTGGGAAGGCAAGGCTAAGACGGCGTCTTGCATATGGGTAGCAAGAGGGCGCTTATGCCCCGACGGTGGGGCCTTATGGGGAAGGGCCCAGCCCGATAGGGACAACACCCACCCCACCACCCCCCCCCCCCCCCCCCCCCCCCCCCCCCCCCACACACACTTTAAGTGCATCTCTGTATCGACTGAATAACTCTATCTAAGGGTGACATCGGTGAAACCGGTGAACCACGCGAGTTGGTTAGATGCGTGGGGCAGAGGGCTCGTAGTACCCCTCCCCCTCCTATTTTCTTGATCCAGCCTTTTTTCCACTTCGGTAGTTAATCACCTAAAATCCAAGAGAGGCTAGCCTACACGCCATACCTATACCATATAGTGCCAGACAGGCAGTGGACTCATTTTTGGATTAGGGAAGGGAAGAAGGGGCCTAAGCACGGCATATGCCGTACACTTGAGTTGCAAAGGAAAGCGAGACCGTACTTTTTTTTCATGGAGATGCTCTTACGGAGCAAAACATACCAATTAAGGATATTGTAAATTTCTAATTTTTTTTTTTTGAGAACACAGTACAACACAGACGCTCACAAATACGCACATACACTCACCCCTATGAACGCACGCACGCACACCCTACCCCTATGAGCACCTCTGAAGGACTGAGCCGGCAGATCTTGAGGTTGACGAAGTCACCACAGGCGCCTCGCTGTTGACGGGCACGTCACCTACCACTGAAAGAATAGCGCCGGATAATCCTGGAATAAATCCAGGTAAATGCAAACGCCCATGCCAAGTCTAGGACTTGAACCTGGGTGGGCTGGTTCCACCACAGGGAACCCAACCATCAGAGCCAAGCTCCGTTTGCATAAAATAATGATCATAAGGACATTGTAAGATTGGTGCAGTGTTAGATCAGTCCATCCCAATTTTCTGTTTTCCAAGAATTACTCACTAGAAGGCGCAAAAGTCAAAATAAAATAAAAATCGAGAATCGAAGATTGCTCGATGGACTAGGTAGCTAGCGAATAGCTCAAAGCATACGGGCACATGATTGCTCATTAAGCTGTCATGATTGCATCTGATATTTTACGCTCCATTTTTTTTATGTTAGCCCCACGGGAGTTCTTTCTCTTTTCTACCGCTAGCAGACGATTTTACCACTAAAAGTTATACTCTCTCCGTTTTTATTTAGTACGCGTTCTGGATTTTTTTAAAGTCAAACTTTTCTAACTTCGACCAAGTATATATGAATAAATATCAACATCTAGAATATTAAATATACATAATATGAAAATATATATTATGAAGATTCAGATGATGATGTTCAAATTTTGTTGTAAATGTTTATAATTTTTCTTATATATTTGATCAAACTTCACAAAGTTTGACTTTGACTAAATCTAGAACGCAAAGTAATTGTAAACGGAGGGAGTACCTAACATACTCCAACTTGAGATGTTGCCAAGATCGCCGGACCGTTTGGGTGCGGCAGATTTTCGTATCCGGCCACTCAATAGACCTTTGTGAGTGTTTTGGGTGGTGCCCATGGTGATGCTCTAAGCAAGTTTACTCCGTGGGACCCCGAAATTCGGTTGGACCCAAACCGTAGTGTAGGTAACTCGGGTTTTTTCATCAATTCTTTAAACTTTCAGAGTTTATGTCACTAGTAGAAAATGGGCCTATGGTCCCGGTTCGGTTGGGCCATCAGTCCCGGTTGCCCAACCGGAACTGGCCAATCGGGACTAATGCTAGTCCCGGTTGGGCCACGAACCGGGACCAATGGGTGGCCACGTGGCCAGTTCTGGCTGGGCGTGGGGAGAGACTCATTGGTCCCGGTTCGTTTTTTTTTTTTGGTATTTAGGGTTTAGGGTCTCCCTCTCGCCGGTGCCCCCTCTCCCTCTCGCCGGTGCCCCCTCTCCTTCTCGCCGGTGCCCCCTCTCGCCGGTGCCCCCTCTCCTTCTCGCCGGTGCCTCCTCTCCCTCTCGCCGGTGCCCCCTCTCCCTCTCGCCGGTGCCTCCGTCGTCTCCCCCTTCTTCGCATCGCCGACGTGCTCTCCATCGTTTCCGTACGCATATTATACGCTCTACTATATACACAGTACATGTTGATGCATATATAATTAATATTCGATCTCTTGCGAGAATACAACTATTTAATTACATGGAGATAGATCAAGCCATCAAGGCATATGTAGTTCATCGTCCGAAGCATAATGTTCTCCCCTTTCATCGATGACCTCCCTAAGCAGAAATCCCGCCAATTCCTCTTGAATTGCTCCTACGCGCAGTTCTGGGTCGATCTTCTCCCGCATTTTGCTGAAAGCAGTTGTTCTCCGCTCAGTGGTCAACTCGCGAATGAACTCGCAAACGTAGAATCCACATAAATTACTCCCCGGTGGCTGCTGCGGACTTTCCACCGTTTTATAAGTTAGCTCATCTTTGAATGGACCTTCTACCTTCTGTTTGAAAATTGTCCAACACCTGCTTTGGCAAAGAAAATGAACAAAGGAGTTATTAATTACTTGACTTCAGGGAACGAACGAAAGAGGGCAAAGCAATTTATGCAGGCCTGCAATAAACTCGGAACTGCGTCGTTCGCCGTACATCCATCGCATCCGTGCATCCATCTGCATCATATATATAATTAAGTTTATCAAATACCATTACAATAACATCTTGAATAGTGAAATGACCACCGTACATCGACACGTGCAATATTTCTGTATCAATTACAGATGAAAAGGATATAGTTGCTAACCTCGGCCGAGTATATCATCTTGTGCGAACTTAAGTGTGGCTCGGGCATTTCATCGAACACATCTTGTGCGTGGCAAAGAAAAAAAAACTAGCACCCACTTCCCACCAATCCAACCAGAAAAAAAAACAGAGGAGAGAAGAGGGGGGTGGGGGCTATATATAGACAGGGGAGGTATTGGTCCCGGTTCTTGGTAAGAACCGGGACCAAAGCTCCGCGCCACGCCACGTGGCTGGCTCTGGAGCTTTGGTCCCGGTTCTTGCCAAGAACCGGGACCAATGCCCCCAACCGAACCGGGACCAATGCCCCACGGGGCCCTGGCAAATCGAACCAGGCACTGGTCCCGGTTTTTGCCTGAACCGGGGCTAATGGCAAACAGGACTTCGGACGAAAGGTACTTTTTCTACTAGTGTGTCCAATCGTAATTTCTTTTTGACCTCGGTCACTGTAGCCTATAGGGACGGAATGTACTACGTTGCTGACCCGAACCTTTTCTTGGCCGGTAAGAAGAACAGGAATTCCAACCAACTTTGTACGTAGTATCACGCGCGGATTCGCAAAGCGGTAGGATCCGTGAAGATCTGGTGGTACCGGACCGGTAGCGCGATCACGTACTACTGTACGTGCTACCGAGGACCGACCGGGAGAAACGTTGGCGGCTCCCGTCCTCTCCCCCGTGACGTGCCTGGCTGAACCACAAGAGAACCGGCATGCGCCTGCTGCAGTGAAAAAACGATTCCTTGTCGGCCTCCGCGTACGTACGTCCGCTCGCGCACGTCCTGCCTGCTGGACAAACGGAAGGCAGATTTGATTTTGACATTGCTCGATCGTCTTCCTCCCGAAGCAGTGGAGTGCAGCTGGGTGCACACCGGCGAGGGTTTTGCTCTAGCAATTCACGCAGAGCCGGAAGCAGCAAGGCAGAGAACCAACAGCGTAAGACAAACATGCATGCAGGGCGAAGCTCAAGGAATAGAAGCTGGTGCGGTCTAGCCTGCATGGCAGCACAGGCACTGCACAGCAGTAAGGCGACGCAGAATGATTTACAGGAACCAGAAGATGTCCCCCCTCCGCCCTAAAAAATGTCCCGGAAGCTTTCAATGTCCATGCATGGCTCCAGGAACAAACCCTCACTGTTCGTGATTTCTTTCTTTCTTTCTCTTGGACACACACAGGGAGCGGAGCGGAGAGGAGAGGGGAGGGAATGCGTGGTGGAGTTTATGAATGAGTAAACACAGGGCATTCAATTCCCTGCTGGCTGCTGCGATGCCATGCCATGCCAAGGAAGGGCAGGGGTTTAGGGTTTGGAAACCAAGGGCTTTTCTCACATGGACCTTTCAAAAAAAAAAAAAGGGCTTTTCTCACATGGACTTGTCCCTCCTCTCCTCTGAACCTCTCCTGGGCATGCCCGTTCGTATGCTGCATAGTTGTGGACGCCATTTATGCATCTGGGGTGCGGTGCAGTGAGCATTGGCGAACCTCCCGGTACATTTGTCCTATTGCAGCTGACATGGAGACTTTGTAGACAGACACCGAGACACGGACAGATACGCGTTGAGTGATGTCGTAATGCATGGTAGTAAGAAAATTAAGGGGTCCATGTAAGTCGATATGGATTTGGGGCTTCTCAATCGCACGCCTCCTCTGTTTCATTGATACATTATATAGGCACATATACACGGTGATCAACTTCTGTTACAAGTCAGGTTGGATACAAACCGTCATGCATACTAGGTATGTTAGAACTATCTATGGCAGTTGATCGGCCGGCCGTATAACTCTCCAACACGCCCCGCAGTCTGAACCGGGGATAGCATCCACGTGAAGACTGGATCGGAACTCATAAAACAGTGCAGTTGAGAGGCCCTTCGTGAAGATGTGATGAAGGAACATGCAGAACGCGAACAGCACCAAGAGCCACCTTCTCTCGGACAAAATGAATATCAAGCTCAATGTGTTTGGTCCTGCGATGTTGTACGGGGTTGTGGGCAAGGTAGACGGCGCTCACATTATCACAGAATACGACGGTAGCACTGCAGACGGGGCGATGAAGTTCCTGAAGCAGCTGACGGACCCAACATGATTCAGCGACGACGGCCGCAACAGCTCGGTACTCGGCTTCCGCACTTGAGCGGGAAACTGTGTTTTGCCTCCTAGAAGACCATGATATCAAATTGTCACAAAAAAACATGCAAAATCCGGAAGTGGAGCGTCTGGTATCGGGGCAGCCAGCCCAATCGGCATCGGAGTAGGCAACAAGGTTTTGAGAGGAAGAGGAATGGAGTGTCAGACCAAGATCAAGGGTGCCTTTGAGGTAGCGCAAAATACGCTTGAGGAATGAAAGATGAGGCTCACGAGGATCATGCATGTGAAGGCACACTTGTTGGACAGCATAGGCAATATCTGGTCGAGTGAGAGTGGCGTATTGAAGAGCACCAGCAAGACTGCGATAGAAAAAAGGATCGGAAACAGGAGAACCGGTGGTGGCAGACAGTTTGGCTTTTGTGTCAACGGGAGTAGAAACACTGTTGCAATCACTCATGCCAGCTCGAGATAGAATGTCTAGAATATATTGTCGTTGAGAGAGATGCAAACCTGTAGGTGTACGAGAGACTGAAATACCAAGAAAATGATGCAACGAGCCAAGATCCTTCATAGCAAATTTTTTACTGAATGAGTTAATGATCGAAGAAAAGGCAGTGGAAGATGAGGCAGTAAGTATAATATCATCCATGTATAGAAGTAAGTAAGCAGTGGTCTGGCCTTTGTGTAAAATAAACAAGGAAGCGTCAGATTTGGATTCTACGAAACCTACAAAACGAGCAAAGGTGGCGAAACGTTGGAACCATGCACGGGGAGCTTGTTTGAGACCGTACAACGACTTATGCAACCGACAAACATATCAGGATAACGAGGATCAATGAATCCGGATGGCTGCTGGCTATAAACAACCTCATCAAGATAGCCATGAAGAAATGCATTTTTCACATCAAGTTGATGGATCGGCCAAGAGGAAGAAAGAGCAATGGAGAGAACTAAACGAATAGTAGCGGGCTTAACAACCGGACTGAAAGTCTCATCATAGTCCACACCGGGTTGTTGAGAAAATCCACGAACGACCCAACGAGCTTTGTGTCGAGCGAGAGAGCCATCAGAGTTATATTTATGACGAAAAATCCACTTGCCGCTGACAATGTTAGCACCTGGAGGACTGGGAACAAGAGACCAGGTCTTGTTGATGGTTAGGGCATCATATTCTTCCTGCATGGCATTACGCCACGAAGGATCACGAAGGGCCGTAAGATAGTTGTGTGGTATGGGAGAAGAGACAACAGCAGAAAGGTTGAGGCGGTCGATCGCTGGTGGTAGGCGACCAGTGATTGAACGAGTACGATGTATAGGTACTGGAATTGGAGTTTCAGGTGGTGCATTTGGTGGGCTGGTAGTAGAGCTGGACGGAGGGCTTGCTTGCGTGGCTGTAAGAGAAGGTGGGCTGGGAGTGGGTTGCGAGCTAGCTGGAGTAGCTGAGCTGCGTGGTGTAGTAGGGCTAGCTGGAGAGGGTGGGCTGTCAGGTGTATGCATGCGGATCTCGGGAGTTGCAGAAGTTAGTGATCGACGTGAGAGGTTCAGTGGGAACGGTGGGGTTGGTTCAGGTTCTGATGGTGGTGTAGAGGGCTTGGTAGAGGATGGTGGGGTATATGGAAAAGTGGTCTCATCAAAAACAACGTGTCGTGATATGATAATGCGGCGTGTAGTGAGGTCGAGGCAACGATATGGCGAGGTGGATATCCGAGAAATATACATTTGATCGAGCGAGGAGAAAGTTTATTTGGAGTGGTGGCGGAGGTGTTGGGATAACAAAGACATCCGAAGACACGAAGATCATTGTAGGGTGGTGTTATACCGAATAGAGTTGTATATGGTGTTGAGAAGTTGACGGCGGATGAAGGACGGATGTTTATAAGATATGTTGCGGTGTAGAGAGCTTCAGCCCAAAAGGTGGATGGTAGGGAGGCTAGGAATAAGAGGGTACGGATGACATCATTGGTGGTGCGAATGGCATGAAGGAGACCATGAGAGGCACAAAATGTATCGAGGCGAGTGTTGATGAATTCTCCTCCATTGTCGCATTGGATAGATAGTATGGGCAGGTTAAACTGAGTGGAAACAAAAATATGAAAGGCAGTGAGGGTGGCATAAACTTCAGATTTCTTGCGAAGAGAGAAACTCCAAAAATAATGGGAAAAATCATCCACAATGATAAGATAATAACAAAGCCCAGAGGTGCTAGGAACAGGGGATGTCCAAAGATCACAATGTAATAACTGAAAGGGTCGAACAGTGTATGTTTTTGAATCATAAAACAGTAGCCTAACATGTTTTCCTAGCTGACATGCATGACAAAGCGACGACCGATCTTTATTATACGAGATAAGTTGCGATTGGTGAAGACGCGACATGGTGTGGTGGCCAGGATGTCCAAGGCGGCGGTGCCAAAGCGATGAGGAGGTGGTGGTGATGAGGGCTTCAGCGGGTGTAGAACGACATAGTGGGTAGAGCGGTCCAGAACTATTGCAGCGGAGGATTACGGTCCTGGAAGGAAGCGCCTTCACGGAAAAACCAAAGGGGTCAAATTCGATGGTGCAAAAGTTGTCAGTTGTAAATTGTCGAACCGAAATAAGATTTTTGATGATTTTTGGAACGATGAGAATATTATTAAGAAAGAGAGATCGGCTGGAGGAGGGGAGTGTGGTGGAACCAGTATATGTGACAGGAATAGTTTGGCCATTACCGACCGTGACAATTTGAGAAGAGGGTTTTAGGGAGGAGAGAGTACCATGATCAGATGCCATATGGGAGGAAGCGCCAGTATCCATAAACCACTCCTGATTCCCTGGAAGATGCATGTTGTTGAGGGCCGTCAGAAGAACTGGGTCGAGCTGCTGTTGATATCCGTTGTAGGTTGGTGTCGGTGGAGCCGGGGCGACGCCGTGTGAGTGCGGGCCTGTGCCGTAAGCCGCATACACCTGCGGGGGTGCAGCGCCGGGGCGTGGGCCAGGGGCACGCCACGGATGAGGCTGCCAGGGAGCTGGAGACGGCTGCTGCTGCAGCTGCGCGCGCGTCGGAAGGCCTTTCCATGGATTGAACATCCACGGCTCGTTGTGGCCGCGTCCGCGACCGCCACGACCACGCCCACGAGTGTTGGTGAAGTTTATGCGGCTGCCGCTGTTTGTGGAGGAGCCGAAGGAGCCAGCGGTTCCGTTGTTGGAGCCGTAGGAGCGCTGGTCGTCGGAGCTGCGTCCGCCCCCGGAAGGTGAAGCGCGTTCACCGCCCGCGCTGGGCATGATGCTATTGCCGCTCGCCCATAGAGCAGTGGAAGCAGCGTTCCTTGCATCGGTCTTCTTCTGAGCTTCTTTGAGCAAAAGCGCCGATCGCGTTTGGAGGAAGGATGGAAACGGAACTTGAAAGGGAATAAAGGACCGTAGATGGGAAAACTGCTCGTTAAGACCACGAAGGACAGTTAGAACCAGAGTCTCGTCGGAGACTGCTTGGCCGACATCGGCGAGGGCGTCGGCGAGGGACTTGAGCTTGGCGCAGTATTCATGCACCGTCATGTCGCCCTGCGGTGTGTTGCGGAACTCGGCGTCAAGGGCGAGAGCGCGACTCTTCTTGTTGTCGTGGAACAGGTTGTCGATGGCGTCCCAGACCTGCCGCGCCGAGGAGGCTGGTGCCATGATCATGCCGAACAGCTCCAGCGTGATGGACCCGTAAATCCAGTTCAACACGGTGAAGTCGTCGCGACCCCAATCGGAGGTGGGCGAGATATCAGGCGGCGAGGCGTCACCAACGACGTGAGAGGTGAGCCCATAGCGGCCGAGGGCGACGAGAAAGAGCTCGCGCCACTGTGCATAGTCCGAGTCCTTGAGATCCAGGGTGATGGGTACGCAGGTTTTGATGGAGTGAACATAGGTGGATGGGGCAGGGTGAGAGGATTCGGTGGTTTGCTTGAGTGTTTCCATGGTGGCTGGAGGAGAGAGTTCTGGGATGGTGTTATTTTTGGTCGTAGCAGCAGTTTCGGCTTGGCGGGCGAGTTCGAACTCCCGCGCGTTGAGTTCTTCCTCCCGTTGCTTGAGTTTGGCTGCAAGAGCTTTGAGCTCGTCGGGGGACATGTCGCCCATGGTGGAGAAGGAGGCTGGCTAGGGTTTTGCGGAAGGATTAGAGATTGGTTTGCTAGGGTTCATGATGTAGTGCAACCTAGGCACACACCACCAAGTGGACCAATGACAAGAGCAAGAGTCAAAACTCTCCATGATAAGGTGAATTCACTCCTATCTATGTGTGATCTCGACACTCCTTTGAATTGTTTGCTACTTCATTCCGATACCTTGTGTGTGCTCAGCTATGGTGGACCTGAAGACCCCTATGAAGATGGCCAAGAGGCGACGAAAGATGATGGAGAAGATGACCAAGGGAAGACACAAGAAGATGGTCAACAAGAAGAAGAAGAAGAAGAAGAAGAAGAAGAAGGGGGCAAAACTGCCTGGCCGGCTGCCAGCCCGGACCTACCGGCCCAGGAACCGGCCTGCAGTCAGAGGCAGCCGGCCTCCAGCCCGGCCAAAACCGGCTCTAGAACCGGCCACTCTGCCGAGTCGCCCGGCTCCCAGCCTGGTTGGGCTGCCTCCCAGGCCGGCTACCCTGCAGAGCCGGCCGGCTCCCAGCCCGGTTGAACCGGCCCTGGAACCGGGTACCCTGCTGCCTGCGTGCATGACGGGCCAAGTGCCTTGTACCACCCCACCTTTCCCCACTTCGTGGCTTAGACTATAAATAGACCTTTCCCCTCCAGATCTAGGGTTAGACTATGATTTGGGAACTAAAGTAGAGCCTTGCTCCTTCTTCTCAAAGTGTCTCCTTCCTCCTATGGAGATGAATCAAGGCCTCCACATGTGGAGATCAACCAAGGCCTCCTCTTGAGGAGACGATCCCTGCGTGGATACCAAGGCTCCGCTTGTAGTTGCGATTACTTGCCGATCTTTCATCTTACGGTGATTCTATCAGGTTGGTTGGATTGACCAATTGGACAAACAATACTAAGAGTAAGGTGTGCTTGGGAGAGGAGGATTGGGGGCTGCCCACGGGGATTTGTTACCAATCGAGTCTTGCCGGGTTGCTACTTGCTATTTACCCTTGTTTTGTGTGATTCCCCTTTTGTGTGTTCTTCGTGTTCATCCGTTGTTCTTCGTGTTCTTCGTCCCCTCCGCACAAATCCGTGAAAATCGGGACCTACCCGCATCATATGGTATCAGAGCTCTAGGTTGACATGGATTTGTTTTGTGTTTCCACCAAAATCCACCAAATTTTTCTTCGTTTTTGAGAAATTCGAAAATTTCCACCAAAAATAGCCATTTTGGGATTCGAGCGATTCGGTCGATTTGATGAGTTTTTGGTAGTTTTGATCCATGGATCTGTTGCTTTAGGACCCCCTCCACTTTTGTTTGCGTTCCCTAGCCTTAATTTTGCCAATTTCCCCACGAAATCGAGGATTTCTAGTCACTTTTTCCGCCCAAAATCGACCAAATCTCGAGAAACTGTCTGGCCGGCTCCCAGCCCGGACAAAACCGGCTCCCAGACCGGCTAGGCAGAAAAGCCATTTTCTCCCTTTTTTACTCGGTTCGTTTTGGCATTTGTCCTTGTTGTTTGAGTCCTTTTCCGGTGTGTGCAACGTCTACAACATCGTCAAGCTTCCGCTACAACGCGTCATCAACGCCAAGCGACGACGCCACCAAGGACTCGACTTTCCCCACCATTGTATTCCGTTGTGAACCCTTCTTCCTTTCGCGCAACTTAACCTATTGGACTAGCTCGGTGATATTGCGAGGCATTGCACGTGTTGAGTGTTTGTCTTCAAGTATTGGCGAGTGTGTATCGTTAGAGAGCTTGGCACTAGCAAAAGAGAAGGAATCATCGTCAAAAAAAAAAAAAGAGAGAAAAGAAAAGAATCAAGTGGTGCCAAGTTCATCTCTTGTAGGTTGCGACAAAGCTTGAACCGCCAAAGTGAGTGAGTGTTAACTCTTGTGCAAATCCGTTGCCCACAAAAGCAATTGAGCTAGCGTCCTTCTTGTGTTGGGTGACATTTGAGCACGTAGTCTTCGTTAGGTTGTCTATCTTCGAGTGCTCGCCCTTTGGTCGCCCAACCCCATCATTCGCTTTTGTGTGTGTTTCTTGATACTTTGTGGTTGGAGTTTCTTTGGTAATTTGATCATTGTGGATTTTCTCTACCTTTGACAATATACTTGTCGCGGTTTGCTTGTTTCGTTTGCCACTTCATACCTTCCTATCCTCATAAGTGTGTGTGTTGGGTGTTAGAACCGGATACTCTCCTCTCAAGCCACATTATACTTGGGATATAGTTTGTCTTGGTTTTTCTTACCACATATCTCACTTGATCTTGAGAAAATGTTTAGGGGAAGTACAAACGGAAGCTCAAGCTCGGAGAGGAAATCCATGGTGGAGTTCGCGGTGATCATGGCTATGTCACACAATCGGAGCTTGTTGGCATGCGACACTTTCTTCGTGATAACCTAGGACGCTACGAGCGCCGTCTTCAAAATCAAGACACCTTCAACGACCGCATGCATGCTCAAGAAGCAAATATGGAGCGGTTGACCGAAGCTATCAACAACCTTGCGACAACGAGCTTCTTCACACTCAAGCCGTACAAGAAGCACCTCAAGGTCGACACAAGCACGTCATGGACGTCATGAACCTCGACAAGAACGTCAACATGATCCAAGGCGCGACGCCCATGAACGACCTCCTCCTACGTTGAACAACCACATGATCTTCACGCGAACAATGCCAATGCGCATCAAGAACAACCTCACCAAAATGATGACGTCGCGAACGCATACCATCACCACCACCGCACAACGTGATCGTCATGACCCATTGGCTAATGACAATGGCGTTCCGGGTGCGAATGACTTTGGTGAACAAGGACGTCACCCCGTCATCCTCCAAGGCCACGTCATCAACATCATGACAATGCGAACAATGTCGAACAACCCGTTCCTCAACAAGAGCTACCTCCTCAACATCCTCGTCCTCGTCAAGAGCTTCCACATGATCGTCACAACACCAACGTTCCGAGTCAAGTGATAACGAGTCAAGCCAACACAATGGTGATGGACTCAACCGAAGGAGACGTGGACGTGCATTCCCACGTGGTGGCCATCGTGACGACTATGATGACTTGACCAACGTCCGCTTTGACATACCCAAGTTCTACGGCACAAGTGATCCGGAAGCTTACTTCTCATGGGTACTCAAGGTTGACAAGATCTTCCGTGTGCAACGCTTCTCCGACAACAAGAAGGTTGCCTTAGCCTCGATGGAGTTTGAAGAGTATGCCCTCTTGTGGTGGGAACAACTACAAGATGCTCGCGTCGCTAACCACCAACAACCAATTGACACTTGGGTTGAAATGAAAGAAACAATGTACAAGCGCTTCGTGCCAAGCCATTACACTAGAGACTTATACAAGAAGTTGCAAGAGTTGAAGCAAGGTTTGAAGTCGGTTGACGAGTACTACAAGGAAATGGAAATCTCCATGATGAGAGCCAATGTCAACGAGTACGAAGAGCAATCCATGGCTCGTTTCATGAATGGCCTCAACTATCCAATCAAGAAGATCGTGGAGTTCCAACCATATGCCTCTTTGGTAGAGCTAGTACATCAAGCTTCCAAGGCCGAGCGCCACGTGCTTGAAGAGCTCAAATACCTCAAGACAAAGGCATTCTACGCCAACAAGCCTTCTTCGTCAACTCCTACACCTTCACAAGCTCTTCCTCAAGCGAACACTCGAGGTCCTCCAAGAGTCTCTACTTCGACACCTCAAGCGCCTCAACCTTTCAAGAAAGTACCTCCCCCCAAGGCGCCTCAAGGATCTTCGTCCGGCACAAGACTTTGCAATGCTACAAGTGCGGCGGACAAGGGCACAAATCTTTTGAGTGCACCAACAAGAAGGTCATGATCATCAATGACATGGGAGAGTATGAATCTATGAGTGAAGATGAGTACAATGCTTTGAACAAGGTCGCCACAATGCAAAGTGCTCAAGAAGAAGAAAGTGAGATCTATTGTGATGGCGACAACAACCCTTCCTTGGTTGTGGCAAGAGCTCTAACCACCAATGTTCAAGTGGAAGAAGACCAAAGATGCAACTTGTTTCACACTAGAGCGGGAATCAATGGAAAGTCCATCAAGGTCATCATAGATGGTGGAAGTTGCCACAACCTAGCGAGCAAAGAACTTTGTGATAAGCTCAACTTGAAGTTCAAGAAGCACCCACATCCTACCATGTGCAATGGTTGAGTGATACCGGAGCCGTCAAGATTCAACACATGGTGCAAGTGTCCTTCAAGATTGGAGCCTATGAAGATACGGTTGATTGTGATGTTGTGCCTATGAACGTTTGTCACTTACTCCTTGGGCGTCCATGGCAATTTGACAAGGGTGCTATGCATGATGGACGAACAAACTACTATAGCTTCAAGAACAACGACAAGACCTTCGTCCTTCGTCCCATGACACCAAGTCAAGTCATCGCCGACAACGCCAAGACTATTGCAAGGGCACAACAAGATCGTTCGTCTAGTGAGATGAGTGGTGAGCGAGAGACCCACCATAAAGTGAGTGAGAGCCACAAGCCAAATGAGTGTGACACTTCAAAGAGAGTTCCCACAAAACTTACACTATTTGCCACAAAAGAGAGATAAGGGAGTTGAGAGAGAACCCATCCACCCTCCACTATGTGCTCATATGCAAGGGTGAAGTTTCTATGACTAACACTTTCACAAACCTTCCTCCTTCTTTGTTGTCTCTTTTGAAGGACTTTGAAGATGTCTTCCCTCAAGATGTGCCACCGGGACTACCTCCTCTACGCGGAATCGAGCACCGCATCGACCTTGTTCCCGGCGCACCGCTACCAAACCGCGCTCCTTACCGCACCAACCCCGAGAGACAAAGGAGATCGAGCGGCAAATACAAGAACTTCTTGCCATGGGACATATCCGCGAGAGCTTGAGTCCGTGCGCCGTGCCCGTCATCTTGGTACCCAAGCACGACAACACTCTTCGCCTTTGCATGGATTGTCGCCCCATCAACGCCATAACCGTTCGGTATCGCCATCCTATCCCTCGACTTGATGATATGCTGATGAGCTTTGTGGTTCCGCTATATTCTCCAAAATTGATCTTAAAAGTGGATATCACCAAATACGCATGTGTGAAGGTGATGAATGGAAGACCGCATTTAAAACTAAGCTTGGTCTTTATGAGTGGCTCGTCATGCCATTTGGTCTTTCCAATGCACCTTCTACTTTTATGCGTCTCATGAATCATGTTTTGCGTCCTTTCATTGGAAATTTGTTGTGGTATACTTTGACGACATCCTTATCTATAGCAAATCTTTGGAAGAGCACACTTCTCATGTTGCTCAAGTTTTGTTGGTTCTTCGCAATGAAAAGCTTTATGCCAATCTTTCTGTTGGAGGGATAATAACCCGGTATACCCAAGACAAGTAAAGAGGATGACCCAGCCAGAAGATCAGTCGGCCAGAAGATCAGTCGGCCAGAGAATCAGTCGGCCAGAGGATCAGTCGGCCAGAGGATGACCCAGCCAGAGGATCAGTAGGCCAGAGGATGACTCAGCCAAAAGATCAGTCGGCCAGAGGATCAGTCGGTCAGAGGATGACTCAGCTTCAGGATAACCCGGCTTTGGAAGATGCCATAGAAGGAAGATTCTGGATAACCCGGAATCCTTGTACAAGTTGGACTCAAGACTTGGAGATCAAGAAGGACTAAGATTAGGACTCCGTATAACCCAGTTTTTACTGTGTACGACCAGGAGACCCGGCCACCCATATAAGCGGGCTCCTAGGTCACATATCGGTAGGCCGAATAAGATAGACAGAATAGAGAGAGCTCAAGAGAGAGCTCCCACACCGGAGTCATTATAACCCGGCAATCATCGCCATTGGCGCACCATGTAACATATTATCATATAGTGATTTATAGCAAGATGTAGGGATCCTCCACCGAGGGGACCTGAACCTGGGTAAAAAACATCTTCTCCCTCGTAGGACTAGACAAATCTCCTGAACACCAGAGTCGCCTTGCCCCAATCTCAAGTTACCTCGTGTAACATCTGCCGTGATTAACCCCACGACAGTTGGCGCCCACCGTGGGGCCTGCGTCCAAGTGTGTCCTCATCAAGGGAGAAGCGCTGCGAGGGATGGAGAAGGTCGTCATCAACCACCAAGAAGATCGTCAGCGTCAAGGTCATCGTGGACAATTTTTTGGGAAACCCGGAAGCAGTGACCCGGAGGCTCGACATCGCCAGTGCCCTCGCGTGCATGCGTCGTTTGTGTTTGCCAGATCGAGAGGTTCAGATCGAATTCGCCTAGAGCTGACGCCGATCAAGGTGCGGACATCATCATAATCCATCGAGATTCAGCCGAACGAGTTCAACACAGACCCGGACATCGTGTTGCTTCAATCCGCAAGTGACACGAACAAGCTCGTCAAGCTGGACTTGGCTCAGAGCGATCCGGTTTGTGTATTAAAGCAGCGAAAAGAAATAAATAGCCAACAGCCCGCCAGCCGGGTCAAGTCTGGAAGAGAAAAGGAGTACTACTTCGAAATACAGCTGTGTAAGCCTGGGTCCCGTACGTGCAAGAAAGCAAGCCGAGTGGCTCACGTGTATCGACCAAATCATGTGCAACACGGCCTCCAAGCCGAGCAATGAAAAGAAGAAGGAAAAAAGAACGGTATCACGCGGAGGAGTTGCCTGATCAGTTTACGTGGTCATGCATGCAATCTAAAGGAGGTCACACAAGGAAAATAAAAAGTAACATGGAGAGTGGCCCTTGAGCGCTACACCCGTATGTCTGCTGCTTATTTGAAAAAGAAAAAAAATAATGTACAGGAATAACGTATCCAATCAGCGAAGGAAAAAAAAGAGACCCGGCGGCGGTCTGGCTTCAACCAACTATCAAGAAGACCCGGGCATGAGCCGGCGCCAGACTAGTGCATCAACTAATGCAGTGTCCCGACCGGACCAAGTCTCGATAAAAAGGCCGTTTAAGCATTAAACAGGAAAAAGGAAAATACTTTCAACTCGTGCATGGATCGTTAGTTGGGGCAGCTAGCTCTACTACTACGTCGTTTCCTGGAGACATCGCATATGTGAGCTGAGGAAAAGTGTCAGCCGGCAAGCAATTGCATCTAGCAAACCGGCGTGAAGCAAAGAAAGACATGAAGGAGAATAATACCTGCCTAACTCGATCCATCATCTGTGTCGCGGCCGGGTTCGCCAACTATCGCGACCATCGAGGAAACCCGGCTGTAGGCCGACTTCAAGCGACGATGATCCGGCCACAGGCCGGCTTCTCCAACAACACGATTGTCTCCGGTGACGGTCCGCGCTCCTCCACAACATCATCAACGCCAACAACATTCAGACAGCTAAGTCATGTTTATGATTAAGTTTCATATTTTATTATTCAGTCATTAAATAAAGTCGGCACATTTTTACCGATCGCTGTGTTGAAGACATGGATCCTACTTCTTAAAAGACGCGTGTGATGACGTTCGGGTTACAAACACTGAACCCCACACGTGAAACATATTGGAGGACGATCCATGAAACATCTCTCAGCCTTTACATTGCTTAGCGATACCCGTGAGCGCTTCGCAAGCAGTGTTAAGCATTTATATGATCAATGGATTTATTAAAAGTCGGGTTATCTACAACTCGCAAATGGATTTATCAAAGTCGAGTTATTTATCGCTCGCAATGGATTTCTTAATAATAAGTCCGGCTTAAAGGTGCCAACATCTCGCTCCGGCTCTATTGCCGTCGTCAATTGCCGTATTCCGGCTCATACATTATCATCATATATTCACTATTATTAGTCCGGCTTATGTATCAATAACGCCAAGAGTGCTACGCAACTTCGGTTAGCGATGCCCAGGAGCGATTTGCAACAAAAATTAGCTTAGCCCAAGAGTGCTACGCAACTTCGGTTAGCGTTGCCCAAGAGTGCTTTGCAGCAATGAACTAGCTTAACCCGAGAGTGCTACGCAACTTCGGCTAGCGCTGCCCAAGAGTGCTTTGCAGCAATGAACTAGCCTAACCCGAGAGTGCTACGCAACTTCGGTTAGCCCTGCCCAAGAGTGCTTTGCAACAAAAAATTAGCTTAGCCCAAGAGTGCTACGCAACTTCGGTTAGCGCTGCCCAGGAGTGCTTCGCAATATTGTAAATTTTAGGTCTTGGGGGCTGATCGCTTGAATAGTGCAGTTACAAACTCAAGACCCGGCAAATAAGCCACTTTGGTCATGGGGACTGATTACTTATGAAAAGGTACAGCTACAATCTCATGATCCGGCCAATTTTAGAGCCATTATTTTCTTGGTTATCTTACTATTGAGTTCGATGTGACTCGCACTTATATGGCCTGATTGCTCACCTGTAAATTCAATCAGTCATGAGGCCCACTGGGACTTGCCTGACCCTGTTTTTATCAGAGAAGTTGCGACAGAGATAATCCATGCGAAAGCCGGCTCATAGTTAAAGAAACCAAAAGGGTCATCTAAACCAAAAGGATTTGCATAACGACATATCATGTTCATGAAAAAAAGCAAATCCTCAGGGTGCATGTACACCATCAGTATAATTATTTGTAAGTTACCAACTTATTTGGACTGATTATTATTCGACATCTTTGCCCAAAAGGAGTGCTAAGCAGATATATCCTATAGCAGTTGCCCTTGAGAGCACGCATAGAGACTTGATGTCCTATAGTTGATTGCCCAAGATTGCACGCATAGAGATTTTGGATCAGTGGGGTAATGTGGCAGAGTTAAGCGCTTACCTTTAGACATTGATCCAGGTCTTGGGGGCTCTTATTTGAATAGTTTGTAGCTGCAATCCTAAGACCGGGCTTTTATGCCACCTGTTATTTCTTGGTTATACTTGCTTATCCAGTTTGATGCGACTCACAATTTATGGCCTGATTGCACACCTGTCAATTTCAATCAACTATGATGCCTATACTGGGACTTAGTTTGACCCTGTTTTGCAGAGAGGAGGCAACAGAGAAAGTCATGTGAAAGCCGACTGATAGATGCTAAAGGTAAACCAAAAGGGTCATCTAAACCATGAAAATATAGTTATTACATAAGAGAGAGTGTATCAAAAGTGCACAGACGCACTATCAAATTTAAAGTATTGTTGAGCATATTACAATGCCCATGGGGCCGAATGATTGTTTTCTATGCAGGATAAGACAAAAGTTTATAACATGGCTCAAGAAGCCGGGTTATCAGTTTCCATCTCCTTTGAAGGAGGATCTTCAGCACTGGCCGGGTTATCATCAGGTTTCCTGGACTGGGAGTGATGTTCAGCATGAATTGGCTCTCCTGGAATTTTTTCTGTATCATCAGTCGGCTTATCTATAGCAACTTATGTTGGATTTGGAGCATGACTTGGAGCAGGGATTATTGAAGTGGAGGAGCTTGGAATGACAGCCTTTTTTTGTGCTGGATAATCTGGGAGAGTGTTTCATCATGATGAGCAATATAATTCTAGGTTAAGAAGGAGGAGTGAAAGATGATAAGATGTCAGGCAACCATTTCAAGTATATGAGAAAAGCAATTCAGAAACATGGGGACTGAAATAAATTTCAGTCCACAACGGCAAGTAAGTCCGGTTGATATTATGCAAGAGGTAACGTAAGAGTACATTTATCCAAGTTCCGGATGACTGACAAGCAGATTACCCGGCACTTGGGGACTGCCATGTTTTCAAAGTTATAGTTTGAGGATTGGGGCAATTTTTTTAAGTACCAGATGATTGTTGATAGATCACCCGGTACCTGGGGTGTATGGTAACTCAAAATTGTACAATGTTGATGTCAGTTCAAAATCAAGTCCCAGGTTATCATGAACTAATAACCCAGTATTTGGGGGTTACAGTATATGAAGAGGAAAGATTGAAAGAAGTAAGTCCAGTTGATAACAAGTAAAAGAAGATACAAGGGTGCATTTGTACAAGTTCCGGATGACTGAAGAAGCAGATCACCCGGCACTTGGGGACTGGTATGTTTTGAAAAGTTGCAGATTATAATTAAAGCAATTTCTCAAAGTTCCAGGTGATTGTAAACCGATCACCCGGAACTTGGGGGTTATGAGGATTTGAAAGTTTAAAGTTACATAAAGCTACAGAGATTGCAGTATTGGTAACAGATAATAGCAAGTCCCAGGTTATCGTGGACTAATAACCCGGAACTTGGGGACTGGGGTATTTTGGAGTTTTCGAAGTTGAACAAAGATACATATTTACAAGTACCGAGTGACTGAGGACAGTTTACTCGATACTTGGGGACTAGGTTTGGTATGTAATATATGGATAAAAGAGAGCAGGCCTTCAAAATTCATATTGCCATAATGTGGCGTCAAGGAAGTTTTGTCCTTATCAGTCGGATTGGGGGAGCGGAAGGCATTTTCACTTACATCTTATCAGTCGGATTTGGGGGAGCGGAAGGCATTTCCACTTCCATATTATCAGTCGGTTTTGGCAGCAGGCACATTATTCTACTCAGGGATGGTTTCTATGTTGTCCTCCTCAGCAATGGGAGGGCTTACCCCGTTAAGTGTTGCTTTTGGTGATAAAGAAAGAAGAAGTAAGTATAAGTGAAGGAAACAAGTTGAAAGCATAAAGTGCATAAAGATGTTGATTAAAGACAAAAAAAACATTACCCGGTATTGACTACAAAGTCACGAGAAAGTTCGTCGCTGGAGCCTGAAGAAGCTATTAAAGAATATGACTTAAAGATTCTGATTTTACCGGCTAAAAGGATAACTATCGGATTGATGTTTCTGGAGTTCAAAATTGGAAAAATGAGAAGTGCCAGAACAGCGTGGAGAGATCTTGAGGCATTATAGAGTTGGAGATAAATGAAAAGCCGGGTTATGAAATGAACCGCCAAAAGGAGCTGGTCTGATAACATAACCCGGACCACATCTTATTTAATGGTTATTATGTTTTCAGGAGTTTAACTCGAATAAACCCATCAGTAGCTGCCCTCAAGTAATCATATCAAGATCAAGATTATCAAGTGAAGCGATCGATGAGCTTATTCAAGTCAAACTTGGGGACTACTGTTGGGGGGATAATAACCCGGTATACCCAAGACAAGTAAAGAGGATGACCCAGCCAGAAGATCACTCAGCCAGAAGATGAGTCGGCCAGAAGATGAGTCGGCCAGAGGATCAGTCGGCCAGAGGATCAGTCGGCCAGAGGATGACCCAGCCAGAGGATCAGTAGGCCAGAGGATGACTCAGCCAGAAGATCAGTCGACCAGAGGATCAGTCGGCCAGAGGATGACTCAGCTTCAGGATAACCCAGCTTTGGAAGATGCCATAGAAGGAAGATTCTGGATAACCCGGAATCCTTGTACAAGTTGGACTCAAGACTTGGAGATCAAGAAGGACTAAGATTAGGACTCCGTATAACCCAGTTTTTACTGTGTACGACCAGGAGACCCGGCCACCCATATAAGCGGGCTCCTATGTCACATATCGGTAGGCCGAATAAGATAGACAGAATAGAGAGAGCTCAAGAGAGAGCTCCCACACCGGAGTCATTATAACCCGGCAATCATCGCCATTGGCGCACCATGTAACATATTATCATATAGTGATTTATAGCAAGATGTAGGGATCCTCCACCGAGGGGACCTGAACCTGGGTAAAAACATCTTCTCCCTCGTAGGACTAGACAAATCTCCTGAACACCAGAGTCGCCTTGCCCCAATCTCAAGTTACCTCGTGTAACATCTGCCGTGATTAACCCCACGACACTTTCTAAGTGCACTTTTGCCACCAACAAACTTGTTTTCTTGGGTTTTGTTGTTTCTTCGGATGGAGTCGAAGTCGATGAAGCAAAGATACAAGCAATTCGGACTTGGCCTTTTCCGACATCACTTGAGGAGTTGAGACGTTTTCTTGGTTTTGCCGGATTTTATCGCCGTTTCATCAAGGATTTTTCTACAATTGCTTGCCCCCTCCATGAACTTACAAAGAAGAATGTACCTTTCATTTGGGGCAACGCACATGATTTTGCTTTCAATGAGCTCAAACGGTTATTAACCGAAGCACCACTTCTTGCCCTTCCGGATTTCTCTAAAACATTTGAGATTGAATGCGATGCAAGTGGATTGGGCATTGGTGGAGTGCTTATGCAAAATGGTAGACCCATCGCATACCATAGTGAGAAACTAGATGGAGCTCGCTTGAATTACCCTATTTATGACAAAGAGTTATTTGCTTTGGTTCGTGTTTTGGATGTGTGGCAACATTACCTTCGTCCTAAGGAATTTGTCATTCATTCCGACCATGAATCCTTGAAATATTTGAAAAGTCAAACAAATTTGAACAAAAGACATGCTAAGTGGGTTGAGTTCATTGAGTCTTTCACCTTTGTAATCAAATACAAGAAAGGTAAAGACAATGTGGTCGCGGATGCTCTATCCCGCAAGGCCAACCTACTTACACGTCTTGACATTAGTGTCTTGGGTTTGGATGAGATAAAGGAGTTGTATGCTACCGATGCTTTCTTTGGAGACATTTTCGCTCAATGTTCGGAGCACAAAGGAATTGGTGATTTCTATTTGCACCAAGGTTTCTTGTTTAAGGCTAACAAACTATGTATACCCGAGTCTTCGCTTCGTTTGGTCCTTTTGAAGGAATCGCATGGAGGCGTCTTAATGGGACACTTTGGACGTGACAAGACCTTTGCGATGCTCTCCACAAACTACTATTGGCCAAGGATGTACCGGGATGTGAACCGCTTGGTGCGACGTTGTTCAACATGTCTCAAAGCTAAGTCTACTCTAAACTCTCATGGCTTATACACACCTTTGCCAATTCCACATCACCCATGGTCCGACATTGCTATGGATTTTGTCTTAGGACTCCCACACACTAAAACAAACAAGGATTCCATCTTTGTCGTCATTGATCGATTATCTAAAATGGCACACTTTATACCATGCAACAAGACCGACGATGCTTCACATATTGGTACTTTGTTTTTCAGGGAAATTGTCCGTCTTCATGGAGTGCCCAAGACTATTGTGTCCGATCGTGACGTCAAGTTCGTCAGCTACTTTTGGAAGACGTTGATGGCCAAGATGAGAATCAAGCAACTATTCTCCACCGCATACCACCCTCAAACCGATGGCCAAACCGAAGTGGTGAACCGAAGCCTATCCACCCTCCTTCGTGTGTTGATCAAGGCTAACTTGAAGAATTGGGAAGAGTGTATCCCACATGCCGAGTTCGCCTACAATCGAGCACTACATCGCGCAACAAAGAGAACACCCTTCGAGGTCGTCTATGGCTCCAACCCCTACACCGCGCTCGACATGCTACCACTTCCACTCCATGAATAAGTCAACATGGACTTCGACAAGCGTGCCGCGTACATGAAGAAACTACATGAAGACACAAGGGCCACGCTTGAGAAGCACAACGAAGACCATGCTACGAAGATGAACAAGAACAAGCGCCCCATGATCTTTGAAGAAGGAGACCTTGTTTGGCTACATCTACGCAAAGACCGCTTCCCCGATGAGAGAAAGTCTAAGCTCGCGCCAAGAGGTGATGGGCCCTTCAAGGTTCTCAAGCGCATCAACGACAATGCATACAAGATTGATATACCAAAGTCCAATTACGGCGTCCATGACACTTTCAACGTCGCCGACATCTCGCCCTACCATGGAAACCCAAGTGATGATGAGGACGAAGAGTCGAGGACGACTCTTTTCCAAGGGGGGGGGGGGGGGGGGGGAGATGATGTAGTGCAACCTAGGCACACACCACCAAGTGGACCAATAACAAGAGCAAGAGTCAAAACTCTCCATGATAAGGTGAATTCACTCCTATCTATGTGTGATCTCGACACTCATTTGAATGGTTTGCTACTTCATTCCGATACCTTGTGTGTGCTCAGCTATGGTGGACCTAAAGACCCCTATGAAGATGGCCAAGAGGCGACACAAGATGATGGAGAAGATGACCCAGGGAAGACACAAGAAGATGGTCAACAAGAAGAAGAAGAAGGGGGCAAAACTGCCTGGCCGGCTGCCAGCCCGGACCAACCGGCCCAGGAACCGGCCTGCAGCCAGAGGCAGCCGGCCTCCAGCCCAGCCAAAACCGGCTCCAGAACCGGCCACTCTGCCGAGTCGCCCGGCTCCCAGCCCGGTTGGGCCGGCTCCCAGGCCGGCTACCCTGCAGAGCCGGCCGGCTCCCAGCCCGGTTGAACCGGCCCTGGAACCGGGTACCCTGCTGCCCGTGTGCATGACGGGCCAAGTGCCTTGTACCACCCCACATTTCCCCACTTCGTGGCTTAGACTATAAATAGACCTTTCCCCTCCGGATCTAGGATTAGACTATGATTTGGGAACTAAAGTAGAGCCTTGCTCCTTCTTCTCAAAGTGTCTCCTTTCTCCTATGGAGATGAATCAAGGCCTCCACATGTGGAGATGAACCAAGACCTCCTCTTGAGGAGAAGATCCCTGCGTAGATACCAAGGCTCCGCTTGTAGTTGCGATTACTTGCCGATCTTTCATCTTACGGTGATTCTATCGGGTTGGTTGGATTGACCAATTGGACAAACAATTCTAAGAGTAAGGTGTGCTTGCGAGAGGAGGATTGGGGGCTGCCCACGGGGATTTGTTACCAATCGAGTCTTGCCGGGTTGTTACTTGCTATTTACCCTTGTTTTGTGTGATTCCCCTTTTGTGTGTTCTTCGTGTTCATCCGTTGTTCTTCGTGTTCTTCGTCCCCTCCGCATAAATCCGTGAAAATCGGGACCTACCCGCATCAGTTCAGGAGGAAGAGGACCGACCGGTGTCTGATACCATGTAAGTCGATATGGATTTGGGGCTGCTCAATCGCACGCCTCCTCTGTTTCATTGATACATTATATAGGCACATATACACGGTGATCAACTTCTGTTACAAGTCAGGTTGGATACAAACCGTCATGCATACTAGGTATGTTAGAACTATCTATGGCAGTTGATCGGCCGGCCGTATAACTCTCCAACAGTTAAAGATGATGTGCAGCTCATCTTACTGGATGCATGGTAAGAAAATTAATTAAGGGGTTCTGAATCTTGACGAACAGCAGCCTTTCATTTGTTTGATTCCGTTGCTATCTATGTCGACCAACTCGTTGCTCGACAGTTCCAACGGGTTGGTACGTGCTCTACCACTTCGTTGGGTTTTGCTTTGATTAGACCATCTCCACTCGCGCCCCCTAAATTGTGTCCGGATGCGAGCCGGCGCGTGAGCTTTGGGGAGACGTCCGGACGAAACGTCGTGTTTGGGCGCGCCCTCTCCCCACTCGCCGCCCCCAAATAGACGCCGCAAATCAATTTTAAATAAAGTTCTACAAATAGTTGCACAAATATAGTCACAGAAATATAGTTTCACAAATATAATTCCACAAATATAATTTATTCCCATACAACTACTCTGCGGCTAATCCTTTGCGCACCCACAAATGCTCCACTAGATCGTTTTGAAGTTGTTCATGAAGATCTTTGGTCGAACAACTTCGGTGCAAGGTGGGCGTTCGAGGTCGCCGACGGATTTGACTGGCACGACGACGAGCTCCGGAGCGGCCGGAGGGGCGAAGGAGGACGGAGGAGTGTTGGGCGTGCTGTGGTTTTCTCTGTCCGGCGAGCTTTGCCGCCGGTCGGAGGCGGGGGTGGGAGCGACGACCCAGATGGCGGCGAAGCAAGGTGGACAAATGAACTGCGGGGCCAACGGCGATGAATTAATTTGAGGCGGTGTGACGCTGACAGGGAGGCCCCACGGCGCGTTTCGTTTCGTCCGGCGCTACCAACACGGCCCCCACGGCACGGGGTTGGGCCGGTAGCGCCGGACGAGATTTGGGTGGTCCAAAACGCAGAGGCGGTACACGAGAGAGGCGTTAGGAAAAATTTGCCTGCGGCCCCATCAATATTGGCGTGCACTAGATATTTCTTGGCATGAGCGCGTAGGTGAGTGCAGAATCGGTGAGTGTGGGTGAAGAGACAAAATAAGGAGGCGAAAAGACTATGACACTTTTGTTAGGGCTAGAATGCGAAACCACATGAATGAAAACATTCCAACATTTCTTATCAGTACAGAGATAAAAGTATTACATATGCATTTTATGTGAATTATGAATTTGCTGAAAGATCTGTACAGGCGCCAAGTCAAAAGGCAACGCCACACAGATTATTCATGATAGGCTTGTGTGCATTCGACACTATGTTGCCTCTAAGCAGCCAAAGCAGATAACGTGTCTCTGTGAACAGTGGCGGAGCTTGCCTAGAATTCCTGGGATGGCAGCTCCTTGTGTGTGTACATAATTGGCTGGATCAGGGGGGCAATTATCCATTTTATATCTACCTAAACCTAGATTATGTGGGGCAATCTACATCCAGATGTCGTGGCAGTGAAGAGTTCTTCGTATGTGGACATGGTAGTTCAACATTGCTTCAAGCCGAAACAAGCAAAGTCTGTTGGCGATCATCAGGTTCCTTCTTGGTCCCCTCCACCTGAAGATGTGCTGTCCATGTGTGTCGACGCGGCTCTGTTTCTGTCCGATCGACGCATGGGGTGGGGAGGAGTACTACGAGATCATGAAGGCAAGACTATACTCTGAAGGGCTAGACGAGTTCTCGGTCCCTAAAATGGCGGAGGGATTGGCGATCCGTAGAGCCCTAACGGTTCTTCGTGACTATGGATTCAAAAACTACATAACAAAGTCTGCTTGACAATGGTTAAGCAAATTGGATGAGCTACTCATGACAGGTCTCATGTAGGCACGGTGGTGCGAGATATCAAAGCCTTGGCTTCAGGTTTTGAATCACTATCCTTCAAACATATCAATCATAGTCTGAATGTCATCGCGCATTGGTTAGCTCGTGCATTTGTGCTTCTTTCCCTGTTGTCCCGGATGTTTCTCGGGTTGAACAATGTACTGATGTGATTTGATCACAAAGCGCGATGTTCTGTAAAAAAACCTAGATTATGTAGGGTAGTTAGGCTATTGTAATTTGGGAGGGGGGCATTTGCCCCCTTCCACCCTCACTTGTGTATAGATCAGCCAGTGTCTGTGAAGACTCCTCAAAGCAGGTTAAGAGAATGGTGGAGCAGCCTCGGATCCTGCCGGCCAAAGAAAAAGAAACATGAGCTGGTCACAATCGACATTGCCTGTTGCTGGCGTTTTTGGTTGGAAAGAAAGAAAGAAAGCAGGAAAGTGATGCGGTGCTCATTTGGCTGATCAGGGGGGAGTCTAGAAATTAGGGTTAAGTAAGATTAGACAGGCAGGCTGCTGTGGCAGCACTGTGGCGTTGTAACTAAAACGTTGTAACGCTATTCTTCTATTCTTAATGCCATGACATGCAAGCTTTGCATATGTTCTTGAAAAAAAAACAGTAGGAGGTTGTACATATTACTTGTACTGCTTACATTTACGGATCGGAGGAGTAGGACCTTATGGCCGGTTACTTTACCGAAGCCAGTAAAGAGGTATTCATTGTACTAGAAAAAGGGTGACAGGAGGAAAAAAACCTATATAACGCGTACTGCGGACGCTATTAGCGTCCCCGTACCCCTTGTTGGGCCGGCCCAGTGCTAGTCATATGGCTTTTTTTATCCTTTTCATTTTTCTTTTATGTTTTGAAAATGGTTCCGATTTTTTAAAAATGGTTCCGTTTTTTAGAAAATGATTCTGATTTTGAAAAATGGCTCCTTTTTTTTGCAATTTTCAATTTTGAAAACGGTTCAGATTTAGAAAATATTCAAATTTAAAATGGTTCTGATTTTTGAAAATGGGTCCATTTTTTAAAATGGTGAAAAAGGTTCCGGTTTTTGAAAATGGTTCCATTTTTTTGTAAATGGTTCTGATTTTTCAAAAACGGTTTTTTTAAATGGTGAAAAATGGGTCTGATTCTTTAAAATGGTGAAAAATGGTTCTGATTTTCGAAAATGGTTTCACTATTTTAAATATGGTTCTGATTTTTGAAAATGGTACTTTTTTGAAAATGGTTCAAATTTTCAAATCATACATACTTAAAAAATTGAAACATCACACGTTATCCAGGAAAAAAGAAAAAACTAATAAAAATATCATACCTATTTATTTAATGGGCCGGACATCGCACCAATACGAAATAGTGGGCCGAGCCCAACATGCATACGTGGAGCGAGCGTACGCATCCTCCGCGTACCGCGCGCTGAGTGTCCTCGAGGCAAATGATATATGATGGCAAATCCTATACATCGCCCGCTGGCGATGCGTTTCCCAACGTCGCCTGAAGCATAGCTTTACTCGGCCGAGCCCATTTCAGTTCGGTGCTTCCCTTTTCCTTCTCTTTTCTTTTTTCTGTCGTTTTCTTTTTTCTTTTTTTCTGTTGCGTTTTATTTCTTTTCTGTTTGTTTCGTTATACTTTTTATTTTTGAAAAAGATTCAGATTTGTAAAATGCACATATTCGAAATTTATTCAGATTCAAATATTGTTCAGATTTGAAATTTATTTGAAATTTGTTCAGATTCGAAAATTAATCGGATTTGAAAATCATTCGGAGTCAAAATTTGTTCAGATTCAAAAATTGGTCGGATTTTAAAATCGTTCAGATTCAAAAAAAATCAGATTCGAATTTTGTTCAGATTCAAAAATTGTTTAGATTTGAAAATTGTTCGAATTCGAAATTGTTCAAATTCTAAAATTTGTTACAATTCAAATTTTTGTTCAAATTCAAAAATTATTCAGATTCAAAAATTGTTCGAAATTGAAAATCGTTCGAATTTTCGAAATTGTTCAGATTCGAAAATTGTTAGGATTTTAAAACTGTTTGATTTTGAAAATTGTTAGGATTCGGAAATTTTTCAAATTTCGAATAAAGTTTCAGATTTTGACAATTGTTCATATCTAAATTATGTTCATATTTAAAAAATTTCAGTTCAAAAAATATTCAGCTTTAAAACTAAAAAATAACAGTACCTTTTGTATTGGGCCGGTTTTGAACCAGCCCATGAAGCTGCACGCGACGTACAAGAGCTCCCCTATATGACGCCTATAGAGTTTGTTATCGACCTGACGCCAGAAGCACCGCGCCTGGTGGCCTGGCCCAGGTATGTCCTTCTATAGCTATGTTTTTTCTTCCTCTTTGTTTTTTGTTTTCCTGTTTCTCCTTTCCTTTTTCGGTTCCTTTTTTGTTATAGTCTTCCTTTTGCTCTTCGTTAAATAATTGACAATTTGGTATTGTCTCATAAGTGAATATTTCTTGAATATTTGTGAATAATTATCTAGAATTCTTCTTATTTTTTCCTATGAGTTTTTGTTGTTGTTGACAAACAAGGTACAAACGCAGATGCTCACCTACACGCACATGTACTCACCTCTATGAACATATACATGCACACTCTATCCCTAAGAGCAACATGGAGAGATTCAGTCGACAGATCGAATCTCAAAACTGACGAAATTATCATAGTCTCCTCGCTATCGACGGAAACGTCGCCTCCCATTAAAAGAATATGTTTTCTTTATGTGACACACATGTGTGTTGGGTACAACCATCTTGCTAACCATCTAAAACGACATTTTCGTGCCCTATGGTAATTTATACTCGTCTAACGATATGAGATTGTTCCTATCTCCATAATTTTCCGTAATTGTTCACATAGTTCAAACAATGTTCCACGATGTCGAGGTGTGCCCTCGGCAAGTCCCATGGTTGCTATACCTAGGGTTGATTGTGTGGTAGAGGACGCGTAGTATTGGTGGAATCGACGGCTGACAAGCTAGATTTACCCAGGTTTAGGGCCCTCGAGTGAGGTAAAACCCCTACTTCCTGCTTGTCTGTGTTTATGGATTGAATATGGAGGTTACAAGGGTTCGACGAGCAGCTGATCTCGTCGAAGTTTTGGTGGCTATGGATTGCTTGCCTTGATCGATCACCCTCCCAGCCTTTATATAGGAGGCTGGGTCTCAGGAAACATAACCGACCCAGGTTACATATATGGAAAGGCTTAACCGACTATAACTTGATCTAACTTGGAAAACACTCTTCGTTTCAGGCCTTCCTTCATGGGTTTCGATTGATCTTTGAGCTTCTTTGATCATCACGTGCACCAGGTACCTTTAAGCTGGGGTACCCACAGAGCATAACCTCGTCACACGATAAAGAAAATGTTCTTACAATTGTGAGCAATTGTTCACGAGGTTAATAAATTTCCACATGAGAGAAAAATGTTTCATGCGACACAAATTAATTGTTCACATGGTTCAAAATAATTTTTGACGAGGCCGAAAAAAGTTTGCATAGTCCAAAAAAAAAATGTTCACGTGTCATAAAAAATGTTACTTTGAGAAAATAATGTTCATACAGTTTAAAATAATTGTTCATAAGGTTCAAAGTACTTCTTCACGAGATGAAAAAAAGAGGTTCGTACACCTATTTCTTTTCTGTTCACGAGGTTTAATTTTTTTCGTATGAGATTTATTTTCTAAAATGGGTCACACATGTGTTGAGTAAGCAAGGCGGATTAATTATGTTTCTCAAATTATTTTGTCTAATTTTCAATTTGAGAGTTTTATCTAGCACATAAAAGAACAAGAAGAAAAGCCAAGAAACAAATTAGTGCAATCAAGAGCGTGCGCTGGGACGAGAAACATTCAAAGCGGATTAAATGGGCCAGACCAGTCAACGGTACGCACGTGGTGCCTATTTTACGAGGTCAGGCCTCGATTCTTTGCCGGACCGCAGGTTCTGTATTATTGGGCCGTCTCTATTGCGGCCGATAGGGGTCGCAACGGCGCCACTTCGCTCGAAGGAAAACACTACAACGACGCCGCCGCCGGTACGCTAACCCTACCAGTCTCCGGAGCCGAGTGCCGTCGCGGAGCGCGCTCGCACCGCCACACTGTCAGGGACTAGTAGTGGCATGAATAGTAATATGTTGGTAAGTGAGGGCATTCTAGGTATCTCACCTTAGTGGCAATTAGTAGTTGGTTTGGTCTTTATAAGCCCACCATGTATCCTTTGCTCATCAACAATGAAATAAACCCTAGTTTTTATCTTCATATTTCTTGCAATTTACTTTATTTTAGTTCAGCAATTTATCCAATTTATCTACCGATATTTCCCAAATTTCTCTTCTTCGTGATCCAATCCCGTCAGGATCCATCGGGGTCCTGACAAAGTGATATCAGAGCGGTTCGATCCATCGGGAAAGGATGCTGCAGATATATACCAAGTCTTCCAAACTCAATTACCAATGAGAAAAATAACTCATATTTGGGATCCTGGTATTGAATCCATCTTGTTCTTATACAAAGGGCTGCACGTGTGTGAGATTCAGCTAGTGCGCTGTTCAGCTACAACTGAGAATTACAAGGCCAAGCGTCTGCTGCTATCTTCAAAAGAATATCTTTAAATCTGGGATATTGGTACCTTCTTCACTACATTTCTACCTCCTTGACAAAAATGAATGAAATCTGGAGGATAATTACAGTCTCTATGATTACACCAAGTGAAGCACTATTGCCAGACTATTCCGAAGAATTATAAGGCAACCAGTATGCTCTCTTTGCAGAAGTATATTCAGATCTGGGAACTGGATATCACCTACATTACATTCCTGCCTTCCCCTGATATGGTGAATGAATTAAGATGGATAATTGTCGATGGTAAAAGTTTCTGTAGAAACTTGGTCCATTGGTGACCAATGGTCTCAAGGGGGGAGTAATGTCAGGGACTAGTAGTGGCATGAATAGTAATATGTTGGTAGTAGTGAGGGCATTCTAGGTATCTCACCTTAGTGGCAATTAGTAGTTGGTTTGGCCTTTATAAGCCCACCATGTATCCTTTGTTCATCAACAATGAAATAAACCCTAGTTTTTATCTTCATATTTCCTGCAATTTACTTTATTTTAGTTCAGCAATTTATCCAATTTATCTACCGATCTTCCCCAAATTTCTCTTCTTTGTGATCCAATCCCGTAAGGATCCATCGGGGTCCTGACACACACCCAATCCTGCCACCGGTTGTTCGTCCCCAAACCTGAAGACCGGCGTGTGGCACCGGCGCACGATCCTATTCCGCCTCCTCGAGCGTTGCAATCGGCAGACAGCCAGGCACGGCGACAGGCGGCGTCCGCATCCGGCATCCGGCAAGCACGGCGGTGTGCGCAAGCTCCACGGCGAGTCAGAGACATCGACGGCAGCAGCATTGACTGCATCGTTCGTTTTCACTTTGTTTCTCAACTTCATTTTCCTCGGTTGTTAACTGAAAATAGAGGATAATCCTTAATTTACTGATTGACCAACTGTTAGCTTGTACTAGCATTCAGTCAAATTTAAGAAACTATTGGTTCATGGATCGATTTGGCTCGGTAGTGGCTTGATCTGTCCATGCTGAATTTTGAACGATTAAATTATAACTTTCTACTTCGTTTCTGTAACATACTAACTGATATGTTGCCCCTACTAAGAACAAATTGTTGTTTCATTGACGTTATTTTGAACTTTCATGTGCTGTATTGGAAAAAAAGCATTATAACTTCGCATACCCAATTTGAATATCCTGCTCCACCACCGTAGGGTGGGTGTGCTCACCAAGGGCTGCCTCACCGCCGCCGCTGACGGCAATGTAATCCCCACATCACTGTTTCTTGCACCCCCACTTACCCTCTGAGCTGGTTTTTGTTGAGACTGACATGCCTCCTCTTCCCCCTCGTTGGCCCTCACAGGGTGTTCTTGCACGTGGTGCCCAAGGGCGCTCAACCGCCACCTGAGCTGGATGCTCTTCAACGTCCTCACCGAACTCGACGCTCTCCAAGCAACGCACCGTGGCGTTAAGAGCACACTCTCAAGCAGCCACCAGAGTGGTATATCACATCTCTCTCGCAGTTTATTTGCCGATGCATTTGACTATTTATTTTTTTGGTTTATCTAGGGCTAGCAGTGGCAGCATGAGGTTGAAGGCCTTTGTGATGCGGTTGAGGAGGAAAGCAACATGGACGAGGAAGAGGATAACTGCGACGAGGATGCCCGGCCTCTTGTGACCGCCGGAGCCAATTTCTCATGTAATGATCTCGAATGCAGGTGAGAGTTTACTACTGCAATTTGGTTCCCACACATTTTTGTATGACAATTGTGCGGAATAGTTTGTGGAAACGAGCCTAAAGAAAAGCATTCTGCTTGAACTGGAACGCAAGCATCATCTGGAAATTGAAGTGTGTACTCGCCATTCTACTCTGTTGTTTCTCTCTAATAAGCACAGCATGCTAGTGATGATTTCATGATTCAGCTTTGATGTTTCAGTAATGGACCATAGAATTTTTATCATTTGATCACAGAAAATTGAACTGGAATATTAGTTATAGCGTGCTCAACGTTTTTTCCGGTAAAGGTTTGTGTATTACAACGGCTTTTTAAGTGGTCATGGTATGTCGGTATTGCACATTATCTTTTCATCTGCCTTACAATTAAATATCTTGATGGATTTTGTTTGTTCTGTTTAAAATGATATCGGTGGAACACGCCTTGAGATTTTGAACATAATTTGCATAATGAGACTTCAAGTAAAAGAGGCTACTTTTATCAGCTAGCAACTTGACGTGAAAATTTTCAAATACATGAAAGTTTTGTGCAATGAAGGTTACTATCCAGGCAAGTGATATAACAGGGAACCCAAAGGACTAAATTTCATCTCGGGACTCTGTTATTCTAGCTATTGTTGATATACCTATTCTCCATACACTTATTGGCTTATCTTTTGGGTAAAAAAACTCCATCTTGGATTATAGCTGGCTCGTGTAGTATGGAGTGCTCTAGGGTTTTAACAGTACTAACTTTCTTGGTTCCTGCGATGACAATTTTCACCGCTGATCAATAATACTCGTTATGAGTTATTGGATTTTAGTAGTTAAACATTTTCTCCATGGTGTCATTGTCTTGATTTGACAATGATGTATTGTGGACTTTGCTACATCCCTTCTTTGATATTTTTAAATTGTTTACTTTTTCACTTACGATGTTTGATCTTCAGGAGGAAGTTAGAAGTTAGCTATCTTCATTGGAGGTATGCTGCCAAAATAAAATCCAGAGAAGAATTTCTGCATTTCGTTGACTTCAGAAAAATGCAGAATCATGAAGAGATAGATAGAAGGCTAGATGTCCGGTCCAGAGAAAAATGTATGTACTCATTTTAGTTATCTCTACTAGTTGAATGCCCGTGTGTTGCCACCGCCTATTAAGTTTTATCTATCGTCTTATGTCTCACGAGTAAACATGAAATACACGTATATAGAAAAGATAGTTTGCAACCATTACATATGTCAACCGTAGTATTTCAAATGCTTTTCCACGGCCTATTAAGTTTTATCTGTCGTCTTATGTCTCACGAGTAAACATGAAATACCAGTATATATCAAAGATGGTCTACAACCATTACATATGGCAACCATTGTAGTATTTCAAATGCATATCAAATCTGTTTGCTACTATTACATTTTTGAAATACGCCACTAACATGACATATATAATAATCATCAAGAAAGCTGCTCTAATTTTGTTCATCGACATCAAGCATTAAGTACTTCTTTGTAGACTATATTCCGTGGTCGTTACTAAGGAATCAGATCTTGTTTGCTACTTTGAATTCTTGGTCCACTCCTTTCAATTGTGCTTGATGGCGAGAATCTTGATGTTGCTCTTTGCGGTGGCTCGGGACAACGCGACGTAGAGCTGACCATTAGAGAATACCCGGTTTGATAGGAATACACTGACAAGGGGATGGTCTGCCCTTGCGCCTTGTTAATTGTCTTGTCAAAGCTAAGTCTTACTGAGAACTGCTTCCTCTTGAATTTGAAAGCGGGAAATGTCGTCGTGAGAGGGACAAAGGGGTATTTGAGGAAGAAACACCCTCCACCCAGCGTGAACACGACCTTCACGTCGATGTCATTCCTCCGTAACCCACGTAGCACAAGCTTTGTGCCATTACACAATCCGTTAGCTAGGTCAATGTTTCTCAACTATATAAGATGTCAGTTTATCTTCAGTTTAAGGGTATATAGGGGAACCCATTAGGAGTTAGCAAGTTCATAAACTCTGGAGGGTAGTAGCCGTGTGCATCATCCTCTGCACCTCGCCATGAAAGCATTTAATTATATGTGTGTCTATTCCACCAACGTTATCGTTTTAGGTGGATAAGATCGCTCGAGAAATCATGTAATCCGGATAGGCCATGTTGTGGTCTAGGGCGAGAAACATATGGTTGATCAGGTTCTCTATATCAACCACATCGCCCATAGATGGCACACATATATCTTCGAGGAGACGGAAGTTGCCTTCCTCGTCAATTTCCTTTGTACCATTACCTACACTCAGTAAGTAAACCATGAACCACCAGTCGTTGTGTGCCTCATGTTGGTGACGACTTAGTTTGTGCATGCCTTTCCACATGTTTGAAATCCTCAGGGCCGTGTCGATTGGACCCCGTGACCCCTTCCTAACTTCCGGAAGCTCCTGCTTGAAGTCCTGAAAGGATCGAGTAGGTTAACTAGGAGGGGGGGGGGGGGTGAATATGCAACTACAAATTTTCTTTTTCTTTTAATCAAATTGGGGAATTGCTCAAATATAAGTTCTCTAGATATGCAACTAGGTGAACAATCCTATATGATGAGCAATAAACAAGCTAGCAAGATATTCTAAACAAGATAAGCTAGCAATACAAGTAAAGGAAGGTTAAGAGATAACCACACGGTGACGCGGAGATGATTCCCGAAGTTCACTTCCCAATGGAAGTTACGTCTTCGTTGGAGCGGTGCGGGGTCACAATTGAGCCCTGAATAGCCTTGATATGGCACACCGTATCTCCCTCGTGTTATCCTCCAATGAGGAGTTCCACAAGTCACTATATGATGCCCTCGAGGTCGGCAACAAACCTTTACAAGGATGAGGCACACTCCACAACCGAATTGGAGGCTCCCACCGAATTCCCGCGGCTCCCAAATTCACAAGAATCACAAGGCCAAGGCACGCATCCACAACTCAATTGGAGGCTCTTGGCTTTTCCCCGTGGCTCCCAAAGCCACGAAGAACACAACTTCCGTCTAGGGTTCAACGAACCCAAGAGGTAACAAGATCCGCTCGGGATTAGTGGGGGGAATCGAAATTGCTTTGGTGGAAGTGTAGATCAAGACCTCCTCCGTCACTCCTCAAAGTATGAAGGTGTTTGGACCGATGGAGTGGGAGATCTTGGAGGTTGAAGCTTTGCAACAATGGTGGAGAGAGATTTTCAAAGCCTAGCTTCTTTGGAGAAGAAGACTAGTATTTATATGTCTCCACCAAAAATGGCCGTTAGCCAGTTTTCTGCAGATGCGCGGTACTACCGGCCAAAAGGCCCGGTACTACCGAATGGCAGAAAGCAGCAGTCAACATACATTTTGACCAGGCGACGCGAGCGCCCGGTACTACCGGAGTTTCCACCGGTACTACCGGAAAGCACGGGATCGGTACTACCGGAAATTTTCCGGTACTACCGCTTAGGAATTACCCCGAGTCCAGTAGCATTTTGGTGTTCGCCGGTACCTGGCTCGGTACCAAGTCCGGTACTACCGAGCGAGCTCAGTACTACCGGGCCATTTCATCCGGTACTACCGGAGCCAGGAAAATGTGCCAAACACACCATTTTTCAGGGAATGGGATGGCTGTGGTGTGCATATTTGGTTTGTGCAAAATGTGTAAACAAGATTGATTCCGCCCAAACCTCCACAACGGATCCCCCTCTTGATAGTACGGTTTTCCTATAAGGTAAAACCTAGGAAAACTACAACTTCTCGCTTGACGCTTGTAGAGGAGAAATTCCACCATCATGTGTGAATATATAAGATGAACCTATAAATCTTTTAGCACACAATTAGTCCGCTTATTGTGTTGTCAACAAACATCAAAACATATAGGGATAGAAATGTCCTTTCAATCTCCCCCTTTTTGGTATTTGATGACAACACAATGTTTAGCGACAAAAGATTTGCAAAAGACAAGCGGGCTCCCCCTGAATGTGTGCATTATTTGTAATTTGCGTTTGAATGCAAAACACACCATATTCATGTGGGATGTGCACCCCTTATATTTTACAAACCTAACAAGTTTAACTAAATAGGCATATGAAAAATAACTTGCCAAACGTGTAAGACATAACCAATGATAGATAGCTAAATAAGTCTATTACATAGCACCACATAGTCTTAAGCACATAGGTTCATGCATGTCTTACACCATGCGCAATGAAGTTCATAAACCAAATAAGATGGAACACAAGCGGTAAAGAATCAAAGCAAGAGCAAGCTTGTGTCCCTCCCATGCAAATCCCCTCGATAAGTCCTACTAGAACACACTCTCCCCCTTTGTCATCGAAATGCCAAAAAGGGAGAATCGTGATGCTAATAAACGTCCCATGGAGAGTCACTCTCCACCCATGCTGTGGTGGACAGGGGTATGAGTCGGATCATCATCCTCGGGGGCGTCCTCTTCACTCCAGTAACCATGCTTGGAGATCCATTGTTCCTTGGGGGTGATTACCAAATCACTTGGTTTCTCGGGAGAGTGAGCAATCTCCAACTTCCTCATCATTGCTTTCTGACGCATGGTAGCCTTCTTGTGATAGACATGAGCCTCATACATGCGCTCTTGGATGTCCAACTTGAAGCAAAAAGCCCTCTTGGCCTTGATTTGAAATTTCTTGAACCACGAAGGTTCCTCAAGAGGTGGAGCACTAGAACTAGCCCCAACATCTGGAGCACCTGATGGAGCACTAGTTGAGCCTCTAGTAGTTTTGGAGCCCTTTCTGTCCTTGGGTAGAGTGTGTGCCTTCCTTTGGAGTTGCTTGGCATTGTGCTTGATCACGGGTAAACCGTCTGTCAAAAGGTTCTCACCTTTCTTGTCACTCCATTTGTTACAGATGAGGGCCATGATAAATGGCGCATAAATAGGGACTCTTTTGTCAATAACATTCAGCCACATCTCTTGATATATGAAATCCATGACATCAAGTTTGCTCCCTTTTCCTTGATTGGCCTTTGAATTAGCCATGAGATCAATAGTGTAAGAATGCACTTGGTCCCAATTCCCAATCCGAGGAGCAAGACACTCACGATAGATGCGGTGCAGAATCTCAAAAGGTTGAATTAGATCCTCGGTTTGACCCGGAATTCCACCTTCCATAGTAATGGGAGCAAGCACCTCCTTGCCACCGGATTCATCTCTTGAGTGGCATCTCCACCCACAAGGGGACCTTGGACCACCATCACGATAACCACCCAAAACAGCCCCAAAATCATTCATTGTAGCTTCAAGCACAGTATCTTTGGTCATCCATGTGAGAGTCCAAGCATTGTCATTGCCAAAGTTGACGGTTGAATAGAATTGAAGAATATAGTACTCAATGTATGGATGATTGACGGTCATAATGTAAATGAGACCAAATTCTTCACACATAGAAAGGGCTTCGGCAAAGTAGGATCGAAGCTTGTCCTTCTTCATGTGTTCAATGTCAATGGAGTGTTGAATGACCACTTTGTGTTTATTGGTTGAACCCAAATAGACTTGTTGATAAACCCGTTCTTGCTCATTGGTGTGGAAGTGAGGGTTTCTCACACTAGGGAACCTCTTCTTGTCATAACTTGCTCATTGGTGAATGGCTTTGGAGAGGCTTGCTTTTGGACGGGCTGACGGCCTTGAGTTCTAGACGTGGATCTTCTAGGCAATATCTCTTCTTTAGACTCTTCTTCAAACTCTTCTTCAATTTCATCTTCATTTGACTCAATGATCCGAGGTCTCTTGTCTTTACGACCGTAAACCCCTTTTTCACCACGGCTACCTGTGAAATAGCATATATAGGTGCAGAGGGAACATGGGTAAGTGCACAAGTTCATGAATTTGTAAAACAAACTAGTTGCTAATTTAGAAATTAGTCGAAATTGTCAGGTTCCGGTAGTACCGGTGGAATCCCGTCGGTAGTACCGGCCGAGGTACAGGACGGACGTTGACCACGGGAAGAACACGAAACCGAGACAAATCGACAAAATGGTTACACTAGCAACTAGCTAGAGCTATCCCAGACCTAGAGGAGTCTCCCCCACGAATTTAACCAACAAAAAGTGGAGCTACCGTTGATTTGCCCTAGCACATCTTGGGTTTCAAATAGAGACCTAAAAAGAGCATGGAAAGGGCAAGTACCGGAGGCCATCGGAGGGGAGAGGAGTGGGAACAACTCCCACGAAGCAGATCCGGCCGGGGATGGCAGAGGGCGGGTCACCGGCGGCGGCGGCCCGATGGAATCAGAGGAGAGGCGGTGAGGTCGACGAACAGGGGAGAGATGATTTGGGGAAGAATGGCTCTTCCCCGATCCGGCCCCGTATTTGTGTCGACTGCACGCCCGGTAGTACCGAGGCCGGGCCCGGTAGTACCGGCCGCTCGGGAAATTCACAGTTTCGCAACTGCTACTTCCCAGGTGCGGTAGTACCGGTCCATGGCGTTCGGTAGTACCGGGACCTGGACCAACTGAATACTTTTTTGAAAAATTGAACTTGTGCAGGGAATTTCAGATGGTCTTATGAGATGAGATCATAGGTTAAGATAAGTCACTGTAGGTGTGAATAAACACTTGGAGTTGCAAGATACAACAGGAAAACCCAACATCCAAGAGTTTCTTCAAAAGATAGAGCAAGGTCTAAAAATACCCAAATAATTCAATTAAAACCAACTCCTCAAGAAAAGAGGAGGGCGGTGGCCGTAGCCACCATGTTTGAGTATGTATGACTTGTAGCCGCGAAGATATATCTTGGGCTCAAAATCACAACTCATCTTTGAAGCACATTTTAGTCACAAGTGACAATTATGCAAGATTTGTCTATTTGCGCATAATGGGGGAGTGTGATGACTCATGAATTGAGCTACACTCCCCCTATGTCCATGCCTACATCCAAACCAAATGAATATGTCTAATATGGGTAGGTATGCAAGAAGTCCACTAAATCCAATTGCTTATGTCCACCACATTAAGTTCTCCTCTCAACTCCTTGAATCTTGCTTCACCAAGAGGCTTTGTGAACATATCGGCGAGTTGATGCTTGGTGTTGACATACTTGATTGCAATATCACCCTTCTCAACATGATCTCGAATAAAATGATACCGGATCTCAATATGCTTGGTCTTCCCATGAAGAACCGGATTGTGAGCAATTTTGATGGCACTTTCATTGTCACATAAAAGAGGCACTTTGTCACAAATGACACCATAATCCTTTAAAGTTTGCCTCATCCATAATAATTGTGCACAACAACTTCCGGCGGCAATGTATTCGGCTTCGGTGGAGGACGAGGCCACACAATTTTGCTTCTTGGAAGACCAACTCACAAGGGACCTACCAAGGAATTGGCAAGTACCCGAAGTTGATTTTCTATCCATTTTGCAACCCGCCCAATCCGCATCCGAATAACCTACAAGATCAAAGCTTGTCCATGGGGATACCAAAGACCAAGTTAGGAGTATCCATCAAGTATCTTAGAATCCTTTTAACCGCGGTTTCATGACTTTCCCTAGGACTTGATTGGAATCTTGCACACATACCCACACTAAACATAATATCCGGTCTAGATGCACAAAGGTAAAGCAAAGATCCAATCATAGAACGATAAAGCTTTTGATCAACTTCCTTACCATCCGGATCTAAGTGAAGATCCGCCTTGGAGTCCATGGGAAACTTATATGGCTTGGCATTGTTCATGTCAAATTTCTTGAGCATGTCCTTAATATACTTGGCTTGACATAAGAATGTTCCTTCTCGAAATTGGTGGATTTCAAAGCCAAGAAAATAATTCAATTTCCCATCATGGACATCTCAAATTCCTTGGTCATTAGCTTGAATTGATCACTAAATTCATGGTTAGTGGAACCAAAGATAATATCATCAACATATATTTGGCATACGAAAAATCTCCATTTACCCTTTTTGTAAAAAGAGTGGGATCTATTACCCCAATTTCAAAGCCACGGTCTACTAAGAACTCCTTGAGATGATCATACCAAGCACGTGGAGCTTGCTTGAGCCCATAAAGAGCCTTATGTAGTAAGTAGACGTGGTTAGGAAATTTAGGGTCTTCGAAACCCGGAGGTTGTTTAACATACACCAATTCATTTAGTGGACCATTTAAGAAAGCACTTTTAACATCCATTTGATATAAACAATTTATGAGTAGATGCATAAGCAATTAGTAAGCGAATGGATTCAAGTCTAGCAACGGGGGCATAGGTTTCACCGTAGTCGACTCCTTCGATTTGGGTGTAGCCTTGTGCAACCAATCTTGCTTTGTTGCGGATGACTTGACCATGTGAGTCTTGCTTGTTCTTAAATATCCACTTGGTTCCAATGACATTATGGCATGTGTCTTTGGGTCTTTCAACTAATGACCATACTTTGTTGCGCTCGAAGTTGTTCAACTCTTCATGCATAGCCGCAACCCAATCCATATCTTCAAGAGCATCATATACCTTGAGAGGTTCTAAGCTAGACAAACAAGAGACATGACCACAAAAGTTAGATAATTGATTGCGTGTGGACACACCCTACGATACTCCCAAGGATATTTTCTTTGAAGTGTTGTTGATATCCAATTTTGATGCACGCCGGATGACCCGGCGTTCCATGGCTTGACCAATTGTTTCACCAACACAAATATCTTCATCATTGCCTTCATCTTGCTCATGGTCAACCCGAAGTGGAGTTCTTGGAGTTGTGGGTTCATTATGTTCTTGTTCACCACTAGAGTTGGGTGGGTCTTGACCATTTCTTGATCATGTGATGATATCATGTTCTTGTTCTTGATGATTCTTGATCAACTTTGAGGTGGATGGCTCAACTTGAGTAGAACTTGTTCCTTCTTCTTGAGTATCACAATAGGTCTTCAATAGGAATAAGTTCTCCAATCCCCATAGTTCTTATGGCTTGAGATGGAGTCATCACCTACATCATCATGATCAATATGCCCGCTTGGGAGCCATTATCCTCGACAAACTCCACGTTCATAGATTCTTCAACACACCGGTGGATATGTTGTAGACCCTATAAGCATGAGACTTTGCGGCATATCCAACAAGTATACCATCAAAAGATCTAGATTCAAATTTAGCAATTTTGCAACCTTTAATGTAAACATGGCATTTGCAACCAAAGACTCGAAAGTAAGATACATTTGGCTTTTTACCGTGAGGAGTTCATATGGTGTCTTTTCCATGAGAGGACGGAAGAAGAGCCGGTTTGAGTAGTGACAAGCGGTGTTGATGGCTTCGGCCCAAAAGTTGTATGGGGAATGAAATTCGGCCATCATAGTTCTTGCCATATCAATAAGAGTGCGGTTCTTCCTTTCGGCGACACCATTTTGTTGGGGAGTATATGCAGCGGAATATTGGTGTTGAATGCCCTCCCCACTTAGGAAATCATCCATAGTGTAATTCTTGAACTCCGTACCATTGTCACTTCTAATTGCCAAAATCTTGGAGTCATATTGGCGTTGAACTAGGGTTGCAAAGTCAATGAATATCTTTTGAGTTTCACTCTTCTTCTTGATGTAGAAAGTCCAACAATATCTTGAATAATCATCCACAATCACCAAACAATATTTCTTGCCACCAAGACTATCATATGTGGGAGGCCCAAAAGATCCATATGAAGGAGCTCCAAAGGCCTCTTAGTGGAGATAATGGTCTTCTTGGGGTGATTCTTTTCATGCATCTTTCCGGCTATGCAAGCACTACAAGGACGATCTTTGGAAAAATTAACATCGGTTAGTCCTACCACGTGTCCACCCTTTACAAGAGTTTGTAAATTTCTCATACCGACATGGCCTAGCCGGCGATGCCAAAGCCACCCTTGTCGGATTTAGCCATTAGACACGTGGCAATTTGAGTGGTCTCTTTCGAGAAATCGACCACATACAAACCGTTCTCACGAAATCCAACAAAGGCTACTTTAAGAGATTGTGTGAAAAGGATGGTCACGTGGTATTTATTAAAGATAACGGTGTAACCGGCATGCATAATTGACCAACGGAAAGTAAAATATGAAAGGGATTCAACAAGGAGGACCTTCTCAATGGATAACTCCGGAGTGATCACCTTGCCATATCCCAATACCTTAAGTCTTGCATTGTTCCCAACGGTGACATGAGAGAATGAGTAATTGTTTCAATAAGCCCTTTACTTCTTTGCTTCCGGTCATGTGAGATGAACACCCACTATCAATGAGCCATGAAGATCCACCGGAAGAAAAGCCTACAAGAAATCAAGTCTTTGATTTAGGTACCCATTTTGGAATGGGTCCTCTTTTGTTAGTCACAAGGGTCTTTGGAACCCAAATAGCATAGTGATAATCATCTCCATATGAAGTGCCAACATATTTAGCAAAAACACAACCATTTCTAGATTTCATAAGAACATATGAGGGTTGTATTTTCCGCAAAGTCATTGTGAGTGGCATTGCCCCTAGTGGCATACCACACAATGGGTTGCATTGTCTTGCCAACTCCCCCTCCTTCACAAAATAATATCTTTGGAAGGGGAAGTAGGCTTCTTCTTCTTTGTTCTTGTTGACCTTCTTGGACTTAGGTGTAAACCCAAGTCCTTCCTTGCCAACCACTCCCTTTTGATTGCTCAAAAGATCATTGAGGTTTTCTCCCCTTGGATACAAGTGGCTAGCCCTTCTCAAGTTGGGCCTTCAACCTAGTGTTCTCCTCAATAAGAGATGCTTAAGACACAAAGGGTTAGAGTACAAGCATTTGCATCTTTATCATTATGAGAGTGGTGAAGCTAGCATATGTATTGAGCTTGTAATTTAGCATATGACTCCTTGAGCTTGGTGAGCTCACTTGAGGTCACCTTGTGGGTTTCCCTAAGTTGCTCAAAACTCTCAAGAGTTTGTTATGACTCTCTACAAGCTCATCATTTTTAATTTTTAGATCACTAGCAACTTGAATAGAGGTTTCACGGGTTTCTTTTGCCTTGGATAAATCCTTGGCTTGGTCTCCTCAAGTTGCTCCGGAACATTGTTCCTCAACAAGTTGATCTTCTAGCTCACCAATTTTATCGGCATGATCACATGCATGCCCTTCGAGCTCACAAATCCTAACTCCTTTCCTCAAGAGGTTCTTGGCTTCTCCATATTGATACATGAGGCCTCAACCATTTTCTTGGTTGGACCTTGGAGTTTGTTCACAAAGAGGGTAATCTTGTCCTCACCCTCATTTTTCCCTACATCCTCAACACAATCCAATAGAGATGGGTTAGAGGAGATATACTTTTAGGTGGGGAAATCACCTTTGTTTCCTTGGCCATAAGGCACATAGGCTTGGAGATCTTGTTGTCGTTCGGGCGGAGAAGAGGGGTGCCAATGAAGGAGGAAGTTGCCCATTGCAAGAGCCGCCATTCCTACTTCTTCACTTGAGTCATTATCCTCCTCGCCACCGGACTCGTACTCCTCTTGTGTGGATGCCACAAGAGCCTTTTGAGGTGATCTCTTGATGAAGGTAGGCTTGGGGTGGTATTTGTTCTTCTTTAGAATGAGTTGACCACCAATCCCCCTTCTCTCATAAGGGCAATCCTTCACAAGGTGATTGTCCTTTCCACAATTGAAGCACATTCTTTTCATTGGTGGGGAGGGTTGCTCTTGAATTCTTCTTGTTCCAAACTTGGTGGCGGCAAGAGCAAGAACCTCATTGAGCTCACCTCCAAATCTTCTTCACGATCAACAACGTGCTTCTTCATATCTTGGATGTTCTCCACATGGCCTTCAAGGCAAGTTCTTCGTGCCACGAATTTGGTTGATGGAAGACTTGGAAGTGGCCTTCAAGGTATCATAGGTGACGAATTGTGCCAATATGTCATTGGGAGACATTGTTTTGTAGTCCGCTCTGCATGGAGATTCATCACCATATTTTCATTGTATGGAACAATGGTCTTGAGGAACTTGGCTTTGACCCATTCATCATCCATATCTTCTTTCCATTTTCCCTCATGGTCACAACAAGCTTGGTGAGTCTTCGGAAGAGATCGATGGTGTCTCTTCTTCTAGCATGATGAAGTTGTCCACTTGATGTTGAAGGATGGCGTCGTTGGAGCGTTGAATGCCCTCATTTCCTTCATATACGATGAGAGAAATCCCAA